>OZ038391.1:37942231-38542231 GCA_964036045.1 Eutreptiella sp. 'Long Island Sound 2002' | reverse complement strand
ATCTTTGAATCCACGCTTTGATACTAGGAGCATCATGGTGACCCCTAGCGTACGTTTTGACTTTTGATTTTGTCCCCCTTTGTTTGGGGACCCCCGAGAATGCAGGGGTGACGCAGCATTTGCGCCCTCTTTTGGGCCCCAACCTTGCAGTGCTATTGAGGAAACCGGGACAATCTTTGAATCCACGCTTTGATACTAGGAGCATCATGGTGACCCCTAGCGTACGTTTTGACTTTTGATTTTGTCCCCCTTTGTTTGGGGACCCCCGAGAATGCAAGGGTGACGTAGCATTTGCGCCCTCTTTTGGGCCCCAACCTTGCAGTGCTATTGAGGAAACCGGGACAATCTTTGAATCCACGCTTTGATACTAGGAGCATCATGGTGACCCCTAGCGTAAGTTTTGACTTTTGATTTTGTCCCCCTTTGTTTGGGGACCCCCGAGAATGCAGGGGTGACGCAGCATTTGCGCCCTCTTTTGGGCCCCAAACTTGCAGTGCTATTGAGGAAACCGGGACAATCTTTGAATCCACGCTTTGATACTAGGAGCATCATGGTGACCCCTAGCGTACGTTTTGACTTCTGATTTTGTCCCCCTTTGTTTGGGGACCCCCGAGAATGCAGGGGTGACGCAGCATTTCCGCCCTCTTTTGGGCCCAAACCTTCCGGTGCTATTGAGGAAACCGGGACAATCTTTGAATCCACGCTTTGATACTAGGAGCATCATGGTGACCCCTAGCGTACATTTTGACTTCTGATTTTGTCCCCCTTTGTTTGGGGACCCCCGAGAATGCAGGGGTGACGCAGCATTTCCGCCCTCTTTTGGGCCCCAACCTTCCGGTGCTATTGAGGAAACCGGGACAATCTTTGAATCCACGCTTTGATACTAGGAGCATCATGGTGCCCCCTAGTGTACGTTTTGACTTCTGATTTTGTCCCCCTTTGTTTGGGGACCCCCGAGAATGCAGGGGTGACGCAGCATTTGCGCCCTCTTTTGGGCCCAAACCTTCCGGTGCTATTGAGGAAACCGGGACAATCTTTGAATCCACGCTTTGATACTAGGAGCATCATGGTGACCCCTAGCGTACGTTTTGACTTTTGATTTTGTCCCCCTTTGTTTGGGGACCCCCGAGAATGCAGGGGTGACGCAGCAATTGCGCCCTCTTTTGGGCCCCAACCTTGCAGTGCTATTGAGGAAACCGCGACAATCTTTGAATCCACGCTTTGATACTAGGAGCATCATGGTGACCCGTAGCGTACGTTTTGACTTTTGATTTTGTCCCCCTTTGTTTGGGGACCCCCGAGAATGCAGGGGTGACGTAGCATTTCCGCCCTCTTTTGGGCCCCAACCTTGCAGTGCTATTGAGGAAACCGGGACAATCTTTGAATCCACGCTTTGATACTAGGAGCATCATGGTGACCCCTAGCGTACGTTTTGACTTTTGATTTTGTCCCCCTTTGTTTGGGGACCCCCGAGAATGCAGGGGTGACGCAGCATTTCCGCCCTCTTTTGGGCCCCAACCTTGCAGTGCTATTGAGGAAACCGGGACAATCTTTGAATCCACGCTTTGATACTAGGAGCATCATGGTGACCCCTAGCGTACGTTTTGACTTCTGATTTTGTCCCCCTTTGTTTGGGGACCCCCGAGAATGCAGGGGTGACGCAGCATTTGCGCCCTCTTTTGGGCCCCAACCTTGCAGTGCTATTGAGGAAACCGGGACAATCTTTGAATCCACGCTTTGATACTAGGAGCATCATGGTGACCCCTAGCGTACGTTTTGACTTCTGATTTTGTCCCCCTTTGTTTGGGGACCCCCGAGAATGCAGGGGTGACGTAGCATTTCCGCCCTCTTTTGGGCCCCAACCTTGCAGTGCTATTGAGGAAACCGGGACAATCTTTGAATCCACGCTTTGATACTAGGAGCATTATGGTGACCCCTAGCGTACGTTTTGACTTCTGATTTTGTCCCCCTTTGTTTGGGGACCCCCGAGAATGCAGGGGTGACGTAGCATTTCCGCCCTCTTTTGGGCCCCAACCTTGCAGTGCTATTGAGGAAACCGGGACAATCTTTGAATATACGCTTTGATACTAGGAGCATCATGGTGACCCCTAGCGTACGTTTTGACTTTTGATTTTGTCCCCCTTTGTTTGGGGACCCCCGAGAATGCAGGGGTGACGCAGCATTTCCGCCCTCTTTTGGGCCCCAACCTTGCAGTGCTATTGAGGAAACCGGGACAATCTTTGAATCCACGCTTTGATACTAGGAGCATCATGGTGACCCCTAGCGTACGTTTTGACTTTTGATTTTGTCCCCCTTTGTTTGGGGACCCCCGAGAATGCAGGGGTGACGCAGCATTTGCGCCCTCTTTTGGGCCCCAACCTTGCAGTGCTATTGAGGAAACCGGGACAATCTTTGAATCCACGCTTTGATACTAGGAGCATCATGGTGACCCGTAGCGTACGTTTTGACTTTTGATTTTGTCCCCCTTTGTTTGGGGACCCCCGAGAATGCAAGGGTGACGTAGCATTTGCGCCCTCTTTTGGGCCCCAACCTTGCAGTGCTATTGAGGAAACCGGGACAATCTTTGAATCCACGCTTTGATACTAGGAGCATCATGGTGACCCCTAGCGTACGTTTTGACTTTTGATTTTGTCCCCCTTTGTTTGGGGACCCCCGAGAATGCAGGGGTGACGTAGCATTTCCGCCCTCTTTTGGGCCCCAACCTTGCAGTGCTATTGAGGAAACCGGGACAATCTTTGAATCCACGCTTTGATACTAGGAGCATCATGGTGACCCCTAGCGTACGTTTTGACTTTTGATTTTGTCCCCCTTTGTTTGGGGACCCCCGAGAATGCAGGGGTGACGCAGCATTTCCGCCCTCTTTTGGGCCCCAACCTTGCAGTGCTATTGAGGAAACCGGGACAATCTTTGAATCCACGCTTTGATACTAGGAGCATCATGGTGACCCCTAGCGTACGTTTTGACTTTTGATTTTGTCCCCCTTTGTTTGGGGACCCCCGAGAATGCAGGGGTGACGCAGCATTTCCGCCCTCTTTTGGGCCCCAACCTTGCAGTGCTATTGAGGAAACCGGGACAATCTTTGAATCCACGCTTTGATACTAGGAGCATCATGGTGACCCCTAGCGTACGTTTTGACTTTTGATTTTGTCCCCCTTTGTTTGGGGACCCCCGAGAATGCAGGGGTGACGCAGCATTTGCGCCCTCTTTTGGGCCCCAACCTTGCAGTGCTATTGAGGAAACCGGGACAATCTTTGAATCCACGCTTTGATACTAGGAGCATCATGGTGACCCCTAGCGTACGTTTTGACTTCTGATTTTGTCCCCCTTTGTTTGGGGACCCCCGAGAATGCAGGGGTGACGCAGCATTTGCGCCCTCTTTTGGGCCCAAACCTTCCGGTGCTATTGAGGAAACCGGGACAATCTTTGAATCCACGCTTTAATACTAGGAGCATCATGGTGACCCCTAGCGTACGTTTTGACTTTTGATTTTGTCCCCCTTTGTTTGGGGACCCCCGAGAATGCAGGGGTGACGCAGCATTTCCGCCCTCTTTTGGGCCCCAACCTTGCAGTGCTATTGAGGAAACCGGGACAATCTTTGAATCCACGCTTTGATACTAGGAGCATCATGGTGACCCCTAGCGTACGTTTTGACTTTTGATTTTGTCCCCCTTTGTTTGGGGACCCCCGAGAATGCAGGGGTGACGCAGCATTTCCGCCCTCTTTTGGGCCCCAACCTTGCAGTGCTATTGAGGAAACCGGGACAATCTTTGAATCCACGCTTTGATACTAGGAGCATCATGGTGACCCCTAGCGTACGTTTTGACTTCTGATTTTGTCCCCCTTTGTTTGCAACTTTCTTGAGCTGTGGCAGTTTGGGTCACCTAATTCTAAGGGTGTTTCCAAGGGGCGTGCCTAGGGGCTCTTCGGGGGGAACATAGTCTAAAAGTAGCGCGCAGTGCGCGCGCAGTGCAAAGATTCCCCCATACTTTGAGATACTAGGGGCCCCTAGGAGCATCATGGTGACCCCTAGCGTACGTTTTGACTTCTGATTTTGTCCCCCTTTGTTTGGGGATCCCCGAGAATGCAGGGGTGACGTAGCATTTCCGCCTTCTTTACTACACGCAATGCCGTTTGCGACTCTCTTGCCTCGATTGTGTTTATGCTTTACATTATATCTCTACAGAGTGGCGAAGAGCCATTTCCACTCAGGGGGACAGGCACACATCGGACGGCCAAAGATTCCATTGGGAAGTGGAAGTATTGAAGCAAGTCCGATTATCCGATACAAGGACGCGATTAAGGCTCGTGTGAGTACCATGTACGTAAGGGAAAGGGCATTCATGGAACAGGTTACATGCAAGTTTGCCCCAACCCAACCTCCATCGCTAAAAATGGTGCAACCCACGCCTATTCATGGCTTTTCTAGTTGTGCATGATGTGTGTTATGTGAAGGGAAGGTAGTTTGCAACTTTCTTGAGCTGGGGCAGTTTGGGTCACCTAATTCTAAGGGCGTTTCCAAGGGGTTTGCTTGGGGGCTCTTCGGGGGGCACATAGTCTAAAAGTAGCGCGCCGTGCGCGTGCAGTGCGCGCGCAGTGCAAATATTCCCCCATAGTCTAAAAGCTGCGCGCAGTGCGCGCGCAGTGCAAAGATTCCCCCCCTATACTGTAGCTGCACTGTTGAGACCACTAACCCGGTGCGTGGAGTGCCATTCCGCTTGCTTGGTATTACAGCTAGAGGACAGTAGACATGTTTGTGTGTAACCGTCATTTATGAAAGTCCGAAAGTAAGAACTTCAATGCATACCTGTTGAATCCACGAATCTTTGAACTTTTGGGTTGCTTCGGCGTGGCAGTACCCACTGCACTACCATGCATTGGTATTCTCTGCAGGCACAGATCCAGGTTTGCCTTTGGCCACACGATATATCGGGTGACTTTACTGCGCCCTGCAGCAATGATGCAGAGACCGGGTTGTGAACCCGAGAGCCTTATCGCTACTCAACGCAGGCCTATTGCAAAAAAAAAAAAAAGAACTGCAAAGGGCAACGTGAGCACATCTAAGGAGACGCTATGCACGTCGTGCCGCTGCAAAAAACTACTCGGGCCCTGCATACAACGCAATGAAATCTCATGGGACTGGATTTGTGGGAGCAGTTTACTCAAGTTTGAGGACCGTGTCAATGATATAAGTCCTCTAGCCGCCCCAACAATCATACATGCGTGCAACATCCATGAGTATGGCGACTCCTAGGATTGGCTCTACTATTTCCACACACACACATTGCCATGAACAATGACAGCTGCCCCACCGGGTCTCTGTTGCCATGCACGCGAATGTACAGTCAGCCACAATTCAAAAGGAAACATTTCATCACCTACCCCATTTACACCACCACCTACAAGTGTAGTAGGATCTGCTGAACCCTACACCAAGCTATGGGGACAATGCCCAGCAACATCGCAGAAAGGCTAAGTTCTAAACTGTTGGCGGCAGTAGCATGTTGGGGTTGTAAAGACATCGCACCAATCACATGGTGTCACGCATGCTATGTTTGCTCACTATTGGTGGTTGTGCCGCAAGCTGTTAAAGATATCATCAATTGGGGTTCAACTGACTCTCCAAGTGTTCCAAGTTATCCATCGCGCGTTTAGTCATCGGACCACCTAGCAACACCGGATTCACTTGGACGGGTACAAGGTCTACGCATTGGACCACTTTGCAGGGCAGCTATTGCAATGCCATGACGCATGTTTCCCTGGATGTGGTTGGGCGGTTTGCTTGTTGCCAAGTGTGTGCCCCATGAGGTCATCCCTGACGGCATGTGTGTGTGTGTCGCAGATTGCCTCTTAGCGGGGCATGAACTGAACCTCCCTCCTATGGCGGGGTTTGCGACCACTTGGAGTCCATTTTCTTGGTTCCTCTTGCCCTGCACACGAATGGAGAGTGCACCCTGTTTGCGGATGGTACAGGGAGAAGGAAACAATCCATCGCTCACACCATTTACGCCACCACCCGCTGTGAATGCTGTCAATGCACTTACCAAAACAACCCTCGGCTTTCCAGCCATCACGTGCTGCCTTGGACAATGCACAGCCGTCAACTTTGGTTTCGTGCAACCTTTTTCCTTCCGTGTGAGTAGTGGGGAGGGGCTGCATGCTGTTAGTAACCAAGTGAAAGCTGTTGCAGGTTCTCTTCATTGCTCGACATATCAACGTTTTGAACAATCTCATCGCATGTGAAGAAGTCTCCCAACAATTCCACCAAGTCGCCATCCTGTTTCCTGGAAAGGTGTGAAACACTGGTGTTGTGGTCGCCATGATCTTCTTCTACTGCGGCAGTAGAACATCCATCATGATGTCATTACATTGATTTGCACGCTTGGCTGTGGAAAGTTGTGTGTGACATTTGGGAGAGGACAGGAATGCTATGTTGGTTTGTCGTGTTTAGCCAGAGCTTTTGACTTGGGCATACTGGGTTTTGAGTGGTGGCATAGTTTTGAGGTAATGCTATATTGGTCTGTCGTGTTTAGCCAGAGCTTTTGACTTGGGCATAATGGGTTTTCAGTGGTTGCGTAGTTTTGAGGTTGGTGTGCTCCAAGGTGCTGGCTGGACTGTGGCACACTGAAGAGTGGCAAAGACTGCTCAACCAAACTCAAGTCTGCAAGCATGGTCAAGTACACTCAACCAGACTCACTCACACCCAAGAGCACTGAAGCACACTGGAGCTCTCTCCAGAACACTCAAGCACCCTCGAGCAACCAAGACCACTCAAGCACACTCAAACATACTCCAGCATACTCCAGCACACTCCAGCACACGCTAGCACACTGATATCTCGGAGACATTCTGCCCCCATGGTGTCCACTTCCTTGCTAGCACTGACAGCCTTCACATGCATTCATTCTCAGACCGTGAATTTTGGAGGGTGCTTTCCATGTTTGCTGTGGGAAATTCCAACATAGGCCCAGAGAGTTCCAGATCACCAGTGTTACACATCAGTGGGCCGCTCCATGGGTTGAGGGGCAGGGGCTTGGATAGGCCACACACGCTAAGATACCTTGGAAAGGTGTGCAAGCGTGTGTTTATTTTTCATCTGCACACGCTGTGTCTGCCAGCCTTCTCGTTCTGTGCAGAGATGAAATTATTTGAACTGCCTGAGGATGTGTTGTTCTCTATATCTGACTTCTCTGGGATTGCAGCATGCAGTCATGTATGTGTGCAACTGTGGCATGTATTGCAGCAGCGGCATCTCAGATATCATATTCGGCATGAATGTGATTTCCCTAAAATGATGATGCATTTGCGATTGCATTGCCTGCAAGCATTGCACACTCTGTCCCTGAATCTGACCCACAACAATTTGGGGCCAAGTGGTGCCCAGTCACTTGCCGGGTTGAAGGATGCAGCTGCATTACACACTCTGAATTTGGATCTGTGGGACAACAACATGGGTGACAGTGGTGTCCAGGCACTTGCTGAGCTGAGGGATGCAGCTGCATTACGCACTCTGGCTTTGGATCTGGAGTGCAACAATGTGGGGGCAATTGGTGTCCAAGCACTTGCTAAGCTGAAGGAGGCACCTGCACTGCAAACGCTGACCCTGAATCTGTCAGCCAACGATGCGGGAGACAGTGGTGCACAAGCACTTGCTGGGTTGAAGACTGCACATGCACTACACACTCTGGCCTTGAATCTGAGGCACAATAACGTGGGAGATGGTGGTGCCCAGGCACTTGTTGCGCTGAAGGATACAGCCGTGCTGCACTCTCTGGATCTGAATCTGTCAGCCAATGAAGTGGGAGATAGTGGTGCCCAAGGACTTGCTGGGCTGAGAGATGCGCCTGCCCTCCACACTTTGATTCTGGATCTGTCGGCCAATGATGTGGGAGTCCGTGGTATTCGAGCACTTGCTGGGTTGAAGAATGCAGCTGCACTGCACACCCTGTCTTTGGACCTGTCAGCCAATGAAGTAGGAGACAGTGGTGCCCAGGCACTTGCTGAGTTGAAGGCGGCAACTGTATTACACACTTTGACTTTGAAGCTGTTGAGAAATGACATTGGAGACAGGGGTGTCCAAGCTCTTGCTGGGCTGAAGGACGCAGTCGGCTTGCGCACTTTGACACTGGATTTGAGGCGCAACGACGTGGGGGACAGTGGTGCTCAAGCGCTTGCTGGTCTAAAGGATGCAGCTGTGCTGCACACATTGCACCTGGATCTATGGGATAACCATGTGGGGGACGAAGGTGCCCAGGCACTTGCTGGGCTGAAGGATGCTGCTGCGCTGCGCACTCTCGCTCTAGATCTGAGACGGAACAAGGTGGGAGACAGTGGTGCCCAGGCACTTGCTGCGCTAAAGGATGCAGCTGCGCATTACGCCCCCATTTCAATCTGTCTCTAAATCTGTGCAGCAGCTGCACATGCACGGGACCCCATTTATCTCACATAACCCTCAGTAGTGTCTTCTCCGTTTCCTTGTTGCATGTGCCCTCTCAGGGACGTGATATGCTTGTGGGTATGACTATATGAGTGTATGAGTGTATGACGGATCCGCCTGAGTTGGTCATCTTCACTGGGGGGCTCTACCGCTCCCAGGACGCTATGTCTCTCCTGCCCCCTGTCCCCGCCCCCAGGGCCAGGGGGGCCTCTGGGCACAGTTGGTTGCCAAAGGTACCGGCCTGACGAGTCCACAGGCGCCAAAGGCACCCGCAGGAAAAGTTTGTCCATGGCTGCCTATAGCCGCATCATTACTCTCCATTTTGGACCCCGATTCCTCTCCACTTTGCCCCCCCCCCCCCCAAAGATGGTAGGTTATGTAACCTTAACCCTAATCAAGACTGAATATTGGGACCGAGCTGGTGGGGGAGGGAACATCAGCTATGACTGGTGAGGGACATCAAGAATGATTCACACATTGATGGCTCTTGACAAAGTGGAATCGGCTTGCAAGTGAACCCCATCACCACGAGGCCCACTTTCAAGGCTTTTTGGACTTCTGAGGGGCCAAAATACCCCAAAATGGGCTCAAAATGGGCTCATTTCACCCGTTTGTGCACCCCAAATGGTCTAGGATGAGGTTTGGAAAAATGCGTTTTTGACCCATTTTTTACCCATTTTTGGTCCCAAAACAGCCCAGTTTCAAGGCATTTTGGGATTTTCGGAGTACCAAAATGGGCCACCACAAGCTCAAAACAGTCCAAAAACACTTGTTTTAGCGTTGCACATGGTCTAGGATCATTTTTGAGAAAAGTCGTCTTTTTGCCCCTACTGGACCCTGTTGACCCATTTGGGCACCCACCTGTTTGGGCTTGAGCTCGCAGCTTGCCGCAACCTAGTGGGCCTAGGTATGGGGGTCTAGGCGTCCCTTTGGGCAATTCTGAGGGGTGGAAACCACAAAAAGTGGGGGGTTGCGGGTGGAATAGGTGCCCTCGAAATCGCATTTTGAGCCATGTAGCCAAAGATATGGCCTATTCTTGGTTTGTGGCTGTCGGCATTTGGAGCTTCTGGGGGCCTTTTTAGGCCGTTTCCTGGACATATCATGGAGTTAGAGGGCGGCAAAGAGCTCGTTGACACGGGGAAGTCAAGCCGCACATGGAGTGTAGCCACCGTTTCCCTTCGTTTGGCCGTTTTGAATGGGTTTTCTAGGGCTTTTTTGGCCGAAAAATGGCTGTTTTGGCCCTAAACTGCAGTTTTTGAAACTGAGGTCCGCCACTTGCGAATCCCGTTCCCGGCCACCACTGTCAAGTTTCTTGCTCAAACTTTGTGTGATTGTACTTCACACCCATAGGTATCATCCACCAAAATTTCACTCAAATCCAAAGCACCACGACGGAGTTCTGATTTTGGCCCATTTCGCGCGTGCTGCTTGCTGCTTGCTTGCTGCTTGCTGCTTGCTTGCTAAACCTGGTAGGTCCACCCTAGACACTAAAAAGGGTTATAAAACCAAGACTGGTTCCACCAGCTCGGTGACCCAAACCTAGCCCTAAGGTTTGGGACTTTTTGCAGCCTGACTAACATCGCCCGCATAGCCTAACCAAATAGCTGCACAGGTCTAGGTTAGAGAGGAATCTAGCTGCTGCGTGGTGCGCGTGCGGGGCATCTTTTGGCACTGTTTGTACTGGAGGTCATGTTGCTGTGTTGCAGAGAGGGACGGTAGGGAACTGCATTTTGCTGTATTTGATTTCATAGTTTTATCCTGCCTATTCCAGAGCACTCATATTTTTTCCAAACACGCTTGTACAGTACATGTGCTCCACTGGTTACGCTGTTTTAGCACGCATTGTTGGGCCTTCACCACACAGTAGTGAGTAATCCCCCCCCCCCCGAAAAAAACGCAAAGCGCCCCTCCCAAACCCTCCCCTCCCAGACCCCAGGGGCCTCTGGCCAACATTAGGAGGGGGACGTCACGTCATAACCGAGGAGCCTCCTGTGGTCATCCATCTTTGCCCCGGCCCTGCATTTGGACCACTGAGCTGTTTTTACTTGTGTTGCGCCCTTGGCCAGAAGCGTTGTGTTCTGGGCGTTCAAAGGGACTGTCTGACTCTCTGGCGCTGCAGCGATGTCTCATCGTTACTTTCAAGACAGAGAAGCAGCTGACAAATGTTGAACATTTGACAACTCCTGACCGAGTCCTCTTGTTGTGGGAGGGATTGGGGAAGCATGATGTTCTGCACTCTTTGGCTCTGTAAGGTGGCATGTGTGCTGGTTTTGGTAGACAGCCGGACCCTCCTCTGCCTGCACCTGTGACATTTTCTTCCTAGCCCACCTCTACTGCGACTAGAACCAGTCCCAACAACACGCCCAACCCAACGTGATCAATGACTGTGATTTGCAATACCAGGTAGAAGCTTCAAAATGGTGGCAGTGGCTACTCCCCAAGCAGCACAGTGCCCCGCACACAACACTTATTGGCTGTTTTGTTGCACAAAAGTAGTTCATGTATCTCGCTACCAATGCACCGTTTCAGGGGTGTTTCAAGGCATGAGGGTTGAGACAGGAAGGGAGGGTAGAAATTTTTTTCGTTTAAGGAGAGCCACAAAGCCTTGTTGTCTCCCTTTGCTCAGCTTCAGTGTCCGTACTTGTTATGATGCTCCCTGTAAAACACCATCCCTTCAACAACCATGATTGTTGCAATGGGTAGGCGTAGGTTGAGTCAAATCTCGCCATTTTGTGGCCCAGCCGCCCACCCAAGGACCGCCCTGCATCTTTGAATTTGTGTGACCACCCCGAGAGGAAGCAATTGGCTGGAGATCAATGCAACACCACTAGCACCCGGATTGCCCACTGTGTTTTTCAGGGCACCAAAGGGACAGGGCCCGGTTGGATGTGGTCAGCACATCCACATGCAAAAACCCAGTGCCCCACTTTGGGTTTGGGGGTGCGCGGAAAATGCGTTGTGAACTGCCTGAGGTTGCACGTTGCACAATCCGGACTGACTTGCATCGTTTTGCTCTTGCGTTTGGCCAGTGTTGTTCTACTGCCATGCCCCGTGGTAGAGGAGACAAGGGGAGAAACACCTTCACCCATTTCAAGTTGAGGCAACACAAGGTGCGCTAGCTCAAGTTGTTGCAAGACGTCGTCTCATGGGAGCTAGGTGCACCGTACACAGTGCAACACCTGTCGGACATGGGCCACATCGTCATGACGCCGGTAGATGAGGGCAGGGGTGGCGCATACCCTACAGCACCATCCCTGTGGGAGAAGACGGTGGCGGCAGTGTGGCACATCCGGTCACTCCACCTTTGGAGGACTGAGGCACAGTACCTCACCCCTCATCTAGTTCAGGGGGTACCCTAGGAGTATGTGTGGGCCACGATGCAGCAGCTTGCACAGCCGGCCGCAGAGGGGTTCATCGCCGGGACAAGTGGTGGTACCGAGCTCTATGGGGGCGTGTACATTTTGCCAACGCAGTTGCTGCACCTATATTGTTGTCGACCGGTTGAATTTGTCCATGTTCAACAACCGCGCGATCCAAGGCTACATTGGATGCCCATAGCAGCGGATGGCACGTCTCGCCATGAGGCCTCGTACGTCAATCGCACTCTTGGAGGAACAAGTAGCCCCGACCAATTTTCAAGCCGTCGGCTACTAGGGGGTAGTGAGGAGTGGGCAACTTTGTATGCGGCTGCCGAGAAGGTGGATTTTGACCAACAATTGAGGGATGCTAGTAAGGTCATCTTCCAGGATACCGCGGGTGCCGACCGGGAAACCTTGTTTTTCTTGTGTGCCGGTGGGAAGGCACAAATTTTAATGGCCATTGTAAGAATTGAAAACCTGAGGCTCCTCAAGCCCTGGTGTGTGGGGTTTGTGGGCGCAATAGGGCAGAGTGTGTTGCCAGCTTTGGTTTGGAAAACACCATTGATGGCTAGTGGGAAGTTGTGCTCCCAGTTGGAGCCATATATAGACACATTGCAGCCTACCATTGCATTCCGGACTATGGGTTACACGGGGTGTTGTGTGTCACTATTTGTGGTATTTCCGGCATGAGGGACGCGGTGTTGGTTGCCACTGGCCGGTCCGTAGCTTTTGTTGTTTGTAATTTTTTTCAACCTATTGTAGACGTTGCCCGCATTCAAACAAAGACGGTAACAAAGGGCAGGTTGAACAATGACAAGGCAAACGGGAAGGGAAAGGTTGGGTTGGAGTGTGCTGCGGCTGTGCAATTCATGTGCGGCCAGAGGGAGAGGCACTCATTACTATGTGCCTTGAGGAGTGGGGGATGAACATTAAGTGGGTGGGAGGAAGACTATGGGCGGATATTTGTAGGGAGTGTTGGGACAGTTTTGCCAAGATGTGCATGTATGCATGGCAAACGAGATGGCTGTCCGGGGCTGGCGTAGGAAGGTTACGCTGTAGTATACAAATGGGCAAAGCCCACTTAGTCTTACAATGGCCTAAGCTACTGTGGTCGCATTTGTGAATCGACCACATGTACCCCCCCCTCTTGTCTAAGCTACGCCCTTGTCCAAGCTACAGTAGGCGTAGGGACCGTATTAATTTGGTACCTAATTTTAATTCGGTACCAAATTTAGTGCAACCACATAAGACATGGGTTTGACGAATTTGCCGGGTACATAGGGTCATGTACACATTTGTTGTGAGTGTTTGCCCACTTGAACCCACATAACTCTGATTTTGGGGGTATTTGTGCATTATATTCCCCCTTCTTGCACTAGCTCACCATGCAATCTTCTCTTTTTGAACCCGGACGCCCGGTTATTTTCACACGTTCCACCGGTGAGCGTGTGGATGCCACAATGAAGGGACCATCGGAGAAGGGGGACCAGTTTGCGGTGTTAGAGTACATGAAGGCTAGGCAGGTGGTCACACACCCCTGTGCCCCCCTTCAAAAGATTGAGTTCTTCATTCGGTCCCCGTCCCCTTCCCCGGAACCAACCTCACCACCACCACCTTCGCCGGTTGCTGAAGTTCCGGCTGAACCGGAGGTGGTTGCGCAACCTTGTCCAAGGCCAAGGCACCCCCCCGGGCTGCTGCAGCGGGGCAGCTCACAATGAAGGACTTCTTCTTTCTTGTGTTTGCATGCCTTTGGGAACATGGGTGGAGGTTGAGGTGCACTCATACTATGCGCTCATTTACGTGTGTGTCGGTAGTTGTATATGTCGCGCGCAAGCTACGCCCGTGTCCAAGCTACAGTAGGCGTAGGGACCGTATTAATTTGGTACTTTGGTGTAGCTTAGACAGGGGGGGGGGGGGTATTTCTTTGCCCGCAAGTGGAGAATCCTCTCCAAATTTTCATGCTTTGCCATGGAAGGCAGCCACCGTAGGCTAAAGCGCATGCTGTGCAATAGCGGGGGCCTAAGCCTTGTGCGTGGCCACCTAGGTGTGCAAGTTGTGGTTGACAACCACACCATGGATGACAGCCTCTGTCGAGAAGTCTGGGATGCCACCAAGAGGCCCACGCGTGGACCAGGGCCCGTGACTGTGCGGGAGTTGGCTAGCCGGGCCGCAAGAGGGCACTTAGTGACCTCAACTATGTACATATCCTCACACAACGTTTCAGAATCCGCAAGCAGAGGGTGTAGGACACCCGCCCTGCATGACAAAGCCATCCTTGTCAAGCATACGGGATGACCTTTCATAAGGTGGGGCGGGTCAAAGTTCCTAGGCGGGTCAAAGTTCCTGCACATTCCCCTCATCGTTCTGGAGGGGAAGAGGGGGGACTTTTGGCATCCACGAGGGGAGATTGCCACAGTTGCATACAGGGTAGCCTGCAACTCACGTGAGCGCCGGGAGTCGCTGTCTGTGTCCGCCGACACGAGGATGCCATGGCACTCCCAGAAAGCCGGTGCGGTGAATAGCATGGCCATGCGCTGCCGTACGGCACGGCAATGCTCAGCCTTGAACTTCCGGCATGCGGGAATCACCCATACGGGAATGGCTGGGTAGGCTTCCGCATCAAGTACCCAGTGCCAGCAAAAGCCATGGTGATATCTGCATGCCTATGGGGTCCTGCTGGAGCTCCACAAGTTCTGTGACTACCCCAAGCCAGATTTTCCACCACACCTGCATGAGCCGCATTTGACCTCCTGAAGGCCTCAGCGCTAGTCAGACAAGCGGATCTTGCTGACCCTGCCCTGCCGCCCCCTATGACCCATGCGACAAAGGATGTTGTTGTCTTTGGCACAACATACGAAAATTTTTGGATGGAATACTTAACACGGGGCATCCCTCAACAGTCTCCTTGCAGCAAGTATGCGAGGCGGGATACATCATCTGCCTCGTGCATCTACGCTGTTAGCCCTTTCGGGACCCTGGAACCTGCATTTTGCAGGTACTGTCTAGGCAGAGGGCCATGGCCTAAAATACTTCTACCCCTCACTATGTGACAACCAGCAAGCAGAGGATGGCTTCTCGCATGTCCACACCATAGTGGTTGACCGCAACTGTTCCATTGCTGAGTTGGCAGTTAGGCTCTCCACGGCACTAGTTGTTGCCACCTTCCCGTTCCCATCCTCTTTTCTTCTCCTTCTCCACCCACTCCCATCCTTATTCTGCCGCCCACTTGCAGACAGAGGAGAGGGGACATCAACACGGCAGATATCCATGTTAGCCATGTAGTGCCTAGGCTGTGCCCGGTACGTCTACGGAGGTGAAGCGTGACCGCTTCAATTGCCAGGTTGGGTGTCGGAAATGGAGGAAGAAAAGAGGGATGGCAATGTAAGGGTGATGCAAGGGTGATGCACGGGCGATGCAAGGGCGATGCAGAGGCGATGCGCAGAAGACCCCCCGGGCCTAACCCCGGCACCCACACAAACCTAAGGTGGAAAGGGAGGAGGGAGGAGGAGAACAATGTGCTTGTGCAGTCCGACCAACTACTGCACAAGATAGGGCTGGCTAACTAGGACAAGGTACAAACAGGGAGGCAAACAGGCCAAGTGACCGTGACCCAAAACAAGCAGGAAGGGAGGCAAGATGGGTGGCAAGGATGGAGAACAGGGGGCAAGAGGGAAGGGGGTAGGAGGGAAGAGGGCAGGCCCGCCGCCAAGGATAGGGGGGCAGAGGGTGGAGAAAAAGGTGGACAGAGGGAACAGAGGGAAGGGAGCACGAGTAATGGCGGCGGGTTGGGGGGTTGGGAACCCGGGGGTTGGGGGGTTGGGAACCCGGGAGCCCTCCGTGAGTCGGCCCCGGGATCGGGGCTTGGGATGTAGCTAGGGCAACCTCCACAGAAGTTGACTAACATCTGGTGGAGGTGGCATGAGCAGGGGGGGGGGGGGGCAAGGGGGGGGTTAGGTGGGTTTATGGGCCAAGGGGGGACGGTAGGGGAGTAGGGTTGAGAAAGTCCCCCACGGGGAGAAATTTTTGTACACGGGGTTGGGGGACCATGGCCAGGCGTGGCCAATCATAGGCCCTCGATCCCGGGGCTGAGTCACTGAGCACCGGGTTCCCAACCCCCAGCCCCCCATTGTCCCCCCTTGGCCCACAAACCCACCCGCTGCCCCCCCCCCCCCCTTGCTCCGCCACCTCAACAAAATTTCAGTGAACTTCCGTGGAGGTTGCCCCGGCTACCATGGCCACGCGTGGCCATTGTTGAAAATTTGCACTTCCAGGAAGAAATTTTCTTCTGCCCCCCCCCCCCCCCCCAAAATCATCATCTGGGTCAGAGTCCATGGTAGGTTTGAGGGGAGGGTCAGGATCAGAGTCAGAGGGCACAAGGGCACTCTGGTCATCCCTGGGTATGGTACCCATGGACAGTGATGAACTGACAGGGGAAGCATCCGGGGAGCCAGCGCCACGTGGGATGGGACCGTACTCCTCAAGCAATACCGAAAGTGAGGAAATGAGACCAGGACACACACACCAGGGAGTGCTATCAAGTGCACTGTCAGCAGCAGACACACTGTCCTTCAGCACTGATGTGAGTGACACCAGGCGACAGCGCAAGAAGCGAAGGCTCAGGAAACGCAGGAACCCAGGACAGGGTCGATAATGCCGCCAAACAGCAATGATTTGTTGAATTGCCTGACAGACGGAGCACATACTGAAATGCCGAGACGCCTTTGCGCCATCCAAGGCGCCATTGCGCCCCTGAGGATTGAGTATGACACGTCCTCATGGGCCAGAGAGCAAGTGCATGACAGGATCACGACCTGCAGGGCAAGGGTTAGAGACTAACCGGCACTGTGGGTGGGTGGTGGGTGCGAGCTGACCTAAATGTCCAGAGGACCAGTGCCTATGCACAGTCAGCAACCACCTGGTGTGGTACAGAACTTGTCTACGCTGCAGTGCAGCAAGCAAAACACTGAACAATGTGGTTATGACCATGCGCCTGTGACACGGGGGCGTATGCGAGCCCAGTTTCCATTGCCTCATGGCCCTTGTCTAAGGTGAAGAGGGTGAAGAGGGTGAAGAGGGTGAAGAGGGCGAAACACTGAGAGAGAGAGAGAGAGAGAGAGAGAGAGAGAGAGAGAGAGAGAGAGAGAGGGCGAGAGACACACAGAGAGAGAGAGAGAGAGAGAGAGAGAGAGAGAGAGAGAGAGAGAAGCCCACAGAGCAAAAGGCCAGAGAGAGAGAGAGACCCGCAGAGCGAGGGTTAGAGACTAACCGGCACTGTGACCGACCCAGATGTACAGATGGCCAAAGCACAATCCAAAGCCACTTGGAGTGGTACAAAACTGGTCTGCGCTGCAGTGCAGCAAGGCAAAACACTGAACCGAGTGGTGATGACCATGCGCCTGTGACACGGGGGCGTATGCGAGCCCAGTATCCGTTGCCTCATGGCCCCCCTGGTTGGAGCCCCCTGCCACACCTGCTGTCCTAGCCTGCCCCCAAAGCTGCCAAACCTCGGGTGTGCGAGGGAACCGTCACTTGGGGTAGGTTCCCTTGGGGGTGCGAGGGAACCGTCACGCGCAGCTGCTTTTTGAACAGGGGGGCGCAAGGTAAGATTTCCACAGATTCCAGCCCTAGTGCTCATACATGGGGGGCGCCTTAAGTGCAGCGCGCGTGCAGTGCGCGCAGTGCAACTATTTGGGCGTCTAGCCGTAGTAGAAACCCATACTTTGTGGTACTTTGGGCATCATTGTTGTTTGGTAGTAGGTTTTGATGCATTGGGGATCTGGCATTTTTTGGATCTTCACCCTGTTTCACCCATTTCTACTTTTTTGCACACATTTTTTGCCCATTCCCACCACATCTACTCTTTTTCTCAGTTGATTGATATGGTGATACACTTTGAGGGTGCTTGCTACAGCCACATCATACTTCCCTCCTCATTTCTCGGGCCCATTTTCTCCATGGATCTCAGTATTGGGGATAGGGTGTTCTACACCCGCTCCAATGGCCTGCGACCTCCTGCCACGGTGGTTGGGACGGCTGAAGACGGACTCCTCCACTTGGAATACTACCAAGATGGGTTAAGAGCCGTGAATCGGCAATGCAAGATGGAGTCCATCTCCTTTGCCATCCCAAGTTCAGACTCGCCACCTGATTGCCGCTGCCTCTCTCCACTGCCCAACACACAGTCAAGTTCCCCCCTCAAAGGCCCCTGGTCCTTCACCATGCCACAAGAACTGGGAAGGTCCCCCTCAAGGTCCCCTCCAGTCCAATTTGGGTCGCCTAATTCTAAGGGTGTTTTCAAGGGGCGTGCCTAGGGGCTCTTCGGGGGGGACATAGTCTAAAAGTAGCGCGCAGTGCGCGCGCAGTGCAAGGATTCCCCCATGTGCTCAGTGGGCATATGAACTTTGCCAATGCATCTTCCGATCACATCCCTTGCTTGTCTAGTGTTGCCGGATGCTACTTCTGCCCCCCCCCCCCCTATGCAAACTTTCTGAGTGTCTATTTTTCTTCGGTGTCTTTTTGTCCATGCTTGCCCAAGCCGCTGGGCCTTGACAAACTGTCGCCGACGCCACCTCCTTGTCCCCTGACCGCATGAGTGTCCGGGACACCCAGGCCCGTCTGGCCACGCCAGGCGATGAGGTCATCGTTCCTGCAGACGCCGGTCAACTGGCGTGTTTGGCAGCCATCGATGACGCCGACTATATCATTCAGGACGAAGTCGTGCTGAAGAGTGGAGTTCCAGAGGCTGCCTCCCTGTCGTACGACCTCTTCAAGGACTGCTACTCGTCTGAAAAACTTGCTGCCGTCCTTTACGGTAGTCGCCCCAATGTTGTGCTCGTTGGGGAAATGACTGAATATGATAAAATCCAACATGCGATTAAGAGACTACTTGCTGATTTGCCCATGCTGGGCCGCTTTGTTGCTATCCTGCTTGAACCTGTCAGCGATGATGATGACAGGCCATCATTTCTCAATCGGGCACTCGCCCTCAACTCGAACTTGCCTTTCGGCTGCGAAAAGTTACAAATGGCGGACAGGTCCCTCATGCACATGCGCACACATGATCGATTTGATGTCTGGATTGCAAGCAGCACAAGGGACTCCAGAAGCCTATCTCCGCCCCCAACGTATAAGCTTCTGCGGCTTATGACGCCTGGGGCAGAAGTTGACAAGGTGGTGTTCCACGAGCCAGACGTGCGGGATAACCAATACGCTGTGCAGGTCCACAATGACCTAGTCAACGGGCTGTTGGGGTCTATTGGCATGAACTCTGATGAAGTCCATCTCCTCCCGGGGACAGACCCACGGAACTCAAAACTGTTCTTCACGGAGTTGAATGAGGAACAGGTGAGTACTGTGGTATCACAGTTCGGATCCAAGCCAAGGTTCCAGATCCAGCCAGTGGAATGGTATCGTGGTGCCAACGTGACCAACATGACTGCTGTCTATGAGGTGTGGATCAAGAAGACGCACAAGGAAACATGGTCTCCCATGCTGTATGCCTCAGTTCTCGCGATGTTTTGGACAATCCCGGGCGTGCTGCAAGCACAATCGCCAGTGAAAATCCACGTGCTGGGGCCCAGCAAACTGCTGCTGGGTCTCACGGAAACTGGGCACTCACTGCTGAAGACAAGGTATCGTGAACTGGTGGCTGCTATCGGGGCTGTCTTCAAGGACCTGAGGACAGGAAAGTTCCTCGATAGGGATATCATCTCCAAGCCCACAATCCCCTCGACATGGAAGAAGGACCTTGTGGGCACAGTGTACCTTCTGGATGTGGCACCGTGGTGGTACCTCTCAGACCTGACTGAGGCCCTTGCACCCTCAGTGCACTGCCGGTACATCGCGGACCGCGTCAGATGGAGTGTTGGGGAGATGCGCACTGCCACCTGGCGATTGACCGGGGAAAGTGTGACACAGCTGATTGGAAAGGTCTGCCTGTCAGATTCTGGGATGCCTCCGATGTTTGTGATCTCCGAGGCGGATTACGAGGCGCGGAAAAGGCGAATCACAGACCGCCCCAGAAACACAGATGACTCGAAGACACGCAGGCAAGGCCTAATCACGGCGGGAGAAATGGCCAAGGCTATGGAGTTGGATGACCAAGTCGACAAGGTCATCAGCTCCCTCAAACGCAAGCGGGACTTGAAGGAAGATGAGGCTTCGTCGTCCAATGGAGCACCACGATGACGTCAGCATCAAGCATCCCTCTGAGCAGCACGCTCAGAGTATTGTCCCAAAATATCAATGGGTTTCAAACAAAAATAACCATGAGAAAGCGTAAGCAAAAGCGCATAGTGGCCCTAGGGTCACTGCTGCGGTCCCTGGAGGTGGACTTCTTCGCCATCCAAGAACCTCACTTCGTCACGGTGGAGGATCGTCAAGCGGGCGTGCAGTGCTTGTCAAAGTACAGGTATGGCCTGGACGGACCACTTCATGAAGAAGGAAGGGGAGGAGTGGCACTGGCGTGGAAAACATCCAAGTGGACACTGCAATCAATGAAGTTCTTGTCTCCCAGGGCGTTGAAAGCCTCGCTGTCGAGTGGTCCGCTGGAGATCACCATAGTTGTGGTCCACTTCCACCACAAGCACACGCGTCGACAGTTGCAATGGAAAGACATCGCCAAGGAGTTACATGGACCAAACCTGATTTTATGTGCTGATCGCAAGAATTTAGTTGTAAAACACAGGGACGCCTTTGCGCCCCCAGAGTTTGAGCATGACACGTCTTTACGTGCCAGAGACCAGGAGGTAACGAACGGCCTTGGCGAAAGCGGGTCTGCAGGATGTTTGGGTGGATATTTACTGTCCAACCCTGACGGACATCAAGGACAAGGAAGCATCGTGTCCGACGGGCTTCACATACGGCTACCCCCGAGAAGGAGAGCGACTCGACCCGCAGAGGCTACGCCGTATTGACCGCATCCACGCAACATCTGAATTGCTGAGCCTGGCGACCAGCGTGTACCCCATGTTTGCTGCCAACTCAGACTACAAGGCGATCCTGGCTGAATTCACACCCCCGTCTTTCGACACAGAGGACACAGTCCCCAGATTCTACTGCCCAGAGACCATCCTTCAAGACCCGGAGGCAATGGAAGATCTGGAGACATCTCTCACGTCTATCAAGTCAACAGGGGATCAATGGTGGGAAGAGGCGCTGAGCTGCATCCAAAAGAAGGCGATCAACCATCAAAGGGAGCATAAAAACAAAAAGCAGTCGGTAGAACTACAGGCCCTGCGGTTCCTGCGTGGATCCACGAGAGACTCTGTCGCACCAGCGGTCTACCAATTTCTATCATCACTGGGGATCGCAGCAACAGATGCAGCAACAGCCTACACCCTCCTGGTGGGGGTGTATGAAAAGGCTCAGCGTGACAGAACGGGCATGGAAACACTGTCCAAGCTCAAGGGGGTGATCACGACCGGGGAAACCTCAGGGGATCCGAGAACGCAAAGGAACGAATTGTATCGGTTAATGCGGGAGTTGCAGGAGCGAAAGAAACTTCAACAGCTGGTATCCAGGACAGGCTCGGCGATACGGGGGGCAAAGGCGGTGGCAAAAGAGTTGGTGGACCATTGGGACAAAGTGTCCACATCGACGGGATCCACCGAAGAAGATTGTGTGGCCTATCTGAAGTCGTTAGGAGTGGAACAGCGGCTGCGCAAGGCAGGTCGACTTCTTTTCAAGCAACTATCCCTGGACATTGTTCATGAAGGCCTTAAGAGGCTGAACAGCAACAGCTCCCCTGGATTGGATGGTTTCTCGGCAAAATTCTTCAAGAGGTTCTCGGACATTTTCGAACCGCAAATTTATGACTCAATGAAACGTTTCCTCGAAGTGGGCAAAATGCCGGAGACATGGACCTCAGGAGTGGTGACAATGATCCCCAAGACGAAGGCGATGCAAACACCGGATTCGCTCCGACCAATTGCACTGCAAACTACAAGGCAGAAGTGGCTCACCAACATCCTCCTGATCCAGTTAGAGGATGTACTTCTCCACTGTATCCCGTCACAGCAAACAGGTTTCCTTGGACACAGAAGCATACTTCAGCATGTCTATGGGTCACGGGCACTCTGGGATGGCCTAAGTGAAGGAGCGGCGTTATCAGTGGACTTCAGAAATGCCTTCCCCACGATGTCTCACGAGATGGTGTCGGCAGCTCTGGGTCTAATGTGCATACCATTCTTGTATATCCGTCTGATTCTACACCTTTTGCGAGCTCCGTATCTATACTCCGTTGGAAAAGGATACGTCCCAGGCGTATACCACCACCCGAGGGCAGGCACACGCCAGGGGGATCCACTCTCCCCGGCGCTGTTCTCCCTGGTGGCATCCTTTGTGATTTTCCCACTACAAGACCTGGGTCCAGTACTGACTGTCATGATGTATGCAGATGACCTCATCATTTTCTTTGATGGAAGAGCCAACCCACAGCTGTTGAAAAGGGTATGGGAAGTGGTTTCACGTTTTGGACGGTTTTCGGGGTTGAGGGTCAACCTGAACAAAACGGCAGCGAAGGGATCTCACCAGCAGCGGTATGGCCCATACACACACATCCAGCCAACCCCAAAGAAGGTCAAGCCTCAGCAAGAACGCCAGCGTTTCAAGGTGCAAGCACTGAGTCAGCTGGACGCCATTGCGAACGAAGGACTGCAAGCAGTTGAAGCAGAACTGACCACAATGGCCTGGGCCCGCAATCAGCAGATCTGGCTCCGACTGGACCAACCACATGGCACCAGGATGCACTGTGAGATTGTGGACAACCATGGGGAACCACTGCAGATGAGCAATCAGGAGCTCTACTCGGTGATGGTCCAGATCAACTGGACCCTGAAGTCCCAGGCTCTGGCGAACATGCAGGTCCAGTGGCGACCCAAAAGTGCAGACAAGTGGCACCCGTTCCAGTGGGAGGCGATCCTCCACTGTCCGACGGCAGAAGGACACAGAGCAGTGCCCTCTTCGGTAAGCAGAACTGGCGATTGCATGCATGTGTGGCTGGCTGGCCGAGCGGACCTCTTGCGATTGTTCCAAAGAACGCTCTTCAGGCAGGCGGACCCGGTACCCGGGGACGCTGTGCGGTTCCTCTACACACTGCTGAACACACCCCCATGCGAAAGAAGATACGCATGACAGGGGGTGACAAAAAGGAGAAGAAGAGTGGAGCGCATGGTGCCATGGTGCAGATAACCCATCGTCGTGGCCCAGTGGATACACCACACCTCTTGTGTCCCGTGGAGGATGGTTCGAACCCCGGGGGGGATAGAGATGCACCAAACAACCCGAACCCCCCTTTTTGGGCGCGAGAGAGAGGGCGCGAGAGAGAGGGAGAGAGAAACAGAGAGAGAGAGAGAGAGAGAGAGAGAGAGAGAGAGAGAGAGGGTAGAGCACAGTGGGAAAGGAACAGAGAGGTGCAACAGGAGAGAAAGAGAAGGGGAGAGCAAGAGAGAATGGAAGGGAGAGAGTAGGAGAGAGACCCACAGAGCGAGAGACCGGGGCTAACCGGCGCAAAGGGAGGTGGTGGGTTCGAGCTGACCAGGGTTCGAGCTGATCAGGGTGGGTTCGAGCTGACCAAGGTAAAAGGGACGCCACGGCGGCACGGAACAGCCGAGAAATGTCAAGAAATGAAAAAGCAGGGCGCTGTAGCGCCCTTGAGCCACAGGCTCGACACGTTGTCACGTGTTGAACAGCCGAAGTAAGACTGGGGCGGCGAGAGTGCGGCCCAAGTGAGGATGACGGAAGCAAGTAGGCATGAATGTGTGGGCGGCAAGCGCATGCATGGTGGGGAGCTGAAATGGTATGCGCCACACGCCAAACAGCAATGATTTGTTGAATTGCCTGACAGACGGAGCACATATTGAAATGCCGAGACGCCTTTGCGCCATCCAAGGCGCCATTGCGCCCCTGAGGATTGAGTATGACACGTCCTCATGGGCCAGAGAGCAAGTGCATGACAGGGTCACGACCTGCAGGGCAAGGGTTAGAGACTAACCGGCACTGTGGGTGGGTGGTGGGTGCGAGCTGACCTAAATGTCCAGAGGACCAGTGCCTATGCACAGTCAGCAACCACCTGGTGTGGTACAGAACTTGTCTACGCTGCAGTGCAGCAAGCAAAACACTGAACAATGTGGTTATGACCATGCGCCTGTGACACGGGGGCGTATGCGAGCCCAGTATCCGTTGCCTCATGGCCCTATGCAAAGAAAACACCTCAAAACGCCCCAACGCGCGGGGGGGGTCCTTAGGGAACTAGATTTATTTTTTGTTAAGGACCGCCCTTAGGGACCGCCCCAAGGGACCACCAACCGCCAATCGCCAACCGCTAGCGGCGACCAGCCGCCAACCACCAACCACTGCCAACCGCCATCAACCACCAATCACCAACCACCAAGCACTGCCAACCACCACCAACCGCCACCAATCGCCAACCGCCAGTCGCCAACCGCCAACCGCCACCAACCGCCAACCGCCAATCGCCACCAACCATGGTTGAACATATGAGCTACACGCAGTCTTTTTGCAAAACTGCCGTTCAGGGACAATTTTTTTTTCCTCTTAAGGACCCCCCTGGCCCAACTCTCCACAAAGGCTATAGTGGGGGAAAAAGAGTGAAAGGCGCATTTTTTATTCTTCGCAAGGACTATTTCGAGGGGCACACGTCCATAGTTTTAAGCAGGGTGACGGGTGGGGGGGTAGCGACATTTCCATTCAGATGCCAAGCTCTTTCCATCATTGGCACTGTTGCAGCGCTGTTGCCTTGGGCATCATTTGGATCACGGGGGCGTGCCTGTCGGTTGAGCATGGCCTCCCCTTGCATACATGCTGCTACCCAGTTCACGGTGTAGGTGAGGTGTTGCGTGCAGCCGTCGTCAGCACTGAGGCAACAAGTTGGGTACAGGGTGGCACACAGGCTCCGGGAATTTGACGCGTGAATGCTTTCTAACTGTGGCGCAATCCCTCCCTTATCATTAGCCCTCACCACTTCCTCGACCTCAACCTCGACTCCTTGGATAAAGCAATTGAGGCGTGAGGGATGAGGGCATGCAGCAGGCAACCCAATGCAAACCAAAGACAAAGTACAAAAGATAAATGGGGCAACAATCAGGAATGGTCGCCTACAATTGACAATTTATCTGCCCCCACAATTACTCAGCAAGAAAAACGATCACTTCCAGGTCACGAGGTGCTTTTGGCCTCCAGACACTGTCTAGTGAGTGGGGGAATGGGCGGGGGTGGTCACATGGTGAAACCTTGCTGGTTGCTGTGCAAGGTTGTGTGTGTTGGGGGGTACCGAGTTGGGAATGATAGAGCCTTGGTCGGTGGGCACCGAGTCTCGGCTTTACTCAGTTTTCTCCGCAATCTGTTGCACAATTTCAGTCCTTCTTTGCAACTCAGAGATCGAATGAAGAGCGCCATCAAAACCAAAGGGCCGGCTCCTGCAGCCCCTAAGCACGTTACCTTCGACCCAGAGGTGCTTCGATTCACCCTTGAGCACTCCTTCAGCAGCGAGGATAGCACGTTGCACTGGATGCGAGACGCGAGGGCGGCTGAACTCGACAACATGGAATTCACGGAGGCCGGGGGCTGCATTCTCCCGGACGCCCCCGCCGACTCCGCAGCTGATGCACCGGAGCCCTCGGACATGCAACTCACAGACATCACAGTCGAGGTCCAGGTTGCGGGCGGGGACACGCCGACCCTGTGCCGGACCATGCCACGCACCACCGCACCGCCCCGGCCCCGCACCGAGCCACCGGCCACCGCACGGACTCACGGTGCGACCATGTCGTCCCCTGTTGGACTGACCCGGACCACACCGCACGCCCCAGCGACGCAGACCCCGACCCCCACCGCACTGCCCCCCGCCCCAGAGCCCACTGCCACTCAGACCCAGACCCTGGATCCCACGACCATGAGTTTCACCGGAGCCGCGGGCGACATCTTGGAGCAGTCCCTATCCCTCACAGAGGTCACTGGGGCTGTCTGGAGGGGCACTGACCCCCAGCAGCGGGTGGCCGAGCTGCAGGAGCTGCGCAGCTGCCTGGCTGCACGGCGGGCGCAGCTGCAGCAGGCGACTGCTCTGGTGCAGGAGATGGCGGCGCAGACGGCGCGGCAGGACCAGGAGGCGTGCCACAAGCACCATGCACTTGGGATGCTGCGCAGGGGTGTGCCACTGGAGGTGCGGGCACTCACCAACACACACTTGATGGTGTTGTTTAATGGCTGGGGATCTGCGGTGACGTTCAGCTTCGGGAGGGCAACGGGCAGCGCCGGGCCCCTGTTGATCACCGACACGCAGTGGGCGCACGACAGTCAGGCGAGGGCAACACAGATTGAGCAACGGGGCGTGGACGAGCTGCTCAGGACCGTCGTGCACACGAAGCAGTTGCGGCACGCTCTGCAACTGGCCCTGGGCCGGTGCTACGCTGGCGAACCGGCGTCCTTTTGGGGTGAACCAGAGGATCCACTCAACACAGAGTGAAGGTGGTTGGCAAGAGTGTAGGGGCAGGCAAGACAGTAGGGATACACAATGTGTATACATTCGATGAAACACTGCACACTGCAAACACACACACATACACATCATCAGGCCTACACAAAAAGCAATATTTGTGCCTTGCAGGATCCACACTATACCCAGGACTGACGCCTTCACTGCACCTGCCACCGACACTGCCAGCCCCAAAGCGACGGAGACCTACATCCCATGCTCCACCCTGACTGCCAGCCCCCCTATGCTATACGATGTCTGTCCATAGCGATATGCCACCTGTACATAGCATCTCAATGACATTCAAACTGTTGCAGTGGAATCATGATTGCGTCCTGCCAACCCCCCCCCCCCTGCCACAGGGCATGCTGCGGGATGAGGGGCCAGAAGTGTCGCGCACCCTGTTTGCACAGGGTCATGGAAGAGCATCCACTGAAGCCACCTGACCTCAAACACCTCGAAGAGAGGTTGTTAGATCAAGCGCAGGCAAGGGCACCATATACGCCCTATTTTGGGGTCATTCGCGCAGCATACCCCGAGGTATGATATCGGATGCCCAATCCGTTGTAGAATCATCTATTTGGGAGACAAAATGATCTGCCAATGAATTTTTCGATTTTGACCGCCCTCACCCCTGGTACCTTGGTGCCCCTTTTTGGGGAGGGGGGTGGGGGCTGGGGTCTTTGCATCCGCTGTGTGTCGATTTGGACCCAGGTTTTGAACAATTTTTTTCTTGTACATGGACCCCATAACGAATGGCATGGGTCCCCAGACTCTCCCCCGCCCCCACTGCTACGGGCCCTTGCCTGTGAGGATTTCACCGTTTTCAGGCTGGCATGCAGCGGCTGAAAAATTCCCAAAAATTCCACTCTTTCCCAAACCCTTTTGTCGGCCCTGTGATGGGTTTGGGTGATCATTTGGTGACAATACGGGTACTTGGTCACCCATGGATACCCACGTAGTGTCCACTAGACCCATGTAGCCTAGGCTATGTGCCCCGTTGAAAGCCCCAAGATTGCTATTGTTGGAGGGCCGCAAAGCTGTGGAGAGCTAGGGACACCAAAATCTGACGTGGGGAATTTGACATGCATCTAACATGGGGTTTTTGCGTATTCAAACCTAGGAGAAAACACAACCTGAATTTTGTATGAATATAGAAATGCTTTGTTTTTGTGTGCTGTGAACATTGCAAAAAATACATTATGACCATTTTATGCCAGACAATACACTGCACGCCGCACGCACTATGATCTATTTTGTTGCGGTTTTTCAAATTGAACATGTACATGTAATGTACCAGCCCCACACACCAATGGCAATGATGAAATGTGCAATATGGTTTTGTTTTTTTCATGTCAGATATCTACATAACAAAATTGGTGTTTGTGCTACATGTGTGTGTTGCACGCGCCACTTTGCATGTGTGTTGGACTGCATGTGCCCACATGTGTGTAGTTTTTGTTTGTTTGGATGAAATGTGGTCCGGATTGTGCATATGGGATCCAACGGAACTTTTGACCAATCATTTTGCATTGGTTTTCATTTGGGTAGTATATTTTCTAGTTGATATGTTTTGCTTTTCACTGGTTGAATTTCAACTGTCCATGTTGATTTCAAAGCTTTAGTGCCTGTCCCAAGTGCTTCGTACAAGCTCTCAGCACGCTTTATCTGCAAAGAACTTTATCTGTAAAGAACACTATTTGGTAATGCATTCTGCATGCATGCATACACATTCAATTGTACGCTACACCGTAATGTGGCTCACATGCACATTTACGAAATGTAGCCATTGTCACTGTTCTCTGTTATGTAAAGATGTCTGCATCTTTTTTGAAATGCTTTTCTTTGCGCATGGCATCTCAATAGCAGGTGCAGCAGCCCAACCTCCTACTTAACGAGGTGCTGCTGGTCCAATGTGGCTAGACCACCGTCCACACACATTGAAGCAGTAGGGCACCACGCCACAGTGCAAATGTACACACATGCTTTGGGTGGAAGCATCAATGTGGGCGAACCAAGAATCCCTAGATGGGCAGGAGAACCCGTGAGTCCCGAGATCCACTGAGATTGCGATCTCACGACGCGACCAGTCCAGTTGTGGCATCTGAGGTCGCTTTCATGTCACGTGCATCACATGGGGCCCAAGGTATTTAACTAGGTATTCCGGATTGAACCACGATGCTGTCAAAAAGAAGCTTTTAGTAGCCTAGTGTGCAGCCAACTAGGAGAGCAAGATTTCTTAAAAATAATACGAACATTTTGAGTGAAAATGGGATGAGAAATGTAGGACACCATCGGAGTCCTGCTGACATAATGTTGATTGATATCATATGATTGGGCACTTTAGAGATGATGTATGTTTAAAGTGAGCAGTTGATTTATGTTATGGACCCAATTTGATGAAAAAGCATATAAAATGAAGTTCTGATCAATAAAAGAACGAAAAATGATTCATTAAACTATCAAACTTTTATGTGGTTGTTCAAGACTTGTTTTTGATTATCAACTTAATGTTTTTAAACACTTCAAAAGATCCGTAGCTAAAGAGTAGTAAACATCATTCAAAAAATAGATGCAAAGATTCAATGAAAATCAATTATCCCATTGTAAGTTTTATCCAAGTGAGTTAAGAAAGAAAAGAGAACTGTATTCTTTTGTCTACTAGGAATCACTTAAGATGGAGATTGATGAAAAAGTTTAAAATTTTTTCAGATGTTCACGTGCATTTAGCCTTCTAGAAAGTCCATTTTCCTTATGGAAGGTCCGTAACCTATTTTACCGAATCATCAAAAAAACTAGTCATCGGTAATTTTCGGACGTGATTTTCATTACAATTTGTACCAACGGTTCAGCTATTTCAAACCAATACATACATGAAGACTTGCTGTTCTTGATATTCTATTCCTTTTTTTGTTGCTTACAAAAAAAAGTATCGTGTCAACACATGCATGTGCATTGCAAAATCAAGCATTTTAGGTGGAATTTACCTCTTTACTCCGGTCAGCATGATGCATTTTGCAAATGATCACAACATGAATTGTTTTCGAAACCTATGATCGCTAGAAACCGGTGGTTTTTAAATGTAATGATCGCCAAAACCGATGATTTCAAAACAAATCGTCCAAAAAAATGTGTATTTCAGAAACTAGACGAAACTAGGGTATTACAAACCGTAAGCATGCGTTATAGTACATGGGTAACTTGGCTCTAATTATGCACATGTATTGAAAAAAAGTCTTGCAAGTCTTCTTGAAAACTTGTTCAGTTTTCATTGTCATTGTGGCCCACTTGCCGAATAGTCAAGCGGTTGTTAAAATTGGGTTCGTAGTTTTTCATGCACGCGAAGTTTCCGAAAAGCTCAAATGGAAGAATTTTCTTTGCGAATGAACTGCAGCCATTGGTATATTCAACAAAAAGACCATCGAAAAGTTTCGTCAGCATGCTCATTGGCCTGAGATCACATCTGTTTTTTCTATGTATGACCAATGATAGTTTGACATCCAAGTACACGAAAGAAAGTGGGTTTGATAAAAGATTTAGAGGAAGATTTTCGGCATCGCCTTGTGCCCTGCTGTATTGATGCCTACTCTGTTTTATCAAAGTCTTCACAGATTTTTCAAAATCAGTAGAACCAAATAGTCTAATGGATAATAAAGCACCGAAAGAGGATCAATATAAAGACATGAAAGGCCGCAGTCTAAAGCAACAAGTAGGAGATACAAGGCAGTGAGCAATTTCAGACTCTGTGAATTGCGGATTTTATAATTTCGGACCATCTTGGGGTTTGAAATCAAAGTGAAATGAAACTAAAAAACCATGCCAAATTGGGCAAAGCTGGGCAAAAAAGGAGGCAAAATGGGTAAATATAGCAAAAAACGGGGGCTTGCTGGATTGAAATAGTCGTGTGGAAACGTGCATTTTAGAAGCTTGGTCTAAATAAATAGGGTATGAAATGCCGACTGTTCAATATCTACAATTGATGAGATTCAAAAACACTAATTAGATTTTGACCGCGGATTTTAAAAAATAGTCAAAAGTGTTTTACGAAAGACACGAAAGCTGCCTAGAGTCTCACCTTTTCTCATTCAGAGTCACTTGAGAATTGAACCTTTTAGATTTTGGCCGTTATGTATTGAGGTGGCATAGCATATAGCGCTGATGTCGGTGCCATGTTATCTACATCATATATGGGCCACTCCTACCTCGTTAGGCCACTGGATATTGAACCCTTGCCCTCTCCAGAAGAGCAGCCTTATACTCTAGCCTCCAAGCTCTAATGTTATTGGACAACAAATATAGAAAATTGTGCATATATGGCATTGCTATGTTACATTGAGGGTAATTAAGGGGTCGTTGACTTCAAAAAAGTAAAACACTTGCACCCTGCCACGGGCGCTAGCAGCATGTATCGAGCACCACAACCACAAGTGGTATGCAATTGTCAATGCTACCCTATGCAACAGCAGAATTTGCGAAGACTATTGTCATGTTTCTTAAGTTGATATCATAGAACCCGGACGGGTTGCTATGAGTAAAAGCCGGAGGTGCAGCCATGGATGAAAGCCAATGTCATGCGGTAGCCGGAAGTGAAAGCCAAAGCCATGCACGGGCCATGAGTGAAAGCGAAAGCCATGCATGAAAGCTAGAGCTGTAGCCATGAGTGAAACCCGAGCTGTCATTATGCCATTGTAATTGCTTGTTTTTGCTCAATGGTGTTGGTGGTGGTGGTGGTGGTGGTGGTCGTGGTGGTGCTAAGCGTTGAATGTTTGCGTTAGATGTGGTTGTTGTTGTTGTTGTTGTTGTTGTTGTTGTTGTTGTTGCTGTTGTTGTTGTTGTTGTTGTTGTTGTTGTTGTTGGTGCGAATTTTGCTGCTATTTTTGTTAGTGTGGTCGTTGTTGATGCTGTTGTTGGTTGTCATTGTTGTGTTGTTGTTGTTGTTGTTGTTGTTGTTGTTGTTGTTGTTGTTGTTGTTGTTCTCGTCGTTGTTCTTGTCGGTACAAACGTGTTGCAGTAACCATGAGTGAAAGCCTAAGCAATTTTCAAGGTTTGAACTGTTGTGGAGCACTTGCGGGCATATGAGACGCGTGTTCCAGAGTTTGGAAATTTCTCGGGTTTTTGACAGATTGGAAAGGTTTGCAGTTGAAGCAAGCAGCCCAAGGCCTATTCGCACCTGCAAACTGCAAATTTACCGGATTTCTGCAAATTAGCTTTGCTGTATTTCCGGTATTCGATTTGGGGCAAAAAGGTGTTATATTTCGGGTTGTGTGTGCAATGTAGTTCGAAGCGAAGCATATCTCCACATGTTCGAAGCGAAGCATATTCTCCACTTGTGTGCATCACATCTGTTGACACCGTATTGTGCAAGAACTGGAAGTAATCCAGCACGATCGCTTTCAGGGATAATGGCGAGAAGCAGGCATCTTGGTGGGTTGTGCAGGCCACAGAATCAAGTAGATGGAGGTTCCTAACCGGACAGATGAGTTTGCATGAGAACCTTGTCTCCACCCCAACAAGTTGAATTTTCCGGAGCCACACGCATACGTGGCCTTTTTCGATGGACACCCTGCTAATTTGGTGTTGTGATGTTCAACTTGAAAGCTTCCATGTGAACACCTCCGCAGTACAGCCCCGTTTGCCGCAGAAAATGCGGGCCACGGGTTGCCGTGCACATACATTGCTCGTGGCCGCCCCACACCTTGGTGCTTTTGAGTGCTTGGTGTTTTGCGTTTCCCGTGGCGTGATAGCCTACAGCATGGTTGCGACACGAGGTGCGTCGGTGTCTCTATTTATCTTTGTTTTTCATGCGATAGGAACTAATGAAAAAAAATCGGTTTTCGAAACGTGAACACCATGTTCGAAGTTGCTTCATTTCTACTTCTAAAAGGCCCTGGTTTGGCGTCGGATGTGAACGTGGTTCTCAAACTAGGAGCCTATTCCGCTAAGCGGTTGTTGAAACCTTTTTCATCCTTGCGAGTCGCATCCCTTCCTCGCAATGTTGTTGCGAGTTGCTTGTCCGTGCTCCGTCCTTGCGTGTGTGATTGGTGCGTACTATAGTGCACAACGAACAAAAGTGCCGTCCTTCAAACCGAACGCCAATGAAAGCGAAGTATCATTACGCAATCATTAAAAACTCACAAGGGTTCCACATTAGGTCCAAAGCACTTTCTGGGTGTCTATTTTTTTTTCGCCTATGACCGGTTATTGAGGAGTCCTGTTCTTGTGCCCACTTGCGTGTGACATTTTGTCCGGTTGGATGTGATCCACACGAGTGCGTTTACGATTTTCATCTTTGCAATGAGGCAATAATCCCGAGTAAAACTAACACCCACCGACATTCAAAAAATGATGGGGCTATTGGTCTTTTGCCTTCTTTGTATTGATGTTTTTCGTCCCCGCAATGCGTTTTTGAAGCTCGGATTCATTTTCAAACTCATGTCACAATGTTTCGCACAATGGTAACATTGCACCCCAACATGAGTTTGCGTTCCACTTGACTTACGGCGTGTTAGGAACAAAGACAAGTCATGAGTTGTGACTAGAAATCCATCCACATTCTCATTTATTGTGAGGTGACGTTAGGATCAAGCCGTCGAGAGGTAGTGTGGTAAGCCAGCGCCCGTGTGTATCCTAGGGTAACGCGAAAATGTGCACAATCATTTTTGGGAGTTGGAACTCGTCGTGTTATTTGCATTCTATTTTGCGCACCCATGATGGCAACATGTTCATAGCGGGTTGCAAATGTTTGTTTGACATGGGGACATGAAGAAATGAAGACATGAAGACATGAAGACATGCCATCGCCGTCGTTCCGTTGTTCGCCGGGAACTTCAAGGCTTCCGTTTGAATGTCACCATCTTCGTGCTCTGTTTGACTCTCGTGCCGTTAGCAACAGGTGCCCCCTTGTAGTTCCGACATATGTGTTTCGCATGTTGGTCGTTTCTAGAAATTCCCACGTGCACGAATAAACAAAAGAAATTGTTTCCGGGAGCGCTACGCCCCATTCCCCATTTCTTGATCACCATTTCTTGATCAGGCCAATGTACCGTTGGATGGGTGGAGTTTAGCGGCGCATGTTACCGACACTTTCCTCAACCACTATCGTGGCATTCTTCAAGGCTTCTATGCGAACAAGAAGATGCTTATTTGGCGAGCGTTACAGGGGACTTGGAATCGCGATTTTTGAGCACCCTTGACCAAAACCAAGTGGATAGTTGGCTTGGTGGTTTTTGTAGCGCAGGGCAATGGGCTCTTCAAAATGGAGAAGCTTGGAGCAACATGTGTGGGGTTCCGCAATCCATTTGCAAGGCCGATTTTTGTCAACATTTTCTTCGCCGAGGGGCTGAAGCGGTTTGCCACCAAGATAATTGTACGAAGCTGAAATCGACCATTTGTGAACGAGGTTTGTGTTGTTGCCGACATATTCCTTTTTGTCGTGAGAGCCACACTAAAATTAACAAGAGAACCGCGAACCCCACGGCGACGCCAAATTTGTCAGTGTGAGTATTAGAAGGCCACCGACCCAATTTAGGAGGCATCAAAGCGCACGTCGATGTGGCAGAGGATGATGACGTCCGTTGAGCCAAGGCAACCATTTTTTTTAACCAGTGCCAATGGTATCGGTTTTCTCCCGTGCAATTCGTGATGAATATAGCCAATGCTATGAGCTTATTTCACAGAAAAGGTTTTCCCAAGAACTGATGGGCACCCACACGAAAGGCGAGGGCGGGCAGAGTGGGAGTGGGGCATGTCATGCAGGCTACACTGCACATCACCACAACTTGTGGAGACCAACTCGTTAGTCGCTCGGGGTAGTTTGTTCTAGGGCAGCCTATACCCTATGTGTAGGGCCTGTGCTCTACACGTTTGTTCGCGGGAACTGATCATTTGTCGCCTTTTTTTCTTTGCCGTGCTCGCAAGCAGGACAGACGGGACCAAACGAAGCTTACTTGAACGACAAAGACAACATAAATTTCACATGCCCTATTTCCCTCTTGGGTAAGTTCCCGTTGCCACACCTAAAGCTTGTGTGGATCGTGTTTGTAGTATGAATTGTGAGCGACGGTCTCTTGCAACCTTTCCAAAGGGTATATTCGCTCTAATCACATGGCGGATGGTCGGTTTACTCTCAATGATTTGCGTCCTCAGCACATTATTTTTCCCGGGCGAGGCTTGGTAGGGATTTTTCCAATGGGCACAATGAAAAGGAATGTCCGGATTACTCTACAATTACGTATGATTTGGTATTTTATGAATCATTCATATCATTTACGGCCGTGATTTACCCGTTAGTTCAGATTTATGAAGTCCGTAGTTTACCAATCCTAAGCCCTACGAGCCACAAGCGTCGCAATGCAGCTTCGAATTAGTTTTTGGTTTGCATGGGCGTTCGGAGGGTGTTTCATTCGTCGGCTTAGTGTAGACTACGCCGTAAACACGTGTGGCGTGGACGCGAATTAGTTTCATTCCTTCATATGTCACAGATCATTTTCCTTACTCTCTCGTGTGCTTTTCACTTTCGACAGCCCTCGTCAGCCAGCAAGGTGTTCACGCGCGGCAGCTTCAACAAGTTGAGGCGAACGAAACGATCACGGGTGTGTGAGTGCTCAACAAATTGGGTGTCAACATTCGGCAAAGGTAGGCAAGGTGATACTTTGTTGGTGTCTCGTCTACAAACTGTCAAGTGGACGCCTTCACTCGTCCTTGTTTTCAGAAACACCATCTGCAACCTTCACGGATTCGCTCACACCAAAAATGAGCCCAACAGTGACATCCACCGCAACCATTCCGCTTTCCTTGACACCGGGCGCCACGCTTACGGTCTCACACCCAACTTACACCCCAACTTCTACCGAATCTTTCCTCGTCACCGTGTCACGGTCAACTACTCCGACACCAACTCGTGACTCACTCACGAAGTCTTTTGCATCCCGGAGCCAATCGAGCCGCACGCTGACCCTCACCTGCAGTCTCTCACCAACGTCCACTCAGTCCAGCACTGCTACCCTCAAACCGAGCCCCTCTGAAAGTTCATCTCACTCGTATAGTGCGACCAAGCCTTTGAGCGACAGTAGCACAGTTTCAAGATCCTCCACTTCAACGTTCTCGTCAAGTTACACTCCGTCTGGGACGCCCACGATCACTTTTACCCAAACGCCAAAGCCGTCGCCCAGTTGGAGCCCCACGGCGTCACCACGGTCTGAAACCGCCACGACCCGCACCCGCTCATTGACCTCCACGCACACCATTCCCCTTTCCACCTCCTCCACCCCTTCCGGCACTCTTTCTTCAACGGCGAGCCGATCGGATCTCTTCACGGTCTCGCCAACGTTAACCGTATCGCTCTCCCCCTCAATAACTACCTCTCGTGCTGCGACCCCTAGCCCTGCCACTCGCACCCACACCCCTTCAGCCCCAACGCCCTCACTCAGCTGCACCCGCACTGTGTCCCCCACCCTGAGCACACGAACATTTTCCGCGAGTTGCGCCTCCCTGTCGCGTGCACCCTCCGGGACATGGAGCCAAACACTCACCGCATCAACCTCACCCAGCAACACCCGAACTCCGACCGACACCGGCAGCTTTACAACTACGGCCAGCGGCACGGCCAACACCACGTTCAGTGCGTCCTGCTCGCGAACAGGCACTCTCTCAGTATCGCGAAGCGGCTCCCCTACCCGAACCAGCACCAAATCTTATGTTTCACACAGTGTGACTCTCACCTCGGACACCCCCACTAATACCCGCGAGTTAACCGTCGGCAAGTCTGTGACCGGGACTGCGTCGGCCACCACTACCCACACCACATACAGTCCCACAGCAAGCCTGCCTTCCCTGTCTCCCACCGCGTCGCCGCCGACCCCCACCTCAACGGCATCACGCTCCCCGCTCCGCAGCCGGACTGACACTGTGACGCCCAGCCTGAGCGCCACTCGCAGCCAACTCCTGTCGATCAGTGCGTCCCGCAGCCCCTCCCGCACCGCCAGTGCGACTACCGGGTCTTCCACGCTCACCCCGTCGGCTTCCCGCAGTCCGCCCACCCGAAGCCAGTCCTCCACACCCACCGTGCAATCAACCCCTTCTGCTTCCTTGACGCATGCGGTCACCCCGACTCAAAGTACCCTCACTGCTTCTACCAGTGCAGCCTTCAGTGGCACCCACTCGGTCACGGTGTCGCCAGTGCGCAGTCTCACGCCCACCACCACACCGTCGCACACCTGCATTGCCACCGGACGTGCCACGGCCAGTGTCACCAAAACCACCACCCCCACGGCGCGTCCCACACGCTCCGACACCAGCACGCGCACACTATCTTACGTGCCCACTACCAGTCTGTCTCAAACGCCCTCCACAGCCACCGGGACCGTGAGCTCAGTGCACTCGCACACCCCCACCCTCACACGGCTGGTCACTTCCACACCCTCTGCCACCCCAACTGCATCGTGCACTCCGTCCGTCAGCCCGAGCCCCATGCACTCATTAAGCCCTTCGCTGTCATTTACCCGGACAATTTCCTTGTCCTTCACCCCCACCAGCACCCGAAGCCACTCCCGAATCCCAACTCGCACCTACACCATAAGCGACTCCCTAACTGTTACCCGCACCGCAACACCAACATCGTCGGGCTCTGCGCGCCCCAGCGGATCGCCCACCCCAAGTTTCACCGCCACCTGCACCCACAGTCCGTCAAGGTTTACCGCGACCACCCGAACTCCGGAATCTCGGACCCCGACCATCAGTGCTACTTACTCCCGGACCCGCACTCTCTCTCCGTCGCGCACTGGCCGCAGCGGATCGCCCAGCGCAACCGCGACCTTCACCCCTACCGGCACCGGCTCGGGCACGGGCATCTTCACCAACAGCAACACGTCAAGCTACACCCTCACAACCACCCGCAGCAGCTCCCGCTCTGGAACGTCCAGCCTCCTCCATACGGACTCGCTCACCGCGTCGTCCCTCACCACTTCGCACAGCTTCTCCCAAACATTCACCGCAATTATGTCGCGCTCGCTCTCAACATCCATTTCCCTCACATTGTCTTGCACCCGCAGCCTCACGGCCTCGGGCAGCCCGAGCGGAAGTCTCACGGGCACCGGCACCCGCTCCCTGAGCTTGACCCCTGTTGCCAGCCCCCCGTCGCTGACCCCCACCGGCAGCACTGCGACACCCCCAACAGCCACGCCGTCGCGCTCGCTGCCAACGGGCAGTTTCAGCGGGTCCCGCACGCGGCCGGTCACGCCCACCGTCACTGGGTCGCTGACCACAACCGTAACAGCCTCGCTCAGCGGCAGCGGGTCCCCCACGAACGGCCAGACGGGGTCTGTCACCTTGACCTTGAGGCCCACGCAGACGCACACCCCTACGGCCTCCCGCACGTACAGCAGCAGCGGGACTGGCACCGGGACGCGCTCGGTCGCACGCACGCGCACGGCTTCGCGAACCGCGTCCCGGTCTACCGTCACGGCGTCCGCCTGCTCGGCCTCGCCTTCACCATCGCAGAGCCCTTCGTGCACCCGTACTTTCACGGTTACATGTTCCGGTACCGCCCCGTCTTGCTCCGGCAGCCACACCACCGCAACCCCGACCCCGACATTCGGTCCGACGGACACCCCTCCAACGTTATCTGCTACCGGGAGCATCAGCTGCAGCCTACACCTGACGCTCTCTCCGACCCTGTCACGGTTCCTCTCGCCCTCTGGCAGCAGCTCCCACACGCCCACAGTGCCCACACGTACTTGGAGCCCTTCCTTTAGCATGTCGTCCAGCCCGACGCGCAGTGTCGCCGCATCGCCCACGGTCACCGCGACCAGCACCGACACCCGGCTGCAGACCCTGCAAGGGACCACGTCACGCACGCAGACCGTGACAACTGTAACGGCGCTGCAGACCCCGACTCTCACCCGCACGCTGTCGTGGAGCACCACAGTCACGGCGAACGGGACGAGCACGGTCTCGCGCACCGGCACGCACACCCTCTCGTTCTCCGCGACAGCCCCCACCGCAACGCTCACCGCTTCCACGCGGTCGCAGACCCGGACGGGCACGGTCGTCTCCTTCACTGTGACGCCCACCACGTCGGTGTCCACGGCCTCCAGGTCCGCCTCCGGCAGTGCATCGTGGAGTGCCAGTGCATCCGACTCCCACACCGGCAGCCCCTCGTCGAGCCCCACTGCGACCGGCAGCCCGCGCAGCCCGAGTGGCTCCAGCAGCCGCTCGCCCACAGCGACGGCCACCCCAAGCGACCCTGGGTCGCCGTCCCCGTCCGGGTCGCACAGCCGGAGCCCGCGTGCCACGCTCTCAGCATCGCGCACACGCAGCGCGAGCCGAGTGGCCTCCCCACGGGGTACCGCGACGCAATCGCGGTCGATCCCAAAAACGGCGTCGCCCGAGGCCACGCCGACGAATTCACAGGAAGGCACGTACTCGCCCTCCGCCACTCCATCGCCCTCACGGACCCGCCGCCCCACGATCACGCTGACGGCGACCCCGACGCGGACCACGCGGACGCCCACGGGGACGTGGACGCAGTCGGTGGCGTGGAGCCAGACCACAACGCAGACCTACACCGTCACCCGCAGTCTCACCCAGACCCCGACCGGGAGCGCGAGCCGCACCTACTCCACCACCGCCACCCTCCCGACCGTCACTCGGTCGGTCACGAGCTGCACCCTCAGCCAAAGCGTCACCTACACCCTCACCGAGAACCGGACCGTAACCACCACCCAAACGCCGTCCCACAAGTCCCGCTCCGATACCCCCACATTCTCGCCGCCGACGCTGACCTGCACAACGACCTACACCCCCACCCCGAGCCGGCCCTCGCAGACCTGGACCCGCACCTCCCAGAGCAAGAGCCCCCCCACCTTCACTGAGACTCACTCAGCTTCCCCTCCCACCGAGACCGAGAATCGAACCAACACGGAAACCCGCACCTTCTCCACAATGACACGCACCTGGGCCACTCACTCGAAAACCATCAGCTTCAGCAAGACCGCGACCTTGTCCCTCACCGGCACCCCACGCTCCGCCACTGGCTCGTCCGTCACGCTGACCTTCACCCGGACCCCAACGCGTGGGACCTACACCCAATCGCCGACCAAAACCCCGACATCCCTCACCTTCAGCTCCACTTTCACCGTCTCCTTCACCCTCACGCGGACCACCACCCAGCACCACTCCTTCACGCGGACCTGGAGCTTCACCCAAACCTTCACTTTCACCAGCACCTCAACCCCAACAGGAACCCCCACGCACTCGCGCACCAAATCCGAGGCCCCCTCCGTGACCCGCACAATGTCCGAGTCCATGTCCGACACGAGCTTCACCCCGTCCAAATTCACCGCCACCGGCAGCAGCCACACAGCCTCGCCCCCGACCGCCACACCCACCCACACCAACACCCACACGCTGCTGCGGTCCGTGACGCTCACCTGCACGTTGACGCTGACGCTGAGCGACAAGACCGCCACCCGGACGTCTTGGACGCCAACACCTACGATCTCGCCTCCAAGCCACACGCCCAGCCGCTCCCCCCCCACGAGGTCCGCCACGGCCGTGCCTATGTACTCCGACAGCATGTCCCCCACGCCCACGCTGACTGCGTCGCACCGCATCACCCCCAGCCCGCCCACCGTCACCCACACCCCTGAGAAATCCACAACGCGCACCCCGACCGTTTCTCTCAGCGGCACACGGCCTGTCACCGCGACCCGCAGCCCAACGCCCTCCGCGAGCGTCTCCGTCTCCCGCTCCCCGCCGCCCACTCCCTCCCCGCTCTCGCCCACTGCCAGCTACACCCCTTCGGCCTCTGCCAGCCTCAACCTCACCCATACCCGCACCCCCCCTCCCGACACGCACACCGGCACCCTGACCTGCACCCCTAGTGACACTCTCAGCCCCCCGACCAACACCAAGACCCCGAGCCCTCCCCTCACCCTCACCGGATCCCCCTCGCAGACCCTAACGCCGACCGCCCCCACAAGGACCCCGTCACCGACCTCATTCACACGGTCCACCACGCACTCGTTCACGCCGTCGCCCCCGACCCTAACACCGACCAAGACCGTCACGCGCACGCACGCAACGCGGAGCTGCTCCTCCTTCACCTCAACCAACTCTTTCGCCTCCTGGACCGCCTCTAAGTCCATCGTCGTCACCCCGCCCAACACGGCAACCCGGTCCCGCAGCATGACCCCCACCGCAACTCCGAGCGGTGAGCGGACCTGGACGCCCTCCCCCTCCGCGACACACACTTTCACCTTCTCGTTCTCCCTTTCCCACCTCAGGAGCCACTCGTGCAGCGCCAGCGCCAGCTACTCCAGTATCACCGGCACCCTCTCTTCCACTCCCCGTGTCACCCCGTCACACCCCTCAAAAACCCCCTCCCCATCGCCCTCTTTCGTCCTCTCCTCGACCTTCTCCGGCTCCCCCTCCGCATCGGTATCGCTCACGCCTCGTGCCACCCGGACCATCTCCCGCACCGGCCCCTCCCGCACAGTGTCCGAGACCCTGTTCGTCACCAGCACCATTTCGCCGCCGAGCCCGACGCCCACGCGGACGCAGTCCCCGTCGCGCAGCTGCAGCACCCAATCCGCCTCGGTCCCGGTGTCCGGCACCCCGACCCAGACCAGCAGCCCCTCCGTTGTGCCCACGCGGACGTGGAGCCGAAGCGGGTCGTACTCGGTGTCGCGGACCCTCTCGCGGTCCGGCACGCAGACCCCGCCGACGGTCACCCCGTCCCGCAGCTTCAGCCCCACCGCGACGCGCTCGGCCCGCCGCACCTTCTCCATTAGCTGCACCCGGCCCACCACCACCTACACCCCCACTTTGTCCACCGCCAGCCCCGCCAGCGCCACAGCTACGCCGTCCGAGAGCCTCACGAAGACACTCCCAACTGCCACCACGTCCCCAACGGCACGTCCCAGCGGGACCACCTCCGCGACGCCGACCCGGACTTGGACGGTGTCGTCCCGCACGCTGTCCCGGAGCACCTCCCAGACCCCCACCCCCCCGTCCTGCACGGCAACGTGCACCAGGACCTGCACTCCGTCCCCCCCAACCATCACTTTCACCGGGACCCTCTCCGCCACCCTCTCTCGCAGCCCCTCAGGCTCCCACACCCCCTCCCTCCCCACGGCAACCCCCTCCCCCACGCCCACCCGCACCTGGACCCACACCACCAGCCGGTCCCCGCCGACACCCACGGCGAACGGCACCACCACCGTCACCCCCACGCCCTCCCTCATCAGCGCGTCCGCCAGCTCCAGGACCCGCACCCCCGCGACCCGCACCCGGTCCATCAGCTACAGCCCCACGCGCACTCTAACGCCCACCGTTTCGCTGATCCGGACCTGCAGCGCGAGGACCCCCAGCGAGAGCGGCACCCCCACCCCAACCCCGTCCCGGTCTCTGCAGGTCACGCCCACACACAGCCCCACCGGCACCCTAAGCCCCTCGGCGCCGCCGACCCCCAGCAGCACGCAGCAGATGTCTGTCAGCGGCAGCGCGACCCCGACGCGGAGCCGCCAGCGGAGTGGGTCGGTGTCCGGCAGCCGAAGTGCCACGACCTCCCGCATCTCCACGCCCTCGTCCACCGCGTCCTCCGTGCAGACCCCGACCCCCTCCCCCCGCAAAACGCCGACCCCCGGCGTGACGCCCACCCCCCCCACAAAGTCGCGGAGCCCGACCCCCTCGCCGCCATCCCTGTCGCCGTCCGCGACCCCCACCGACAGCGACACCTTCCGACCCTACGTGTCGCGGTCTCCCACAAAGTCCGCCACCCCTACGGACACCACCTCCCGCGTCCCCAGCCTTCGGTTCTCAGAAAGCCAGAGCCCCACCCGGACCTCCACCAGAAACCGCGGGCAAACCCTCACCCGAACCCTCACATGGACCGTGACCGAGTCGCCGGGCAGCCCCACCCGCACTACCCGAACCCACAGTGTGACTGCGTCGATGACAGCCCCCCGGACCCCCACTTTCGTGCCCACGGCGACCGTCAGCTCGACCGGCACCCATTCCCGCTCCGTCCCGGGCACCGGCAGCCCCGGCACCCACAGCCGCAGTCTGACCCCCTCGACGCGCACCGCCTCCAAGACCAACATGGCCACGGCTTCCCAGCCCAAAACCCTCAGCGCCTCGGATACCCCTTCGCCGCCGTCGCCCTCTCGCACGCCCTCCTTCTCGGCCACGGGCATGCCCACCACCACGTGGACGGGGTCCGGCACGAGCACCTCGAGCATGACCCGCACCCCCTCCGGCACCGCCACCGTCAGCACCACTGCCTCCCGAACCAGCTCCGCGATCCCCCCGATCACGCTCACCCTCAGCTCCCCGACGCTGGAGCACAGCGGGACCCCGACCCCCACGGCGTCCCCGACCCTCACCGCGGTCCGCACCGCCACCCCCGGGGGGCACGGGACGCGCTCCGTGCCGGTGACCCCGTCCCCCACCCTGATCCCCACCCGCTCCGTCACCCTGCGCCCCACCGACACCGCGACGCATCGGGAGGTGTCCGCCACGCAGCCCGTGACGGCCACCCCGACCGCGACGGCTACGAGCTCCGACCGGCCCGTCACGCTGTCGTCCGTCCCCACGCTCACGCAGTCCGGCAGCCCCTCCCTGACCTGGTCCCACGACCGCACCGCCACCGCGACGGACTTCATGGCCACCGCCTCCCTCCCGCTCACCCTCACCGCCAGCAACGCCAGCGCCACCCCCACGGCCCCGGCCCCCTCCCTCAACAAGACGGACACCCGCAGCGAGAGCCCCACCCAGACCCCCAGCCCCGTCGCGTTCACGGACACCCCCCGCCCCACCCTCAGCGTGACCGGCGACCTCGTCGTCACGCTGACCTCGTCCACGACCCCCACTCTGAGCCCCGGCGACGGGCCCACCGCGTCGTACTCCGCGAGCACCACCGCGAGCGACACGCGCACCCTCGACCTCAGCATCGCGTACGAGACCGTGCCAACGCCGCTGCAGTACCTGCCCTTCGCCATCTCGTGGGACCTCGCGCTGGGGCTTGACCCGCTGGTGCCGGACGATGTGTTCCTCGTGGTGCCGCTCACCCGGCGCCGCGTGTCCATGATCAATCCGGACGTGCTGGGCGGGCAGCTGCTCCCCTCGCTGCCAGGGGTACAGGGGCGCCGCCGGCGGCTGCAGCAGCAGAGCCCGTCCCCGGCCCCCGACCTCGTCATGCAGTCCCCGACCTTCGCGCGGTGGCGCAACCCCAACCGCGACGGCGACTTCCAGCCCAACGTCCAGGACTGCTACGCCGCCTACGCGGCCAACGCCAGCACAGCGCAGCGGATGGGGGCCGCCGTCGCCGACGGAGGGCAGCGCGTCAGCGGCCTCATGGTGACGGAGCCGCTGGGCGCCGGGCCGTACACCTTCTGCTACAGCTCCGGCGGCCGCCTCGTCGCGCTGCACCAGCCGATCATCGTCCATGGCCCTTTTGCCCTCAACCTTTACAAGAGCCCCGGGGTGCCCTTCACCTTCGTGGACAACGATGTGCCGATCGTTGACCGCGGGTTCATCATCAACATCCGGGGCTTCTCCCTGCAACCGGATGATAGGTGCGCTCCAGTCCAGTGGTGAAGAGTGCACTCCATTCCTGAGTACAAAAGGTTCACAGTGCGCCACACTGGAACGATTCCTGTTCGAATGACCCCCCCCCCCTTTTGTATGTTGTATGCACAAGCCACCTCCTGAAAAAGCCAGTAGCCGCTAGGCCTGTAGGCCCAAGGACCCAAACCTCACGGCGGGGGCCAGCATGGCCGAGCGGGGCCAGGTGTCAGACAATGCAGTCGCACACGCCGATCGGAATGACACAAAGGCCCAAGTCATTTCGAGGGTTTGCAGCGACAGAAAGTCCAACGGGCGACCACTGACCTGGTGCAGTGGGGATCCAGGGAGGGTCCTTGTCTCTTACCCCAGCCATTGAGCTTTCGGACAACGAACAACAGAACTATGGAACAATTGATTTGAACTGAAGGCCATGAAGGCTGTGGTGGCAGGCGCGGTTGGAGCTAATTGCTGTGATGCAGACCTGACCCTATGTGGACCCCCAAGGCATTTGATTCTGCACCTGTTTTGGTCTGTCATTCCATCCTCTTTATTCTTAAAGAAGTACCCCCCCCTTCAAGGCACATCCTTTCAATCCAATCTCCTAATCAGGTCTCATTCCCCCCAAGGCACACAGTGCTTGCAGCACAACCTCATGCACAGTGATTAAAATTGCTTCAGCCCCCCCCCCCCCCATGAGTCGCCTTCCTGTGCATTCCTGGCCTCTATCCACATCTTATCTTTTGTAGTCTTTGGTCAGTCTCTCATTGTTGCCTTTTGCTGGTCTCAGGTACTCCCTGTCCCGAGATGACCTCCCCTGCCCCTACCTTGACGAGTACCAGCCGGGGCTCATCACGCTGGTGCCCCCGAACGAGTGGGTCAACGAGACGGAGTTCACCTGGACTGATGTTACCCAGAAGCTGCCAGGCCAGTACCGGCTGTGCTACTGGTACACTGGGTTCAACCCCCGTGAATACCGCTGGGTTGACGTCGGGTCGTTCCCAATTAAGTCCCTTGAGCCCCCAGCGGCGCCATCTCCTTCCCCTTCCCCAGTAACCCCCCCGGGCCCTGGCGACTTTGTTGCCGGTGCGGCGGACTTCGTGGTGCGCAATGCCGCCATCTTCATCCCCAGCTTGATTGGCTTGGTTATCCTCTGCTGCCTCTGCTGTTTCCTTGGGTGGTTTTGGTGGCGCCGCAGGAAGGTATGTGGGTGGCCTCCTCCCGCAGCGTGCAACACAACTCAAACCCTGCAGCCAGAACCCACGCGGCAGCCCCTGTGATACTCATTCTGCTGCAATTCAGGCGTTTGTCTGGATGTGTGTTTTTTGTGGCTCAGATTTGCCAGTTTTGAGCTGGTCGTGAGAATTTGTCACCCTTGCCATCGCAGGCACGCCGTGCATGCACTCCCTTTAAGTCCCGGAGTCATGTAAACACACACCGCTTTTACCTCTTATCTCCCCCTTGGATCCACGTTTATTCTGAGTGCACCCCAAAGACAGGGGACAGGGGATATGTAGCCCCCATCCACACTGACAGGAAAGCTCATCTTCGATCAAGGGATGCATGCAACAGGACAGTAGGCGAAAGCAAATGGACAAATGGGTTTCCCACATCCATTCACATGCGTTACAATTAGTTGCTGCCATTACGAGTGGCAAACTGAGGTTGGTGTGGTTGTCCCACTGCAGTCCCTGCCCCTTCGGGTCTGTTCTACCCCAACTGGTCAATCGCTTCCTGTGGCAAAGTAGCTATAGCTCATGGGCCGGGCTGTATTACGATGGAAATTTTCTGAAGCAGGAGGTATTTACCCGATTGAAGTGTCACGCAAGTGTAAAAAAAAAATACCCTTGCACCCCCCCCCCCCCCCCATGTGAGTTCACACCGCTCACCCACACGCGCGATGGAAGCACTGCGCAATGAGCATTGCCACGTACCCGTTGAGGTGAAGGGTAAGGCTGTATGGGTCCTTAATGTCTTGGCCGACGCAACCCGCCACCATCGAGAAACGGAAACGGCGGACCAAAACAGGGGCACATGGAGGATCCCCCTATCATTAATTATGTAAACATGCCGAGAAAGGTTTCAGAGTCAGATGGATGGTGGGGGCTGGGTGAGGCTGCGAAGTTGAGGTCTCTTGGGGTTTGTGGGCTGCTTCTACCCTGACAACACAGTACAAGTACCCCTTCATAGTTGGATTCAGATTTGGATGTACAGCCATGTAACCTCTGATATGGCCTGATCTTGGTTTGGAGCTGTTCTCGCCAAATGGCGCAAACTCTTGGCCTTTTTGAGGGTACTGTGGGAGCATTTCTTAGACATGTTATGGAGTAGGCGGCCGAAAGCTTGTTTGGTTGTTTAGCCGTGTCAAAAGGGAACAGCAACTGTCAATTGTCATGGCCCGCAGGATTACCCAGAGCAACCAATACTCGAATCGCGGTTGGCCACAAAAGGGGGGCCCCCCACCCTCTTTCTCGATTCTCGTTTATGCCAAACAGCATGGTGCCACGTTTTGCAGAACCCCCCCGCCCCCTGGAACTCTATTTTGGGAACGACATATGCCAATGCTCCCCCCATTAGCCCACTCCAGCCAACTCACCCAACCCATTTCTAAGGCGAAGCGGGAACTGGACGCCATCACCTGGGTGGCCCCTGTGCCCCCCAGCGACAACACCGCACGCCCCGCCAAGTCGCCTCCCCCAATGATCGATGATGACGAGTATGTGCCACCGCTCGGGGCCGTCAATATGTGGCAGTACGACCCTGCGGAGAAGCTCGAGGGTCCCAGGTTCGACGCAGTGGAGAAGCAACCGATGAAGCGCGCCGGTCCCACAGGGGCTGGCATGGAGCAGCACCTGATGGATGGAGATGAACCGATTGTGGAAGGCAAGGTGCTGACCGGCGACAATTTCGACTGGTGTGTGTGTGATGTGACCCCCTCAAACCAACAAACACATGCCAATTTGCATCGTCTTCCTCCCCATTCCTCTTTGTAGTATGTACCTTGGAGTGGTTGCAATCCAGTAGCTTTTGGTAGGTGGCTGTGCCAAACAGGGCAAGTCTACCAAAGGTACCCCCCACACCTTCGCGTAGCTCACCTTAATTAGGTTTACCCCCCATCCCAACTGAATGTAGAATGGGCCTCAAATTCCCACCATTGAACCCTCCCCCCCCTTCCAGAGCACCCCAGAACAACAGTCCATTTCCGGCGGGGGTGTTCCATAAAGGCGAAAGGGTGGTGTTCCACAAGTGCTGAATTGTTGGTGTGTTGTACAGCTGCTGTGCCAGTGCTTCGTTTTTTGCGTGACCTGTCGATTGAGGTCATTTGCGCGGGGTGACTGTTCCGGTTGGTATTTTCGGGGAGGGGGGGGGGGGGGGGCTTGGAGCCCCCCCCCAAATTCAGGGTGGGGGGTTGCGGAAAGGGCCTCCAAGGGCCACAAGCTTATTTCCTCAATGCAAATATCTGAAAATTTTGGCTCCAACTTGCTTATGGAAGAGGGGGGGGGGGGGGGTAAGGATGTATTAGAATGGCTGACAACCAAAGGACCCCCCCCCCCTTGGGAGTGACACATTGACAGGGACAGGGACAGACTGTGACAGTGCCAGGTGTTTAGTCATGGAATATGCATGAAAAATGGAAAAAAGACAGCTGGCCCTTGGACCCCCCCTCCAGGGGGGGGGGGTGGAAAGGGGGCTCTAACCCCCCCCCCCAAAATAAACTTTTTGGGAGCCTTGCAGCAAGCCACTGGGGGGAAAGTAGTTTCGAAACAGCATTTTCACTTGGTGAGAGTGGGAGAGTTGCCCCACACAAGTGCTGCTTCTGCCCCTTGGCGTCCCTCCCCTGCCGGCGCCGGCAATGCTTCACACAAAGTCTTTCCCCGTGTTCGGAGGGTGCTCACCACCGCTGAGGTGGTGGTGGGGGTTGTTTGGAAAATAGTACTGTCAAAAAGCACCAAAAAGTACCTCGTACCACTACATGTAGTGGGGAAAACATGCGGATTGTCTCAAAGGGCTGGGAGGACTGCATGAGGTCCCCTCGAGCCCCATATGGTGGCTCCTGAGGACCCATTTCATTTTCTTGAGATCTGGTGTGAATTTGGATGACCCTGTGTCATTGCCCGCAAGATGATTCCCGACTGGACACGTTGGGTTCCCAGAACGGAATGGGGTTGTGCCAAGAAACGCAGAAGAAGAGAAATGAAAGTCGAACGGATGTTGAAAATTGGTGCTCTCTCAGGGGCGGTGCATGAAGTCCATGTCTTGATGCAGCTCTGGGCAGATAACCCCCGCACAGATTTCCACTACTCCCCTGCAGCGCCTGGTCATGCCATTGCTCGCTTGGCTAACACCTGCCGACCACCACCGTCCCCTGTTTCGAGCCGGTTTTCCTCGGGGGCTTCGAGCATGGTGCAAGTGGAGGATGAGTCCCTTTTCTTGATCACCCGTCCCGGCCCTATGCCATGGCTTGAACCCCCGCCAAGCATTCCAACCCTGTATCTTGCGTGCAGAGCATGATCTTCACCAAATTGCATTCCTCATGCAAGGCTGGGCGTACAGCCTCAGGTAACTCCCATGGGAACAACTGCATGTGAAGCTTGCCGCCGCCAGCAGGGGAGTGGACGCCACAGGGGCAGTCGGCTGCAATGGTCTGACGCTCCCCTCCTGACAGACACAACTGCAACCTCGAGCAGGTCACACACACAAAAAGCAATCGCACTGGACACTGATTGTGCTACACAGTCACCAACCAGACCTCTAGACCCCTGCCATGGACTCACGCCACCGAGTCCCAAAATTACACGTCAGCGTCCCGCTTGGTGACCCGCATGGACAGCCTGCAAGCCCTCCCCTTCCTTGTCCGCACGCATGGCATGTGCGCTTGTCTGTGCTCACAGGGGCTACGTGCTCCCGCCAGGCGGTGCGCCCCCGGGACGTGCTGCCACACCCACCGGAGTCCGGCCGCAGGAGGCGGCGCCGAAGACGCGCTTCGAGCCCAAGAAACCCACGCGCCACTCGCGGTGGTTCGAAATGCACATGCACCGGACCGGCGAGGGCAGCACGTCCCCGACCGGGAGGGTCCACCCGGAGAGCCAGGCCGTCAGCCCAGTCGTCGGCACCGTCAATCCCCTGTCCAGCAAGCAGTCCTGGACCCACCGCCCCAATTGGCTGCCGCCGGAAAGCGCGCGCGTCGGAAGCGCGGCAAGCGCGGCCACGTCGGACACTGGGAGCGGCAAGAGCACCCCGGCAGTGAAGAACCCTCCCACGCCGGACCGGGAGTTGGTGGACATCCCAGCCCAGACCGTGCAGGGCACCCCCACGCTGAGCCCCAAGGCCAGCGGCTCCCGGCACAGGTCGCGCAAGATCGCAGTGTTGGAGGAGGACGGTGAGCCGCCCCCCCCTCTAAGCCCCCGTAGCCCCGTCGCCCGCAGCAGCCCCGGCCCCGGGGGTCGGGACTGGCGGCTGCAGGACGTCCACGAGACCATCTCGCGCGTGTTGGATGATGAGGAGGGCGATGAAGTGGACGTGTCGCAAGTCAAGGTCACGGAGTATGAAGGGCCTTAGGACCAGATCGGACATGATTAGATGCAGCCCGGTCCTGCTGAGTCCTGCGGAGTGTGGGGGTGTCACAGGGGCGGGTACGACCGAGTGGCACATCATCAGGGGCCGATTCCCTGCGAAACTCGGCCCCTCTGCCGGACAGTTGTAGCATGTCTGGCCCCCCGCCTTCACCATGCCATCAGGCCCCTCCTCCCGCTCCCGCCCGCGTTCATCGGCGCCCGGCCGCGGGTGCGCACGCGTCGTACACTGTGTCTCACCCTCCTTCTCCTCTCGCAAAGGTAAAAGCCCTGTCCGCCGCGGGGCTGCCTCTGTATGTTTGTGTGTGTTTCCCGACTGAGAGCCACCCCAGTATCGTGCCGCGGGCGTCCGTGTGCAATGCCTGCGGCATCCGTGTGCCTCGTCCCCGGTTGCCCCCCGGGCTGTGCCGGTTTGTGGACCGCCTTCCGCTTCCCCTTGTGTTTCACCGGTCTTCCGGTTCTCCATGTCGAACTGCATGTCCGAATGTTTGTCGCCCGAACCCCGTCTGCGTGTCGTTTTGCATGGCATTTCAGAATGAGGTCTGTCCCAGAGTCGGCCCCAGCGTCCGGACACGAAGATGCGGGATTGGGGGGGGTATCCAAACGTGCAGCGCTCTGGGCGCCATTGATGCAAAAGGGGAAGAACAGCACGAAAATAAAAGGCTCAAGAGGAAGGTATCGGAGGAGCGTACATGGAAAACGGTTGACTGTTCAGGCCCCATGAGTCAATGTGTGAACGAACTCGTACCGAGCGTCATCCGTCTGTTGGTGTCCGGTAGCATCTGGTGAGGGTTTGTTTTGCTGGCACTCAAGAGGCACTCGGAATCAGCGTATGGCTCTGGGGTGATGATGGCACGGAAATGCGCCATTGCCGCCCCGCAATTTTACAATTTTCAAAGGTTCCGAAACCGTTTGTTTCGGGTATGACAAGAAAAAGTGATGAGACACACAGTACTGTGTGTGTTCCATGCGGTTCGAAGGGCGCTTTGAGTCTGAATGGTGGGGGGTGTTCCAGGGCGGGGATGGTGCATTCATGGCACCGCATTGAATGATCTGTGATGTGCTTCGCGTAGTTGGCTGTGGAATTGACAGCCTGCCTGTTTGCCATGGAGATACGGCCGCCAGCGAAATGCCCCAATGCTTGTCTCTGGTTCACAATGGCAAAGGTGCCCAAGACTCCCTAGGGTGCATGAGAGGCTTCCTTCATCACTGCTGGCGCATGCTTTTTTGCTCGGCGCTGGTTGAGCTCTGAGGCAACTACTTTGCAAGATGACGTCTGGTGCGTTGTAGTGCGCCGTGTGGTGTATGTTGCGGTGCGGTGCCATGTGGCGTACCATTCCTCGTTGTGGTGTGCTGGGGGGCAGCATTTTTCTGGGCACCCTTTTGGATGGCGCTCAGTTTACTAGGACAACTAATGGGGACAGCGCTGCATCGAAGTGACCACAAACTACAGTTGTCTGTCCGGACGCATGGCCGACCTGGTCCATTCCGACCCGTCGGTGTGTGTGTGTGTGTGTGTGTGTGTGTGCGTGTGTGTGCGTGTGTGTGTGTGTGTGTGTGTTTGTGTGTGCATATGTCAGTGCAGTCATGTCCTTCTTTCTGGATATGTACTGGACGTACTCCTGAAAGCGCCATGCGTTGCCAGTCACAGATCCTCATTCGATCTGTGCTCTCCGACATTCACCGACATTTTCGCTCCATACTGCCCGACGGGCATCCCTCGCCGATCCGAGGGGCAGTCATAGCTGTGATAGTCCTCCGCTCCTTCTGCTGATTTAATTTGCCCTGATGTTGTCGACCCGCCCCTTCACTGACCTTCTTACACCACGTAAAAGGCTCGTGCCCATGGGGGTGCCCTTCCGTCATTCTGGAGGGCCCACGCTACGAGGGTAAGGCACAGGGCGCTTCGGTCCTTTTGAAACCCTGCGCTAGCCCCATCCCCCGTTGTGCAACAGCGCGTCGGACATGGATTGTACTCCCGAGTTTTTATCAAGACTTTGTTGGGCACAATTCAGGGGGCTATCACTGTGCGGTGCGCGCGCGCAATTCGTGCTCGCCGGATACATGGTATTTGCGCTCACACTCACACAAAGTGCCCTGGGCTCGCGTGACCCTCTCCGATGGCTGCCCATCGGCGTGTTTTGGTTGGTCGTACTCACAGTTTTCACTCAGTAGCGTGTTCTGAGAGACGCGTACCGCGTACGCACTGCACATGAGAGCCTCCTTAAGCCAGGATCACAAGTACTCCCAAGCAGAGCTTTCCCCTTGTCCATTTGTGCCCCCTCTTTCAGTGTCCTTGGACGCGTGCCCCGTTCCTTCCGTTCCGCACATGGGACTTGATGTGGAACAGATGGCGTCTCCTCTGGTCTGCGTAAATCAGAGATCCCTGGCCACATATTCACAGGCTTTTTGTGCACCTCAGTAATGGACCCTACGCACCAGCAAGTTGTACCCACGGGTCACGCAAGAACGTTTGCGTCTTCCCGTGCGTCGTCATGTGCAGCCACACAGGCCCCGGAACGCCCGAATCATCTGGCGGTGGTCCAGTCTTTCGGGAGCCGAGGGCGGTCGCCATCGGCATGCCTTGTCTGGGCGTAGGTCTGCACGGGATGCAGTTTGGCGACGTCGGCGCAGCCGACGGGGCGATGCACTGGGTCAAGCTGCTAAGGCCACTACGTCTGCTTAGACGCCACGCGGCAACATGCAGCCATCAGTGCCTTCGGCGTGCGTTAATGTGCCGATGCGTGCACGCACTCGAGAAGGTAGTGGCAGAAGGAGCCCCCCGTCCCCCTGATCGGCCGATCTGCACAGTCGACAGGGACCCCGCTCTCGCCTTGTAGCGTCTGGCCACCAATTTCCGGCTCCCCTTTCCTCTCTGTCTGTCTGTCTGTCTGTCTGTCTGTCTGTCTGTCTGTCTGTCTGTCTGTCTGTCTGTCCCTTGTCTGTCTGCCTCCTGCCATCGTGGGTCTCTGTCTGCCTGCCACCTGCTTTGTCTCGAATTCGCCCAGAAATACAGCGTCTGCCCTTCGAGCTTAACTGTATTGTAGCAGTTGGTGCTCAACAGCACCGATGTTTGCGTATGTTTGTCCTCATCTTAGCGTTGTTCTGTGGTTGCCCCCTTGTTTGTTGACTGTTTGTTGAAATCTTCATGTAGGCCCATACCTCCAAGGATGCACCCGCATGTCATCCACTCATTTCATTCTGACACCCGCTTTGTGGAAAATTATGCCGTCTGACTTTTCTCAACCGAATACCAACCACGCTATGTTACTCTGGCTACAAGCCTGTGTGTACCTGGTCTCCGAAGCGAAGCATTGTCTTCTCATCCCCCCCATTTCCCTTCACTAGCCCGCATGGTGCAATGTGTTTTCACCTTGATGGCCCAAGCGGCCCACTAACAACAGTTTTCCCAACGGCCACTGTTTGGTGTAGTTTGTCAGTTTGACTGCGAGCCTGAGTTGCGGCCGCCTTGTTTTTCTGGTCGTTGGAATCTCCATGGATCCCATTGGCTCGAGTGGCCCCTTGTCCAGTTGCTGGCCAAAAATCTCAAATCTCAAATCTCAAGGGGGCCGGTAGGCCCAATGTGCATGACATCACAGTCATGCACAGTTCCCCATCCTTACTTGGGCTTGATTGTAAACACCGCACCCCTGGGGTGTCTGATGGATGGTTCTTGACATAAGTGTGCAGCCTGTGTGTGTGCGTGTGTTTTTTGGGGTTGTGGTGTACACCCATAGGGCAATTGCGGGGGATGCTCCAGAGGTGATACATTTCCACGGCGCCTGGTGAGAGCCCTGTATCCAGCATCAAGATCCCGCCAAGAGCGTTGTTGTACAGCTCTCAGCGGGTTGGTGCACTGCCCCCAAGCCGGGCTTCGCATTCTGAGGCAAAAGACTGCTACGGTGCTGTAATTAAGTGGGAGCAGCTCAGCCATGAGGAGGAGGAGGGGGTGTGTGCCCGGCGCATGACACTGTCAAGCTCTTCCGTTGAAGTGAGAAGCTATGTTTGGGGCAGTTGGAGTTGGTTCCAGCTGAAGGTTTGCTGTGGGCAAAGTGGAGGAACATGTTATGGCGCCATCTGTGGATTCAGCCGTACTACAACACCTCGTTGCCAGGTGTTTGTATGCTGCATGCTGACTGCATGCACATCTCAAATGTTTTGGCACAGATCTTCGTCATGGGCACGAAAGGGGCCCAGAGTCTGACCGCAATCGAACCCAAGCCCTGATCAGAGTAACCGTAAATGCATTTGGGAATTGAAAAAATGAGCCAGTTCAACGAAGCGCACTTTTTTGCAGAAGACAAATGAATCGACACCCGCCAGTCTCGATCTGATTTGGCATCCCCGCCTCCCCAGCCTCCGGCTGTGCAGGAGTTCCTGCCAATCCAGTTTGGAGGTACAGGGCGACAGGTGCCTGCCTACGGCCCTGATAACATGCGAAGGTTCCTTCCGCAGTACGCTGCTTCCCCCCCCCCCCCCATCCATTTTTGTCATAGTACCTGCTGTGTGGACTCCGTTGGATCGCACAATTTGCACATTTTTTGCAGTGCCGATTCAAGAGAAATGCAGACGTCAGGCAATGCCGATGCAGGGTCTAGCAGCAGACAATTGGAACTCGGGGTTTTCCATTTTGTGTGTGTGTGGATGGGTGTGTGTGTGAAAAAAGTGCAGCTGCGGCTTGGAAGCCCTACCATCAGCAACAGTGAGAATGCCGTGCACACAGTGCGCATGCAGTGCGCATGCAGTGCAAAGTTTTGTATGTCGGCAACTGCTCGAACCCTAGTTTTGGCCCCTTGGGGGAGCACCTAATGCGGCACGCGCGCGGCGCGTGCGTGGTGCCAAGGGCCATACGAGGGTAGCGAACCTGGCGCCGGATACAAAACTGGGTGAGGTACAACAAGACTGAATCTCCGCCCCATGTGCCCCCTCATGTTGGTTATTATCTTGTGGGCTTTGCGGATTTGCTGTGCTAGCAGACAGGTGGCAGGCGATCTTGGGTGAGTTTCCTGGCAGGTGCACGCAGTGCGCACGCAGTGCAACAACTTGGCCAGTCTGTCTTTGTCTCCCTGGTGGTCAGTTTTTTTTGTGATGTGTTGTGAGAAAGCAACGAAACCGCTGAACCTGCAAGTTCTGTTGCACTGTTGAGGTTCCATGGTTGCTCAGGCTTCCTCAGTAGGTGCAATGGATGCCCTCTGTCACTGCGGATTTGCTGTGCTAGCAGACAGGTGGCAGGCGATCTTGGGTGAGTTTCCTGGCAGGTGCACGCAGTGCGCACGCAGTGCAACAACTTGGCCAGTCTGTCTTTGTCTCCCTGGTGGTCAGTTTTTTTTGTGATGTGTTGTGAGAAAGCAACGAAACCGCTGAACCTGCAAGTTCTGTTGCACTGTTGAGGTTCCATGGTTGCTCAGGCTTCCTCAGTAGGTGCAATGGATGCCCTCTGTCACTGTGATCACTTGAAAATAGATTACTTCCTTTGCTAGCTGCACAGATTCAGGACCGCTTGCCCCCAACTATCTGGATGCATGCATTCTGGATTTGTGTTTGCAGGCGACGTCAAAGGTTGCTAGGCGGCGGCGCTGGATGATTTCGGGTTCGGAATCTTTCTGTGCTGATGTGTGCTAAAGTCATGGCTTTGGGGGGCATAAGGGGGAATTGGCGTACCGATACAGTCTGACAGTCGCACATGTGTGCACATGTAGATCAATGCTTGTGGCTGCATGAATTTGTGATCATGCAGTGCTCCATCTTGCCATTGCTTTGGGACAATAGCAAGCAGAGGGCTGAGGTACAGCTCCAATGATGCAGTGTTGTTGTGTGCATTTGTGATCACAGGGTTTGGATGTTGGGCTGTGTCCTGCGGCAGAGTGCACAGAAGCCACATAATGTGGGTTGTTTTTCACATGGAGTGAAGTGGTTCATCTGTCCCGACCCCCTCATACACTCTGCATGTTCCTTCCTGAGCAAGCATGTCCAAAATGCATGGGTCATGCAACAAGTTCGTGCCCAGGTGTAGGTTTGTTGTTGCTTACCAGTTAAAGCTAGCATCTTTGTGACCTGAGCACCTGAGTGGCCTAAGAACCAGAAACAGGGTCCTGATTATCTTGCTGTGTTTCTCCAAGGGGTGTGGTTGTCATATTTGTGTGAATAGGCCCTGTTTGTAATGACGTGCCATTATGGTGTCATGCTGCTGCATGCCAGTCAGATCTTGATTCATAAGCCACGGGCAGAGGGGTAGTTGTGCAGTTGTGGCATATTGTAAGCCACCCCAATTTTTCATCTTTCCTGTATTGCAATATGCATTCTCCATCAGTGATTATAAGAGTAATATCAAGGCACAACTACAAACACCCATTTTTTTCTGGATTACAATCCACTAAGTCAGGCCGGAGTTCCAAGCAGGCACAGCAATGTTGCCAGGATAATCAACAATGTGGCATGCTGTTTGACATCATTTGTATTACCAACAGCATATTGCATCCACTATGCAGCTTATAGCACTGCTGCAGCACAAATGTAGTTTGCAGCACAGCAGAAGTGCTGTCTTTGTACAATTTATGTCGATTGGATCTGCGGCCAGGAGATTCCCTGGGCAAGAGGATTCTTTTGGTTGCACCTGAAGCATGTTGCTGGTGTACTGACGCATTTCGCTGATATTGGATTGTGCCTGCTTTGTTTGATGGTGTGCATTGTTGGGATGTCAAGCATACGCAAAACAAAAGCAATAAACATCCAGGACACACGAAGATGGCCATCTTGGTACCCCTGTCTGCACATTATTCCCCAAAAGAAATGCCTCTGATGACCAGAAGTTGGTGGCAAAACAAGTCGTGTCTGAAACCGGTTGTGTATTTGAGCAAAAAAAAAAAAGAAAAGAAAGAAAGAACGATTGTAATCACCACGAGGAATTTCTCCAGCATCTATTTTCTGTTGGTGAAATACAATGTGTATCCTTGCCCTCTGAGTTGTGGCAACCATACCCAGTGTGGGGCAAATTTTCAACCATGGCCATCCGTACACTGAACATAAGGCCAGGCAAACACAACAACCCCAATGTGAAACAGGATCATGAAATCTTTGTGGGATAGGATTGGCCATTCTCAGCAGAATTCAATATATCCAGTTCAAGAATTTGCGTTTGGTTTGGGTTGATCTAGGTTCCAGTTGGATTGAGGAAATTTGGCTTTTTTCTTTTGCATTTTGGTTTATGTGAATGCTATATTTGAATGGAGCACCAAGCATGCGGTATGTTTTTTCAGCTTAAAATTGTCCAACCGTATCCCAGCCATCCCCACCTTGGTACCCTGGCTGGGGAAATGCAATATTTTTTATCTACTATCACAATTTGAACAAGCCACCTCTGCTATAGGACCCAAGAGCCTGATCCGCTGCACCAGTACCCGATGGAAGAGAACCAACGCACCCGTGAGAAACTACAAGCGCGTGAATACTTGGTTGTAGCCTGCGGGGACCTCGACCACCAAAAGTGCATCCAAGCCAAAGAGGTTGCCAGGCTGCAAGACAGGGTTAATGATTTGGAATCCCACATCAGTAAGCGAGTCCACACGCTTGGCCGGAAACGCACAGCGGAATTTGACCCTAGGATGGTGGATGCTAGCATATACAACCAACATCTTTTTCTCCCACTTTTTGTGCGTAAGCCAGGGGCTTTTTGGTTTTTTTTTTTGTTTCTTGGTTGTGTGCGCAACATGACAGGCTTCACAAAAATTCTCAAAACTTTCCACAATGACGCATCCAAGCCGCAATGAACATGTCTTTTCAACTACTTAAGCATTATTGCTGGCTATCATAGCTTTAAGAGATGCCCTGTCTCTCTTTGTGACAGTACATCAAAACAATTCAAGTAGAAAGCAAGGTCATTGGTGTTCAAGTGCCAAAAGTGGGGGGCTCTCGCAGGCTAGCGTCAAAGAGGTTTCATATTAGCAAGATTTGGGCTCAAAGCGCAAAGGAGCGCCATGGCTTTGGCTTGCGCAAGCACACTATTGCACCATGGCAACGAATGTTAGTGCGTTTGTGGAGTGCAATATGGAACACAAAGGGATTACTAGCAACGCGGTCTCAGAGTGTAGAAAGGAACGCTTGGTGACGACCGTGAGCTTGGTCCTAGACTGCAGCACGGAACACAAAGCGAGGACAGCGAGTTTTCAGAATGTAGCACACAGCGCAAGGTGACAATTGCCCGAACGTTTCAGAGTGCCGCACGTGACGCAAGGCGAAGGTTGTCAGAGAGTCTTTAGAGTGCACATCACCTTGTCGTTCTCGGAAAAGCATCATTGGCAATCACATAGAATCCCACGAGCAAGCCTTGTTCCGTGGGAATGCTTAGTGAGAAACTTATCAAGCAGTGGTGGACAACCCAAAGGATTCTGTGATCCCAGGGATCATTATTCCGAATGACCTTTATATCACAATGCATGAAATTCCTCTGCAGTACATCTCCAAGTTCAAGGAACGAACAACGACAACAACGGTAGGGAATTTGATGAATGTTGTGATGATGGTTTGGATCCCTATGTGTCCCATTACATTGACGGGTCGTAGTAGGGTAGGCACACTCAGTTCGGACGGTCTGCTAACAAGGTGAAGAGTGTTTGAGCCCTGGGTTGTGTTACATGTCGGACTCGTGTTTTTGATGATACATCTTTGTGCTTGATTTGTGAAACAAAAACTTGCATGGGAATGGGGTTGATGCAAAAGAAAAATAACGATGGTACACATTCAAAGTTAAGCCAAAAAAGAAAATCAGGAGGCCTCAAAAATCTTTCAAGCTACAAATTGACCCTAAACAAATCTCTAGAAATTATCTAAGCCATGTTTCAAAACACAAAACCCTAAAAGCAAAAAATAATTTTTTGAGAGACATTTCTGAATTTTTTTGGCATTTATTCCGCACTCCGTTTCGAAAATTTTCATACAGATTGTTGTTTCAACGGAGCCATGTTTAATTTTTCTAGTAAATGAATTTTTCTCCTCCCTTGTATTGTCGTAGGACTTTTCTTCGGACGAATTCTATTTGATTATTAAGTATCTCACGCACTCTTATGCCTCCCAGTGGAACGCCAGTTTTTGATGCCGTATCTTAAAAACCTTTTGGTTTAGTCTAATGGCTCCAAATCGCATTGGATAAATAGGCCCATATCTGCATAAGAGGTTTCTGATTTTCCTTTTCTTTACGAGAGATTGACAGAGAAAATGAATGCAAAAAGGCTTTGTGATGCTTTTAAGCGAGATTGTAGGGGGGGGGGGGGGGTACTCTTCCCCCCTTGTATAAGCTACGCCAATGTACACAATTATTACGGTCCCTACGCCTGCTGTAGCTTGGACAAGGGCGTGGCTTGCGCGCAACACATACAACTACCGACACACACGTGCGCAAGCCACATGTGCTGAAATTGGCAATTCAGGACCTATGGGATGCATCAGACAAAAAAAAAAAATTCTGGTGCACCAGCAGGGGGCCACGTGTGCTGAAATTGGCAAATGCGACAGCAAACCTATGTCTATGTGGCTGCACTACATTTCGTACGTTATTAAGTTACGTACACAATTATCACGGTCCCTACGCCTACTGTGCTTGGACAAAGGCGCAGCTTATACCAAAAAGGGGGGGGGGTATCGTTTGGGTTCTGCAGTTGAGCAGTTTGAAATCAAGTGAAATCAAAAGCCCGTGAGGGGAATGTACATAATCACACTGTACATATGGTAATGAAAGAGAAAAATGGCACATTGGAAGTGTGATATTGATGTAGAGGGTGGCGAAATCACAGGTGTCTCAGCTGAAGATGCAAACCACAAGATGCAAAACCACACAATCCAAAACAACCTCAGATTTTATCCGTCATGTGTCAAAGATTAGACCTAAATGGGCATACTCTGCGGGGTTTGGCACAAAAAATGGCTTTTTTTGGCAAGATTTTCCCGAGGGCGCAAACCTTCTTGCATGGTGCCCTTTTGGTTTTGTAGCTCCACCAATAAATGGCTGGTGTACCTTAGTCATTGAGTATTCACACCATGCTGTCCCCGTGCACAGTGCAGGGCTAGTGTATTTTAGAAATCATCATGGCAAATACAACAATTTAGCAACAACTCTGTGACATGAACAATGACTCACAAATTGAGTGAATTGTACATGATGCATCAAACCAAGCAAAAAAGGCGTTGCTTATTTTGATATCATTTTCAATCTAAACTTTGCCCAAAATCTCAAAATTGCCATATCTATATCCACATACACAAAACGTTCTCAAATTCTGCTTGCCATGTCAACTCACTTGTATTGTGATACCAAAAGCGTCAGAACCCTCCAATATAGTTAAAACCAATATCCTACTTGTGGTGTCACTCTCAAACCAGTGACTCACAATTGTTCAGTCAAAAAAAAAGGCGGTGAACACGCCGTCACACCACTATTGCCTGCCTTGATTCTGCAACTAACCCCCCCCCTCCCCCCTGCCCCCTGCATTCGTCCAGCAAATGATGCAAGTACTGAACCACATCATCCAAATCTCCTATATGGAAGGTCTTGCAATCTACTGCCTTTTTTGCACGTGCATCCCCGCGTTACCCCTGGGGTGCTAGGGGGCATGCAATCCACTGCCTGGACAATCTTTTTGGGGTTCAACGCTTGCAACAAAATGTTAACAATCTGGAACCATGGCTCCATATATTACCCCCCTCACCTACCCAAATAAGATGTTACTTCAAGAAGCCCAAGACACAATGCAAAATTAAGTGAGGCAAACTGCAAACCATACACCTCTCAAAAAAAAAATAGAGCTCTCTCCTCTGTTTCTTCGAGATCCTGCTGCTGCCGGCAACATCTTTCCCACCCTGATCTCTCCTCAGCCCAACCATGGCGGTTGCCTTGTTTTAAGTGGATTTCAGCCTTTTTTCTCTATGCCTCCCAGCCAATAAGCTGCCCCCCCCCCCCCCCCCCCTGATTTCAGCATTCCCTAAAGTTATCAATCTGTCCTCCCATCCACATCCACACATCTTTCACCCAAAACACCCAAGGAAGGCTCAGGCTGACCCTGAAGCTGCTGTACACAAGCATCTAATTGTGGAGATTGCAGGGACCACACGAGTAGACAAAATGCTGGTCACACAAAACAAACCACGATGCAGAAAAACTGTGCCGGCGATTGACTATTACCCTGCTTCCCAAAGCTCTTGCACAACTAGTGGCACACAAAAAGCAATTGATGATAGCCCTACCCATTTAACGTCCAAGTTCGCACATAGAAGAAAAATAAAGATAAACAGCAACAGTTGATGAATTTACATGCCGAACATGAATTGTGCTATGGAAATAGCTTTTTAAAAGCTTGGTCTATGTGTGTTTCAAATAGACAGCACACCGCGCATGTGCAAATACATACACACATTTGCATGGGGGGCCAGAGTAACCATGACCACAAACACTTAGAACAGCCAAATGAGCTCCTGAAAAGCATTTGAACAGAAACGACAATGGCTGGTCTGCAAAAAATAGTTTCCTTTTGCCAAGAAATCGCAGATCTGTCTGTTTGTATGCACAAAAGCCGCAGAGCGCTGGTCATTAATGGCCAACTCCAATTAATTAAGCCTGTGCATCCAAGCATATAACTTGGGCCTAGTGTGCACAAATACAGTAGAAATCACGTCAAGACTAGCCTGATGTTAGGTTTGAAATGTGCTTCATTCTTGCTTGGCAAAATAACTTTTCAACTCAGGACAAAAAGCAGGTGCCGCTTTCTGGTGGATACAGCCCTACAGTGAAAAGACCCACACTTACGACTACTACTGGGTTCCATAAACTGTTGCACGTGTCCCTTAATATGATTGGGCAATCAAACTGGCTGCCTCAAATATGCAGACTCTGTCCGCCAATGGGTCGGCAAATAACAGGGGTGGCTGAAAACCAGGAGACAGCAAATGGAAATTGCTTCTTATTGGCACAAACCAACCACACAAAATGACCTGTCCCTGAGTCTGAGCTTCTGCTTACCAAAAAAAAAAAACAACTTAAAAACTGAACCAGCAGATTTGCATCACGCCTTAGAGAGACTGCACAAATGGTCAACACATGACAGCAACATGGGCGGAGCCGTACTTGCTGATTCCCAACAGAAGAAAACTGGTCTGGCTGCCACCAAAAAATGCGAGCCCGGGGGATATTAAGACCCCCTAATGAAGCGCTGATTCACAGCAGCAACAGCACGATCCGCAATCTTTGGACCATCTTCTGAAATAGTGTCTCACTCAAAATGCAAACGGATACTTCCTCAAAAATAAGCAGAGCACATTGCCATCCTTCCCAGAGCTGACCATGACACCCCAGCCTATGCTGCAAAAAGTGTCCATGCCTTCCGTTCCTGCCTTGTTTGCCCCCAAAAAATACATTACATCGAATACTGAGCACGTCCTGGGTGTGATGATTCAGTGCTAAAGAAACCCAAAGATTCGCGTACCAAGTTGTTGCCCTGCTCGTTTTGCAGACGGTCAAGCCAACGGGGGATACTTTGGGTTGCCAGCGTTTGCCAGGCACGACATTGGCATTTTGGAATTGGTGCTACCTGGCTATGACATGCCTGGGAACATGGAGTACTGCATCGGCTTGACTGCCGGGTGTTCTACTGCATCATACGTTGTGAACTGTGGCTTCATCTCCTTCCCATTCAACCGGATGAAAGCACCCTTGTTGCCGATCTGAAAACAACAACAGCAGAGGGTGCAAGCAATAACTTAAAAAATTGTACCGCGTCGTTGGTGGTTGGATCGTATTCTCAACCCAAGAAAACCCACTGACCACTGCAACCACCTCCGATGCAACGTTCACGGATCCGCGAACTTCCACTGCAACCACCACTGACCGGGGGTCAGGAAGAGCGCTTACCAAAATTTGAGGTCCGACATTCGCCACAGTGGCACCATCATGATTTCTGAATAACAGGTGTACTTGGATTCGATGCACGCCTGAAGGTGGGTAGCTTTAAACTTTTAATGAGATCAGGCGGCGTCGTATGCCTCGAACTGAATAATGCTGTACCTCGTTCTAGGACCGGAAGAGGCGATAGCTTGGCGCCTGTCCATGCCCCCAGCCCCCAGCATTGCTTCCTGCCTACGTTCACCCCCCCACTCACAGCCCCCCCGCCTCACTGGCCCTCGCCAGGGGACACTGACACAAGACAATAAGGCACACTACGGAGGATTGTGTCCATGATGGTCAAACAATTGCCTGGCACCGACAATATCAACCAGCCCGTTTGTCTTTACCCTTATGGTCCCCTCCCGCTGTTATGACGTTGCATCTTCCATTGTGCCTGGCAGCAGCTTTGAACTTATGAGAACTCCGGGTTGAAAGCGTCGTTTGCCAGGGGTGTTCAGTGGTAGCGTGGCATGCCTACCCTCCCTCCCCCCGTCTCGTCCGGCTGTGCTAGGCAATGCCCTACGTTACGCGCGGAACTCCAAATCATAACATGGCACCCAGGGTAAAAAAGAAAAATTTTGCGTATGCGAAAGGCACAGCTCGTCCCAGGTGTAGTAGGTGCACGTTCAGGACCCTGCCATTGAGACTCTCGAGCCCCGAGTTCCGGGTTCGAGCTGCGCGTCTTCTCGGCAGATTGCGATGAATGATGTGCCATTTGCACTTTGGGAGGGTATTTGGTTCTATGGCCATTCTTCCCAGCACCCCCTGAAATATTTTTTTTGGTGCGCCGGCAGCCTAAAATCGTTACTTTTGTTTCTTCCTTTCTATTGCAATCATTAACTGTATTCGAAGAACAAACACAAAAACACAAACTAGGAGATCTGTTGCACACTTGCACGAAGGCCAATTGCAGTTATAAACTTCTTTTCATGGGCAACACATGAGGATCCCAAGTGCCTCTCCCTGTTGGGGACCGCTGACAGCCACACACCAACTTGGGTCCCATCAAACAGGACACCTGTAGTCAAATGCTTTGGCCGGCCTATGTTTCAGCGTTGTGGCCTACACTCCTCTTGAACCCCGCCCCCTGGCATCGCACTTGTGGGCGCCTTGCTCCGGTGCCTTCGGTGGTGGCAAAACGCACAGTGGTCTTTATCGCTTCACTTCTGTGGCATAACTAGGTGGCAGACACCAAATAGCATCTCGTCAAACACATGGCATTTGCGGTCGGCAATTGTTGAATGGTACAAATGCGCCTCAGGGACTATCAATATTTGAACTTTGTGCCAAAAGCGCACTGACCAAGTGCGCTTGCACGGGTACTAAGACGGCGTATAAATGTGCAATAGCCTCTGAGAATGGCCTCAAAAACGCCACAATGCCGTCCTGCTGAGCACGCACGCCGGATGCAAGTGCAACGTCGGCAACCGCGGCGCGTTCATGGAAGAGAAGGAAAATGCATATGCCCGTATCCTGCACGCATCGACATCCGCGCATGGATATGTGGGTGTGGACGTCATCTTTCGGTTCGGGATACCATGACTGCTTGTATGTGCTGAATCAACTTCACCTGATTTTTTTCTTTGCTGTGAGCCACAAAACTGATTTGCACGCCAACCCGCCCTGGAAAGCAGGGATTGGGCTTTGGACGGACAGGGTGGTTGGTTGGTGCGACGGTGCAGGGTGGTCCGCAGTGTAGCGGTTAGGGTCACCTGGGGCAGTAGCATCAGTGGATTGGGAACAGCATCATGAGTGGATTTGGAGCCAATAGCACCAGTGGATTGGGAGCGGTGCAGTACACACCTGATCGCAATAATTTGGTGCAGAGAAAACGGTGATCAGCTTTCCTCCGTGGTCAACTTCATACCCTTCATCTTTCACTTCATGCGATCGGATCACAAGCTCTGCAAACCAAGATTACAAAAGGGCAAACCATGGCCCAATGCACAAACCTGTGCACAAACTAAAAACACAGACGACAACAACGAAAACAAAATGAAAAAACTTCCCAGCCCTCCACTTGTTCCACCACCAAAATTGCTTCCACGGAGGCGCAACATGCCTTTATTGCACCCCCCACATCGCGACCGCTCAATAAGGCAGGGGGAGGGGGAATAAAAACTGGGCGGGGCTTTGTATTCTGCACAGGGATCTGCATTCTCGGGAGGTTTAATGCAGCGGGACCCGTTGCTGCAACAGGGCAGCAAGCCTGTGTGGATCACGCCTTACCTTGAACAGAGCAGCTGGCCGTTTTGCTGAAGCGGTTGAAAGGTGCCGCCACAACTGCGACATACTACCTTGCCCCTCTTCCTACGTTCCTTCCTCCCTGCATCCGTCCCTTGCTCCGTTCCGTCCCCTTCCTCAACCGTCTCTCACCCACGCCCCCATTCCACCAAATTTTGCCCATCGTTCACGAGGCCATACACGCGCACTTGCGACGCGCAGTGCACATACCGAGGCCGTTGGTTTTCAAGAACTCCTCCGTCACGTCTGGACCAAAGGCAACCCCAACACCACGTTTATTGGGATGCCGGCCTCTGATTGGCTGAAACGGTACGGGGGCACAAAGGGGGCCGCGCGTGCGGCAGCTTCACATACTCCACCACCCGAACCCTGTCCCTCCTGGCATCAAAAACACATGCATCCAGCGCCACTATCGGCCCACACTCTTTCAATGCAATGCTTCAGTTGGGGGGCTTTGCGCAAGGGCTTGAATACTCGGACGGCGGTAATGCAATAGAGACCCTCGCTGAGACCCCATGGGCCCCCCGAAAGGAAACTCAACCGACATAAACTGCACATTGACTCCGCCCTCAACACAGGGAGGCACATCATAAAACACATGAGGAACTGGGCAACACCGAGGGCATGCTTAGTCCTCCGCAACAAGTTCTTCATCCCCCAGTCTCCCCAACAACCATGAGTGCAATTGATTGCATTGGCATACACATAGGCACACCCACAAACAATGCACCGGACGATGTGCGTCCCAGGAGAGTGCAGAATCACGCCGCGGATTCAATCTCAGCGGGAGGGGGACAACAGAGTCCCCAAAAAGGGGTTGCCTGAGTACGTGTGGGTCCGATTGACCGCACCATGACTTGTGAGCCGGATGATTTGCAAGAAGCAGACCCCCACATGGCGGCAAAGCATCAGTCATCTGCCGGTGGCCCTGCACCCCGGCTTCCCTGAGCAGGGAATCACAAGTCCTTGTATGTTGTCCGCACATGCGCGCGGCACTAGTAACAAAGGCACGAGTCTAGTAAGGTCCTGGACGCTCTTGCGAAGGGATAATCAGGGGTTCGCGGGTTCGGGCTGGCCAGGCACCAGCTCCTTCCCTCCCCACCCCACCCCATCCTTCGCAGTGCGACAGAAGGACCTACTAATCACGAGGGCAGGCGACTATTAAAATCCAGGACGGTCTTGCGCTGGAGGGGAGTTAGAAGGGCTAAGGGAGGGCTACCCTGCCCCCCTACCCCGCCATGCCGCCCTTCCTGTGAAGCGCGGAGCATTGGAGGGATCTGGCCAACTGCCTCAGGTCTCCTCCATAGAGGCTTGTCCATGCCTCTGCTGAGGGGTGCTCCCCCCACCCTCGGCAGCCAGCGCTACCCCAGGCCCTAATGGGCCCCCGCTTTTCCCCCCTCCGTTGGGGGGGTCGCACCACCACCACTCCACTGAGCGTGATTGTGGCAATCCTCCTTGCGTGGGCACTGCCAGCCCGAGCCCCCTCCCCCTCCGTGGCTGCGGTGCTGCACCGGCTGGATGCCCTTGGGGATGCCGGGAGCAGCAGTGCCGTACCCCCGTGCCCTGCAAGGGACTTGGATGCGGGTGCGCCGTGCTCTTCGCACACACGCAGCATTGGGCGGTGCTGCCCCCTCCTGTGGTCCTCCAGCCACCCCCGAGGGGGTCGCGGAAAGGGCCAGGGTTTAGGACTCTACCCCCGCCTCCCCGCCCCTGCCCCTGCATCTTGCTGGTCTTTTGGAGCCGGCCGGCCCCGCCCACTCAGGGGGCAGTCATCCCCACTCATCACCCCCTTGCCTCACCTCTGCCCCTTCCCCCTGGGCTGAGGCCTGGGCTGACTGCTGCTGGGCCAACGCCGTGAGTGCACGCAATATCACAGAAAAAACCGTGCACCCGGGGGCCGGGGACACCTCCTTAGGGCCTTCCGGGTGTGGGGGGGATGGGGGGGGCTTTGAGGCCACTACATCACCACTGGCGCCTGTGGGACTTCCTGGACTTCTTGCAAGGGGCTGGGGGGGGGGGCAAAGAGGGGGACCCATCCACGGCTGTGACGAGATAGGCAGCTCTCTTGCAGATTTGTGCAGACTAAGTCATAAAAAGTGCCGTGAACAAAGAGCGGGCTGTTTAATGGTGGTTCGCCGTCCTCCTCAACCGGCAGGCCCTGCAGTGCAAGCGCCAGTGGCCAGGGGGTTGTGTGCATGTGTCCGTTGCTTTGGTGCCAGGGGAGGTTGGCAGTCCATGGGATCCTCACAAGTCCTGCATAATCTGATGGGTCGTGGCCGTTGGTGCGGGCTGCCCCAACGACGTGTGGATGGACCATTCGGGAGACTCACCTCATCTGACCAGTCCTTCCACCAATCGCGGTTCACTCAAGGGCATGTGAGTGTGGCACAACGCTTTGTTTGGCCTGCACTCAAACAGGAGCCGGCCGCATGCACTCGGGTGGGGCAGGTGGGGGAGGGGGGGGGGGGCAGGATGGTGATATTACCCCTGTCTCCGCACCTGGTCACACCGCACTCTTCATCTCCAAGAAACCTGTGGTGAAACGTGCCTATCGCCCCCCGTTCCAGGCCAATCTCTGTTGTGGCTGTGCATGTGTGCTGTTGCTCTCTTTAGTCCGACACCACCATATCACATATGACACATCCACGTGTCACCACTGGTGATGGTGGTGTGTGGGGGGGGGTGCAGAGCTCCCCAAAACAACAGTTGAACATGGTGTCTATCTACCCCTATGCGAGCGCGCGCGCACACTCGCAAACACACCCGCTTTCCACTATGAGAACAACTCCCTCCGTAATATGACGTGTTCGACAGGGCAGCCAAAGTGGGATTTGGGTGTAGGATAGCCGGCTCCTTGAACCCCCAGCGACCCGCTTTCACGGGGGCTGGCGCCAGCCAATGTGTGACCCCGAGGGGTGTTCGACAGTTTGGGGGGCTGTAGGGGGGGGGGGGGACCCCCCCCCCCTTCGTTGAGCCAAACCCAGCACCTTTTCCGGCAGGCCCCGTCCAAGCGCGCAAACACACAAAGCTAACAAGATGCACTGTGAATGGTGATTGTTTTGCTGCACTGCAGCACTTTCATAGCAGTACTGAATGTTGCCTTGAGTTCGTCCAAAGGCCTTTCCTTCCCCTTGTCACAAACCACAGACATATATGTAGAGAAGCGAAGGGAGTCTCATACATATATATATATATATATATATATAGAAGTGAAGGGAGGAGAGGGGCCTCAAGCATCGGAATCATCCTCCCACTCCTCGCGTGCCCTCTTGCTGGTACTCTTGGGGCGAGCACGCTTCTTTGGCCGGGCTGCTTGTGCTCTTGTGACCCGGCAGGCTGCCGGCCCATCAGACATGGATTCTGATGGCACATAGTCACTAGTGCCCGACGAGGCACTACTGCTGGAGGCTGCACTCGTACCGGAGGAGGCATTGGTGGACGAGCTGCTGCTACTACTACTGCCACTGCTACTACTACCTTGGTTTGGCCCAGAGAGAAGAGCAGGGAGAACAGTGGGCAGAGCCGGCGGCGCAGCAGGCTTCGCCTTCGGTGGCAATGGGGCCCGGAAATTGTCAAAGGCTTGCAACACCTTTGTTTTCTCTTCTTCGCTGCAACCGGCATAGTCATGGGACACACCAGGGTGCGCTTGTGCCATGTGGTGTGGCATGGCGTAGGTGCAATGCCATTTTCGGCAATCAAGCACCTTGCAGCGAACTGGCAAGTTGGTGCTAGGGTTCATCGCTGTTGGGGTTGCCGCGCTGTTGAGCCGTAGCCGATGGTACGCGAGACTGCAATTGCTGTCAATTTTCTTGCCGTGCACACTTGTGCTGCACTTGCCATTTGTGTTGCCACACCATAAGCAAAACGCGCCTTTATCCGCACCCTCTTGGCCGGCCCACCTATGGCCTCGCAAAAAATGCCTAGCAATATGCGACCGCATTGAAGCGTGCATGAAAAATCGGTCGCAATTCGGAAAAGGGCAGGGCATACGTTTTGCTCCTAGAGCATTCCTCAGTTGCTCACGGTATTGAGCACAACCCAACGCCGCATACGGCACAAGCGGAACTGCCTTTGGCAAGGGGACATGCATCAGAAATCGCGAAAGCTGTTCAATGTCATTCTGCGAGAACTGCCACAACCTCTCGGGGAGCCCCAGCGCACCAGAGCGGGGAAAAAATCAGAAGTGGCTCACAAGTGGGCAAGGTGGCTACTGAACCCCTGCCGTCTCGGGGAGCCCCTCCGCTTCAGAGCGGGGGACTAAATCAGAAGTGGCCCACAAGTGGGCAAGGTGGCTACTTAACCCCTGCCGTCTCGGGGAGGCCCTCCGGTTCAGAGCGGGGGACTAAATCAAAAGTGGCTACTTAACCCCTGCCGTCTCGGGGAGCCCCACCGCATTAGAGCGGGGGGGAAAATCAGAAGTGGCTACTTAACCCTTGCCGTCTCGGGGAGCCCCACCACATCAGAGCGGGGGACAAAATCAGAAGTGGCTACTTAACCCTGCCGTCTCGGGGAGCCCCACCACATCAGAGCGGGGGACTAAATCAGAAGTGGCTACTTAACCCCTGCCGTCTCGGGGAGCCCCACCGCATCAGAGCGGGGGAAAAAATCAGAAGTACAAGTGGGCAAGGTGGCTACTTAACCCCTGCCGTCTCAGGGAGCCCCTCCGCTTCAAAGCGGGGGACTAAATCAGAAGTGGCCCACAAGTGGGCGAGGTGGCTACTTGACCCCTGCCGTCTCGGGGAGCCCCTCCGCTTCAGAGCGGGGGATTAAATCAAAAGTGGCTACTTAACCCCTGCCGTCTCGGGGAGCGCCACCACATCAGAGCGGGGGGCAAAATCAGAAGTGGCTACTTAACCCGTGCCGTCTCGGGGAGCCCCACCGCATCAGAGCGGGGGGCAAAATCAGAAGTGGCTACTTAACCCCTGCCGTCTCGGGGAGCCCCACCACATCAGAGCGGGGGACTAAATCAGAAGTGGCCCACAAGTGGGCAAGGTGGCTACTTAACCCCTGCCCGCATCAGAGCGGGGGGCAAAATCAGAAGTGGCTACTTAACCCCTGCCGTCTCGGGGAGCCCCACCGCATCAGAGCGGGGGGCAAAATCAGAAGTGCCTACTTAACCCCTGCCGTCTCGGGGAGCCCCTCCGCTTCAGAGCGGGGGACTAAATCAAAAGTGGCCCAGAAGTGGGCAAGGTGGCTACTTAACCCCTGCCGTCTCGGGGAGCCCCACCGCATCAGAGCGGGGGGCAAAATCAGAAGTGGCTACTTAACCCCTGCCGTCTCGGGGAGCCCCACCGCATCAGAGCGGGGGACTAAATCAAAAGTGGCTACTTAACCCCTGCCGTCTCGGGGAGCCCCACCGCATCAGAGCGGGGGGCAAAATCAGAAGTGGCTACTTAACCCTTGCCGTCTCGGGGAGCCCCACCACATCAGAGCGGGGGACTAAATCAGAAGTGGCCCCCAAGTGGGCAAGGTGGCTACTGAACCCTTGCCGTCTTGGGGAGCCCCACCGCATCAGAGCGGGGGGCGAAATCAGAAGTGGCTACTTAACCCCTGCCGTCTCGGGGAGCCCCACTGCATTAGAGCGGGGGTCAAAATCAGAGATGGCTACTTAACCCCTGCCGTCTGGGGGAGCCCCGCTGCATCGGAGCGGGGGGCAAAATCAGAAGTGGCTACTTAACCCCTGCCGTCTCGGGGAGCCCCACTGCATCAGAGCGGGGGGCAAAATCAGAAGTGGCTACTTAACCCCTGCCGTCTCGGGGAGCCCCACCGCATCAGAGCGGGGGGCAAAATCAGAAGTGGCTACTTAACCCCTGCCGTCTCGGGGAGCCCCACTGCATCAGAGCGGGGGACTAAATCAGAAGTGGCTACTTAACCCCTGCCGTCTCGGGGAGCCCCACCGCATCAGGGCGGGGGAAAAAATCAGAAGTGGCCCACAAGTGGGCAAGGTGGCTACTTAACCCCTGCCGTCTCGGGGAGCCCAACCGCATCAGAGCGGGGGGCAAAATCAGAAGTGGCTACTCAACCCCTGCCGTCTTGGGGAGCCCCACCACATCAGAGCGGGGGGCAAAATCAGAAGTGGCTACTTAACCCCTGCCGTCTCGGGGAGCCCCACCGCATTAGAGCGGGGGACAAAATCAGAAGTGGCTACTTAACCCCTGCCGTCTCGGGGAGCCCCACCACGTCAGAGCGGGGGACAAAATCAGAAGTGGCTACTTAACCCCTGCCGTCTCGGGGAGCCCCACCGCATCAGAGCGGGGGGCAAAATCAGAAGTGGCTACTTAACCCCTGCCGTCTCGGGGAGCCCCACCACATCAGAGCGGGGGACTAAATCAGAAGTGGCCCAGAAGTGGGCAAGGTAGCTACTTAACCCCTGCCGTCTTGGGGAGCCCCACCGCATCAGAGCGGGGGGCAAAATCAGCAGTGGCTACTTAACCCCTGCCGTCTCGGGGAGCCCCACCGCATCAGAGCGGGGGACTAAATCAGCAGTGGCTACTTAACCCCTGCCGTCTCGGGGAGCCCCTCCGCTTCAGAGCGGGGGACAAAATCAGAAGTGGCTACTTAACCCCTGCCGTCTCGGGGAGCCCCACTGCATCAGAGCGGGGGGCAAAATCAGAAGTGGCCCACAAGTGGGCAAGGTGGCTACTTAACCCCTGCCGTCTCGGGGAGCCCCACCGCATCAGAGCGGGGGGCGAAATCAGAAGTGGCTACTTAACCCCTGCCGTCTCGGGGAGCCCCACTGCATCAGAGCGGGGGGCAAAATCAGAAGTGGCTACTTAACCCCTGCCGTCTCGGGGAGCCCCGCTGCATCAGAGCGGGGGGCAAAATCAGAAGTGGCTACTTAACCCCTGCCGTCTCGGGGAGCCCCACCGCATCAGAGCGGGGGGCAAAATCAGAAGTGGCTACTTAACCCCTGCCGTCTCGGGGAGCCCCACCACATCAGAGCGGGGGACTAAATCAGAAGTGGCTACTTAACCCCTGCCGTCTTGGGGAGCCCCACCGCATCAGGGCGGGGGAAAAAATCAGAAGTGGCCCACAAGTGGGCAAGGTGGCTACTTAACCCCTGCCGTCTCGGGGAGCCCCACCGCATCAGAGCGGGGGGCAAAATCAGAAGTGGCTACTTAACCCCTGCCGTCTCGGGGAGCCCCACCACATCAGAGCGGGGGGCAAAATCAGAAGTGGCTACTTAATCCCTGCCGTCTCGGGGAGCCCCACCGCATCAGAGCGGGGGGCAAAATCAGAAGTGGCTACTTAACCACTGCCGTCTCGGGGAGCCCCACCACGTCAGAGCGGGGGACAAAATCAGAAGTGGCTACTTAACCCCTGCCGTCTCGGGGAGCCCCACCGCATCAGAGCGGGGGGCAAAATCAGAAGTGGCTACTTAACCCCTGCCGTCTCGGGGAGCCCCACCACATCAGAGCGGGGGACTAAATCAGAAGTGGCCCAGAAGTGGGCAAGGTAGCTACTTAACCCCTGCCGTCTTGGGGAGCCCCACCGCATCAGAGCGGGGGGCAAAATCAGAAGTGGCTACTTAACCCCTGCCGTCTCGGGGAGCCCCACCGCATCAGAGCGGGGGGCAAAATCAGCAGTGGCTACTTAACCCCTGCCGTCTCGGGGAGCCCCTCCGCTTCAGAGCGGGGGACAAAATCAGAAGTGGCTACTTAACCCCTGCCGTCTCGGGGAGCCCCACCGCATCAGAGCGGGGGACTAAATCAGAAGTGGCTACTTAACCCGTGCCGTCTCGGGGAGCCCCACCACATCAGAGCGGGGGACTCAATCAGAAGTGGCCCACAAGTGGGCAAGGTGGCTACTTAACCCCTGCCGTCTCGGGGAGCCCCACCGCATCACAGCGGGGGAAAAAATCAGAAGTGGCCCACAAGTGGGCAAGGTGGCTACTTAACCCCTGCCGTCTCGGGGAGCCCCACCGCATCAGAGCGGGGGGCAAAATCAGAAGTGGCTACTTAACCCCTGCCGTCTCGGGGAGCCCCACCGCATCAGAGCGGGGGGCAAAATCAGAAGTGGCTACTTAACCCCTGCCGTCTCGGGGAGCCCCACCGCATCAGAGCGGGGGGCAAAATCAGAAGTGGCTACTTAACCCCTGCCGTCTCGGGGAGCCCCACCGCATCACAGCGGGGGAAAAAATCAGAAGTGGCCCACAAGTGGGCAAGGTGGCTACTTAACCCCTGCCGTCTCGGGGAGCCCCACCGCATCAGAGCGGGGGGCAAAATCAGAAGTGGCTACTTAACCCCTGCCGTCTCGGGGAGCCCCACCACATCAGAGCGGGGGACTAAATCAGAAGTGGCCCAGAAGTGGGCAAGGTAGCTACTTAACCCCTGCCGTCTTGGGGAGCCCCACCGCATCAGAGCGGGGGGCAAAATCAGAAGTGGCTACTTAACCCCTGCCGTCTCGGGGAGCCCCACCGCATCAGAGCGGGGGACAAAATCAGAAGTGGCTACTTAACCCCTGCCGTCTCGGGGAGCCCCACCACGTCAGAGCGGGGGACAAAATCAGAAGTGGCTACTTAACCCCTGCCGTCTCGGGGAGCCCCACCGCATCAGGGCGGGGGAAAAAATCAGAAGTGGCCCACAAGTGGGCAAGGTGGCTACTTAACCCCTGCCGTCTCGGGGAGCCCAACCGCATCAGAGCGGGGGGCAAAATCAGAAGTGGCTACTCAACCCCTGCCGTCTTGGGGAGCCCCACCACATCAGAGCGGGGGGCAAAATCAGAAGTGGCTACTTAACCCCTGCCGTCTCGGGGAGCCCCACCGCATCAGAGCGGGGGACAAAATCAGAAGTGGCTACTTAACCCCTGCCGTCTCGGGGAGCCCCACCACGTCAGAGCGGGGGACAAAATCAGAAGTGGCTACTTAACCCCTGCCGTCTCGGGGAGCCCCACCGCATCAGAGCGGGGGGCAAAATCAGAAGTGGCTACTTAACCCCTGCCGTCTCGGGGAGCCCCACCACATCAGAGCGGGGGACTAAATCAGAAGTGGCCCAGAAGTGGGCAAGGTAGCTACTTAACCCCTGCCGTCTCGGGGAGCCCCACCGCATCAGAGCGTGGGGCAAAATCAGAAGTGGTTACTTAACCCCTGCCGTCTCGGGGAGCCCCACCGCATCAGAGCGGGGGACTAAATCAGAAGTGGCTACTTAACCCCTGCCGTCTCGGGGAGCCCCACCGCATCAGAGCGGGGGAAAAAATCAGAAGTGGCCCACAAGTGGGCAAGGTGGCTACTTAACCCCTGCCGTCTCGGGGAGCCCCACCGCATCAGAGCGGGGGGCAAAATCAGAAGTGGCTACTTAACCCCTGCCGTCTCGGGGAGCCCCAGTGCATCAGAGCGGGGGGCAAAATCAGAAGTGGCTACTTAGCCCCTGCCGTCTCGGGGAGCCCCACCACATCACACCCGGGGGCAAAATCAGAAGTGGCTACTTAACCCCTGCCGTCTCAGAGCCCCACCACATCAGAGCGGGGGACAAAGTCAGAAGTGGCTACTCAACCCCTGCCGTCTCGGGGAGCCCCACCGCATCAGAGTGGGGGAAAAAATCAGAAAATGCGCACAAGTGGGCAAGGTGGCTACTTAACCCCTGCCGTCTCGGGGAGCCCCTCCGCTTCAGAGCGGGGGACTAAATCAGAAGTGGCCCACAAGTGGGCAAGGTGGCTACTTAACCCCTGCCGTCTCGGGGAGCCCCACTGCATCAGAGCGGGGGACAAAATCAGAAGTGGCTACTTAACCCCTGCCGTCTCGGGGAGCCCCACCACATCAGAGCGGGGGACAAAATCAGAAGTGGCTACTTAACCCCTGCAGTCTCGGGGAGCCCCACCGCATCAGAGCGGGGGGCAAAATCAGAAGTGGCTACTTAACCCCTGCCGTCTCGGGGAGCCCCACCACATCAGAGCAGGGGGGGAAATCAGAGGTGGCTACTTAACCCCTACCGTCTCGGGGAGCCCCACCGCATCAGAGCGGGGAACAAAATCAGAAGTGGCTACTTAACCCCTGCCGTCTCGGGGAGCCCCACCACATCAGAGCGGGGGGCAAAATCAGAAGTGGCCCACAAATGGGCAAGGTGGCTACTTAACCCCTGCCGTCTCGGGGAGCCCCACCGCATCAGAGCGGGGGACTAAATCAGAAGTGGCTACTTAACCCCTGCCGTCTCGGGGAGCCCCACCGCATCAGAGCGGGGGACTAAATCAGAAGTGGCTACTCAACCCCTGCCGTCTCGGGGAGCCCCACCGCATCAGAGCGGGGGACTAAATCAGAAGTGGCTACTTAACCCCTGCCGTCTCGGGCAGCCCCTCCGCATCAGAGCGGGGGACAAAATCAGAAGTGGCTACTCAACCCCTGCCGTCTTGGGGAGGCCCACCGCATCAGAGCGGGGGACTAAATCAGAAGTGGCTACTCAACCCCTGCCGTCTCGGGGAGCCCCACCGCATCAGAGCGGGGGACTAAATCAGAAGTGGCTACTCAACCCCTGCCGTCTCGGGGAGCCCCACCGCATCAGAGCGGGGGACTAAATCAGAAGTGGCTACTTAACCCCTGCCGTCTCGGGGAGCCCCACCGCATCATAGCGGGGGGCAAAATCAGAAGTGGCTACTTAACCCCTGCCGTCTCGGGGAGCCCCACCGCATCAGAGCGGGGGACTAAATCAGAAGTGGCTACTTAACCCCTGCCGTCTCGGGGTGCCCCACCGCATCACAGCGGGGGGGGAAATCAGAAGTGGCTACTTAACCCCTGCCGTCTCGGGGAGCGCCACCGCATCAGAGCGGGGGGCAAAATCAGAAGTGGCTACTTAACCCCTGCTCTCTCGGGGAGCCCCACCGCATCAGAGCGGGGAAAAAATCAGAAGTGGCTACTTAACCCCTGCCGTCTCGGGGAGCCCCTCCGCATCAGAGCGGGGGACAAAATCAGAAGTGGCTACTCAACCCCTGCCGTCTCGGGGTGCCCCACCGCATCAGAGCGGGGGGGGGGAATCAGAAGTGGCTACTTAACCCCTGCCGTCTCGGGGAGCCCCACCGCATCAGAGCGGGGGACTAAATCAGAAGTGGCTACTTAACCCCTGCCGTCTCGGGGAGCCCCACCGCATCAGAGCGGGGGACAAAATCAGAAGTGGCTACTTAACCCGTGCCGTCTCGGGGTGCCCCACCGCATCAGAGCGGGGGGCAAAATCAGAAGTGGCTACTCAACCCCTGCCGTCTCGGGGTGCCCCACCGCATCAGAGCGGGGGGGGAAATCAGAAATGGCTACTTAACCCCTGCCGTCTCGGGGAGCCCCACCGCATCAGAGCGGGGGACAAAATCAGAAGTGGCTACTCAACCCCTGCCGTCTCGGGGAGCCCCACCGCATTAGAGCGGGGGACTAAATCAGAAGTGGCTACTCAACCCCTGCCGTCTCGGGGAGCCCCACCGCATCAGAGCGGGGGACTAAATCAGAAGTGGCTACTTAACCCCTGCCGTCTCGGGGAGCCCCACCGCATCATAGCGGGGGGCAAAATCAGAAGTGGCTACTTAACCCCTGCCGTCTCGGGGAGCCCCACCGCATCAGAGCGGGGGACTAAATCAGAAGTGGCTACTTAACCCCTCCCGTCTCGGGGTGCCCCACCGCATCAGAGCGGGGGGGGAAATCAGAAGTGGCTACTTAACCCCTGCCGTCTCGGGGAGCCCCACCGCATCAGAGCGGGGGGCAAAATCAGAAGTGGCTACTTAACCCCTGCCGTCTCGGGGAGCCCCACCGCATCAGAGCGGGGGACAAAATCAGAAGTGGCTACTTAACCCCTGCCGTCTCGGGGTGCCCCACCGCATCAGAGCGGGGGGGGAAATCAGAAGTGGCTACTTAACCCCTGCCGTCTCGGGGAGCCCCACCGCATCAGAGCGGGGGGCAAAATCAGAAGTGGCTACTTAACCCCTGCCGTCTCGGGGTGCCCCACCGCATCAGAGCGGGGGGGGAAATCAGAAGTGGCTACTTAACCCCTGCCGTCTCGGGGAGCCCCTCCCTATCACAGCGGGGGACAAAATCAGAAGTGGCTACTCAACCCCTGCCGTCTCGGGGTGCCCCACCGCATCGGAGCGGGGGGCAAAATCAGCAGTGGCTACTTAACCCCTGCCGTCTCGGGGAGCCCCTCCGCTTCAGAGCGGGGGACAAAATCAGAAGTGGCTACTTAACCCCTGCCGTCTCGGGGAGCCCCACCGCATCAGAGCGGGGGACTAAATCAGAAGTGGCTACTTAACCCGTGCCGTCTCGGGGAGCCCCACCGCATCAGAGCGGGGGGCAAAATCAGAAGTGGCTACTTAACCCCTGCCGTCTCGGGGAGCCCCACCGCATCAGAGCGGGGGGCAAAATCAGCAGTGGCTACTTAACCCCTGCCGTCTCGGGGAGCCCCTCCGCTTCAGAGCGGGGGACAAAATCAGAAGTGGCTACTTAACCCCTGCCGTCTCGGGGAGCCCCACCGCATCAGAGCGGGGGACTAAATCAGAAGTGGCTACTTAACCCGTGCCGTCTCGGGGAGCCCCACCACATCAGAGCGGGGGACTCAATCAGAAGTGGCCCACAAGTGGGCAAGGTGGCTACTTAACCCCTGCCGTCTCGGGGAGCCCCACCGCATCACAGCGGGGGAAAAAATCAGAAGTGGCCCACAAGTGGGCAAGGTGGCTACTTAACCCCTGCCGTCTCGGGGAGCCCCACCGCATCAGAGCGGGGGGCAAAATCAGAAGTGGCTACTTAACCCCTGCCGTCTCGGGGAGCCCCACCGCATCAGAGCGGGGGGCAAAATCAGAAGTGGCTACTTAACCCCTGCCGTCTCGGGGAGCCCCACCGCATCACAGCGGGGGAAAAAATCAGAAGTGGCCCACAAGTGGGCAAGGTGGCTACTTAACCCCTGCCGTCTCGGGGAGCCCCACCGCATCAGAGCGGGGGGCAAAATCAGAAGGGGCTACTTAACCCCTGCCGTCTCGGGGAGCCCCACCACATCAGAGCGGGGGACTAAATCAGAAGTGGCCCAGAAGTGGGCAAGGTAGCTACTTAACCCCTGCCGTCTTGGGGAGCCCCACCGCATCAGAGCAGGGGGCAAAATCAGAAGTGGCTACTTAACCCCTGCCGTCTCGGGGAGCCCCACCGCATCAGAGCGGGGGACAAAATCAGAAGTGGCTACTTAACCCCTGCCGTCTCGGGGAGCCCCACCACGTCAGAGCGGGGGACAAAATCAGAAGTGGCTACTTAACCCCTGCCGTCTCGGGGAGCCCCACCGCATCAGGGCGGGGGAAAAAACCAGAAGTGGCCCACAAGTGGGCAAGGTGGCTACTTAACCCCTGCCGTCTCGGGGAGCCCAACCGCATCAGAGCGGGGGGCAAAATCAGAAGTGGCTACTCAACCCCTGCCGTCTTGGGGAGCCCCACCACATCAGAGCGGGGGGCAAAATCAGAAGTGGCTACTTAACCCCTGCCGTCTCGGGGAGCCCCACCGCATCAGAGCGGGGGACAAAATCAGAAGTGGCTACTTAACCCCTGCCGTCTCGGGGAGCCCCACCACGTCAGAGCGGGGGACAAAATCAGAAGTGGCTACTTAACCCCTGCCGTCTCGGGGAGCCCCACCGCATCAGAGCGGGGGGCAAAATCAGAAGTGGCTACTTAACCCCTGCCGTCTCGGGGAGCCCCACCACATCAGAGCGGGGGACTAAATCAGAAGTGGCCCAGAAGTGGGCAAGGTAGCTACTTAACCCCTGCCGTCTCGGGGAGCCCCACCGCATCAGAGCGGGGGGCAAAATCAGAAGTGGTTACTTAACCCCTGCCGTCTCGGGGAGCCCCACCGCATCAGAGCGGGGGACTAAATCAGAAGTGGCTACTTAACCCCTGCCGTCTCGGGGAGCCCCACCGCATCAGAGCGGGGGAAAAAATCAGAAGTGGCCCACAAGTGGGCAAGGTGGCTACTTAACCCGTGCCGTCTCGGGGAGCCCCACCGCATCAGAGCGGGGGGCAAAATCAGAAGTGGCTACTTAACCCCTGCCGTCTCGGGGAGCCCCAGTGCATCAGAGCGGGGGGCAAAATCAGAAGTGGCTACTTAGCCCCTGCCGTCTCGGGGAGCCCCACCACATCACACCCGGGGGCAAAATCAGAAGTGGCTACTTAACCCCTGCCGTCTCGGGGAGCCCCACCACATCAGAGCGGGGGACAAAGTCAGAAGTGGCTACTCAACCCCTGCCGTCTCGGGGAGCCCCTCCGCTTCAGAGCGGGGGACTAAATCAGAAGTGGCCCACAAGTGGGCAAGGTGGCTACTTAACCCCTGCCGTCTCGGGGAGCCCCACTGCATCAGAGCGGGGGACAAAATCAGAAGTGGCTACTTAACCCCTGCCGTCTCGGGGAGCCCCACCACATCAGAGCGGGGGACAAAATCAGAAGTGGCTACTTAACCCCTGCCGTCTCGGGGAGCCCCACCGCATCAGAGCGGGGGACTAAATCAGAAGTGGCTACTTAACCCCTGCCGTCTCGGGGAGCCCCACCGCATCAGAGCGGGGGAAAAAATCAGAAGTGGCCCACAAGTGGGCAAGGTGGCTACTTAACCCCTGCCGTCTCGGGGAGCCCCACTGCATCAGAGCGGGGGACAAAATCAGAAGTGGCTACTTAACCCCTGCCGTCTCGGGGAGCCCCACCGCATCAGAGCGGGGGGCAAAATCAGAAGTGGCTACTTAACCCCTGCCGTCTCGGGGAGCCCCACCACATCAGAGCAGGGGGGGAAATCAGAGGTGGCTACTTAACCCCTGCCGTCTCGGGGAGCCCCACCGCATCAGAGCGGGGGAAAAAATCAGAAGTGGCTACTTAACCCCTGCCGTCTCGGGGAGCCCCACCACATCAGAGCGGGGGGCAAAATCAGAAGTGGCCCACAAATGGGCAAGGTGGCTACTTAACCCCTGCCGTCTCGGGGAGCCCCACCGCATCAGAGCGGGGGACTAAATCAGAAGTGGCTACTTAACCCCTGCCGTCTCGGGGAGCCCCACCGCATCAGAGCGGGGGACTAAATCAGAAGTGGCTACTCCACCCCTGCCGTCTCGGGGAGCCCCACCGCATCAGAGCGGGGGACTAAATCAGAAGTGGCTACTTAACCCCTGCCGTCTCGGGGAGCCCCTCCGCATCAGAGCGGAGACAAAATCAGAAGTGGCTACTCAACCCCTGCCGTCTTGGGGAGCCCCACCGCATCAGAGCGGGGGACTAAATCAGAAGTGGCGACTCAACCCCTGCCGTCTCGGGGAGCCCCACCGCATCGGAGCGGGGGGCAAAATCAGAAGTGGCTACTCAACCCCTGCCGTCTCGGGGAGCCCCACCGCATCATAGCGGGGGACTAAATCAGAAGTGGCTACTTAACCCGTGCCGTCTCGGGGAGCCCCATCGCATGATAGCGGGGGGCAAAATCAGAAGTGGCTACGTAACCCCTGCCGTCTCGGGGAGCCCCACCGCATCAGAGCGGGGGACTAAATCAGAAGTGGCTACTTAACCCCTGCCGTCTCGGGGTGCCCCACCGCATCAGAGCGGGGGGGGAAATCAGAAGTGGCTACTTAACCCCTGCCGTCTCGGGGAGCCCCACCGCATCAGAGCGGGGGGCAAAATCAGAAGTGGCTACTTAACCCCTGCCGTCTCGGGGAGCCCCACCGCATCAGAGCGGGGGACAAAATCAGAAGTGGCTACTTAACCCCTGCCGTCTCGGGGAGCCCCTCCGCATCAGAGCGGGGGACAAAATCAGAAGTGGCTACTCAACCCCTGCCGTCTCGGGGAGCCCCACCGCATCAGAGCGGGGGGGGGAAATCAGAAGTGGCTACTTAACCCCTGCCGTCTCGGGGTGCCCCACCGCATCAGAGCGGGGGACTAAATCAGAAGTGGCTACTTAACCCCTGCCGTCTCGGGGAGCCCCTCCCTATCACAGCGGGGGACAAAATCAGAAGTGGCTACTTAACCCCTGCCGTCTCGGGGAGCCCCACCGCATCAGAGCGGGGGACAAAATCAGAAGTGGCTACTTAACCCGTGCCGTCTCGGGGTGCCCCACCGCATCAGAGCGGGGGGCAAAATCAGAAGTGGCTACTCAACCCCTGCCGTCTCGGGGTGCCCCACCGCATCAGAGCGGGGGGGGAAATCAGAAGTGGCTACTTAAAACCTGCCGTCTCGGGGAGCCCCACCGCATCAGAGCGGGGGACAAAATCAGAAGTGGCTACTCAACCCCTGCCGTCTCGGGGAGCCCCACCGCATTAGAGCGGGGGACTAAATCAGAAGTGGCTACTCAACCCCTGCCGTCTCGGGGAGCCCCACCGCATCAGAGCGGGGGACTAAATCAGAAGTGGCTACTTAACCCCTGCCGTCTCGGGGAGCCCCACCGCATCATAGCGGGGGGCAAAATCAGAAGTGGCTACTTAACCCCTGCCGTCTCGGGGAGCCCCACCGCATCAGAGCGGGGGACTAAATCAGAAGTGGCTACTTAACCCCTGCCGTCTCGGGGTGCCCCACCGCATCAGAGCGGGGGGGGAAATCAGAAGTGGCTACTTAACCCCTGCCGTCTCGGGGAGCCCCACCGCATCAGAGCGGGGGGTAAAATCAGAAGTGGCTACTTAACCCCTGCCGTCTCGGGGAGCCCCACCGCATCAGAGCGGGGGACAAAATCAGAAGTGGCTACTTAACCCCTGCCGTCTCGGGGTGCCCCACCGCATCAGAGCGGGGGGGGAAATCAGAAGTGGCTACTTAACCCCTGCCGTCTCGGGGAGCCCCACCGCATCAGAGCGGGGGACTAAATCAGAAGTGGCTACTTAACCCCTGCCGTCTCGGGGAGCGCCTCCCTATCACAGCGGGGGACAAAATCAGAAGTGGCTACTCAACCCCTGCCGTCTCGGGGTGCCCCACCGCATCAAAGCGGGGGGGGAAATCAGAAGTGGCTACTTAACCCCTGCCGTCTCGGGGAGCCCCACCGCATCAGAGCGGGGGACTAAATCAGAAGTGGCTACTTAACCCCTGCCGTCTCGGGGAGCCCCTCCCTATCACAGCGGGGGACAAAATCAGAAGTGGCTACTTAACCCGTGCCGTCTCGGGGTGCCCCACCGCATCAGAGCGGGGGGCAAAATCAGAAGTGGCTACTCAACCCCTGCCGTCTCGGGGTGCCCCACCGCATCAGAGCGGGGGGGGAAATCAGAAGTGGCTACTTAACCCCTGCCGTCTCGGGGAGCCCCACCGCATCAGAGCGGGGGACAAAATCAGAAGTGGCTACTCAACCCCTGCCGTCTCGGGGAGCCCCACCGCATCAGAGCGGGGGACTAAATCAGAAGTGGCTACTTAACCCCTGCCGTCTCGGGGAGCCCCACCGCATCATAGCGGGGGGCAAAATCAGAAGTGGCTACTTAACCCCTGCCGTCTCGGGGAGCCCCACCGCATCACAGCGGGGGACTAAATCAGAAGTGGCTACTTAACCCCTGCCGTCTCGGGGTGCCCCACCGCATCAGAGCGGGGGACTAAATCAGAAGTGGCTACTTAACCCCTGCCGTCTCGGGGTGCCCCACCGCATCAGAGCGGGGGGGGAAATCAGAAGTGGCTACTTAACCCCTGCCGTCTCGGGGAGCCCCACCGCATTAGAGCGGGGGGCAAAATCAGAAGTGGCTACTTAACCCCTGCCGTCTCGGGGAGCCCCACCGCATCAGAGCGGGGGACAAAATCAGAAGTGGCTACTTAACCCCTGCCGTCTCGGGGTGCCCCACCGCATCAGAGCGGGGGGGGAAATCAGAAGTGGCTACTTAACCCCTGCCGTCTCGGGGAGCCCCACCGCATCAGAGCGGGGGACTAAATCAGAAGTGGCTACTTAACCCCTGCCGTCTCGGGGAGCCCCTCCCTATCACACCGGGGGACAAAATCAGAAGTGGCTACTCAACCCCTGCCGTCTCGGGGAGCCCCACCGCATCAGAGCGGGGGACAAAATCAGAAGTGGCTACTTAACCCCTGCCGTCTCGGGGAGCCCCTCCGCATCTGAGCGGGGGACAAAATCAGAAGTGGCTACTCAACCCCTGCCGTCTCGGGGTGCCCCACCGCATCAGAGCGGGGGGGGAAATCAGAAGTGGCTACTTAACCCCTGCCGTCTCGGGGAGCCCCACCGCATCAGAGCGTGGGACTAAATCAGAAGTGGCTACTTAACCCCTGCCGTCTCGGGGAGCCCCACCGCATCAGAGCGGGGGACTAAATCAGAAGTGGCTACTTAACCCCTGCCGTCTCGGGGTGCCCCACCGCATCAGAGCGGGGGGGGGAATCAGAAGTGGCTACTTAACCCCTGCCGTCTCGGGGAGCCCCAGCGCATCAGAGCGGGGGACTAAATCAGAAGTGGCTACTTAACCCCTGCCGTCTCGGGGAGCCCCTCCCTATCACAGCGGGGGACAAAATCAGAAGTGGCTACTCAACCCCTGCCGTCTCGGGGTGCCCCACCGCATCAGAGCGGGGGACTAAATCAGAAGTGGCTACTTAACCCCTGCCGTCTCGGGGAGCCCCTCCCTATCACAGCGGGGGACAAAATCAGAAGTGGCTACTTAACCCCTGCCGTCTCGGGGAGCCCCACCGCATCAGAGCGGGGGACAAAATCAGAAGTGGCTACTTAACCCCTGCCGTCTCGGGGAGCCCCACCACATCAGAGCGGGGGACAAAATCAGAAGTGGCTACTTAACCCGTGCCGTCTCGGGGTGCCCCACCGCATCAGAGCGGGGGGCAAAATCAGAAGTGGCTACTCAACCCCTGCCGTCTCGGGGTGCCCCACCGCATCAGAGCGGGGGGGGAAATCAGAAGTGGCTACTTAACCCCTGCCGTCTCGGGGAGCCCCACCGCATCAGAGCGGGGGACAAAATCAGAAGTGGCTACTCAACCCCTGCCGTCTCGGGGAGCCCCACCGCATTAGAGCGGGGGACTAAATCAGAAGTGGCTACTCAACCCCTGCCGTCTCGGGGAGCCCCACCGCATCAGAGCGGGGGACTAAATCAGAAGTGGCTACTTAACCCCTGCCGTCTCGGGGAGCCCCACCGCATCAGAGCGGGGGACTAAATCAGAAGTGGCTACTTAACCCCTGCCGTCTCGGGGTGCCCCACCGCATCAGAGCGGGGGGGGAAATCAGAAGTGGCTACTTAACCCCTGCCGTCTCGGGGAGCCCCACCGCATCAGAGCGGGGGGCAAAATCAGAAGTGGCTACTTAACCCCTGCCGTCTCGGGGAGCCCCACCGCATCAGAGCGGGGGACAAAATCAGAAGTGGCTACTTAACCCCTGCCGTCTCGGGGTGCCCCACCGCATCAGAGCGGGGGGGGAAATCAGAAGTGGCTACTTAACCCCTGCCGTCTCGGGGAGCCCCACCGCATCAGAGCGGGGGACTAAATCAGAAGTGGCTACTTAACCCCTGCCGTCTCGGGGAGCCCCTCCCTATCACAGCGGGGGACAAAATCAGAAGTGGCTACTCAACCCCTGCCGTCTCGGGGAGCCCCACCGCATCAGAGCGGGGGACAAAATCAGAAGTGGCTACTTAACCCCTGCCGTCTCGGGGAGCCCCTCCGCATCTGAGCGGGGGACAAAATCAGAAGTGGCTACTCAACCCCTGCCGTCTCGGGGTGCCCCACCGCATCAGAGCGGGGGGGGAAATCAGAAGTGGCTACTTAACCCCTGCCGTCTCGGGGAGCCCCACCGCATCAGAGCGGGGGACTAAATCAGAAGTGGCTACTTAACCCCTGCCGTCTCGGGGAGCCCCACCGCATCAGAGCGGGGGACTAAATCAGAAGTGGCTACTTAACCCCTGCCGTCTCGGGGAGCCCCACCGCATCAGAGCGGGGGACTAAATCAGAAGTGGCTACTTAACCCCTGCCGTCTCGGGGAGCCCCACCGCATCAGAGCGGGGGGCAAAATCAGAAGTGGCTACTTAACCCCTGCCGTCTCGGGGAGCCCCTCCCTATCACAGCGGGGGACAAAATCAGAAGTGGCTACTTAACCCCTGCCGTCTCGGGGAGCCCCACCGCATCAGAGCGGGGGACAAAATCAGAAGTGGCTACTTAACCCGTGCCGTCTCGGGGAGCCCCACCGCATCAGAGCGGGGGGCAAAATCAGAAGTGGCTACTTAACCCCTGGCGTCTCGGGGAGCCCCACCGCATCAGAGCGGGGGACTAAATCAGAAGTGGCTACTTAACCCCTGCCGTCTCGGGGAGCCCCACCGCATCAGAGCAGGGGGCAAAATCAGAAGTGGCTACTTAACCCCTGCCGTCTCGGGGAGCCCCACCGCATCGGAGCGGGGGACTAAACCAGAAGTGGCTACTTAACCCCTGCCGTCTCGGGGAGACCCTCCCTATCACAGCGGGGGACAAAATCAGAAGTGGCTACTTAACCCCTGCCGTCTCGGGGAGCCCCACCGCATCATAGCGGGGGACAAAATCAGAAGTGGCTACTTAACCCGTGCCGTCTCGGGGAGCCCCACCGCATCAAAGCGGGGGACAAAATCAGAAGTGGCCCACAAGTGGGCAAGGTGGTTACTTAACCCCTGCCGTCTCGGGGAGCCCCACCGCATCAGAGCGGGGGACTAAATCAGAAGTGGCTACTTAACCCCTGCCGTCTCGGGGAGCCCCTCCGCATCGGAGCGGGGGACAAAATCAGAAGTGGCTACTTAACCCCTGCCGTCTCGGGGAGCCCCACCGCATCAGAGCGGGGGGCAAAATCAGAAGTGGCTACTCAACCCCTGCCGTCTCGGGGAGCCCCACCGCATCATAGCGGGGGGCAAAATCAGAAGTGGCTACTTAACCCCTGCCGTCTCGGGGAGCCCGACCGCATCAGAGCAAGGGACTAAATCAGAAGTGGCTACTTAACCCCTGCCGTCTCGGGGTGCCCCACCGCATCAGAGCGGGGGGCAAAATCAGAAGTGGCTACTTAACCCCTGCCGTCTCGGGGAGCCCCACCGCATCAGAGCGGGGGGCAAAATCAGAAGTGGCTACTTAACCCCTGCCGTCTCGGGGAGCCCCACCGCATCAGAGCGGGGGACAAAATCAGAAGTGGCTACTTAACCCCTGCCGTCTCGGGGAGCCCCACCGCATCAGAGCGGGGGACTAAATCAGAAGTGGCTACTTAACCCCTGCCGTCTCGGGGAGCCCCACCGCATCAGAGCGGGGGACTAAATCAGAAGTGGCTACTTAACCCCTGCCGTCTCGGGGAGCCCCACCGCATCATAGCGGGGGGCAAAATCAGAAGTGGCTACTTAACCCCTGCCGTCTCGGGGAGCCCCACCGCATCAGAGCGGGGGACTAAATCAGAAGTGGCTACTTAACCCCTGCCGTCTCGGGGTGCCCCACCGCATCAGAGCGGGGGGCAAAATCAGAAGTGGCTACTTAACCCCTGCCGTCTCGGGGAGCCCCACCGCATCAGAGCGGGGGACAAAATCAGAAGTGGCTACTTAACCCCTGCCGTCTCGGGGAGCCCCACCGCATCAGAGCGGGGGACTAAATCAGAAGTGGCTACTTAACCCCTGCGATCTCGGGGAGCCCCTCCCTATCACAGCGGGGGACAAAATCAGAAGTGGCTCCTCAACCCCTGCCGTCTCGGGGAGCCCCACCGCATCAGAGCGGGGGACAAAATCAGAAGTGGCTACTTAACCCGTGCCGTCTCGGGGAGCCCCACCGCATCAGAGCGGGGGGCAAAATCAGAAGTGGCTACTTAACCCCTGCCGTCTCGGGGAGCCCCACCGCATCAGAGCGGGGGACAAAATCAGAAGTGGCTACTCAACCCCTGCCGTCTCGGGGAGCCCCTCCCTATCAGAGCGGGGGACAAAATCAGAAGTGGCTACTTAACCCCTGCCGTCTCGGGAGCCCCACCGCATCAGAGCGTGGGACTAAATCAGAAGTGGCTACTTAACCCCTGCCGTCTCGGGGAGCCCCACCGCATTAGAGCGGGGGGCAAAATCAGAAGTGGCTACTTAACCCCTGCCGTCTCGGGGAGCCCCACCGCATCAGAGCGGGGGACTAAATCAGAAGTGGCTACTTAACCCCTGCCGTCTCGGGGAGCCCCACCGCATCGGAGCGGGGGACAAAATCAGAAGTGGCTACTTAACCCCTACCGTCTCGGGGAGCCCCTCCCTATCAGAGCGGGGGACTAAATCAGAAGTGGCTACTTAACCCCTGCCGTCTCGGGGTGCCCCACCGCATCAGAGCGGGGGGCAAAATCAGAAGTGGCTACTTAACCCCTGCCGTCTCGGGGAGCCCCACCGCATCAGAGCGGGGGGCAAAATCAGAAGTGGCTACTTAACCCCTGCCGTCTCGGGGAGCCCCACCGCATCAGAGCGGGGGACAAAATCAGAAGTGGCTACTTAACCCCTGCCGTCTCGGGGAGCCCCTCCGCATCAGAGCGGGGGACAAAATCAGAAGTGGCACCTCAACCCCTGCAGTCTCGGGGAGCCCCACCGCATCAGAGCGGGGGACTAAATCAGAAGTGGCTACTTAACCCCTGCCGTCTTGGGGAGCCCCTCCCTATCACAGCGGGGGACAAAATCAGAAGTGGCTCCTCAACCCCTGCCGTCTCGGGGAGCCCCACCGCATCAGAGCGGGGGACAAAATCAGAAGTGGCTACTTAACCCGTGCCGTCTCGGGGAGCCCCACCGCATCAGAGCGGGGGGCAAAATCAGAAGTGGCTACTTAACCCCTGCCGTCTCGGGGAGCCCCACCGCATCAAAGCGGGGGACAAAATCAGAAGTGGCTACTTAACCCCTGCCGTCTCGGGGAGCCCCTCCCTATCAGAGCGGGGGATAAAATCAGAAGTGGCTACTTAACCCCTGCCGTCTCGGGGTGCCCCACCGCATCAGAGCGGGGGGCAAAATCAGAAGGGGCTACTTAACCCCTGCCGTCTCGGGGAGCCCCACCGCATCAGAGCGGGGGACTAAATCAGAAGTGGCTACTTAACCCCTGCCGTCTCGGGGAGCCCCACCGCATCAGAGCGGGGGACTAAATCAGAAGTGGCTACTTAACCCCTGCCGTCTCGGGGAGCCCCACCACATCGGAGCGGGGGACAAAATCAGAAGTGGCTACTTAACCCCTGCCGTCTCGGGGAGCCCCACCGCATCAGAGCGGGGGACTAAATCAGAAGTGGCTACTTAACCCCTGCCGTCTCGGGGAGCCCCACCACATCGGAGCGGGGGACAAAATCAGAAGTGGCTACTTAACCCCTGCCGTCTCGGGGAGCCCCTCCCTATCAGAGCGGGGGACTAAATCAGAAGTGGCTACTTAACCCCTGCCGTCTCGGGGTGTCCCAAGGCATCAGAGCGGGGGGCAAAATCAGAAGTGGCTACTCAACCCCTGCCATCTCGGGGAGCCCCACCGCATCGGAGCGGGGGGCAAAATCAGAAGTGGCTACTCAACCCCTGCCGTCTCAGGGAGCCCCACCGCATCGGAGCGGGGGACTAAATCAGAAGTGGCTACTTAACCCCTGCCGTCTCGGGGAGCCCCTCCGCATCAGAGCGGGGGGCAAAATCAGAAGTGGCTACTTAACCCCTGCAGTCTCGGGGAGCCCCACTGCATCAGAGCGGGGGGCAAAATCAGAAGTGGCTACTTAACCCCTGCCGTCTCGGGGAGCCCCACCGCATCAGAGCGGGGGACTAAATCAGAAGTGGCTACTTAACCCCTGCCGTCTCGGGGAGCCCCACCGCATCAGAGCGGGGGACAAAATCAGAAGTGGCTACTTAACCCCTGCCGTCTCGGGGAGCCCCTCCGCATCAGAGCGGGGGACAAAATCAGAAGTGGCACCTCAACCCCTGCAGTCTCGGGGAGCCCCACCGCATCAGAGCGGGGGACTAAATCAGAAGTGGCTACTTAACCCCTGCCGTCTCGGGGAGCCCCTCCCTATCACAGCGGGGGACAAAATCAGAAGTGGCTCCTCAACCCCTGCCGTCTCGGGGAGCCCCACCGCATCAGAGCGGGGGACAAAATCAGAAGTGGCTACTTAACCCGTGCCGTCTCGGGGTGCCCCACCGCATCAGAGCGGGGGGCAAAATCAGAAGTGGCTACTTAACCCCTGCCGTCTCGGGGAGCCCCACCGCATCAGAGCGGGGGACAAAATCAGAAGTGGCTACTTAACCCCTGCCGTCTCGGGGAGCCCCTCCCTATCAGAGCGGGGGATAAAATCAGAAGTGGCTACTTAACCCCTGCCGTCTCGGGGTGCCCCACCGCATCAGAGCGGGGGGCAAAATCAGAAGGGGCTACTTAACCCCTGCCGTCTCGGGGAGCCCCACCGCATCAGAGCGGGGGACTAAATCAGAAGTGGCTACTTAACCCCTGCCGTCTCGGGGAGCCCCACCGCATCAGAGAGGGGGAAAATCAGAAGTGGCTACTTAACCCCTGCCGTCTCGGGGAGCCCCACCGCATCAGAGCGGGGGACTAAATCAGAAGTGGCTACTTAACCCCTGCCGTCTCGGGGAGCCCCACCGCATCGGAGCGGGGGACAAAATCAGAAGTGGCTACTTAACCCCTGCCGTCTCGGGGAGCCCCTCCCTATCAGAGCGGGGGACTAAATCAGAAGTGGCTACTTAACCCCTGCCGTCTCGGGGTGTCCCACCGCATCAGAGCGGGGGGCAAAATCAGAAGTGGCTACTCAACCCCTGCCATCTCGGGGAGCCCCACCGCATCGGAGCGGGGGGCAAAATCAGAAGTGGCTACTCAACCCCTGCCGTCTCAGGGAGCCCCACCGCATCGGAGCGGGGGACTAAATCAGAAGTGGCTACTTAACCCCTGCCGTCTCGGGGAGCCCCTCCGCATCAGAGCGGGGGGCAAAATCAGAAGTGGCTACTTAACCCCTGCAGTCTCGGGGAGCCCCACTGCATCAGAGCGGGGGGCAAAATCAGAAGTGGCTACTTAACCCCTGCCGTCTCGGGGAGCCCCACCGCATCAGAGCGGGGGACTAAATCAGAAGTGGCTACTTAACCCATGCCGTCTCGGGGAGCCCCACCGCATCAGAGCGGGGGGCAAAATCAGAAATGGCTACTTAACCCCTGCCGTCTCGGGGAGCCCCACCGCATCAGAGCGGGGGACAAAATCAGAAGTGGCTACTTAACCCCTGCCGTCTCGGGGAGCCCCACCGCATCAGAGCGGGGGGCAAAATCAGAAATGGCTACTTAACCCCTGCCGTCTCGGGGAGCCCCACCGCATCAGAGCGGGGGGCGAAATCAGAAGTGGCTACTTAACCCCTGCCGTCTCGGGGAGCCCCACCGCATCAGAGCGGGGGGCAAAATCAGAAGTGGCTACTTAACCCATGCCGTCTCGGGGAGCCCCTCCGCTTCAGAGCGGGGGATTAAATCAAAAGTGGCTACTTAACCCCTGCCGTCTCGGGGAGCCCCACCGCATCAGAGCGGGGGGCAAAATCAGAAGTGGCTACTTAACCCCTGCCGTCTCGGGGAGCCCCACCGCATCAGAGCGGGGGGCAAAATCAGAAGTGGCTACTTAACCCCTGCCGTCTCGGGGTGCCCCACCGCATCAGAGCGGGGGGCAAAATCAGAAGTGGCTACTTAACCCCTGCCGTCTCGGGGAGCCCCACCGCATCAGAGCGGGGGGCAAAATCAGAAGTGGCTACTTAACCCCTGCCGTCTCGGGGAGCCCCACCGCATCAGAGCGGGGGGCAAAATCAGAAGTGGCTACTTAACCCCTGCCGTCTCGGGGAGCCCCACCGCATCAGAGCGGGGGGCAAAATCAGAAGTGGCTACTTAACCCCTGCCGTCTCGGGGAGCCCCACCGCATCAGAGCGGGGGACAAAATCAGAAGTGGCTACTCAACCCCTGCCGTCTCGGGGAGCCCCACCGCATTAGCGCGGGGGGCAAAATCAGAAGTGGCTACTTAACCCCTGCCGTCTCGGGGAGCCCCACCGCATCTGAGCGGGGGGCAAAATCAGAAGTGGCTACTTAACCCCTGCTGTCTCGGGGAGCCGGACCGCATCAGAGCGGGGGGCAAAATCAGAAGTGGCTACTTAACCCCTGCCGTCTCGGGGAGCCCCTCCGCTTCAGAGCGGGGGATTAAATCAAAAGTGGCTACTTAACCCCTGCCGTCTCGGGGACCCCCACCGCATCAGAGCGGGGGGCAAAATCAGAAGTGGCTACTTAACCCCTGCCGTCTCGGGGAGCCCCACCGCATCAGAGCGGGGGGCAAAATCAGAAGTAACTACTTAACCCCTGCCGTCTCGGGGAGCCCCACCACATCACAGCGGGACTAAATCAGAAGTGGCCCAGAAATGGGCAAGGTGGCTACTTAACCCTTGCCGTCTCGGGGTGCCCCACCGCATCAGAGCGGGGGACAAAATCAGAAGTGGCTACTTAACCCCTGCCGTCTCGGGGAGCCCCACCGCATCAGAGCGGGGGGCAAAATCAGAAGTAACTACTTAACCCCTGCCGTCTCGGGGAGCCCGACCACATCACAGCGGGACTAAATCAGAAGTGGCCCAGAAATGGGCAAGGTGGCTACTTAACCCTTGCCGTCTCGGGGTGCCCCACCGCATCAGAGCGGGGGGCAAAATCAGAAGTGGCTACTTAACCCCTGCCGTCTCGGGGAGCCCCACTGCATCAGAGCGGGGGGCAAAATCAGAAGTGGCTACTTAACCCCTGCCGTCTCGGGGAGCCCCACCGCATCATAGCGGGGGACAAAATCAAAAGTGGCTACTTAACCCCTGCCGTCTCGGGGAGCCCCACCGCATCAGAGCGGGGGGCAAAATCAGAAGTGGCTACTTAACCCCTGCCGTCTCGGGGAGCCCCACCACATCAGAGCGGGGGGCAAAATCAGAAGTGGCTACTTAACCCCTGCCGTCTCGGGGAGCCCCACTGCATCAGAGCGGGGGGCAAAATCAGAAGTGGCTACTTAACCCCTGCCGTCTCGGGGAGCCCCACCGCATCATAGCGGGGGACAAAATCAAAAGTGGCTACTTAACCCCTGCCGTCTCGGGGAGCCCCACCGCATCAGAGCGGGGGGCAAAATCAGAAGTGGCTACTTAACCCCTGCCGTCTCGGGGAGCCCCACCACATCAGAGCGGGGGGCAAAATCAGAAGTGGCTACTTAACCCCTGCCGTCTCGGGGAGCCCCACCGCATCAGAGCGGGGGGCAAAATCAGAAGTGGCTACTTAACCCCTGCCGTCTCGGGGAGCCCCACCGCATCAGAGCGGGGGACAAAATCAGAAGTGGCTACTCAACCCCTGCCGTCTCGGGGAGCCCCACCGCATCAGAGCGGGGGGCAAAATCAGAAGTGGCTACTCAACCCCTGCCGTCTCGGGGAGCCCCACCGCATCAGAGCGGGGGGCAAAATCAGAAGTGGCTACTTAACCCCTGCCGTCTCGGGGAGCCCCACCGCATCAGAGCGGGGGGCAAAATCAGAAGTGGCTACTTAACCCCTGCCGTCTCGGGGAGCCCCTCCGCATCAGAGCGGGGGGCAAAATCAGAAGTGGCTACTTAACCCCTGCCGTCTCGGGGAGCCCCACCGCATCAGAGCGGGGGGCAAAATCAGAAGTGGCTACTTAACCCGTGCCGTCTCGGGGAGCCCCACCACGTCGGAGCGGGGGACAAAATCAAAAGTGGCTACTTAACCCCTACCGTCTCGGGGAGCCCCACCGCATCAGAGCGGGGGGCAAAATCAGAAGTGGCTATTGAAACCCTGCCGTCTCGGGGAGCCCCACCGCATCGGAGCGGGGGGCAAAATCAGAAGTGGCTACTTAACCCCTGCCGTCTCGGGGAGCCCCACCACGTCAGAGCGGGGTACAAAATCAAAAGTGGCTACTTAACCCCTACCGTCTCGGGGAGCCCCACCGCATCAGAGCGGGGGGCGAAATCAGAAGTGGCTACTTAACCCCTGCCATCTCGGGGAGCCCCACCACATCGGAGCGGGGGACTAAATCAGAAGTGGCCCACAAGTGGGCAAGGTGGTTACTTAACCCCTGCCGTCTCGGGGAGCCCCGGCGCATCAGAGCGGGGGGCAAAATCAGAAGTGGCTACTTAGCCCCTGCCGTCTCGGGGAGCCCCACCGCATCAGGGCGGGGGACAAAATCAGAAGTGGCTACTTAACCCTTGCCGTCTCGGGGAGCCCCACCGCATCAGAGCGGGGGGCAAAATCAGAAGTGGCTACTTAACCCATGCTGTCTCGGGGAGCCCCACCGCATCAGAGCGGGGGGCAAAATCAGAAGTGGCTACTTAACCCATGCTGTCTCGGGGAGCCCCACCGCATCAGAGCGGGGGACAAAGTCAGAAGTGGCCACTTAACCCCTGCCGTCTCGGGGAGCCCCACCACGTCAGAGCGGGGGACAAAATCAGAAGTGGCTACTTAACCCCTGCCGCCTCGGGGAGCCCCGCCGCATCAGAGCGGGGGCCAAAATCAGAAGTGGCTACTTAACCCCTGCCGTCTCGAGGAGCCCCACCACATCAGAGCGGGGGACTAAATCAGAAGTGGCCCAGAAGTGGGCAGTGTAGCTACTTAACCCCTGCCGTCTCGGGGAGCCCCACCGCATCAGAGCGGGGGGCAAAATCAGAAGTGGCTACTTAACCCCTGCCGTCTCGGGGAGCCCCACCGCATCAGAGCGGGGGGCAAAATCAGCACTGGCTACTTAACCCCTGCCGTCTCGGGGAGCCCCACCACATGAGAGCGGGGGACAAAGTTAGGAGTGGCTACTTAACCCCTGCCGTCTCGGGGAGCCCCACCGCATCAGAGCGGGGGGCAAAATCAGAAGTGGCTACTTAACCCCTGCCGTCTCGGGGAGCCCCACCGCATCAGAGCGGGGGGCAAAATCAGAAGTGGCTACTTAACCCCTGCCGTCTCGGGGAGCCCCACCACATCAGAGCGGGGGGCAAAATCAGAAGTGGCTACTTAACCCCTGCCGTCTCGGGGAGCCCCACCGCATCAGAGCGGGGGGCAAAATCAGAAGTGGCTACTTAACCCCTGCCGTCTCGGGGAGCCCCACCGCATCAGAGCGGGGGACAAAATCAGAAGTGGCTACTCAACCCCTGCCGTCTCGGGGAGCCCCACCGCATCAGAGCGGGGGGCAAAATCAGAAGTGGCTACTCAACCCCTGCCGTCTCGGGGAGCCCCACCGCATCAGAGCGGGGGGCAAAATCAGAAGTGGCTACTTAACCCCTGCCGTCTCGGGGAGCCCCACCGCATCAGAGCGGGGGGCAAAATCAGAAGTGGCTACTTAACCCCTGCCGTCTCGGGGAGCCCCTCCGCATCAGAGCGGGGGGCAAAATCAGAAGTGGCTACTTAACCCCTGCCGTCTCGGGGAGCCCCACCGCATCAGAGCGGGGGGCAAAATCAGAAGTGGCTACTTAACCCGTGCCGTCTCGGGGAGCCCCACCACGTCGGAGCGGGGGACAAAATCAAAAGTGGCTACTTAACCCCTACCGTCTCGGGGAGCCCCACCGCATCAGAGCGGGGGGCAAAATCAGAAGTGGCTATTGAAACCCTGCCGTCTCGGGGAGCCCCACCGCATCGGAGCGGGGGGCAAAATCAGAAGTGGCTACTTAACCCCTGCCGTCTCGGGGAGCCCCACCACGTCAGAGCGGGGTACAAAATCAAAAGTGGCTACTTAACCCCTACCGTCTCGGGGAGCCCCACCGCATCAGAGCGGGGGGCGAAATCAGAAGTGGCTACTTAACCCCTGCCATCTCGGGGAGCCCCACCACATCGGAGCGGGGGACTAAATCAGAAGTGGCCCACAAGTGGGCAAGGTGGTTACTTAACCCCTGCCGTCTCGGGGAGCCCCGGCGCATCAGAGCGGGGGGCAAAATCAGAAGTGGCTACTTAGCCCCTGCCGTCTCGGGGAGCCCCACCGCATCAGGGCGGGGGACAAAATCAGAAGTGGCTACTTAACCCTTGCCGTCTCGGGGAGCCCCACCGCATCAGAGCGGGGGGCAAAATCAGAAGTGGCTACTTAACCCATGCTGTCTCGGGGAGCCCCACCGCATCAGAGCGGGGGGCAAAATCAGAAGTGGCTACTTAACCCATGCTGTCTCGGGGAGCCCCACCGCATCAGAGCGGGGGACAAAGTCAGAAGTGGCCACTTAACCCCTGCCGTCTCGGGGAGCCCCACCACGTCAGAGCGGGGGACAAAATCAGAAGTGGCTACTTAACCCCTGCCGCCTCGGGGAGCCCCGCCGCATCAGAGCGGGGGCCAAAATCAGAAGTGGCTACTTAACCCCTGCCGTCTCGAGGAGCCCCACCACATCAGAGCGGGGGACTAAATCAGAAGTGGCCCAGAAGTGGGCAGTGTAGCTACTTAACCCCTGCCGTCTCGGGGAGCCCCACCGCATCAGAGCGGGGGGCAAAATCAGAAGTGGCTACTTAACCCCTGCCGTCTCGGGGAGCCCCACCGCATCAGAGCGGGGGGCAAAATCAGCACTGGCTACTTAACCCCTGCCGTCTCGGGGAGCCCCACCACATGAGAGCGGGGGACAAAGTTAGGAGTGGCTACTTAACCCCTGCCGTCTCGGGGAGCCCCACCGCATCAGAGCGGGGGGCAAAATCAGAAGTGGCTACTTAACCCCTGCCGTCTCGGGGAGCCCCACCACATCAGAGCGGGGGACTAAATCAAAAGTGGCCCACAAGTGGGCAAGGTGGCTACTTAACCCCTGCCGTCTCGGGGAGCCCCACCGCATCAGAGCGGGGGGCAAAATCAGAAGTGGCTACTTAACCCCTGCCGTCTCGGGGAGCCCCACCGCATCAGAGCGGGGGGCAAAATCAGAAGTGGCTACTTAACCCCTGCCGTCTCGGGGAGCCCCACCGCATCAGAGCGGGGGGCAAAATCAGAAGTGGCTACTTAACCCCTGCCGTCTCGGGGAGCCCCACCGCATCAGAGCGGGGGGCAAAATCAGAAGTGGCTACTTAACCCCTGCCGTCTCGGGGAGCCCCACCGCATCAGAGCGGGGGACAAAATCAAAAGTGGCTACTTAACCCCTGCCGTCTCGGGGAGCCCCACCGCATCAGAGCGGGGGGCAAAATCAGAAGTGGCTACTTAACCCCTGCCGTCTCGGGGAGCCCCGACACATCAGAGCGGGGGACTAAATCAGAAGTGGCTACTTAACCCTTGCCGTCTCGGGGAGCCCCACCGCATTAGAGCGGGGGGCAAAATCAGAAGTGGCTACTTAACCCCTGCCGTCTCGGGGAGCCCCACTGCATCAGAGCGGGGGGCAAAATCAGAAGTGGCTACTTAACCCCTGCCGTCTCGGGGAGCCCCACCGCATCAGAGCGGGGGGCAAAATCAGAAGTGGCTACTTAACCCCTGCCGTCTCGGGGAGCCCCACCGCATCAGAGCGGGGGGACTAAATCAGAAGTGGCTACTTAACCCCTGCCGTCTCGGGGAGCCCCACCGCATCAGAGCGGGGGACAAAATCAGAAGTGGCTACTTAACCCCTGCCGTCTCGGGGAGCCCCACCACATCAGAGCGGGGGACAAAATCAGAAGTGGCCCACAAGTGGGCAAGGTGGCTACTTAACCCTTGCCGTCTCGGGGAGCCCCACCGCATTAGAGCGGGGGGCAAATCAGAAGTGGCTACTGAACCCCTGCCGTCTCGGGGAGCCCCACCGCATCAGAGCGGGGGAAAAAATCAGAAGTGGCTACTCAACCCCTGCCGTCTCGGGGAGCCCCACCGCATCAGAGCGGGGGGCAAAATCAGAAGTGGCTACTTAACCCCTGCCGTCTCGGGGAGCCCCACCGCATCAGAGCGGGGGACAAAATCAGAAGTGGCTACTTAACCCCTGCCGTCTCGGGGAGCCCCACCGCATCGGAGCGGGGGACAAAGTCAGAAGTGGCTACTTAACCCCTGCCGTCTCGGGGAGCCCCACCGCATCAGAGCGGGGGACAAAATCAGAAAGGGCCCACAAGTGGGCAAGGTGGCTACTTAACCCCTGCCATCTAGGGGAGCCCCTCCGCTTCAGAGCGGGGGACTAAATCAGAAGTGGCCCACAAGTGGGCAAGGTGGCTACTTAACCCCTACCGTCTCGGGGAGCCCCACCGCATCAGAGCGGGGGGCAAAATCAGAAGTGGCTACTTAACCCCTGCCGTCTCGGGGTGCCCCACCGCATCAGAGCGGGGGGCAAAATCAGAAGTGGCTACTTAACCCCTGCCGTCTCGGGGAGCCCCACCACATCAGAGCGGGGGGCAAAATCAGAAGTGGCTACTTAACCCCTGCCGTCTCGGGGAGCCCCACCGCATCAGAGCGGGGGACAAAATCAGAAGTGGCTACTTAACCCCTGCCGTCTCGGGGAGCCCCACCACATCAGAGCGGGGGACAAAATCAGAAGTGGCCCACAAGTGGGCAAGGTGGCTACATAACCTTTTTGTGCTTTTCAGCCATTTTTGAATTCTCCACATAATTGTGAGTATTTTGAGTATAGACACATGGGGTGGAACAAAAAAATTCCCCCCCGCCGTATGCCTGAAACAAAATCTGCGGCGCCTCCGGCGCCGACAAAGCACACTGTTCCGTGCGACAATTTTGGGGTCCGTAGCGGGCCCCCCCCCCCCCCCCCCCCCCCCTTTGGGGTCGGGTCCCGGCCAGGGCCAGCCCCCGTGCCCGCTTTACACAGTAGCAGCCTGGGCCATACTACACGCCTGCCCTCTGTAAAATACACGCGCGCGCACACACTCACACGAACACACACACAGAGAGAGAACTGCAAACGTTGTACAATTTGCCCATTCTTGCAAGAATGTTTGGAAAATGAATACAGGTGTTTTGCAAAAGGTGGCATGGCAACACAAGGTGTAGAACTTTTTCCTTTTTCTGGCGACGACAACCAAAAGTAAAATTCGCATTTGCCGTTCGCCAAATGGCACAAAACAGTCATTTGATAGACACAAACACACACACACACACGCAGAAAAGGCGGGCATGTCTCACCTGACCTGAAAATGTGATTGTGGTTGTGACGCGACAATATCTAACGGCTCCCCTTCATATCCTTGTGGAATACTCCCCTTGCAGTGGAAAATCCAACTTCCCATGGGGTGGGGCTGGAGCCATCAGGTGACTACAGCGGGCAACAAACGCCTTCGGGAAGGGGCGGGGGCCACCCAAGTGGCCGCGCATGCACCACACTCAACGCCGCCAAAAGGCCCTGCAAAACAACGGTGCGTACCGAGGGGTCGGACCACAGCATCTCACACATCAGCCCTTCGTCGGGAATGTCTCGGTTGCGGTTGATCTTGCGAATATCGTCCAGCGTGACTCCGTCCTTGCTAAACAACCCGCCGTGAACACAGAACACTGCGAAAATGCGAAGGCCCATGGGCTGGAGGCCAGGATGGGGTAGGAAGGATCGCCAGGAAAGGAACCCGGAGAGCCGTGGACTGCCTCGTACAGTCGGCATGCGAAATACTGGGCAGAAGCGGACAGAACCAGCAAAACGCATTTGATTTTCCAGGGGTGGGGGGTAATATCGTGCGGGGATCTCACTGGGGAAAATGTTGGAGGGGGAAATTTTTCGCCACCCTTGCGACTCCTGAAGCTGACACTGCCTCACGCACACACTGCACTGCCAAATCCCCCGGATTTCGTCAGGGGAAAATTTCGCCTCCCCTTAAAAACGAAAATTTCCCACGACATGATCCCCGCCCGAAACTATGCCGCCCTCTAAAGTATAACAAATCGACATGAGGCCAAGATCGACGATGGCCGTCGCCCTCTGGGATCACTCCAGCACTCAATCCAATGCAGATCGGTTGCAATGTTTTGTGCATTCCATATGCGGGCGTTTACACAACGGAATGTTGGCCCAAATCGCCCGTGGGGCGATTGAATATCGCTGATTGGGCTGAATCTGAATCTGCCGGGCGCATTCTGAGGAAGTCCGAGACGGGGACCGAGCTGCTGGGGAAGAGAGCCACCCACGAGCACAAGTCCCGTGAAGCGCTGCTGCGGCGGTGGCGCGATGAAAGAGGGCATACCACACAGCCATGCTCAGGTGCGAAGGCAAAAGGGACGTGGGGGAGGACCTCGATTATTAACGACGTGGCACAGTGGGAGCCAATCGAAAATCTCAGAGAACAATGCAAAGCATTTCTCGTCCAGTTTGTGCTTGACTTCGCCTTCAAAACCGTACACTTTGTTCAGATTCCGGCCCTCGTGGTTTCCTCTGTGAGATGGTGGCAACGCATGAGGGCCTGAACAGGCGTTTGGGAATGTGGGGGTGGGTCGAGGCAGAAGCCTGGGCGATCGTATGACTCCGGCGTACCATTATTCATGCGCCCTTCTTCCCTTCCGTCTCACTTCCTTCAGGATAGCCTGCCTGGGACGAACGGGGACAAATGATCAGCAGCCCGGCCGCAATACTGCTAAGACACGCGTCTCCGTGGGTTCGGGTGAGGTGTGGTATTTCACATTCCACGCTGTGCTGAGGGTATGCATGGATTCTGCGTTCCTTGGCGCCGATCGCATACCAGAAGGCGGTCTGAGCGAAGGAGAATTCTTTGAGAGAGAAACTTGAGGGCGTGGCTGAATGGGTACGGCATTCAAAATGAATTTGTTGGGGCACAATGCTGGCATCCAGTCACACATGGCAGGGGTCGCTGGCCTTTCATGTGACCTAAACATCGAACCTCCCCCATAGACCAGATCGGCAGATACAGACCAAAATCTCCCACAGTGGAACTGCAAGCAGAGAGTCCCAACTAACTTTAGTACATTTTTTTTGACTCTTGGAAACAATTGATGTGTTTCTGTGCAATTTTAGGAAAGTCGTTTTCAATCTGTAACCTATTTATTTCAATTCTATGAAAGATATGGCTGCAAGCAGGGATTGAAGGGCAGCTGTCGAACTCAGGCAGTTGCTAGCAACGGCAAAACCCCATTTCAGAACAGACCTGCTCATGAAGAAGTGGTTGGGCAGCAGGACCTTCCAACACAGCAGCACCAAAATACACTCCAGACTGAAGGAGCCTCGGTCCACGAAGTCGCCGTTGAAAAGGTATGGATTCTCCTCACTGGGAAGCCTGTGCACACACGCCAGCAATGAAGCAACGGCGAGCAAATCCTCATGCGCGGCCTTCGCTGCGAATTAACTGGTGGGTTGTTCTTGATCCAACCAGACAAAAAACCTGGTGGACTCCCGAACATGAACCGACCGCAGGCAAATCAGTAACTACGGTCGACCAAACTGCTGTCGGTTAGCGACGAAGCGCCGTCTGTGGCCCATCGAAATCATCAGACTCAGTTCATCACAGGCAGTCCTTCGGGTTGCAGTTTCTTTACGGGGTCCTGGACAGTCACCCCGTTCTTCTCTTCGCGTGCTGCGTCGGGTCAATGCGTTCTGACGGCCGCGGCGGATTGTATTCCTTGTGCTGTCGTTTCCGCGTTCGCGGAGCCCAGTGGTTGGCGTACTGGGGTTGTGCTGGATGCTGCCGGGGTCGTTTTACGGTTAGATTCTGCCCACTCCCCTCCGCGTTCAGGCTGTCCACCACATGTCTCGCCGCGTTTCCGTGTGCGTGAGGCCCAATTGTTCCACCCCCGCCCCCCCATGGCTACCATGGCTTCTTGCCAAACCCCCCCCCCCCCCCCTCGCGTGCGGTTCTCGTCGCCCGCCACCTGCCTCACCACGTTGCCTTGTGCGTGAGGCCCAACTACTTCACCTCTCCCCGTGGTGCACGTGGGCATTGCGCGCACCTTCATGGTTTCTGCGAGTGCCCCCCCTGTGTGACATTCCGTCTGGTTGTTGCTCCTTTACGGGGCCCTGGACAGTCACCCGTTCTTCCCTTCGCATGTTGCGTCGGGTCGCTGCTTTCTGTCGGCCGCTGCGGCCGGCGCTCTTGCTGGTGTTGTTTCCGCGTTCGCGGAGCCCAGTAGTTGGTGCGTTGGGGCTGTGCTGAATGTGGCATGGTGTGCCGTTTGCGCGTCAGCGGCGCCCAATAATTGGCATATTGAGGATGTGCTGGTTGTTGCCGCCCCGCCCCCCCACCCCCCCCGCCCTAAAGCAGCGCTGGTGTTGGCTGCAAACTTCCCTTTCTGCGGGGGAGAGGGTTTGCGAGTCGCACAATTACAATTGCACACGGAGCTTGATTTCAACCTTTCGCACGACGGCCATCACCAAAACCACGAACAAAACAGCAACCGAATTGAATGCTGAAAGCCACTTTGCTGGGCAACCTCCAAACCCTCAGCACTGGAAACCCCCAGCATCGCACACTGCAGGGCAACACAGACCCATTGAGGTTTTCAAAGATATTCATCAGATCATAATACTGCCCGTGGATGTCTCCACAAACAGTAATGGTCTTGTCATCCGGCACCTGAGTAAAGCGCAGACACAAAAGTGGAATGCTGCGACACCGCGAGAGCGAAGGCGAGCGTGACTAGAGCGAAGACAAACATTGGACTCGCACTGCCCGTTGTGGTATATGGACCCTGGTCCATCCAAAACATGACGCCGAACCGACCAGAACTTCGGGGTCATCAGGGCCTCCTAGTGTAATAATCCGCATCGCATGCAACCAGGACAACCCCGATCACCCCCTCCCGCCCTCCAGCCGCCCTCCGTCGACAATGCCACTCTCCAACACCGCCGTAGGTTCCCGCCAACCGCTGAGAGACTCCGGTCGAGCGAGAGGTGAGACCACGTTCCTTGCATCCGTGGTGCCAGATTCGCATCCCAAAAGGTTTGAAGTTTCCACTTGACACATGGTCAAGAGTTTGCGCCCAGGGGTGGACACCGATGGTTGGAAACACCCCCGGGGGGGGCTACTACAACTGGTCCTGATGCGACACCCGCCCCAGCTATCTGTCAAAATTTGCGGGGGGGGGGGGGGGGGGGTTCGGCTGGAGGGTGGGGGGCACCGTTGGCGCCATGGCCCCACACTGGGGGGGGGGGGGCGGGGGGGCTGGGGGGCGTCGCATACAAAGACCGGGCCCGGCCGCCCCCCCGGGGAGACACCGCTGTGTCAGCGGGTGGAGAAATGAGACCCATGCCCATGTCTCTGTCTCCGTACCACCGGGCAGGGAGGGGGGGGGCGTCCGCAATTTTTCTATGACTTGGGTTTCACGTGCAGCAGGGTACACACCGTAACGTCCACCAACGGGGGGAACGTTCCGAATGTTTTCCTGGCTTCCAGCATGATTTTGATGGCATACCTAATAAACGACAGCGGTGCGCTAATTGCAACGACACGGCACGAGGGGGCGCCGGGGCCATTTAGAGAGCCACCCATTTCACGACTCCACCGTGACGGAACGCTGAACACAGAACACCAATAATCACATGTCAAACACACTACACATATCTCTACCATTACTGTACCGCAGTGATCCACCTACATCTGAGAACGGAGGGAACCAATTCGTCCAAGCGTCGACACCGGTTTGAACGCACCACGAGAGCAACCGCGCACACGGATACTTCTTGTGAAGGGATTTCTGTTCCTTCAGATGGCTCATCAACTCCAGGACGAACTCCTTCGTGATGTCTCCCTCCAGCCTCGGCCCAGCGTATGAGTCGGATACGACTGCACAGTTCAAACACAAGGCAGCACCACGTTGGTTATGACGAGGTCCTGAGGCGCCAGGACTTGCAGGCACGGGTTTCTCATGTGGTCCTGAGTTGACATTGCTCCCCCTGCCCCATCCTTGCAACACCGCAACCAACCGCCCGGAATGGAACACCCTCATCCTGGAAACCCAGGCTCGCCCCGGCAGCCAAGATGTTCCGCACACACCTATATCATCCAGTTTAATGGTTTGCGACACGGGCTGTGTCTCCTCCGATTCGATGGCTTTGGCAAATCTCATTTGCTTCACTTGCTTCTCACACGACTGGTATTTCAGTTTCGCGTCCTTGTCTTTTGGAACGATGGTGACAACCTGCAGTGCCACGTAACTGCATCAGGCCCATACAGCGGACGCGTGTACACCCTTGCAGTTTTTATGCCTCGTTTCGCAGACGCAGATGACAAACAGACAGCAAACAGACCAGAGGGGGCGCGGTGATAGGGCCGCGATGATCTCACAGCCCGCACAGGAACTGCAGCTCCAGGATGTGTTTTTCACAAAAAAGGGGGAATTTTCCCAAAGCGACCAGTGGTTCCCTCTTACCAACGCAACTGGATGCTCCGGCAACCCGGATTCGAACCAGGGACCCTGTGATATCCGCAAAATCTACAGTCACATGCTCTAACCAACTGAGCTATCGCCGGCTGTGTTGAAGGATCATGGACGAGAAACCTGGGCAACGCACCCGCACAACTGGTTTTCCCAAGAACTACAGCTGGAGAAAAAAGTTGAAATGTTCCCAAAGTGACAGGTGGTTCCCTCTCAGCAACTCACCAAGCCGTATAAATGGTATGATTGATCCGGCAACCCGGATTCGAACCAGGGACCCTGTGATATCCGCAAAATCTACAGTCACATGCTCTAACCAACTGAGCTATCGCCGGCTGTGCTGCAAATGCATTATGGGGAAACCTGCGCAACACACCCGCACAACTGGTTTTCCCAAGTCACGAAAAGTTCCGGCAACCCGGATTCGAACCAGGGACCCTGTGATATCCGCAAAATCTACAGTCACATGCTCTAACCAACTGAGCTATCGCCGGTGTGCAGAATTAAGTAAACTGGCTCCTCCAGGTCTGCATCAAAACCATCCAGAAAACAGTTTTTTATCGCCCGTTGCTGCTTGCTGCTGCTGCTGCTGCTGCTCCTTTACATTGCTTACCGTGCACCCTAAAATGGGTAATGGGTTGTAAACCTCCACTGGGAGACCAAACCCGATTGACAAATGATGTTGCCAAAAAACTCAAAAACTTGCTGTTGGTCAAATCAAGGTTTGGAGTTGACCAAAACTTCAGCAACGTGGAGGGAGGATTGGGTAACTGTGTCAGGTTTCGAGATGGGGGTGATGGAAACAAAAATGAGACAACCCGGGAGCCTGGGGAGAGTGCCGTGCAAGTACCTCAATGAGCATAACAACCGCTGGCCCCTTGCACACCAATGTACAATAGTTTGTAAACCAATCGTCAATGGAACATCGCAGGCCTTTCGTGATCCTCCTGGGTCCTCAAACCCCCCACATCCCTCAATATTCTACCCGCTATATCATGGGTGCACTTGTGAAGGGATTTTCGTTGTCCAAGGACGTTATGAACACAAAAGCGCAACAACGGACACATGATTCGAGAATCCCCAAGAACTCTACGCAAGTTGTGAGAGACACGCGTAACAATCACGAGGTGCAATGTAATGGTTGCGATGATGAGAGGGACCACCTTCGTCCAACATTGCGTGGCGAAGAAGACACCCACGAAAGCCGCTCCCACTGCTAGAAGGATCCAGGGTCGTGTGCCCATGCTTGTGTCCCTCAAATCAGTGTCGGCCTCGTCGCATTGTGTGCAATATGTTGTCGGTGGGGATGCATGTCATAAGCCACTTAAAGCAACCACATTCAGAGGTCAAAAATATAGTATTGCGCAAATAGGCTGCCTTTCCTTGCTTGATCACGTCAAGCAACGTTTTGCTCCCAAAAATCCACTGCTGGATTTTTTACGAACAGTTTTCACACCAGCACCAGCATCCTGGACCCAAATGGGAAAACAGTGATTTCCCTGGCACAGCCGGAAAACCAGAACTGTTTTCATTGCCGGGTGAAAACAGTTACTTGCCCATGAAAAGGGCACAGTGGAATGGCAGTGCACCGAGTGAAAACAGTTACGTGCCCAGTAAGAGGGCACAGCATGCCAGCACCACAAAGCAAAACCAATTCCCTGCAATCGCTGCAAGGACAGGAAGGGAAAATGGTGCAATAAACAGTGTGCAGAACCCAAAAGCAGAACATTTCTGCCCACTGACCCAATGGGGTCCACTAAGGACTCTCAGACAAGAAAGCGCCATGGTATGAGGTGCAACACAGGGCCCTCCACAGGCAGCTGCAGCCGCAGTGCCATCAAACTTAGAATGTAAGCACTGAAAAAACAAACCAAGAACCCCAAAATCAGCCCAGCTGCTTTGAAACCCCAAAAGGGCTTACCCCACAAAATGCAAAGCAAACCTGGTAAAACTTATGCATTTCAGAGTGTAAAACACTTGCTTGTTGAGGCTGCTGGCGCCTCAACGTCAGTCCTGATTTTCACACCCCAACCACCCAATCACCGAGACAAGTTCATCCCACAGTTACGCCCGCTAGGGGCAGGGATTATCCTCAAGAATGATAAAAAAAACACCAATGTATGAATAAGCTGCTCAGCATCCCCGTTCAGCATTGTGCTCTGCATCCTGCTTTGGGGGGGCAGGGGTGACTGTTTCTACCCCGAACCCACCCACCCACCTCCGAAACGAATGCCCTCAAACCAGAAACGTCACAGACCCCTACATCCAAGCGTTGCGCGCAGCCCCCCTTCCACAGGGCTGCAGAGGTAGGGTATGCAGGGAGGCAGGCGGCAGAGCATGCATGGTGTGGAAGGGGGATCGCGCACCCCGGAAGGTCGCGAGGACGATGTGCTTATTGCCACCATGTCACTGCATGAGCGCTTGCCCTCAGTGGCAGCGCATGCTCACCGCAGCAGGTTAGCAATTGGGTGAATGGACACCACGCTCTGGCTATTGTTGTGTGTCGTCGATGTGGAGACCTCCGGGGGGATGCTTGCAGCTGCAATCCGAAATGGGAGACGACTGGTGCAGCCAGTCGTAACCGAGTCAGCTAAATCCCCTTCCCCCCCAAAACCCTGGAGCCCCATCCTTCGGAACTCTGCAGACTCAACACCACTGTGGCTCTTGCATTACGCCCTCTCTTTCGTGTCGGCTGACCAGGGCACTCGCCACTTCTCGGCTGGAATCCTGAGCTGTCCATTGCAAGGACCCCAAATGGCAGCGCAAGAATGTGGAGAAACAAATGGGGACCCCTAGCTGGCCACCGTCTCTTTTGGCCCTGTGAGTGGGACAACGTCATGCTGCTCACCTTTGCCAGCTTGCCAGCTCGTCGTCCTCCCGAGGATACGGCAGCCAACCAAACGTTGCCTCATATGCCCGGCCCCGACCATTGTTTTAGCGTGAACATCTTGGATGTTGAGCTGAAAAAGTGTTCCCGGCCTCATTCCTGAGGGGTTGTGGGTAGGAAAACCCCCAATTGCCAATTTAGATGGCTGGGACCAGGTGCACTTTTGACTATTTCGGCCCAACAGATGATTACAGCTTGGTTATGCGGCCAATGTTGTGGCCTTGCATGCAGTTGCATGCGAGTGCCGATGCCTTGTGGGCCCCCCACGTGCCCCTTCCTTAGAACGTTCTCCTTCTCTGAGGACCTAGTGGCGGGCAGCGGTTTGGCATGCCAGCCTTGCCAGAAGCCTTGGGTACCGCGGAGGGAGGGCCCCCGCGTACTACCAGGGGGCGCGCTGCTGCGACAGGTTCCACGCTTCGGCTGGCCACGAGCCGGGGCACTCCATTGATTGCTGTCATGCGGCTGTCGACCGCTGTCGACCATGGGGTGTCGACCACGGGCTGTTGACCACTGGAGCGCGACCCATTGAGGTGGGGAACCCTAAACACAGTTCACAGCTGAGGCGGCGAAACAAGAGGGCCCCAGTGAGCCCAGCTACCGCGAGTGGCGGTAACATTCCTGTTGCGTTTTGTCCACTGAACAACGCAGACTGGTGGTTACAGGTTACAGGTTGCAGTGCAACTTGCTGCGAGGGCGAGCAAAACTCGAAACCCCCCCTCCCAAAGTGCGGAATGTTGGTTTTACGATGCAAGTGAAATGGATAAAGCTACGGACTTTCCCAGGGACGACCCAGAGGCAAAGGTATAGTTCACATCTCTGCCAATTTTGTTCAAACTCGTCTCTCTGGCAGCATACCCGCTTCAAATCCTTCAGTGCTTCTTCGTTTTTCCCAAGTGCCAAGTAAGCAGTTGCTCTTCTGTAGTACGCCTACAAAGGGTTGCCAGACGTGGTGCGATGCAGAGTTGGATCCATTGCAAAAAGCATCAGCACCTCACCTGTGCCACAGTACCTTCACGAAGGCGGGATCCAGGTCAATCGCAACATTGGCGTCTTCCAAAGCAGATCCGAAGGCTAAAGGGAACATGGTACGGCATTGAAAGGATGGCATGACGGAGAACAGAAGCGGCGTTATTTTCACGGCAACGCATATCAACAAACCTTCGACTTTCAGGTGGGCAAAGGCGCGGTTGCAATACACTGCAACATTTTTGTCATCCAGCTCAAGACACTTTGTGTAAGCGTCAATTGCCTTGGGAAACTGGAAGGCTGTGGGGGAAGGAGGGGAAAGGACACGCAAGCCGAGTGCACTCTCCAAAGGAAGCATACACCATCGTGCAGCGATCGATTCCCCGGTGGTGATAATCCGTTCTCTCGAAACGACACCCGACTTCCTGCAAGTCTGACAAAGCGTCTTTATTGCCAAAGCATACCCTTGAAAAATGTGTTTCCCTCCTCCTTAAATTTTGCTGCCTGTGTTTCTACATCTGATTCTGCCATTTTGAAGTACCCTGTCAGCGCACGAGTGAGAAAAGCTAGGATAGAAATGAATGAAGATTCGGATTTACTTATCAGCGTGATAACGACAAAAAAAATCTTTACGATTCAGCCCAAACGGGTGCGGAGGTCGCAGGTTCAGAGATCCAACAAGCGCACATGGTATGCAAAATTCTTGATTCTTGTTTTAAAAAAAAAGACACGAATTGCTGTGATTCATAATACAAAACAACTTGTATAGGTATATCACAGCAGCTTCAATGATCGTCCAGTGGAGATGTGCGGCTGCGCACTGATTCCGGTCAGGACGAAAGCGAAAGGACCTGCACCTGCCATGAAAGGTCGTTCCCCTTGGCGATGTTACGTTGTTGTGGGACAGTGTCGCAACGCGAAGGAAAAGGGTCGAATGGACACCTTTCGCGTTGGCATAACTTGACATCATCGGAACATTAGGTGACGGCGTGGACATGGTGGATGAAATATTGCAGTTCTTCAAACCTAATATGTTGTATCGGACTTTCGACGTCCAAGGCCCGGGCGACCGATTGTTGATTTACTTCACCCTGTATGTTCATCAATGCTTGAAGGTTTGTTACTATTCTTTTCCGGAACGCTTTTCCGGAACAGTGCACACCCGTGCCGGGATTGACACAACCGTCCCGACTTGTGAATTTGGCATGGGTCCTCAGCTCCCACAACCGAGTCTCTTGTTGCAGTGAATGGAGGACACGTATAGCTTCCCCGCTTTCTTGGGAGCGGTGCCCTTAACACCATTGCTGCAGCGCATCCATCGAACAATTTGCTTGAAACATATGTCTAGCTTTTAACGATGTCTTACGCTTTTCCTGCATGTTTTATCTCAACAATGCCGGCAAGGGAAAAAAGCTTGCAAAAAACTTAGAGGGATTGGTAGGATTTCAACGATGCAGGGGGGCCTCGGAAGGGGGAGGGGGGATGCGGAGCGCCATTTTTAGGAGATTTCTAGACAATTTTTCCTCCAATATCTTGCGACCAACATCGGGTCTAACCCCCCCCCCCCCAAACAGCATCTGTTCTCTGTAAAAAAAATCCCCTTTCAACACTGAGAAAGCAGCAAGAAAATGTTGAACAAAAAGTGGGGCTCGGTAGCGGCGGTACCTGAGCAGTTGTGTTCAAATTAGTTCTTTTTTTGGTGCTTGGGAATGTTCGTGAACATGCCTGCACCTCATTATTATGTGTATTGCATGCAGGTGCCCACCTATATCGTTGCCCAAGTGAATACGCAACACGTATACCTACTCCGTGTTGTTTCGTGCTTTTTGGCACCGTTGTGTGTTAGAGAAGTGATACGCCTGCATCGTTGTGAAAAACATGCGCCGCACTAGTTCACCCTCCCCGTGTTTGGCCTTTGGGCACATGCACCCTTCATATGACATGTGCAATGCGCATACAGAGGGAGCGCAAATGGCTTGTGCTATGTGCCGTGCGGTGCATTCCCGCCGGGGGCTTGGGTGGGGGGATGCAAGTGCGATGCCGCGCCGTGCCATTGAGTTCAAACACCCTGTGGTTGGTTGAATTGTTGAAGTTGGAAGGTATGTAGCTATGTTGGACAATAATTAGGGGCCTTCGGGTCCACATGGGCGCTGTGCCCCACGTGGTGTGGTCATGTACCACACACATGCACTACGTGCACAATAATGTGCGCGCGCGCACACACACACGTGGTAGTGGGTACGGTCGCAGGTTCTAACTGCTTTTCTTTTCATCGCGCGGGTGCATTTGACGACGGTTGCTCGTGTTCGGGTGCTTCGTTCGGTATTTTTGTGTTAGTAGTTGACCATGCCATTGCTTGCTCGTTGTGATTTGGCTCTTCTCGCCATCGCCCGAAAGTAAAAACTATCACATGTGCTTCTACCCTTGCTCACCACTTGAAATCTTTTTTTGCACTTAGCGAATTAACAAGCAAACCAAAGACAAGGCAACGAAGACGCTTTTTGCATTGAGCCAAGAATCATTCAAAATTCCTGGCGACTCCGGTTTCATCCTTCCCGGGTTTATTCCAAACCCCAAGACGACAACGGAAGGAGGTATGCTTGAAATGCGGATCTCGAATTGTCCTCATCATTGTTGATTGCGCTTGACGATTTGTCCGTGCAATCCACACTTGTAAACAAGCTTTCTTTTTTGCCCGTTTTACGGGCGGCCCGTTTCTCTCTCGTTTAGCTCCTCATTGGTTTTGTAGACTTATGGAAGAGCTACGTCAAGCAGTTGAGAGAAGAAGTGGGGCACCGGTTGTGCGAAATTGTTTATGCCGAGCCGGAGGAGGGGGGCATGCCGTCTAAGTGGTGGATGATGTTCAGCAAGCGGAAGTTTCTCAATAAGAGTTTTGAGAACTAAGTGCAGCGAAGGCTCAACAGTTCGGGGTTCCCAAGCATCCGATCATCCATGGGCAAGTTCTACGACACGAGCGAATGAGAGCCGAGGAATGTCGCCGATACATAGCCCACAAGGCTGCCTGCGGTTTCATTCAAGGTGAACGGACAACGTAGATTGTGGGTGGGATGTGCCATCGCCCCCAAATGTAATGGTTGTCACCGGTGTTAAACATTTACTTCTTGTGGTGTACCCTTCCTACCCTCTTACCTCTACCCTCTTCTCGCCGGAGAAGCGCAATGACAGAACCCCCCAAGAAGCCCCCCGACCGCGAACCATTCGAAGGAGCGGAGGGAGGAGAGAAGGAGAATGCTAACCGACGGAAGCGGGGGGGGGGGGGTCCGAAATTCCTTTTGACATTGGGCACCATGCGTGGACCCCCCCCCCCTCCAGGATCTCTTTGGAATCGATGAAGATGAGAGTTTTGCCAACTAAGCAGTAGCCAAGGGCGTGCTCATGTTGGCCACACCACGAAATCTAGAATTAGACCACACCGCTCGGCAGATCTAGGGCTTATGGGGGTCGTATATGCCTCTGCCTCATTCAGCAGCATACAAGGTCATACTTTGGGTTGCAGAACGTGCTCTCATGCCGTTGCCCCTCCTCAAGAACAGTGCGCGGTGTCATCGAAGTCATCCAAGAGCCCCTCGGCTCTGTGTTCTGCAGCAGTTGCATCTGCGTCATCTGCCAACGTGCTGTGGCGTGTTCGCTGGAGGACGGCAAGGGGTTAGGGTCAGTGTAATCCTTTTTTTTTTTTTTTAGGCAAACGGGTTTGGGGTGAATCCTATGCGTGAAATATTACATGGGATTGGTGCCCCAAGGGAGGGTTGTTGGGAGCCAGGGATTGGCTTTTTTATGCACAATACACACGGCTGCTGAGATTGCAATTTCTTTCACTTTGAGGGTATCGGTTGCACAAATGTGTCATTTCATGAAGCCTCTGGGGACTGCAAGTATCCTTGTGCAACACGATCATCCATGTGCCCCTTAATGTGTAGCATTGCAGCCAATGCAGGTGAGGCACAGGGTACGTAGAAAGCCTGGCATGTACCCGGCATGCAAATTTTCCTGTGTGTAAAACGGGCAGAGGTGGGGTTGCTCCAGGGGCATGAAGATACCACATATGAGATATGTGAAGTGTTGGCAACTGCATGACACACCAAAGGTACAGTTGGGGAACAGGTTACTACAGGTACTTGATTTCAGTGAGAGACACGGGAATATTGCAGGAATGTTGAAGAATTAAGGTATTTTTGAGTTGTTGCTAACCAAATGCCAATCTGTCAGATTTCAGCGAGAAAAAGTGCAATCTGGCACCCAGACCAGTCATGGTTTGGGATATTTATTTTATTTGTTGGCATTCACCAAGAAGCGAGCGGAAACGGATTGCAATTGTCGGCACTTTTTGCTTCTATGTTGTTTGGTTTGACATGGATGTGTATGGGTTTGTGTTGGTTTGTTGTTCTTGAAGACAGTGTTGCGGCTTGAAAATTGAGAATTCCTTGATGCTTGGATTCTTTCCGTTGTCTTCTTCTTGTTGGTTACAATGTGCCAAAAGGTTAGGGCATGTTTGCTGCATTTTTTTCTGAATGGTTGAGCACAGATGCAAGACGATTTTTTGCAGTAGCTCATGAGATATAAGCTCATGCAGTGGTTGGAGGGATGCCGAGGAGGTATTCTGCACACATAGTACAAAGTACAAAAAGACCAAAAGATGTGGTGAATACCAAAAAACCCCCCACTTTGTACCAAAAAACCCCCCGTTCTGGCGCAAAATGTACCCAAAGACCCCGCGAAATGTACCAGACATTTGGTACATTTTGGGGGTTGTGCAGGGGCTTTTTTGGTACATTTTTTTTTGGTACAGTCCGGGGGTTTTTTTTGGTACATTTCGGGGGGTTTTATGGTACATTCTGGGGGGTTTATGGTGCAATTAGGGGGGTTTAGCGGTGCAACTAGGGAGTTTATGATACAATTCAGGGGGTTTCAATTACATATTTTCAGTACATTTTGTCAGGTCAGTTTCTGGGTTTTTTTTTAATACCCTCCGGGAGTGAGTGGGGTGTGGGAGCCCAGGCAGGGTGTTGGGTGCATCCTCAGAACTGCCCCCCCCCCCCCCAAATCATGTGTGTCTTGAGGTTTAACCAGGTTTGGCATAGAGAATAAAGATGCATTTATGCCTGACTGTGGAGTGCATTACCTCTGGTTTGCATTTGTCTGTTTTTTAATTAGGTCACACACCCCCCAAATCGTATGCCCAGGTCTAGGTCTGCTTGTAGTGCATGTTGCTGGTCCATTCAGGCAGATTTCAGGCATGGAGGTAGGAGAGGGAAAGGAAGGTCATGGAACTAAATGCGAGTGTACACTCAGTGTTTTGCATCACATTGCTCTTTGAATGCGTGTTGCAGGGGAAAGTGGTCTGTAGGCAGCTGGTACAGGGGGTGAATTGCCGTCTGGGGTCAGGATGTTTGGCAGGGCTGGGTGCGGGTTTATGTTGTTGGGGCATGGGGTCTGGGATGGTGTTTGGGACATGTTTAGGGGGTGCACATGGACACAAGGTTGGAACGGGGTTTGGGATGGACAAGCTTCAGCAATGGGGTGCAGGAGGAGGGTGTGGGGGGGGGGGGGGGGGGATGGGGGTGCGGGTTTGTAACCAAGTGGACGCATGGCTGCCACAGGGTTCCACAACAAGGTAGAAAGGGTGTTTTTGGTGATGCATGTAGGATGTGTGGGGGGTCTATCCCGGCAACGTCAATAGGGCGGTTTTTTTTGGTACATTTGGGTTTTTTTTTGGGACATTTGGGGTTTTTTTGTGGTACATTTTGGGGGGGTTTTTGGTATCTGCCGGGGGGTTTTTTGGTGGGCACCACCAAAAGATGTATAGGTTGAAATTTTCTAAGGGTAAGAAGTGATTGGTTCAAAGCGGATATTTGGGATGAAAAAGAAAAATGGTGAACAAGTTGTTCAACATTTCATGTCTAATTTTTCTAATTTTTTTGAAATGCCAAGGACACTACAAATTGAGGCCCGCATGGAAAAATTGGGCCAATATTGCAAGTGCTGCTTTGAATTTGTGACAATGCTGCGGGTGTTGGTTTGCATTGGTTACTATGGAAAAAGTGTGCAATGCAATATTGCGGACAGTAGCGTGGATTGTAACATATTTGAAAGCAGCGCTGGTAGAAGTGTGGCATTCTGGTATGCGTACAACGGAGAGGTGCTACATTCGACAATTTCAATGAGGGCAAGTCCAAGTTGGATGAACGTGATTGTTACAGCACCAAGGCATTTTACGGACATGTAAAACAAGCTGTAATCTAGGAAACAGAGGATGTTGTTTCTACTGTTTGCAATTGCATCGTGTTGATGATCCGCTAGGGTGTCTACCAATTAATTTCTTTTTTTGGGTTTTTTTCAATATGCCCCCCGGTTGCAACAATTTTGAAAAAGGCAAAATTGCTTTGCAACGGGGGATGCATGATGTTTCATATACTATTTGTCTTTGTGTTCGCTTTAGATATGGTGTTTTTCAACGGTATAATAAGCTGGCGCTGAAATGTAAGGTACATAGCGCCCAGTGGTATGCAGCACCATAGAACTTTTGCAATACACCATGACTAAAGATACCACTTTGGTGAAAGAAACTGGTTGTTTAGTAAACTACGCCGGAAAATGCATGCTTTTGCTGGGGAATCGGTAGGTTGTAGGCAGTTTCTCCGAAAGAATCTTTGAGGATGCATGACAAAACCGATACAGAAATTTTCGGTTGTTGCTTAGGACATTGCTAAAGAACTCTAGGCTGGATATGGGCGCCTACATTCTGTCCAACCTATATGCTTTGTCCTCTTGTCATCACGGCGTACCCCCACCACTGGCTTTCTTGCTCCCCTGAAGCATTCATAGCAGACCACTGCTCACCGAAAGACAACTATAGGTAGATTTGAAAGTGAACGGTTATGGCAAAAAACTGAAGGTGAGGCAATCTTGGCACTATCTACACTAGGACGCTTTGTGGTATTGTTCGTATTCTTCTTGACCATTGTTGCACAAAGTATTTATTGGCCCAACATTTACGTGAATCCGGCTCTTCTTCCTTTTGGTGCTTCAAAGATCAATGATGCAGCCCATCAATGACCGGCGGCCACGGATGCCACTCGTGGCCATGGCATGGACATGCTACCCATGGCAAAAAGACCTTGGTGATTAATGGGTCATCATTGTACGTTTCAGGCAACTTCTAGCATAGCACAAATGGTTCTAAGACCCTGAGCCCGTCCGCACACATTGCACAGGCGTACCGAGTGACAAATGCAAAAGCAGGCTATGCTCTTCCAATATACACCGCCAATATTATGAAAATTTGACTTAAAAAGGTAGACCAAACAATGCGGTATATCCAAATGCTATCAGTCTTCGAACCTTGCTACTGTCAATGCGCCATGGGCGCAAAGTGCAACGCTACGCTGTGGTGCCATGAGTGCGCAATACATCACCATGCTAAACATAGATGCACCAAGTGGAATTTCTTTCTATGGTGTGCCCAACATTTTCTTTGTGCGCCTGTCAACTTGGAAACTGTTTGCAGTTGAGGGTCTATGCACTAAGCCAGTTGGTATGCTCGGCTTTGCGTGTTGAGCTGTAGCAGCAATGCTTTTACATGGTCGAATGCTACACCCAATTCTACCTTTTCCGCTCCACGTTCGCTCTCCCAAGTCCTCTTACCAACAACACTTTGGCCTTTTGGCCTGTGACCTATTCTATGATCCCTCGTACGCCTTCTTGTTCTTTGTGGTATTGAAATCCGTAGTTTCAAGCGTGAAAGCTATGCATCCCAAAGAGCTTGGTAAAAGTTTTGGGCGAAAAAACTCAGTGGTAACAGTTTTGGAGCACTTGTCAAGATTTTATTGCAAGAGATGTAAAAAACCTCGCAAAAAAAAAACTGCTAGTCTGTGCCGCAATGCGCCAAGAAAATCGGCAAGCCATGAAAGCGCTGTAGGTAAAAATTAGTGCAAAGCACAAGGTTAGTGCATGCAACGATGGGCATCTCTAAGATACTTTACAACACCACTTTAGCCTTGTAACCTTACCCTTCATCAAAAGGCCCTGTTTCACAGATTTCATTTTTGAAATGTAGATGGATGTGGATTGAGACCATTTTTGTCACGAGAATTGAGAAATCGGTACATTTTAAACATGCAAAAGTGTTCTTCTCTTCATTTTGCAAAGCTTGCCCTTTGGAATTGGCGTACGTAAATTCCGGAGAGTGTGTGCTGCTTCCATGACCTTCGTTTCAAACCCTCCCATGTCAAATTTTGTGTAGTTTGATGTTCTTCGTCTTTTCGTTACGTAGATACCCAAAAGACATCCGTTATCAACTCATCAAAGAGTAACAATCCTTCTACCATTAGAAATTTTTTTTAATCAAGGTCTGGTCCCTCCACCACGCGCACCACAATTGAAAGAATTCTTTTGCTACAAACAATTGATGAAGTAGTAGATTTGGAACCCAATTGATGCATTCAAGTAGCAAAATCATAACCTCTAGCTGTGTATGTGGAATTCAAAGTGCAAAAGTGGCAATTCCATCCCATGCACAGGTCAAATCTTCGCAGATCATCTGGTTGTGACATCCGCAGATCATCTGGTTATGACAACCTGGTTGAGATGTGCCCGTACTTGCCCGCACACTGAACCACGCGCTGCAGCTACCGTCCAAGACGAATGCTAAAGACCACTTTGGCTCTACAAGCTACCACATGTCCGGTGACTGTACCAGTGACAGCTCTTAAAGCACGACACACCATACAAATATAAACACACTTGCTCACTCAGGTCATTAACAGCTAGTCCACTCTGGCGCGGCACTGTCCAACCGGCGCCCCACACCACGATTCATTTGCATGGCATGGTCACCTTTCTTCCTGAGCATACTGCGCATGCACTGAGAGATGCCTATTCTTGTTGAGAACACTCTTCCTTGATGAAGTTTCACCTGTCTCATTTGCTGATCTCTTTGCCCGGAGAGTCGTGCATGGCGCTATCACCCTTTTTGTAGGTAGCCATAAAAAGGTTTCTAGTGACCAGAGTTGCTCTTGCCAGTTCATCGGCACCCTCCAAGCAATTGCACCTTACATAGAATGCCAAACTTTCCCACGCCAATAATACGGGACCGGAATGCCACACCCTTAGGCTTTTAGGGCGCATACCCGGGGCATACACCACGCACACAACACACACACACACACATACACACACACACACACACACTCTCTCTCTCTCTCTCAACGGCGACCCCCCCCCCCCGCCCCAGCGGATTCCAGAACCCAACCCAATCTCAAAAACTGGCCCAACTAACTACCCAAAACTAGCCCACTTGAAGCACACACTGGCCCAATTGCTCCCCTGAACTGGCCCACACTACCCCCCTAAGCAGACCAAAGCTTACTACCTCTACACACAAGCAGACCAGAAACCAGACAGTCCAGAAAACACACATTGCTGCAGAACTGGCCCACCTAACTAATCCTCCGAAACTGGCCCACCTAACTAATCCTCCGAAACTGGCCCACCTGAACAAACTGGCCCATCTACTCCCCTAAATTTGCCCGCACAAGCCAAGACATGCTCACCAAAGCTGGCCAACTTGAACACCCCGAGCCCATATAGGTAGCACGACCAAGCACGCCAAAGCCTCCCAAACAAAAACAAACACACACCAGCACATGCACCAACACCACACCACAGCAAACAAACACTCAGAAGCCAACACAAAATAAAAAGTAAAAGGTAAAGTAGGTAACCCTGAATGTCAAGTAGTATATGCAAAGGGTCATCCCTGGGGTGGTACCCAAGCCTTGTGCTTAGCACGAACTGGTTACGGATGTTGTTGTTGTTGGTCCGATCTTCAGTGCACTAGCTCTTGATTTACAATATCTTTCAATGTAAATTTTCATTTCAACTATTGTTACTGTTACTTGCCCACTAATTTGAAACACAACTTGCAACACCATTTGTACAATGCATGCATAAATCCGCCCCAAACTTCGCCTGAAGCATTTTCATATCAGTGCAACACTGATCGCCGAATGCCTCATGCAAACAGGAGTGTCTCTATTTTTCCCTCCTATGGTGTCACACAATTGATTGTGGTTCATTCCAAAAATTGCACAAGCTTGAAAATGGCTTGACCTTGCTTTTGTGGTCACTGAGCACTGAATACAAAACGGCAGAGAAAAACAGAATTAAAAAGAAAGTGAGGTGAGGTGAGGTGAGGTGAGGTGACGTGAGAATGAGAAAGAGGTGAGAGTTGAGGTGAGGTGAGACTGAGCTGGGACAGACTCTGTTGACATTTCTACTTGAAAAATATTTGGAATTATCACATCAAGCTTCCCAATGAGTCAACTGTTGGGCAGAAATGGGTGGGGACAAAAACAAACATTCAAAAGGCATAACCTGTCAAAAAATAGCAAACTTCTACCACCCAAAATTTTTTTCTCATGAGATCCCCCGCCCCCCCAAAAAAAGGGGGGGGGGAGGGTAAAAAACTGATGATGCCCCAGGGGATTCACACTGACCACACACAAACACAAACTACACCATACGCCAAATCTGACACTGGTGTTAGCAATCTTCTGGTCCTGATTTTAGCCTGTGAAACTTGTAAAACACCAGAAGAAAGCATGCAGGCTTAAATGGGGCAACACAGCCAACAGGCTGTTTGCAAAATTGTACTTGGAGGTGTTTCTTTGTTGGAGTTTTTCAACAACATTTAGACCCTGACAGCATGACCATTCCACCAGCACATAAGGCCTTTCTGACCACACACACAGGGCACAACAGCACAATTTCATTCCATAGCAGACTCTGAACAACAACACCTGGAAGCTGTGGATTCCAGAGATAGGTGCAAACAAGAAGTAGTAGCAATACTTCGAGACGGCCCGCAAATCAACAATACTCACAAGCGTTCTTGCATACTGCACCACACACCTTGCAAGGGCTTTCAATGTGTCACCACGAAAAGAGCGGTTTGCACAGAAAAGAGCAATTTGCACAGGTATAGGCTTTCCATAGCCTCACTACCCTCCCAAAAGATTTATCATACAGGAGAGCACGCCGCCATGCGCCGTACTCTCTTACAATGCTACTAAATGGGGGGGGGGGGGGCACACGACATCTTCTGCTGGCCAGGGTCTTTCTGGCTGATCTATTGTCTCAATTCACACAATCATCACTTCTACATTTGAACTCTGTTTTTGGCACTATCCACTGGTACCAATGTACATCCCCTTTTCATAGAATAAGCAGCAGCATGGCGAGCCAATGATCTCACATATTAATATATCCCTGGACAGCACAGCCTGAAAAGGCCACCATCCCGAATCTCCACCAGAGTGCAGATCATCTTGGTATGCATTACTGCCACAGTGCCACATTCATGCGTTTGGATCCACCGGATGGAAATCGGTACTGACAGTTCGTTCGCTGCTATTCACCGAAAGGCTGAATGCAATGCCCCATATCACTGAACAGAATCCACCTTGCTCAGTATGCAAAAGATTCAATATTAACACCATATCCACCCCACACCTTGATGGAAGCAAGACATATTACTCTGGGGCATATGAACCCACTACCTCCAGGCTGCATGTGTGTCTATTCCTGACACGCATTGCAGAAAGGGTATCACACAAATTGATTGAGAGGTCAAACGCACTCGTTCTGTCCTGTGAATGCCGCATGCCTGGAAACTACTGCAGCCACATGCATGTGCACACTGCTCCCCCATCGATGGATGATCACAGTGTTGAACAAAAGAAACGACTGTATGCCCAGAAAACGTCGGTCAATCAGTAACTACTGTTAATGAATCAGCAACTGTGGTCGCTTCTGTGCTAACTACTGTTACTTGATCGCCAACTGCCTTCTGCAGAACCAACCCCCATTCGTCAACTGCCAACTTGAACAGGCGATCGCCAACTGCCTTCTGCAGAACCAACCCCCATTCGTCAACTGCCAACTTGAACAGGCGGTCTCCAACAGTCTCTCTCCAAATGTCCAACTCCTGCAGACCCTCTGAATGATTTTTGGAATACGTGATGCCTGACAAAAGCATAAAACAAATTGGACAATTTTACAAAGCAGCCTCACAAAAAGCGATGGCTTAAATCAGTAACCCATCCCCTTGCCACCAGACCCCTTGTACCCCATGCCTTTCCCTTTGCCACCCCGATAACCGCCTTTATATCCCGAGTCTCCTCGGCTGGAATCCAAACTCATCTTCCCGAACGTCTCAATGTCGACTTGCCTCTGGGCGTCCCGCATTTCGCGTGTGTACTGGCCACGCCCTCCACTCTTCCTGTCCAACGCTTCGCAGCTGATTTCGTCGAAGAAAGAATCCTGAAGGGTTGAAGAGGGTTGCAGCGGGGCTATGAAGTTGCAAAGGGGTTGTAACGGGTTACGGAGTTGTAAATCGCTGTGGACAGTTGCAAAAGGTTGTAGAGGTTTGGTTGTAAGGGAACACACAGTGGTATACGGGGCTTTGGGGCTGTAAAGGGCTGCAAAGGTTCGTACGAGGATGTACAGGGCTGGAAGGGGTTGCAGAGGCCTGCAAGGGGTTATGCAGTGTTTTGAAAAGATGGAGGCTTGCAACCGATGCCCCACCGGTATGTCTGGTCATGGGCATAAAACCACCTCCCAAATGGGGGATAAAACCACCCTTAAAACCACCCTGGGGTGGTTTTATGCCACCAGGACCACAAACGACACAACAAAGAGCAATGTAAGGCCCCATTTTGTTTGTTTCCTTGACTGGGACTGGCTGTTTAACGCAGGTTCGCCAAAGGGGTCGAAGCACGGGGCACAGGCAAAGATCACTGTGAAACAAAACACTGAGTGTACAATCACATGCGGTTCCGTGACCTTCCATCACCTCTCCTACCTCCACACCTGAAATGGCAATGGGCAAGCCACCCCCCCCCTCCCCAAGGGTGTTCTACATACAGCACAACATTCCGGACTGTGATTCCTGGTTCACATAGAACTGGGCCAATGCCCCCCCCCCCTTAAAAGGGTGACAAACCCCCTGCCCAACACCAATCCCAAAAAGGGGGGACAAAACCACCCCAAAAGGGTGATAAACGCCCCTCAATGGGGGGATAAAACCACCCCTTTGGGATGATAAAAGCACTCCCCTAAAAGGATGATGAAACGACTCCCCTAAAAGAGGGGATAAAACCACCCCCAGGTGGCATAAAACCACCCCAGGGGTCAAAAATGGCCAAAAAAGGGGTTGGGGGTGGTTTTATCCCCCATTTGGGAGTGGTTTTACACCCACAACCACTCGTATGTCGGCCAGAGCCAGAAAATCGCATTCCTGTTTGAGAACTGCAAATCCGTGCAAGATTGCACTTCCGTGCAGATTAGTAGTAGCAGTAGTAGTAGTAGTAGTAGTAGTAGTAGTAGTAGTAGTAGTAGTAGTAGTAGTAGTGGTAGTAGCAGAGCGCAGATTGGGTAGCCGCAGTGCCAGGTGGCACATGGTATGGCAATTCCCAACCAGGGCAAAAGAGTAACTTTTTCATTGGAGGTATGAAAAATAATTGTGGATTGTTGCATCAGCGGGTTGAAGACATGCCCAAGCGTCGCCATGGTGCGACTTGACAGTTTGGATGGTGTCTTTCGCATTGAGACAAATGGGGCCTGTGCGTGGTAGTATTGCCTGGAGTCGGTGAGGCTCGGGGAAGCCAGTGTCCCGTCACATCCACGGCTCGGTAGGAATCATCTGCAACCTGTGCACGAGTCAGTGGGATTCAGCTGCACGTCTGAGGAACCGGATGCCAGCAGCAGGTGGTGCAGGACTACGAACAGCCTGCAACCCTGCTGCTTGCGATCCAAAAAATGCACCGAGCTAATTGCTTTCAGGTCCGTCACAGGTTGTTGGATTGCAAGGGGTTGTGGAAGTGAGAGGGTTGTAAAATTGCAACTAGTTTGCCAGGGTTGCAGATAGTTGCAGATGGTTGGAAAAGATGGTTCAAGATCGTAGAGTGTAGTAGCTGGTCGTACCTTGTTATAGGTGCTGGCAGGGGCCTTCTTTTCATCCAAGGTCTCCTCCTTCTCAACTTCTTGTGCAACGGCCTCCATATCTAGTTTCGCATTGCTCTGCTCAAAATCGAACGCGCTTGCGAACTCACGGCTCGGTGTCGCCCCTTGGCTTGGCTTGAAATTCTGGCCGGTGTGCTGGGACTTTCCGCCTTTCCCCTTGCCGTAGCCGTAGCCATACCCACGGTCTTCCGACGGACCACCACCCTTACCGCCGTACCCGCCGCCCCCCTTCTCCCTCGGGGGCATCCTTCTGTCGGGGCCGTGGTCCCCATATCTGCCGCCGCCGCCGAGGCGGTCATGGAACTGACCGGGGCCCGGCGGGCCGTTGTCAAATGTGTCGAACATGCCGCCCTTGCCCGGCGGGGGGCGGTCGCCCATGCGGCCGCCACCGCCCTTCATGTCGGGCCTTCCGTCGAAGCCCCCCGGCGGCCCGCGCATGAACGGCTGCGGGGGGCCCCAGCCGTCGGCCCCAGGGGGCCCTCGGCTCTGGGGTGGCCCGAACGCCGCTGGCGAGAACCGGTTCGGGGGCGGCCCCCCCATGCCCTGCGGGGGGCCCCGGCCCCAGGCGTTGGGCGGACCGGAGCCGGGCGCGGGGCCCCGCTGCGGCGGCTGCTGCATGGACTGCCAGCCGCCCTGGCCCCCGCCCGGCGGCATCTGAGGCTTCGCCGGCTGCGACCATGCGTTCAAGATCGCCGGGTCCTGAGGGGGGGCGCCTTGCGCGGGCTTCGCAGCCTTGTTCTCTTGCTCGTTGGCGGCCACGTCGTAGACGGTCAAATCCTAAAGGGGGTGGAGGGGTGGGCTATTTCGGTCATTTTTGGTGACAAGACCCCTTCAAGCACAGCCCTGGACGCGTTCCTTTGGAGGTGATCATCACGAAAGGGACCCAGTATCACCCCCGTTAGCACTTTCAGAGGGGTGCTGGCCTCCTCCGAATTTTTCTTGGGCGGTGAGTGAAACGAAATGATGTTGTAGAAGCAGCAGTGGGATGGTGCAAAGCTGTGGGCAAATGCGTTTCACGACACATTGTAAAGTCTCTGTACCCGCACTGTCCCAGCGCTTTGTAAAACATGTTTGATTTTCAATTCCCTTCCCTAACATCGCCCCCTTCACCCGGTGATGGAAAATGCACAGGTGTCGACCTGGGCATACTACATTGTTTGTTTGTTCGTTTGTCGCTTTGCAACCGAAAATTGGCACCAGAGATCGCATTCTCCTGTTGCGGCGCCAGAGGCGCGGCATTGTCACAAAGAAGATGAACAGTGCATAAGTCACATACATCACAACTGCAGGCACAAGCCCCCCCCCCCCTTCTGCACAAAAAAGGGGGTTCTTGAGATGCTTTGGCAGTCATTTGGCCGTCTTGGTAATGGGCTTCGGTGCAGAATTGTACAGGGGGTGCAGTCAACACCCCCTTTGTACAGAAACCTCAAAAGCCACAAGCTGTTAGAGCGTTTAGGGCAGGGTGCCAGGCTGCTTGGGCGCACCGCGTTCGTCAGAAGTGGCCTTCGGAGGGCGCAAGAATGTCGGGGTCCAGGGGTCAGTATGCGTACTGCCCGACAGGTGTCCCAACAAGTGTTACACAGACTCAGCTCCACTGGCAAAGGCTACAAAGGGACCCCCCGACTGGCAGAACTACTGGCACTGTGATGGGGCAACAGAACCAACTCCAGCAAACAAATACAACGGGTGACTGGCCAAGGCCTCGTCGGTCCACGGGCCGACGAGGTGTCACACGAGAGGGACGTGGCCGCAGCTCAGATCAGCGGGGGCGGGGAACATTTCTCCAAATCTGTCCTTTCATTTGTCAGAACCAAGCAACTTTGATCTGGGAGGAGGAGTCACACAACAACCGAAAAGGCCTGGAGAACGAACACCATCCAACGAATCACAATGCACACCTTGATATCACTGCCGCGGAAAATGATGAATTCGTACAGCTGTTCACCCGGAGGGATCTGGGGGCCTTGCTTGCGGCCTTCGGTCCCGAACATTCGCACGTTGCGAAGGGCGACGGTGTTTTCATCGGGGTTGATGCTGTAGAGCACGCCCTCATATCGAATCTCACTCTTACTGATCAAACTGATTTTACTGCCTTGAATCCCACCGGCCGCACCCGGAGGGCCCTGTCCCCCTGCCTGACCAAGTCCACCAAGTCCACCTCCTCCGATCATGTGTGCAACAGAACTGGACAAGCTCTGCAAAAAACTGTGAAAAGATTTGCGGCATGTGGCAATAGTGGCCTAGACCAGAGTCCACCCAACGGTTGAGGAGGATTCATAAAGCTTCAGAACCTTCAGTTGTAATCAAATGTATTTTCTAGACACCACAATTATGTTTGGATGGGTGAATTTGTCCTCAGTAGCACCAAATTCGTTGTTTTTCTTTTTGGCTATCTCAATGTGTTCAACTTGTGTGCTCCAGAGGTACTTTTTGGAGTTCCTGGTCAAACCAATTGATTTTGATGGTACATCGTCGTGGTGGACATTGCGGTCTGTTAGCAAACAGATTAAAAGGGGCAAGCAATCAACGCCAAATGGAACCCAACTAAATTATGGTTGCAGTGCAACCACTAGCCCCTAGCCCCCACAAACAGAATTCCCTTTTTAATATTCTGCCCCATGTGCAGCCCACAAATCCCTTCCTTGAAGAATTAACAACGTTTGCATTATTTTGGGAATGACAAACACCTCATGGACACTTACCCCCCCCCCAGAAAAAACAATGCCTCATACAACACCCCATGCAATGATGCCAAATACCCCCCCCCCCCCAAAAAAACAAATACTCCATTGTCCATTTTGACACCACTCCACCATTCTCTGAAAAACTAAGTAATCAACCCAAATACGACGCCCACACTGATCGCATGTGGTGAGCTTCACGTTCAATGTGGCCTCGAAAGAGAGAGAAATATCATATTGGTTTCCCGTCAGCCCATTCCCGGCCAAGCTCGATTAGATCCATTTGGTCGAAAAATGGTGAAATATATGCACGTGTTGGTTTGGGAAAGTGGAAGCATAAGGACAGGTACAGTGTTGCTAGGGTGCCTCAGTTAGCTAGGGTGCGAGGGTGCCTCAGTTGCACTGCGCACCGCAGGTAGACATGTCACTTACCGGTGCACTACACAGGCTTTTCAGGCACGGATGTGGTGGCCTAAGGGGTTAGCATACAACAACGGTCCACTCCACTCCAATGCCAAGTTGGTGCACTGCGTGGGCACTACGTGCGCACGCATGCGGTGCTGACACAATGAAACCTAGCCAGGGAGGAAGGGAGGAAACCCCCCCTACATTTATGCAGGCGTCACATGAGCCTTCATGTCTCTGGTGCTTGGTGGCCGTGGCCAAGCGCAATCTGCTGTTGCGTGAGTGTGTTGGAAGATGATGGTAGCGTTCTGGGGACATAGGCATTCTGCCTTGATTCCATTGGGGCCCAACTTGTAGCAATATGCAGCACTATGTGGGCCGTTATTGATAAGCCATGCTACTGATTCACATTGATCCGAGAGTGCGGATGGAGGGTTCAAGTGCTGGCTCATAAAGAGAATCCACAAAGACATTGTTTCCGAGAGAAGGCAATGACCATGAAGGTTGGAATCCACTTTGGAGTGTGTAACAACCCACCTGCCGATTTGTTGCACTGTGAATGTACACGACATCTGGTGATTCCCCATCATCATAATCCAGCATCCACCTACAACAAAGAACGTGCAACAAAGCAGGGTAAAAATGGGCTAAAATGGGTGAAAATGGGTGAAAATGGGTGGCAATTCAAATGCGCCCGATCCTCAATGCACAAGAAACGTAAAAAAATCTGATATGGAACAACCAACTAGTGAAAAAAGGCAAAAAAAAACCTAGGTTCAAGTAGTTGCCGACATACAAAAGTTTGCACTGCGTGCGCACTGCGTGCACGGCATTCCCCAAGGACCTCACTGTTATTTTTACCCAAACACAACAATTGGCCATCCATTTGTGATGCTAAGGCCATTTTCAGGGGAAGACAAAGGTAATTACTCTGCAAAGGGAGTCACACGTCCCTTTCCCTTGGGGGAGCGAGGCAACTGTACTTTCAGCCATATTCCCCTGGACATCAACTGCAGCAGTTTAAAAGGTTCCTTCCACACACAGCGAACCAGTGTGTTGCACTAGACATGTGAGTGATTCCATTTTCTTGACCTTTACATTTCCCACTTACCCCAACCTCTAGAGTTGGGGATAGTACGCATGGCAAGGCTCTGAGTTGCCGTCGGCAGCTAACGCCTGTTCTACGTTGAGGGACGTTCACCACAGATGCCATAGAGGGTGCCTCACGCACGGTGAGCGGTGAGCGCAGTGCAACTGAGATCCAATTGGTGTAGTATGCTGATACCAATGAATGCTGCCCGAAAGCAGTCATCGGGATGGGGTCGGGGCGAGGGAACTTTCACTTTGACTTGTTCAATTTTAACAAGAGGGGTGGATATTGGGGTTCTCCTGTATTTTGTTTCGTTTTTTGGGGGGCGGGGAGCAGTGCGGGGTGACATGTGTCCTGGTGTGCTCTCGAGAATATCTCTGTTTAAAGGGTAGTGCGAACATCAGATGGCATCATCTCCATGCAGCTGGCAGGTTGCTGGTCAGAGGACCTGAGAGTGATCTTCAGTGATGCCATAATTTCCATCTGGTCCGCATGAGCTCAATGAGTACCATGCCTTGGTATTGGGGGTTCCTGTGTTTCTAGTGTTTGGAATGCCGTAGCATTGGTTCGCTGTTGTGCAAATGCACTTTGTTGCTCCAATTGCCAACATTCAGAGGGCAGTGTTGTGTTCACCAAACTTCAGCGTCCCTCAGGGTGTGGTGACGGCTACCGGTCCATTGCATATGAGCGGTCTAGCCACATGTAAAGCGCATGAACGATGCAGTATGTGGACCCAGACACACAGATACAAAACCAGCACATTGACGGAGCATATTGAAGGAGGCAGTATGTGCATCCCAGGGCGGGGTGGAAAAGGAGAGCAGGTTAAGGTCAGGCTCAGGATGAGGGTTAGCCTAAGCAAATCATCCACTATCAAATTCTAATTTGCAATCCAGCGCAACCACAGGCACCTGGGCGTGTTCCGATTTTAAATCGGTACTTTGCGGGTTCAGACGCTACTCCCGGACAGTGCACGCACCAGTAGCGACGGTTACTGCTGCCGCAAAACCTCTCACCTTACTGCTGGTTTACTGGAAGGCGCCCGGTTACTGCTGCCGCAAAACCTCTCACCTTACTGCTGGTTTACTGGAAGGCGCCGTCTTGCCCCTACCCGCCCCCACTGTCTCTTCACAAACGTCCCAACAGCACTGCCTGGACTCCTCAGCGTTGAGGCCAGGCTGCAAGCACAATGCGATCCACATGATATCGGCACAACAAGTTTGAACCATGGCCTTGGGCACAATTCTGGAGATCGCCTTGCGCCTAGGCCGTGAGAATATTGCGCTCTGCCCCGCCACGAACTCGCATGCGTTTTGGAAGATGGGTGGTAAGCAAGGAGGTGGTGGATACAAGTGAGAAATGATATTTTCCTCAGATAACAATAGGGCTCATTCCAATATGCTTTGATTAAGAACCCAGACAGTTGAATTCAATGCAGAAATGCATTCTCACCCCAGTGTCCAAGCACGGGCAAACTTCGGGGCTGGCTGGCATTTCGTGGGGGCTGGAGGGCAGAGCAAAATAAGTGGAATGCAACATGCAGCGCAGTGTTACGACCCACCTTCCCGCCCTCCCCGTCCACTGGAAATCACGGAAAAAGACGGTCAGACGTGGATCCCCAGCTCGAACAGGGCCGCACTTGCGCGCGACTCACAGTCAAACGATTCGGGGGTGTTTTGGCCCCATCACAACAACATTCACTGAGAGCCATGCCAAAGGAAGCGGGTCGCAGTCTCCAGCAAAATGCTGCAATGGGCAGAAACAACTCTTCACACAGCCTCTGTGTCCCACTTCCACCGGCTCACAAACATGTCCTCTTGCACTCTGAACGCGTCTTGCTGTCAGAAAAAGCATGGTCAGGCGGTTAGACCAGGCTGCCCTCGCGCAAGGGCGACCCGGTGGAGGACACGTGACGAATCATGATGCGGAGCCTCTCCAAGCCCCAGGCATACTACTAACACCACGACCTTGCCCTTGCCCTTACCCTTCCTTACCCTCCGCCATGGGTTTCTGGTGACCTGAGCGTGCGCGCAAAGGGCTTCGATAAGTTCACGTGTGCTGCCACCCATGGGCTCCAGCCGCGCCTGCCTTCTGCAACAGTCATTGCTGAGAATTCAGATTCCTCCGACATTCAGGTTAGGGTTAGATTCGTGATTGAGGTCTTCATTATCCTAAGATTATGTTCGTTGCCTGGGGGGTCAGAGTCCAGGCCTCTGCCCTATGCCTTGCCCCTTCTTCGACCATCCCCTCGTGCTCATGTGCTGCGGTCAGGGCTAGCGCAAGGGGAGGCGGTGCATTGACAGGGGCACGCTGGCGGGGGTCACCGTTGCTATTGAGGCTCCCGAAAGCGCACCCGAATCTCGATCCCTGCGTGGTCACTGGGGTGCCACAGTCCACTGCCGTCGGCGAACTGGAAGGGCTCAGTCCAAATGAGACGTGCCGAGACACACTCGATGCCGGGGGAGCAGAACGCCGTGTCGAATCGGACCTGCTTGTGCCGCCGGGCTTGGCGCAGGAGGTTGGCCTCGCTGTCCTCTGTGTAGAGCGGGAGGCCGCCTGGCTTCGGCTGCATGACGTCCGTGACGCCGCTGTGTTGCATCACTTCCATCTCCGGCCAATCCGCACTGGAGCCATTCCAATCGATGTTGAAATCCCCAGCCCAGATCACCGACCTACAACGGGCCTCTTGGGCCTTGCCAAGGATGAAGCGCATCTGCGCGGCTCTGCAATCGTGAAAGTGGGGCAACAGTGCCGGCTCAATGCACCCAGAGAGCCAGCATCCCGCCTGCAGGTACAAATTAATGACCATAACACCCCCGAACTGAACCAGCAGCACTGAGTTGTCGTAGGCCAAGGTGCCTGGCATCGAGTAGTACTCAGCCTTCGTCCACGGAAACTTGGAAGCCACCATCAAAAATACGCTGCTATTGGCGTGGGTCGGCAACGTAGTCTTGTGCGGATAGGCGCCCAGAGCCTTCGGAATGGCCCTGGGGGACACCTCCTGCAGCAGCACAAGGTCGGCATCATGCACACAAATGTGGTCCATCCGTTCCACGAGATGCTGCTGGTCAGTGGCACCCGCTGCATTCCCGCACACGATTCGGATCTCTGAAGGCAGCTCTGATGGGCAACTCAAACAGGCGTCAGCCCACACGAGCACTGGAGGCTCGGTGAGAAACCGTCGAAGCGTGCCTCGCTTTGTTTGGTAGTTTCCCTCATTGACGATTGCCTCATCATCATCATAGTCATCATCTTCGGTTGCTTGTGGCAGGTGCATGTACTTGCAAAGACGAGAAAGGGGCGGGCAGAGGGCACGCTTGCAAAACAGGTTTATCAGGGTACATGTGTTCTCCAACTGCAGTTGCTCAGGTGGAGTTTGTACAGAGCACCAGTTGCTGGGGCTGCGTCACCACGACCAACCCTCATGCATTTTCTCGTCCCAGATCTTTTCCACCAGCTCCTCAGGTTTTTTGGAGTCAGGCCCACCAAACAGGTTGGCAAGGGCGCGCGGGCACCCCGGCAAGAGCTCCTGCAGCATGCCCCTCCTGTGCAACCCTTAGCGGAACTTCGTAGGAACCCCATTCTTGTGTACTGTTTGCCATGAGAGATCTGGTTCAACATGAGCGGGATACAAAACTTTCAGCTTGTTTCCCAATTCAGCACATGAGACCGATGTTAGATGGCCATTTGGATGCCATTGTTGTGGTTCATGTGCTGCCCATGTGGTTGTTTGGGCAGTCTGTCCACCGAAATGCAGGTGTCTGTTTAGAATTCTGCGGCGTTTGCCATTGAGGCCCGGCACCGCCCGCCCACAGTGTTGCAGTGGTGCGGTGGCCCCCTCTTTATATCCAAACGCCTCACGCTATGGGCCAAGCCAGGGTGATCTTTAACGGAAAAAAAAATGTTGCCAAGTTTTCCCAAAAACGCCTACCGTCACTCCATGCGTTCAACCATTGGTTCCTAGCCTGCCGGCACTCCATGTGTTCAACCATTGGTTCCTAGCCCTTCATGTCTTCACCCAGGGGTTCTTAACTGTTCAAACATGACTTCCTAGCCCCACATGTGTGCAATCACTCATCCATATGTTCCTACCCCCAGATGTATTCCGTGATAGCATCCGCTCCCTACCTAACACCTTGCACAATTGAAGAAGAACACGAGCAATTTTTTTCATCAAATGCAGTGACATAGCGTTCGACCACCCGAATGTTCCATCGCCGGTGGCACAGCTAGAATATACTCTCTAAAACTGGTACATCTGGTGGAAGTGGGACTGGACACACAGCATAAGCTCACCCTTTGCCCCTTTCACACTCAAACCATACCTGCCGTGGTTGCGCTGCCCATCCTTGGCCTTGATGCCATACAAGCGGCACAACCTGTTGTAGAATTTCTGGCCCTTACCCGCATGCAACATAGCGTAGCAGTTAACTATGGCCCGTTGCACGGGAACCGGGATAACACGCGGGGCGTCTTGGGGGGCAGGCTCAGCGGGGGCAAACTAGCGCTGATGCGTAGCACTTGCTGCGTGAGCATCAATCAGATGCCGCTCCATTGGGGCACGGCCATCGCACCACGGACCCCATTCGAAGGGAGGGTGCCAGTTGGCAGCGCATATTGCACACTTGGACCCGGAAATGGTGGTCCAGGCCCAAAAGAGGGCGGAACTGCTACGTCACCCCTGCATTCTCGGGGGTCCCCAACAAAGGGGAACAAAATCAGAATTGGCTGCCTCACCCCTGCCTTCTCGGGGGTCCCCAAAAAGGGGGACAAAAATGGCCCACGTTGGGCCAGTGCCAAAAGGCCCCTCAAGGCGGTCCTTAAAGGCGGTCCTTAACAAAAAAAAATATGGTTCCTTAAGGACCGCCCTGGGCCAAGCTGAACCACGATGTGGTCTAGCTTGGCACCTGCGCGCCAGCCCCACTGCAATGCCCCCTTGTGCTGCCATGTGCCGGGACCGTCGGATGTCGTGCAGCACTGGGTACTTGATGAGCCCGGGCAGCGGTGTTCGAAGGCAAGCCTTTGCAACTTGACTCACATATGCCCCAAGACACAGCACCCGTTTCGAGAGGGTTGCGTCGTGCAGATGACCAAAAGACGGAGACCTCGGCGGGCCGCATGCTTGAGGGTCTGCCGAGCACTTGCCCATCGGCGGATAAAGGTCAGACTCAGCACTGAAACACCCAGGTTCAACGAAAAACGGCCATGTGCTGTGCTCCAACGACTAACAGAAGGCTGCTACACTTTCCGTCAAAAAATTCAACTCCCATCACCACCACACCGATGCAGTCTCAATCCCAGAATTGCAAGCGTGTCTCAACATTGATGTTTATACGTTACATCACCTGTGCATATGAGACAAGATGACAAAACACAAAAGACAGGCAGCGGGTTCACGCCTCTCAACAGGTCTCAAAATTCATCACTCACCATTGAGCTCAACCACTATGTCCAGTGCTCACAAGGGCATCCACTCACCCCCCCCCCCCCTCCCCCGGAGGTCTGGCTGTCGGAGGGGAAAGAGCATCTAGGACAACCCCTGGTCCGATTTCACACACGGATAAATTAATCCCCCCAAATATCCCGTGCTCAGAACTGGGAAACGTGTCTCTTGTGGCTCTGGGCCAGACTTTGCCTTGCATTCGCATTGGAGTGAGGAGATACTTTGCTGCTGCGGAGACAGAGTGGCTTCCTACGGCAGGAATCCCTTGGGGCGTGTCACTTGGGCCAGTGCCCGTGCCCGCATTGGTAATGTGGAGGCACTCTTGAAAACATCCAATACAACCGGCACGACAATCGCCAAAGGCATTGCAAGCCTAGTGGCGATGCATCGTGTGCACATGCAAACACCATTGTACAGAAACGTGTTGTCCAACAGGGCACCCACCTTTGAATAGCTTCCGTAGACTGGAGACCGGCGTGCACGCCCAGTACAGACATAAGCGGAACATCAGATTAGAGTAGATGAATGTCAAGGTGGTGGACACTTGCGCCGCAGGGGATCATCCAGGGAACGGCGGGATTAATTCACCACGTTCTCCGACCCCCACTTGCCCCATAAACTGCGCCATGTGCTTCCATTGTGTGACGGGCAATGTGGACGGGGCCTCCAGCACTGTTTCAAGCATGCAGATAATGTCTGTCTGCATATTGCCTCGGCACCATGCCACCTACACAGCTGTTGCACTGGGTTCGTCTCGGGGAAACGGGGCCCTATAGGTACCCGGTAGGTGGTCCCCCTTCCCTCCCCTTCGCATGCGCATGCTATGCAGACCGGGTGTGAAATCCTCTTGCCAAGGGGGTCCTCCAGCCCAGGGGACATAAAGGTCTCTAGCTCCCGTCAAATCCCCTCCAGTCAAATCCCCCTGCCAAGGGGGTCCCCGGCTTGCCTAGGGGGTACAGTGACCTGCCTCTGTTCAATCCCCGAGCCAAGGGCTTCCACGGCATGTCCAGGGGGTAATGCCACTCTTGTCAAATCTTCTAGCAAAGGGGGGTCCACCGCGTGCCCGGGGGGTTCCTACTGCCAATGACCGGGAGGTGCAGTCCGCAAAGGAAGCGGGTGGTGCACTAATGAACAATCCCTCTGAATCATACAACAGGTCACAAACAGTGGCTGGCAACAACGTGTTGGGCCTACCTTGGTGGGCGGGTGGCAGGCAATGGTGTGCGGGTGCATCAGCCTCCTGCGCCCTTCTGTTCCTGCCTCTGGCAGTGCTTGATGTTGAAGGTGCAGAAGGATACTCTTGGGTGAAATTGAGCTGCGCTGAAGGTACTTGAGACAGTTTTGGCTCGGCGAAAGCCAAAAGGCATTTGCCAAATAGCCTCATGAGGGCTGTTTTGTGAAGGCACTTGGACCGGCCCAAGTGGGTGTGCCTTCGGGGCTTCGTGGTACTCAACAGGGAAACAACGGAAGAGGGCTAGTGGTCTAGCAGCCCCATCACACAAATATCATTGCCCTCCCCCAAGCGCAACGACTAGTGATGTTTAACCGTTTAACCACATGGTGGTCGTTGGACAGTGTTTGAAGGTAAAAAAGCACCACTTGACTAGGGGCTGGTCGGAAAGGCTGTGGTTTGACAAATACCTTACGCCCCCCTTGTAATCCCCCCCCCAATGTCGTGATGGTTCCCCGCCATGGGGGGGAGGAGGCGGTCATGAAGTGACGGTTCCCCCCCTGGAGGGGGGGGATTGCACCACCAAACCGTAACACTTCAAAACTGCAGCTGTGCATGCACAACACCGGTAATGTGAATCGCATTGAAACATGATGTTACTTTTGTGCGCGTGCCCTTTCCACAGGCACTGTGTGAAACTTCTTTTTTCGACTCTGAATAAAAAAACCTTGAACTCCTGGACATGCTCAGTGGGCAATTCAGGTATAGGCTAAGGATTGGATGACGAGGTAGGCTGTGCAGCTCAGTTTCCAGCCCTTTTGGTGGCTGGCTTGCCTGGCTGGGACTTGACAGGAACCGTCAGTTTTTCAGGAATCTAGTCATGGTTGCAAATGTCACGTGCAAAGTACAAAAAAGGGGACAGCGGGCCACCCTTGCTGCAAGAGTGGCACCAAACACGAGTGCCTGTGACATACATTTGTGTCTGAATGATAGGAGAAATCAACTCTGACAGAGGGCACTTGCAGAGAAAGAAAAGGAGAGCACAGTACAACCATCCGTTTCCAGAAGAAATGTCAAAGTGACGTTCCCCCCCCTGACGGGAGGGAATTGCAAGGGGCGGGGTTACAAGGGGGCGTAAGGTAGTGTGAGAAGAAGTGCCGTTTGACCAGGGATCGATTGTTGCGCAAGGCAATCGTTGCAAAAAGGGGCCATGATCTCATTACAATCTCTGCTCAGGCTGCGAGGTTCATAACTAGGTGCGCAATGGGGGTTTTGGCATGACGCCATGGTGTGATTATCTTGTCTGCAGCTGGCGGCGCCTACTTGCCGATCGCCATTCGCTGCCCTTCCCTTGGACCCTTTCCCTCCATAGGCGGTGGTGCCCATCGGCCTCTCACCACACTTTGACCTTCCTCTTCCTCCCTGCCCTAACCTTCCCTCTCCCCTTCCCTTTCCCTTCCCTTGGCCTTTCCCTCCGTAGGCCGTGGTGCCCATCGGCCTCTCACCACTCCTTCCCTTTCCATTCCCTTGGTTGGTTGTACCAATGGAGCCCCTGGACTTGCCCTGTTTCACTTCTCTGCGCCGAGTCCACGCAGAGGAAGGCAAATGCCTTCGCCGTTGGCCAGGTGCGTCCAAGCGGCCATCCCAAGCCGGCGGTGAGGTACCTTTCCCCAACGGCTGCTGGTGGGCCCTAGGATGGCCACTTGCGGGGTCGTTTCCCCGACGGGGCACATACAGGGGGGGGAAAAATTTAGTATGGGAAAATTTTTGCCCGGAAAAATTCCGCGGGGGAAAAATTCCGCCACAATCGTTAAAAGTGATGGGAAAAATTGCGCCACCCTTTTCCATGGTGAAGGGCAAGGCCTAAGGTCGGCTCTCCTTATTGAGGGGGACACCACTTGAGGAAAAGCTGTGATGAGGGTCTAGTTTGCTCAGGTCCACGCAGTTCCCCGCACTGCAAGTGGCATCCAAATTACTGATTGCGCCCAGCCGCTGACCCTGGTCGTAACTCCCCAATTAGGAGTCCTCGGGCCTTGCTCTTTATCTTTTTGCAATTGCTTTTGGGTATTTTTTGCTGTGGCCCCCCACTATTTTTCTTGAAACATTGTCGGGCAGTTCACAGATAACAGATTGCCAACAAAAAGGTGACGACATATATCAAATACATTATTGCCCCAGCTCTGTACCTACAGACACAGATAATCATGGGCTCAAATCCGCCGTTTCTTGGACAGCGGAAGGGTGGTACTAGGAGGACGCTTTGTGGCAGCCACTGAACGTTTGGCCTCATCCACAAGCAAGTGCGCCACCCCAGCTGGCACACCACAGGCACGCAATGTGGTGGCTGGTGTGACAGCAAGTTCCCGGAATCGGGAAAATCCATTTTTCAACACGACAGTGGTGTACTGTTCATATCCGCTCCTTTCAATGAAAGCCTGCAGAGCAGGGGACAAAGAGGACAGACGGGCAACATGTTTTGCACCAGGCTTTGCAGCAGGCTGAGCAGGCTTTGCAGCAGGCTGAGCAGCTGGCTGGGCGGCAAGCTGAGCAGCAGGCTGAGCAGGAGGCTGAGCAGCAGGCTGAGCTGTTGGCTGAGCAGCAAGCTGAGCTGCTGACTACGAAGCATGCTGAGCAGCAGGCTTTGCCTGGGCCATGGCACGCGCAATGGTTCGTTCAGTTGCCTTATTCACTGCCACCAGTCTGGGTAGTCGTGTAGTACGCTTCCAAGCTGGTAGCTTCCATGGTTGTCGCACCAACTCTTCAAGCTGTCCTGCCTTTTCAAGGGCTGAGGGTGGGGCAGGCTCAATTTCCTGAAGCAAAGACGATGGAGGGGGGGGTAGAGGGATGGGTACGTTGGGTGCCGGTGCTGGGATGTCATCTACAAACTGTGCCACTGGCACCCTCGTCATAACCCTGCGCCACGACATTAATACCCAATGCTGTAACAGTGGATGTCTCAACCAGTTTGAAATCCACACCAAAAGTAGGGGCTTCATCACGTATTCCGACATGTCGTGTGCAGTGCCGGGTGGGAAGCGGCCATCTTGGATTGCAAGTGCATGGGCTGTGTTGCGTCTCTTGGTTTCCTTTCGTGTGCAGTCACGGAGGCTCTTGTTAACAAGCTGGTCCCCAGCGTTGGTTACATGGGAGCGGTTTGGAATGCCACAGAAAATATATACGTTAAAATCTTTCATTTTCAGCAAATGTTCACTGCACTCAACACCCTCAACAGCACCATACAGATCCTTACGAACATGGGCAGGGCACTTATCTGTGACCAGCAGTACAGGGCAGCTCTCAGGCAGTTCGTACTGAACCATCCGTCTCTGGTGACGTTCCGCCAAATCCTCAATGCAGCGCCTCCAAGACTCACCAGTTTGCACTTTGTTGGCCGTGTGGTCTTGGAAAATGGCGTTGTGTAGCAGGTGCTCAATTTTACCCGTTTGTGCGTGGCATGCCTTTGTAAGACCCCTCCACAGCACTTGAAAGCTGACCATTTCACCAAGCATGTCAAAAATGGGCGTGCCAGTTGCTTGACGTTTGTCCGCACTGTTGGTCACATGCACCGATTCAATCCCACAAGGATCAAACGTCCCCTTCAGATTTGGTACGTATTCCAAAACAATCTCATCCGCAGCCACCACTGCTCTTTTGGGCAGTGAAACCAATCTAGCAGGCATTACAATTCCAAAACGTCTAGGGTCCTCAATAACACGTTCAAGTTCGTCTCTCCAGGCATTGTCCAACATCAAATCCCCGATAGTGCTCGGTGGCCGTTCCGTGGTTGGCTTGTGCCAAGTGTGATTTTCCTTCTGCAACCACTTGTGGGCCCATTCAGCGGAAAAGTACGGATGTTCATGCTTTGGGGTATGTGGGCACATTTTCTCAGCCACAGTGTCGGCCAGCATAGACATGGTTTCACGATCCACAGACCCGCCCTCACCCGCCCTCACTGCGGACGCCATCAAAGTATTTGCGCAGCTCCGCTTTTTCTTCAGCTCGCAGGAAGGAGGGGTGCCCAACAGGATTGGTGACTGCAATCCCTTCAGCAAACTTCTCTCCCCAGGAACGGATTGTGGTTCGGGGGGGGGGTGCAGGGTGCCGTAGTGTAATTGTATGCCTTTCATGTCACGTTTGACATAAATGTCAACACACTCACGCCTCTCAGCATCACCCCATTTCAGCCAATATTTGTCCTTCTTGTCGACACCCTTGGATTTGCGCTGCGCTTGCTTGGCCTTGACAGCTTGTGCAGCCCTCTCTAGGTCTCGCTGAACATCAGCTGACCGCACCAAAGAGGAGTTCACCAAAAAATGTTGCATTGCAGGCTGTCAAGGCAGAGGTACAGGTGCAGGGTTCGGTCTGGAAAAAATTGTGCAACAGAATGTGGACGTCTTCATCCAGGTACTGGGCTGCAGCTGCCTTTGCCGAACAGCGACCTACAGAGAACACAGTGTCTGTTGACACTGCGCTCACTATTAACTGGCAACTACATGTGGTAGGCAGCCTGAAGTGCCCTGAAGGATAGAACCCTGTGTTGATTGCAGCAGTATTCACAGCAGACAACACAGAATCGAACCAGACCATACATCCACATGACGTATTTAATTCTGCACTCCCCTCCCCCGATCATACCCCCCCCCCCCCAGCACAGGGTACAAATTTTGAACTTGATGTCCAAAAAAAAGTATGGGAAAAATTGCGCCACAATCGTTAAAAATATTGGGAAAAATTGCGCCAGAATTGGCCGTACTAAATTTTTCCAGACAGGTTTCTTCCAGCACTAAATCCCCCCCCCCCCCCCCGTGTAACAACCTTTTGCCTCCAAGTTCCCGCGCTCAGTCCTTCCTTTGGCGAGCGCAACACAAACCCCCCACCCTCTCCTTCGTGCCTTTGCTGCGCGTGTTGCGTCCCCTTGGCCACCCATGGCGCGCGCGGGTGTGGGTTGTGGCGGGTGTTGTGCGTTGCGCAATGGAGGGGGGGTCCCCAGGAATCTCGATTTTTCAGCCAACCCACTGGCCCGAAAACAGCCGGGTCCTCACCGGTGGGGGCCCGTAGGAGGGCTGACTTGGGAAACTTGAAGATAGCACCTGAGACCCCCGTCATTGGTTTTGGGGTCCATATTGAAGAAAAATGTGGAATGGGACCTGGGTCCAAATCCATGAACAGTGGTGGCTATAGGCCAATTCTATTGCCTTCAGCAAGTCCACTTCGTGATGGTTCATTCTTTACCTCCCGGAATTCCAAAAGGTGCTCCAAACACCCTCTGTTTCGTGCATGACAGCAATGATGGTACCACAGCTCTCCATTCAAGGGATATGTTATCAAGGAGGGTGGTTGTCACAACGCTTGATGGACAAGTGCCTACACAACTTTCAGAGCAGAGTGAAGGCATGACATTCAAATAGGACACTGTTCCAACGGTTGGGCACATGGGTGAAAATGATGGACACATTGTTTAGAGGATGGGTACAGGAAATCAATGTGACATATCACGAGTTTTAACAGAGGCATGCCAGGAGGAGCCAAAAAGCACCCCCCACGAGACATGAGATATTACAGACACATCACCCCCCCCCCCCCCTGATGTACAAAATTAAGGATGGCAGAGAGAGTCCATCAGAGCGCTGTGGCAGGGCAAGAGGCTCTGGCTACAAAGATCCCAAGGGGGAGCGTCAGTGCGCCAGGCGCGCGCCGGGCATTGTTTGGGCCACTTTTGATACGGAGCCCTAATCCACGCTTTTTGCATGGGTTATGCACCCCGCCCCCCACTTGCGCAAGCACGGCTGCGGTCCCAAAAACCCAGGCAAAATAGCGTTCAACGCCCACCCGGTGCTTAGACAAGACTGTGCTTGTGTGTGGCACACATGATGGCAAACACACATGACTGCCCACATCCGGGAGAGCCCTCAGATGCAGATGGTGATAGGCTGTGGAAGGGGAATATCAGGAATGGCGACGAATCACATCACAACAAACATCATCGGGTGGCAATGTGCGGTAAAATGTTTTTAAACCCCATGTTACATCTGGGACCACAAAAACAGCGGCTCGTGCAAGGGGGAGGGGGGGTAGCAATATTGATTTCTCCCTTCCGTCGTGTAATCCAATGCCTTCCAGCAGCGACAGGCTGTACGGGATGTACCGCGACCCAAGGCCGTACGGTGCAGAAGGTGCTCGCTGCCACTGATGTGGGCTGTGTGTATAGCACAGGGCCCAGGGGTTTTCTGGAGTGCGAAATACTACCCGTCGGTTGGTGTGCGGCAGTTGTGCAATCCTCTCCCGAGAAATGATATTATAACCATAACCGTCTCCGTGGGACGTGCACCACAAATTGCGAGAAGGGTATTTCGAAAGGAACACCACCCGGAATGGCATATATGAAACGCAATGCGCATGGCACCGCCTGATCGTGGGTCACCGTTAGGTTGCATCTGCAAATCCCCCCCCACCTGGATCCCCCCCCCCCCCGCTCCCTAGTCAACACACAGGCAAAGTGCTTGGCCCCCAAAAGCGACAAGGACCCCATCAGTGGACAAATCCGTCGGACCGCGGTGTTGGGGACGAGGGGTCAGGGTTTCCAGGCACACACCTGACCCTCTTTGGTCATGAATGACCCAACAGCTTTGGGGAAATTCTCTGACCGCAGTGTCTGCCTCTCTGCACACTCCCTCTGTCCTCGTGCCGTCCTGCCCTTCACATTTGCGCTTCTGTTGGATCAAAAACGAATGGGAAACAAATATTCCTAAAACACGTGCCCTCACACTTCATTGGACAGGCAGACCGCTGCGTAATGAAGATAATGGGGACAATCGGACGGGCAGGGACCTTGGGAATGCTTAGAGGGGCCTTTGCATGCTTCGAGGCAACGTTTGAACCCGCAAACCCTTAGAGGCAGCCGCTGACCGGATGCTGCATGAGGCTGCACCCGCATGCAGCAGACACGAAGATGTCGACTGTTGCAAATGCTCAAAGCAACAAGTTCTGAAGGGGCGAGCCGCCCTCCATGCCCCACATGACATGTAATGCGATCGCCCGGCTGCTGCCACGACACAGAGCGGGAATGTGCTATAAGCGGCAGGGAAGCTCTGACCCAAGCACAACACCCCCCCTGTGACCCACACCAGAATCCCCAAATGGGTTGGCCAGGCACGCGCATGGGGCTCAGCCCCCCCCCCCCCCCACACACCCATCAGACTTTCCCAATCCTTTGGTATGAGGGACTCCTGGACTTTTAAGTACGGGCGGGGGCCGCGCTCAGAAGGGGCTGAGATATCCCCCAGACAACAGCAGAAAAAAATGAACACGCGCAACGAGGGCGTTCAGACAAGCCATCGATCGCCATGAGTCCGTTGAAGATGTCTACAGATCATTTCAGAGCCCCCCTCCCCCCCAAAAAAAACCTTTCGGCAACAACATGTCACAGTGGCTGATGAGGAGTAGGAGAAATTCCTTTGTGCATGGGGGCCAGGGGGTTCAACCACTTTCCAGACTCCTCTTCTCCCAACAGGACTGCCATGACTGAGGCCACTCCCCACAATCCTGAAAGCCCCCCACTCCAAAAAAGCCCAGAAAATGAGGACCAAATGTCCTTCAGAACTCGGTCAGACCCTTCCAACAAGTCCCCTCAAAACATCCCAAGACCAAAGGGCTTGATGTGGGTTGGGGTGCACACAACATCATGAATCAACCAGTTAAGGTAAGGGGACTTTCTGTTGGGGCAGACTCTCACATGCCCTATCAACGTCTATATGACAATTTATGTCATTATGCGGGGCCCTCTAAGCATGCACTGCTGCTCGGTTTGGCTTGCACCCCCTCTGCGTCTGTGTCCCACAACAATGATCGCATGTGGAGGAGCCCTACCTCATGAATCAATACACAAGCAAGACATGCCGGCCTTTCAATTGCTTTACATTGAATATGTGTGCGTTCTGTTACAGAGCTCCCTTAAATAAGGGCGAGTGGCAGGTGAAAAATGCGTTTGCTGAGGGGGATGGGGTGCGTATTGGAAACGGGCTCCCTTGGCCAAATGCACGTTTTGCCCCAGAAAACCGATATTCTGGTGGTTCCTTGCTGCAGGAGGACGCTGACTGGCCGGTAACGCCTCCTGTGGCACATTGGGTGTGGCTGCTGACCGATCGGTCATGTAGCCGCACCCCACTCAGGGCGGTCCTTAACGAAAAAAAAAGTGTTCTGTTACACAATTTTCCCAAAAAAGTCCGCGGGCACACCATGTGTTGGCGGTGGGCGGTTGGCAGTTGGCGGTTGGCGACTGGCAGTTGGTGGCGGTTGGTGGTGGTTGGCGGCGGTTGGTGGTTGGAGATTGGTGGTTGATGGCGGTTGGCAGTGGTTGGCGGTTGGTCGGTGCTGGCGGTTGGTGGTTGGGCGGGAAGAAAATTGCTCTGCGGGGGGGGGGGGGGGGGGGTGACACGGAAGCCCATTTTCCCAACCCCCCCCCCCCCCCCTCCTTGGCTGCCGTGATGGGAGGGGGGGTTCAGGGCGGGGGTGCCCGACCTGCCGTGCCGGGGGGGGGGGGTTCAACCCAACATCTATGGCTCAAAATGATACCCACGTCGCGCTGATCATTTTGACTACTCAAATGTGGGGGGCGGAAATTATTGGTGGAAAAACGTTTTCGGGCCAAAATTTGTGTTCCTGCGCCTTTGGCGCCAACATCCGTTCTTACACAAAACAAAGGGCCCGACACGGAACCCCTTTTCTTGCCCCCCCCCCCCCCCCTCCTTCGGCGGGCGTCCATGTCACCCCCCCCCCCCCCTCCCTGCACAGCAATTTTCAGGTCGCCTTGGCGGCACTTGGTGGTTGGCGGTTGATGGTCCCTTGGGGCGGTCCCTAAGGGTGGTCCTTAAAAAAAAAAAAAGAAGTTTCTTAAGGACCCCCCTGAACCCACTTGTGCGTGGCCTCGCGTTTGGTTGGTGCCAGAGGTGTTTGATGCCCCCGTCGTTAGGAGTTTGGCAGCACCCGAACCCTGACTCTAACCGATGCTGTACGGTATTGCGCAGCATGTGAGGAGAAGGGAGTGGGCCATAGAACCCTAGAAACCCCACGAGAGGGTGGGTGGGGAGGGGGGGGGGGTGCCAATCAATCTGCGCAAAATGCCAAGAAACAAAAGCAGAGGCCTTAATAGTTCAATCATGTACTGTCATGGGCCCATCGGTTGGAAAGGACGTGTGTTTGGGGGGGGGGGGGGGGTCATACCTTAGGATCAACGCCACAGCGCGCTGATCATTTGGAGATATACCTATTGGGGCAAACATTTCGGGGCTTCACTCTGTCTTTTGGCGCCCTGTTTGCTGGGCAACTAATTTTCAAGTCGAAGGGTGGAGAGGGTTGCACAGCCAAACGAACCCCGCTTTTTCCAGGAATCATCTCATTGTCGCATGCAATGACAAATCAAAGAGGATGAGATTGACAAGTTCGGGGAGTTGATTAAACTCTCTGCTCCAGCTCTGCCCCTCTTCCCCTTTTAGGTACCCAAAGACCCCAGACAACCCCCTGCCACACTCCCTGAGGCGTGTAGGATGGGTGGTTGGGGAACAGCGTGGGAGCTCTCTACACCACTACACACAAGTTCTGCGCTGTTCCCCTGCGCTGTGGGAATGGATGCCATCATCACATGGGCCGGAACTGCTGCGCCACAAATGCAGGACGTGGAAATCCTCGGAGCACAGCTCTGGAGATCCCCAGATGCAATGCGAGGGGCGACTATCCTTTCCCGGGTGTGTGGGGGGGGGGGGGCGGGGGCACGTTTGCATGACGCCTGGTTGTGTTGTTGCCTGCAGCTGGCGGCGTCTATTGGCCTCTCGCCACTTACCATTGCCCTTCCTTTGAAACGTTTCCCTCCGCAGGTGGCGGTGCCCATCGGCCTCTCGCCACCTTGTGCCCTCCCTCTCCCTGCCTGGCCTTTCCTTACCTCCCTACTCACCCTTCCTTTCCCTTGGTAGGCCAACCGAGCCCCCGGACTGTCCCTGTTTCACTGCTCTGTGTCGGGTCCCGGTGGGTGGGTGGGGGTGGGTGTCGGCATGACGCTTCTGCAGAGACCGTGGTTGACCGACAGTGGTTGACAGTCCAAGCCTTCGTAGGGCAAGCGCCAACAACTGCCCGTTGAAGCAACAACCACCGGTCACCGTTGGTGGGCCACTCAACTGCGTCATGGCCTGAGGTCTGCCGTTCACTGACCCCTTGGGCCCCATGTTGTCCCCCAGGGCCGTGCCTATGGCCTCATACTTCTTCCACGGTCCTCCTCCGCGCCACACTGTCCGACGACCCGCAGATCAGCGCCCAGCAGAAGACCCCAGTGCAGGCCAGGCACCCCAGCACCGCGAGGATCAGGGCGCCGAGGATCAGAATGACGGGGAGGAGGAGCACCAGGACGAGGAGGTAGACGGATCCGGTCAGCGTCTGGAGAGCACGGAACCGGGACATGGCGAGCGAAAAGAAAGCTGCTGAACTCTTGTACGCCTGGTCCCAGAGCACCCGCCGATCAGTAACCGCTGTCGGTTACCGGCCGTCATCAGGCTTGTTTTTCGAAGGGGGGGGGGGAGGGGAAGGGGGGGGGGGGCTGAGATCTAAAGGTTTGTGTACCAAAAAGGGCCCAAAAATCTTTTCCCTCCGAAAAATTAATCTTTCCCATGAGGAATTTTTCGTAGACCCTTGGGGGGGGGTGTGATCCTCTTCCTCACATTTTCCCGGTTCAAGCACAAGGCTGGCCGTCATTTGACCACCAGCTGCGTCGGCTGATTGCCAACCAACATCGGTTGAGTGACAAACACCGATCGGTGGATGCAGAGAACGTGAAGCAAAATGGCCACCAATACACCCCAAACACACACAAGAATGGAGCAAGAAAAATGGTTAAGAAACATGCGTAAACCATGTCCGGGAGGGTTATTCTAGCCCTCTGCAGGTCTGACCTGTGAGAAGCAGCAAGCGGTAAGCAACAGACAACAGGTGACTAAGTGACTGGTGCTCAGGGCCTGGTGCTCAGGGCCAGCTGCAACTTGGGTTTACCAAGTTATCTCTCTCCACCAGCGAGCACCTTGGTGTGACGTCTCACTGTTTGACACACACACACACACACACACACACACACACACACACACACACACACACACACACACACACACACACACAGGAGGAGGAGATGCGGTCCCCCGGTAGGGCGCCCCCGCGGCACATCCCCATGGTGCCCGCCGGCCCTCCACGGTCTGGAAAGCGACCGGGAGGGAGGTTTCACCCCAACCCGTCCGGCTAAGCATCATGGCGGCGGCTCTCCTCTTCGTCTCCTCCCCTTGTCCCCTGGTCCGCGCTACGTGCATGCACCCGCCCTACACGCAGCCGGATCCCCTCCCAGGGGCACGGAATGGGGGGCGAGGCGGAGCGCCGGCTCCACTTCCGGCACGGTCCACCACCCCCCCAAGGGAAGGGGGACGCAGTCTCACGGGTGTGGGCCCTTAGCCGCCAGGTACTACCGACTGGGCGGCGTTTGGCCGGCGGAACACGGGGGCTTGGTCCGTGGCCTGGTCCCCCCCCCTCCCCCAACGCGCGGCACTTCTGCCGAAGGTGCCCGTGCGCGGGGCCATCCTCTAACCCTCCGGTCGTGTCCCCCCAATCCGCAGTGCCGCACGTCTGCGGAGGGGACACGCAAACCCCTGCCTCGGTGAATCCAAAGCGAAGGAGGCCCCCCCGCCTCAGCGGCGGGGGCCTCGGTGGTCCCAAAGCGAAAGAAGCCCTTGCGCCTCAGCGGCGGGGGCCTTGGTGATCCCACAGCGAAGGAGGCCCCCTCGCCTCAGCGTCGGGGGCCTCGGTGTCCGAAAGCGAAAGAGGCCCCCTCGCCTCAGCGGAGGGGGCCTCGGTGGTCCCAAAGCCAAGGAGGCCCCCTCGCCTCCTCGCCTCAGCGGCGGGGCCTCGGTGGCCCCGAAGAGAAGGAGGCCCCCTCGCCTCAGCGGCGGGGGCCTCGGTGGTCCCAAAGCGAAGGAGGCCCCCTCGCCTCAGCGGCGGGGGCCCCGGTGGTCCCAAAGCCCAGGAGGCCCCCTCGCCTCAGCGGCGGGGGCCTCGGTGGTCCCAAAGCCAAAGAGGCCCCCTCGCCTCAGCGGCGGGGGCCTCGATGGTCCCAAAATGAAAGAGGCCCCCTCGCCTCAGCGGCGGGGGCCTCGATGGTCCCAAAGCGGAGAAGGCCCGCTCGCCTCAGCGGAGGGGGCCTCGGTGAACCCAAAGCCAAAGAGGCCCCCGCCTCTGCGGAGGGGCCCCGGTGGTCCCCAAACGAAGGAGGCCCCCTCCCCTCGGGGGCCTCGATGGTCCCAAAGCGAAGGAGGCCCCCTCGCCTCAGCTGCGGGGGCCTCGATGATCCGAAAGCCAACAAGGACCCCTCGCCTCAGCGGAGGGGGCCTCGGTGGTCCCCAAACGAAGGAGGCCCCCTCGCCTCAACGGCGGGGGCCTCGGTGGTACCAAAGCGAAGGAGGCCCCCTCGCCTCAAAGGCGGGGGCCTCGGTGGTCCCAAAGCCAAGGAGGCCCTCTCGCCTCAGCGGAGGGGGCCTCGATGGTCCCAAAGCGAAGGAGGCCCCCTCGCCTCAGCGGCGGGGGCCTCGGTGGTCCCAAAGCCAAAGAGGCCCCCTCGCCTCAGCGGCGGGGGCCTCAGTGGTCCCAAAGCGAAGGAGGCCCCCTCGCCTCAGCGGCGGGGGCCTCGATGGTCCGAACGCCAAGTGTGGGGGAAGGATAAATACCTGACGAACCCACGGGGCGTCCCTATCCCCCCGCGGCCTAGGCTGGACCGGAGGGACTCGGGTGTAACCGCCGCTGTGTGGGGGAAGGAAAAATACCCGACGAACCCACGGGGCCTCCCTATCCCTCTGCGGCCCAGGCTGGACCGGAGGGACTCGGGTGTAACCGCCGCTGTGTGGGGGAAGGAAAAATACCTGACGAACCCACGGGGCGTCCCTATCCCCCCGCGGCCCAAGCTGGACCGGAGGGACTCGGGTGTAACCGCCGCTGTGTGGGGGAAGGAAAAAAAAATTCCTCACGAACCCACGGGGCGTCCCTATCCCCCCGCGGCCCAGGCTGGACCGGAGGGACTCGGGTGTAACCGCCGCCGTGTGGGAGAAGGAAAAATACCTGACGAACCCACGGGGCATCCCTATCCCCCCGCGGCCCAAGCTGGACCGGAGGGACTCAGGTGTAACCGCCGCTGTGTGGGGGAAGGAAAAATACCTGACGAACCCACGGGGCCTCCCTATCCCCCCGCGGCCCAAGGTGGACCGGAGGGACTCGGGTGTAACCGCCGCTGTGTGGGGGAAGGAAAAATTTTTTTTTTCTGACGAACCCACGGGGCATCCCTATCCCTCCGCGGCCCAGGCTGGACCGGAGGGACTCGGGTGTAACCGCCGCTGTGTGGGGGAAGGAAAAATACCTGACGAACCCACGGGGCCTCCCTATCCCCCCGCGGCCCAAGCTGGACCGGAGGGACTCGGGTGTAACCGCCGCTGTGTGGGGGAAGGAAAAATACCTGACGAACCCACGGGGCGTCCCTATCCCTCCGCGGCCCAGGCTGGACCGGAGGGACTCGGGTGTAACCGCCGCTGTGTGGGGGAAGGAAAAATACCTGACGAACCCACGGGGCGTCCCTATCCCCCCGCGGCCCAAGCTGGACCGGAGGGACTCGGGTGTAACCGCCGCTGTGTGGGGGAAGGAAAAAAAAATTCCTCACGAACCCACGGGGCGTCCCTATCCCCCCGCGGCCCAGGCTGGACCGGAGGGACTCGGGTGTAACCGCCGCTGTGTGGGGGAAGGAAAAATACCTGACGAACCCACGGGGCGTCCCTATCCCCCCGCGGCCCAGGCTGGACCGGAGGGACTCGGGTGTAACCGCCGCTGTGTGGGGGAAGGAAAAAAAAATTCCTCACGAACCCACGGGGCGTCCCTATCCCCCCGCGGCCCAGGCTGGACCGGAGGGACTCGGGTGTAACCGCCGCCGTGTGGGAGAAGGAAAAATACCTGACGAACCCACGGGGCGTCCCTATCCCTCCGCGGCCCAGGCTGGACCGGAGGGACTCAGGTGTAACCGCCGCTGTGTGGGGGAAGGAAAAATACCTGACGAACCCACGGGGCCTCCCTATCCCCCCGCGGCCCAAGGTGGACCGGAGGGACTCGGGTGTAACCGCCGCTGTGTGGGGGAAGGAAAATTTTTTTTTTCTGACGAACCCACGGGGCATCCCTATCCCTCCGCGGCCCAGGCTGGACCGGAGGGACTCGGGTGTAACCGCCGCTGTGTGGGGGAAGGAAAAATACCTGACGAACCCACGGGGCCTCCCTATCCCCCCGCGGCCCAAGCTGGACCGGAGGGACTCGGGTGTAACCGCCGCTGTGTGGGGGAAGGAAAAATACCTGACGAACCCACGGGGCGTCCCTATCCCTCCGCGGCCCAGGCTGGACCGGAGGGACTCGGGTGTAACCGCCGCTGTGTGGGGGAAGGAAAAATACCTGACGAACCCACGGGGCGTCCCTATCCCTCCGCGGCCCAGGAGGGACCGGAGGGACTCGGGTGTAACCGCCGCTGTGTGGGGGCGGAACGTGTCGTGTGCCCGCAATCCTACACGGGGCGTCCCTATCCCCCCTCTCTGCACCAGGCAGAGACCGGGAGACGCCCACGCGTAGCCCTTGCGGCCGCCGTGGGGATCTCCCGGTGCCGTGGTTGGCTGGGGGGGGTGGTCCTAACCCCTTCCTATCCCTTAGCAGCAGCCTCCCCTTATTTCAATTTCATTCGACGTATTCCGACCGGCCGCCCCAAGTGGGATTCCCGGCATGGGGGGCACGGGGGGGCCTCCCCTTATTTCATATTTCTCTCGAAATAGACACGGCCGCCCTGCAAGGCACTGGCAGGGGCGGGGGGCGACCCCTTATTTCAGCAAAGCACATAAAAGCCACGGGTCCGGGGGGCCTCCCCTTATATCATTCCATAACTCCATGACTCCATAATTCCTCCACCCCGTGTAGGCAGAGGACCAGGGACCAGGGGGCCTCCCCTTACTTCAGTAAAGCCAAAAAAGCCAAGGGTCCGGGGGGCTTCCCCTTATATCATTCCATAACTCCAAAACTCCATAATTCCGCCATCCCTTGTAGGCAGAGGACCAGGGACCGGGGGGCCTCCCCTTATTTCAGTATAGCAATTCAAGCCACGAGTCCGGGGGGCCGCCCCTTATATCATTCCATAACCCCAAGTATCGGTTCCTCCGCCCACAGGACCAGGGACGGGGGGCCTCCCCTTGTTTCACAGCACTTTCTGGGGAGCCAGACGTCGAGGCTGCAGGCAGGTGCCATTACCCCGGCGCAGTGAGCACCGTAGCGGCAGGCGCTGGCCCTTACCTCAGCCCCGATGCTGTCTCCCCTTTATTCCACCGCCTCCCAGCTCCGGATAGGATGAGGTCCCCACCCCATGATGTACCTGTGCAGAACACAAGGTGCAGTGGGTTGGGGTAGGGGAACGCACACGAGCCCTGGAGAGGGCTGGGTCACAGGGGGACCCGGGTTACTCCTGCATACCGCCACCCCCCGGTGGAGCCCGCCCTGTGCCATCGTGACTCTCCCACGGTGGCCGGCGGGGGGTGGGGCGCGCAAACCCGTGCCCTGGCCGCCGCGGCTGGACCAGGTCACCCCCAGATTGCGTGTTAGCCCGGGGGGGACCCCCCCCGGTTTCACCCCCACACCACGGTGAGGTCACGCGCCCCTGGGCAGCAGTGGGGGTCACACACACACACACACACACACACACACACACACACACACACACACACACACACACACACACACACATACACACACACACACACACACACACACACACACACACACACACACACACACACACATACACACACACACACACACACACACACACATACACACACACATACACACACACACACACACACACACACACACACACACACACACACACACACACACACACACACACACACACACACACACACACACACACACACACACACACACACACACACACACACACACACACACACACACACACACACACACACACACACACACACACACACACACACACACACACACACACACACACACACACACACACACACACACACACACACATTCAGAAGCCAAAGAGCAATGCACTGTCACACCCCCAAGGCCTCTGACTCTACACGCCTGTGGTCTCATTCGGGCGACTGGATTTCCCTGGGCCCTTGTCAGAACGTCAGCAGTGAACTTTGGCCCCTTGGAGTATGAGGCAGTGGTGGAAACGGTGCCCGTCAGGCAGGCTGCTGGTCTTCCATATGGGCATCACATTGGGGTTGCGTTCAGGCCACGGCTTACCGTTACCGCGCGCGGGGGGGGGGATTGGAATGGCAGCTTGGGCTCGTCTGCCTGACCCACCCACCCACATCAGAAAAATTTTCCTCAGGAAAAACATGACACTTATGAGAGGGGCCCGAAATTGGAGGTCGATTTTAGGTAAAGAAACTTTTTTTGGCCCCCGACCAACCCCCCCCCCCCCCCCGGGCATAGGTCACGGTCGCCACTGAGCCGTGGCCTGGTTGCGTGACTGCGTGATTGCCATGTCATGATTGACAGGACAACAGGGGCAACGCGGACCCTCCCCCCCCGACTTGTGGCACTTTTGCGGCACTTTTGTGTCGGGCGACGTCATGAGTGGATGCAGCTTTACAGTGATGAGGGACTTCATTCTGACTCACTGATAAACTTCTTGCACCCAAGTTACTGGCGGCGTCTTTTGTGTAAATGCCTTTCCGAGCACATCTGGAGAGAAGTACTGCCGGGTGGTTCGCTGGATGATAGCGCTGTGGGATTTATCACATGCCAATTGCCATGCCATGCTACGGGGGGTGGGGGGTGAATCTCGTGCGGGGATTATTTCACTGGGGAAAATTTCGGAGGGGGAAAAATGTCGCCACCCGTGCGAATCCCAAAGCTCACACTGCCTCACGCATTGCACTGCCGACAAAACTAGATCGCCACGGGAAAATTTCGCCACCTTCCTTAAAGATGAGGTATTCCTGTGCAAGTATCCCCCCCTCCCCCCGTATGCGTCATGGTGGTCGACAGTCAAAATACCGTTCCCATTCCCATGCCAGTGCCCATGCTGCAGCCGTCTACAAATGGTTTCTCTATCGGAATGATATGCCAGCGATCCCTTTCAAGGGGGTTGACATGGTCCAGACGTGGTCGTCTGCCTGGGGCAATCGCACGGGGGTCAGTGCGCAAAGCAGGCGCCACGCGTGGTCACACGGATGCTCAAATACGCGTTTCCCTCCCGTGAATCAGTGCTAGCGGGACGAAAGACTTTGAAAAGGCGGGGGACACAGAGTGGCACCGAAGGGCCTTACGTCGTGCAGAGCCCCCAAAACGCGTCAGAATACGCTGGCGGACAAGGCACGCCTTTGGGGCACCGAAGCAGTTCCCTCCGGCATGGCACACGGCACCAGCACGAGGACGCGGCAGAGCCCCGGGAGCAGCACCTTGAGGGTGTTCCAGCGGAACCAGCGGACGCGGGCGTTGCGGTCCGCGGCGAGGCGGCCGACCATACAGAGGGTCATGAGCAGGAACAGCGCGAGGGCCACGAGGTAGAAGGGGATGGCGAGGGGGGAGTAGAACAGCAGGATGCGCGTCCACCGCTGGCAGCCCCGCGGCGGCTCCTCGGTCCCCTCCCGCGTGAACTGCCGCCCGGCGCACCCGGAGATGGGGTTGCGGGTGTCGTAGTGCGCCGGGGCGAGGCCCATGCCGGTGATGACGATGCTCTCCCCGCACAGCCAGCACCAGTCCTCTTTGCACTGCGGGCACTTCATGTGGTTGCAGCCAGTGAACTTGTAGCTGGGCACCTGAGGCATTGGGGGTGGGGGATGAGGGGCTGTTCTGCGGCGGGACATGCCTGACCTCCGATCGTGGATACGACACACCAGCGCAGCCTCACCCCATCCAACTGCCCCCAGTCCCTGTGCCACCCCCCCCCCTAAACCGGACCCCTCAAACCGGACGTGAGCTGGCGAGGGGACTGGAATCACAGCATCGCCGGCCCAGAGAGCAGGATGCCCCCCTCCCCCCCCCAAGTCCGGTCCCTTCCGCAAACACTGTAGCTACCCACCCAGGCCCTATCCCGTGTCCAACAAGCGATCCGAACACGCATTTGTTCATGAGACGAGGGTGTTCGGGAGGATGTTGTTGTCTGCAGAAACAACTGTTCACAGGCATGACCACGACACTTGGCTCAGACACATGTCCTCTGGCATTTTTCTTTGTGGCCACAAAGACCGCGGTCAGGTCAACAACGGTCAGACCGGTTTGCAGTGCGTGGACACGGCCGTGCTCGCAAAGGAAGCAATCATGATTCACACTGCATCAGTTGGTGGGTTCTTGGAATGCTATGCACAAGACGGCGTGATAGAGAAAGGTTTGGTGAGTGGGCCGACAGCCAATGTGTAAAGGCAGATTCCGCACGGGTAATGCACGACCCATCAGGGCAAAGCGACAGCTCATGCAGTGCTCATAAAAGGGGGGGGGGTACATGGCCGAGGGCCATTATGCCCTTTAACCGTTTCCCCATGTTTTCCCCATTTGAGGGACGCGGTTGTGCATGGTTTGCAGCATGCGCATCACGATGCATGTTCACTGTATGGACCCAGGCAGTCTCGTGGGGTGTTCATCAGGGAACCATAGATATTCTCCCTGAACGCAGCCATCATCACACAGGGCGTCTCCAGTCGTTGGGGGCTCAATGCCCGGCACTGATTGACTGAATGCCCGGTTGGCCGGTAGTCCAGAGTGTGACACAGGTGCATAATTTGCTTCGTGCAGCGCGGTGCTGCTACATCGGCGTTCCTGGGTGAGCTATGTACAGGGCGTTGGGGTCCAGGCATTGGGGCTCTGGGGACGCTTGGTTCTGCGAGATCAAGCTCCTGCCATGTGGCATGCATAGCCATGTCTCCTGCCCAACCCTGTTCCTGCCCCACAGGACCTTGCAGGCTGGACAGGGCTTACTGGTCTTTTGCAGTAGGTCCCGCGTGTCTTTACTGATGGCACGCGCCTCGTACGCCTCACAAGACTCTTCCGGGGGATGTGCGTTGCTGTGATGGAAGCAGTAAATGAACCCGCATTCCTCACAAGTCATCTGCGGGGCCTCGGGGTTGCCGGTCTGCGGGTGGTCGCACTTGGGGCACTCGCGGAGATTCAGGTTCTCCCGAGCGCCTTTGAACCGCTGGTACTTCCGCACCATCTCGTCGTCGCCGTTCAGCAGCTGCAATATGGCGTCTTCAGTAATCTCCTCGGGGCACCGCTCCGTCCCCTCGATTACAGAGGGGCACTGGATCGTGACTTGACCGTCCACGATTTGGGAGCGAACGTAGCCCTGCAGCACGCAGCGCGATCATCAATCCCTCCCTCAGGGCGATCATGTTCTGAGAGGCAAGACTGACACTGACTGCCTGCCTGCCTGCCTGAGTGTGACCAACTTCCTGACTGACTTCCTGAATGATTGACTGATCGACCAACCGACCAATCGACCGACTGTGACTGACTGTGAGACTGACTCTGAGACTGACTGACTGACTGACTGACTGACTGACTGACCGTGACTTACTGACTGTCTGAGTCAGAGAGAGCTGAGCGTGATAATCCAATCTTCGGACTGGGTATGTTCTGAGAGCCCAACGACACACGGTACACACGCGACAGCCCAAGCAAAACCGAGTTGTAAATGGCGTGAAGTTGCGGCTTCTTTCCCTTGGTCAAACCAGCGAACTTGGGCCGGCAGGTCAAGATTCTGCAACCTTGCGGATGCAGCGACGAGTCCAGTATTTTTATCGCGCACGCGCCTTGAGCGCGCCGCACAGCCGCTCCCGATTTGTCACCAATATTACCAATACCATTGTGCCACTGCTTTCAATTCCGTTGGCCTCACCTTTGAGATGCGCAAATCCGTGCATTTTATGCCGCACCTGCAGGCAGTCGCAGCAGAACAGGTGCTCGCACGGCTCCACGGTGAAGGCATCGGCAAAGCGCTCTAGGCCCAGGCAGATTTGGCACTTGAAGGTCCGCTCAGTGCCCGGGGCCGCCAGGGACTGGATGCTTGAGGTTGCTCTCTGCAGCGACGAGTCCAGGCTGAGAGACTGCCTGAGGCTTGAGGAGACTCGGTCGATGACTGAGGCCATGCGCTCCCGGATCTCCACCGAGGCCGGGGTCCCTGGTTGGGTGGCATCCACGCCAGAGGCAATGGGAGTCAACATCATGGCTCTGGACAAGGGGATATGCAATGCCGAGTCCCGAAAAAATGCCAAAGCCCAAAATTGCAATCTAAAATCCAACAAAATCCTACTTTTTGAGATGCATTGGTATTCTGTTACATGAAGGAATGTGCGGTGAATACACGAAATGACTTGTAGCATAGGCTGCATGTGTTATTGTTCCCTTGGTGTACAAAGTGCCGTCTTCATGTTAAGTGGGTCCCAAATCCATGGAAACTACACACGCCATGCGACACACCCCAATAAGCTATGAGACCCTGCATATATACATCCCTGTGGCATCAATGAGCATGACTCAATGTGATTTGGTCGGCGTCTCTTGCATTCCAGTTCCCAGGTTGCTTCAAGTGACCGTCTACAGGGATCTATCGGCCATTGAGCCGAATATCATCATCAACAAATGGTTGAGTATGGGTTCTGTTGTATGTTTAAATTGGTTTTCCCCCCATGGGCTTGGCACTTGCTGCTTCGCCCAACCAAACCCCACGCACCTCCTTCCACCTCCCCTCACTGTCATCCACACAGTAGACGAGACAACAGTGCACAGTCGTTGACATTGCTGAACCCAAAGAACGTAGTGTTGCGTGACCATTGTGCTGCTGTGCCGGCGGCACCATCCGTCACCACCACCACCAGGGAACACAGGGTGGTGCGGGTGGTGCATGGTAGGGGACATCCACGGTCCCGATAGACGTTTATACGACACACATATACGTTGGTCCATCGCCTGTGCGACGGCCGCGCCTGTACCTGTGCCTGTGGTGGGCGGTGGTTCTCCCGTGAAACGTGTCACGGCCCCATCGAGGCCGTTCGCTGGCGAGTTGCTCTGTGCCCCTACGCCACACTTCGCCCCGCGGCCCTTGCTACTCTATGCCACACCTTGCGCGCTCACCCACTCACGTCCGGCACGCGCCCGTTGTTTTAGGGAGGGTGGGAGGGCGACGGCACACCACAAAACAAACAAACACTAGGCGGGTGTTCACGAGGTGCCCTCCTCCCACCCCCTTGCCCAATTTAAACTCAAGTTTACTGCATAAACTTTAGTTTAAATTGGTTTTCCCCCCATGGGCTTGGCACTTGCTGCTTCGCCCAACCAAACCCCACGCACCTCCTTCCACCTCCCCTCACTGTCATCCACACAGTAGACGAGACAACAGTGCACAGTCGTTGACATTGCTGAACCCAAAGAACGTAGTGTCGCGTGACCATTGTGCTGCTGTGCCGGCGGCACCATCCGTCACCACCACCACCAGGGAACACAAAAAAATTATTCAAAATCACCCTTCTTACTGGGTTTGGTCCACATCTCCACTTGCGCTTTCCACTTCTCCGTGGCCACCCCCCTCCTGCTGCACTTCCCGCATCACTGCGGCCACCGCCTGCACCATAGCCGGCGAACCGGCGGCCCAAAGCCTTTGCGTCCCTGGCGGTAGCCGAGGCCCGTGTTTCAGCTTTTCCACCGTTACGGAGATACGCACGCCACGTGTCGCCCCGGTCCACTCTGGGATGAAGACCGCTCGCTCCATGGAGTGTGTTCCCTGCGGCTTTCCTTCGACCTTGCGTTGCGTCTCGCGCCGCCATGTTGCCTCGACACGTCTGCACAACCGCATCACGACCGGAAAGCGCTTGCTGTTCGCCAGCCCTGGTGTGACCGTCCACGTTCGATATGACACGCTCGCCACCTCGTATACTTCTTCAAACCTGTGAGCCGCCACCAGTCTATCGTCTCGTCGCCCCCGCTTAGCCGCCACTTGCGCCGCATCGCGCTGCGCGCTGCCAGCTCGTGGCATGTGTAGCACGTGTGGCGCCGCAAAACAAAGTTCTGCCACGAGCAGTGCACAACACTCCCCTCAACAGCCCAGGCACTTGCTGCCGGGCCCACGCACGACGCTCACGCACACCCACCGCAGGCTCACTACAGGCGCGCAGACTCACGGCTCGAAATCAGAAACGCAAGACACCCCAACATTCTGTCTGAGTGCAAACAGGTAACAAATCTGCCATTTGGTCGAAGGCAGCCCCCAGTGCCATGCTCTTGTCACCAAAAAAATTGGTGCGGACCCGAGACAGATAGTCCGCCGGCATGATGGCCCCGGGTACATACGAAAGGTGCACCGAAGTCCCTCCCTTTGCCAGAGCATACATTATTTGTCGAACACACCGACGCTGCTCCCTCAGCCCAATTCCCACTTTCCCTGATCTTAGGCCCCAGAGCACCCCTTGGTTGTCCAGATGCAGTGTAGCCCAAGGGAGCTTCCGTCCCACCACTGATTTCACGGCCGCAGCCGCCCCTCGAAATTCTAGCACCTGCTGGTTCTGCAGCGGTACACGCAGGGAGTGGTGTGCTCCCGCCGATGAGCACATACCCACCCTGCCACTATTTCCGTCCCGCGCTGCGTCGGAGTACACCTGCGGGCACAGCCCCTTAGGGGGCGGGGGGGGGGGACGACGCAGGCGGCCACCAGCCCCTCCCAGCAAACCACAACGCACCCGACAGCAACCGCAGAAGGTTTGTGGGCGGGTGCGGCATCCATTTTGCGCCCCACTGTACGTGCGCAATGGGCCCCGCCAGAAAAAGGTTTGACCAATGCGATGGCCTGCAGGCCCAGATCAATTTCCCCACCACCCGCTGTACGGACTTTCGCGTAACCGGCCTGGATGCCATCAGTACGTACCTGCTCAGGGCATCTTCCAACGTGTGCCTGGTGTTCAGAATGACCCCCCGCCCAAAGTCGACATGCTTGCCTAAAAAGACAAGCTCCCTCTCCGGCCGACTGGACGACTTTTCACTGATCAGGAAGCCTGCGTTTTTCAGAACTTCCTTGAACTCCGCCAGCTTTGTGGCGACGGCGGCCTCGGAGTCGCCGAAAACCAGAAAATCATCGAGGTAGTGCATGAGCCGCAGCACCGCCCCTGCCACCTCCAGCCCCACCTTCCCCGTCAACTGTGCCAGCAGTCGCTGACACAGTAGTGGACTGTAGCTCCAACCAAACGGCAGCGTCTTAAAAATCCACACGCACTCCTCCCCCCCCACACGAAAAAGGTGGCCCTTCCCCTTTGGCAGCAGTATGGACCAGTAACAATTTGTGATGTCGATGTTGGCCCCCCAGCCACGCAGCCCTTGCGAAAAAACCTCCGCTAAAGACTCTACCTGAGGCAGGCTGACACGCGGCACCCTGTACCCGCCCTCCCACTGCCGCTGGTTCGCGCGCACCCCGTGCAGGATAAGTCGCGCCTTGGTCTCATTTTTGGGGATGGTGAAGGCAGTCGCCGTAGGCGACCACGGAATGCCCAAGGCATCCGCCTCCTGCCTAGACAGTTGCTGCAGTGCCCCCTGTCCCTGCAATGGCGCTGAGCATGTCAGCCGTGGGTCCTCGCACCTTCCGTACCTCCTCAGCAGACGAGAGTAAAATCTCCTGTCGCGGACTGACATAGATCTGCCACAGCCAATCCGGCAGTGGAACCGCACCCACTGACCCTATCCCTTTTCGGGCTATCTCAGGAGTCACCTCACCTTCCGGCACGGCGGGGTAAATGCCGTCCAGCAGTTCCCTAAGTCCCTCCATGACCATGGCCTCGCACAGATGCATCCATGTTAGCAGTGGCCTGTCGTCCCTCAAATCCTCACTCAACTGGAACACCTCTTTCCTGAACACATCCAACGCCTTGTACGCGCGTCCCTGCTCTACACCCCACTTTTGCGCAAAACGCAGCGAAAGCTGATACATGGCCTCTCGGAACCTGGCCTTGGAGGGCCGCCCCGCCTCAACGGTAGTATCAGACGTTACTCCCGCCCCGACACGACACACGCAGGCCACGTACGACGCGCATACCACCGCAACCCACCACGCCCGCGAAAGTAGTCGCACCAGTACCGCCAACAAAGCGCCAAACCCGCCTACGCACAGCCACAGCTCTCCACTAAGCGGTGGAGGAGTAAGACGAGTAAGACGAGTAGGACACGCTGCCGGTGGCTCCCCGCACTCGCTTGAACCCCCCCTGTGCCCGGGCCTCCTCAGCGCGCCCTCTCTTAAACTTAGGGACCAGGCGCAAGGGGACGAGGGCTTCCTCTGTGGGACGGCAGTCGGACGAAGCCGACTCGGTTGAGGAGGCCGGCACTTGCTGCCCACCACCCTGAACTTGCCGCGCCCCTGTCGAGCTGCCGCCCCCGTTGTCGGGTGCCTGCCTGTGCTTGGCGAGCTGTCGCTTCGGTCGCAGTTTGCTCCCCGCCCCGCCCTGGGCCGCCGTCGAGTTTCCAGCGTGCCCGTCGGTCCCGGGCATGGTCCTCGAGGGCCCAAACGCCACATGCTCCTTTCTGTGCTTCCACTGCTGTCGTATCCCAGACGGCCAGAGCTGTTCGAGCCGTAGGGACGTCGTGCGGCTGCGCCACCTGCCTCCAGCTCCCTCTCGGGGAGGTCGCGGCCAGAAATCTTCCGCTTGCACGGGCTGCGTTTCGGTCGGATGCGCGTACCACCGCGCGGTGGAGTCACGTGCCCAGCGGCCCCACACGGCGACCTGCCGTATTGTGGCCCCTGACGTCCACATGGCTCGAGCTCCAGCTCTGCGCCAAGCGTGCCAGCGGGCACCCTCAAATGGGGACCCGACGAGGAGGCGTTGCATGCCCTTCTCCAGCTGCTGTGTCGTCCACGGCCGCCTTCCTTCCGCCGCCGGCTCTGGGAAGTGGCGCTGGAGCCACTGCAGCCACTCCCTTGTAAGCGGCGTGAGTGACCTCTGTTGCCAGTCCTGCCTCGTCTTGGAGTCGAAGAACCGTACCGCGTCGTCCACGACCGCCCAAGGCTGTAGAGTGATTGCCTCTCCGACGCGCAGGAAGAGCTGGAACGAGACGATGGCCAGCCCGACCACTGCCCAGTCCTCCAGGCTGCTGGCCCTTGCTGCCATGTGTAGTAGCATGATCGGGGATCCCCAGATACGTTCTTTTGCCGCGTTCCTTGTCTTCTTCGCCGCCTTGACGGATCTCCAGATGGTGGCCGGGATGCACGCGTCAACCAGCCGCACTTCTGTCGCCATAACGGCTGCGCTGATGATCCCTTTGATTGTGCTCTCGGACTTCCCCAATCGGGCGCACTCCAATATGGCGTGCTCCAGGACCCGCTCCTTGGCATCACATGGGAACCGCCGCTCGACCGCCGCCAGCTTGCGCAGGTGACACTGGTATGTCCCCAATGACGATTCTTCCCATCCCAGCAGGACAAACGTCTGCCAGCTGTGCAGAGCGTCTTGTGTGCGTAGTCTCTCCATCTTCTGGAGGGCCGCCCCCCAACCGTCCCCTCCACGGGCACTTGCTGCCCCCCTGCGCCCGCCGTCTCGCCGAGCTCCGAGGCGGCGGGGGCCCCCTTCCATTCAGTCGCTCTCGACTGGGCACTGGAACCACCAGTGCTTGACTCTGCACACGTCGCAGGGATATCGCGGGGGCTTCCCTGTTTTGAGCACCTTGCCGCCTTTGGACTCGTACGTCTCTTCGGGTGTTCCCATGTTGGTGAAGCGGTCCTTCACTTGCTCCCTCCGCCTGTCTTGCACGTGCTGCGGAGCCAATTTTCCCGTCTGAGGCCTGGTCTTCGCTCCCTCCCCCTTGACGTTCGCCTTCTTTGAGCCCCTGGCCCCGTTTGCTCCGTCGGCGGTTCGAGCCTCCAGCTGCGCCTTGACTTCCTCCTTTTCGACCTCGAACAGCAGGTGTGACCACACTTCGGACAGGGCCTTCATCGCCGCCTCGTACTCAGACTCCAGCATGCTTTGCAGATTCTCCGCCGCCCAGCCTGCCATCGCCCCCGCCATCGCTCTCGCCCAGGCAGGTTTCGCCTTGTTGGCCTCCATCTCATGTCCCGCTTCCAGTACGAAAACCACCTGCCGCAGCTGCGGCACTGTCTTGGACGCTCGTAGCTCTTGTATCGTTCGTAGTTGCTGCTCCATCACGAGCTTCATGTCCTCCATTTCTTGGCGCATTTTCTCGATGTCTGCGTGCACCCCTTTGTCGTTTGGCGACCCGCTGGCACTGGAGTTGCCCCCAATTGACACCACGTCCGTGGGGTTCTTCTCCGGGGTTCCGTTCCCTGCGATCACTTGGGCATGCTGTGCTGACATGTAGAACGTGCAGTCGTTCCAATTGAAGGTCCGCTTGTGGAGGGTCCCGAAGGCTACGACTTGCTCGTAGATGCCCTCCATGGATCCCTTCAGACCATACTTCTGCCTCAGCCGATCTGCTAGTTCAACGGTGTCAATTCCCGCTGTCTTTGCCGCCGCCACGAGTCTGTCCGTGTCTTGCTGAAGCGTGGATGCGTTTAGCAGCTGCGTGGCCAGTTTATGCTGGCCCTGCTCGAGGTAATCCTCAAAGCTGATCGGCTGGTTCTCAGACTCAGGCATGGTCAGGGCGACGGCACACCACAAAACAAACAAACACTAGGCGAGTGTTCACGAGGTGCCCTCCTCCCACCCCCTTGCCCAATTTAAACTCAAGTTTACTGCATAAACTTTAGTTTTCGAAGCATGCATTGTGAATCCATCACACCGGTGGTGGCAATTTTTGATGCTAACAATAACAAGAACTGACAAGAAAAAGAGCAAGAAATACAGGGGGGAGGGGTGGGCAAACCTGCGAAATGTGTCACCATGAGGGTTGGCGCAGAATTCTGAAAATTAAAAAAGGGGTGGTTATTTACCCCTTTGTGGCGCAAATGTTTTTCGTTGTGAGGGTCATTGTTGGTCACCATAAAGTGCGAACGTGAATGTCTCCTCCAATCGGAAGTTCCATCGAAGAATGAGAGATGAAACATGGTTTAAGGGGGGATCATGACCCTTCTTTCTCCGCTGCGAACACCGCAGCTTTGGAACACAGGTCTACGTGGGTTTCCAGTCACTTTGACCACAGGAGGCAAGGGCAGGTGGTGGGGGGGGGGGCAATTTTCAGGGGGGAGAGGGCGTGTGTTATTCTTTTGCAGCCTGGGTCGATTTTCTTTTTTTTGCAGCCTTGGTCGCTTTCATCCCTCCCTCCCATGCCCCCATACCTGCCTCACTGTCTCTTTCCTTCCCTGTCCCCTGCCACTCCCTCAGTCTGTTCCTTCCAGGGCCTCTGTTTCTGTATTTCGAGAGCTTCAATGTGATGAATCACTTGCCCTTGCCTCACGATTGCACACCCCTCCTGCTCCTCATTTGACCGTCATGCCCACACAAATTCTTATCATGGGGCCATCTTGGTAGGTTTTTGGCCATCTTGGTAGGAATTTAGGCCATCTCGGTAGGAATTTGAGTCACCATGTACAGCCATGCGGCAAAAATACCATGCTGAAAATGGCGCAAAAACCCAGCTGCTGAAAAGGGGGGGGGGATATGCGAAACCCTCATGGTGTGCCTCCCCGCAGATCTACCCCCCTCCTCCCTGAAGAAACAAGACCCTCCTGGCTTTAAGGGGTTGAAATGCTGATTGGGATGTGGCTGGTTGGCCAAACCACAGGTGAGGCCAGGCAAAAACAGTCGAAAAGGTGAACCTTTTTTTTGGTCCAGACCAAGATGAGCTGGTGTATCCTGCTCACCATATGGTACTCGAGACAACCTCTCGGAATCAAGGTTCAGAGCTTTCCAGTTCTACGATGATCCCACAAATGACTGTGGTAGTGGATCGAACACGCAGTGAGGATTAGCTGAGTCTGAAACCAGGTTATGCAGTGGGAGACTGCCACATCCGTAGGGTTCCCAGTGTGCATGAGGCACACAGACTGTAGGCTGGAAAAAGACAGCAGAGTGTACAACACAGTTGAGTGAGCATGAAGTACAAAGACAGGGGGGGCAGTGAACATACATATGGTTTCGAAACAGCGGTGTGCTATGCACAGAGAAAGCCGTATCGAAAAAATAAATCAACACTGTGGTGGAAAAGGTCGTTGTCCACCATGGACGTGGTCACACTGTCATAACTCTGACTCTGAGGGGGTTGGGGAAGTGTGGGGGATGTGGGCCCTTTTTGGGTTGGGGGTTTCAGGGAGTTTTGGGGAGTTACAGGGCTGTGAACGCTTTTTGAGGTGATGCACTGTGGCTGCAGCAGCCCAAAAAAGGTCTTCCACAGTGGGCCAGTCCTCCCTCAGAAGCAGAGCGGCGACATTTGTAAGTAACCCATGCCCCCCTTGCGCAAACACCGCCTTGTCTAAGCACAGGGACCCGTCTGACTGTCGTTTTTCGGACCGCTCTTTTAGGTTTCCTCTTATGCGAGCTGCCTTGCCTAAGCACAGGGACCCATCTGACCATTGTTTTCCTGACTTTCAGCGTGCTTGCGCAAGGGGGAGGGGGGGGGGGGGTACGTACGCAGGGATTGAACCCAAAATTTGGGTTTCTTTGTGTCAAACGTTTTCATTAGTGTGTCGTAGTAGTCAAGGAGAAGAGTCCCCTGGCACCTCCAAACAAAGATGTGGCGACGCGAAGTAGCAATGGAAGTGCGTAGGATTGTGTAACACTGTCGCGTGCGCTTGTGAGACTGCTGCTGAAGAGAGGCTTCTGTGTATGGAGCATACTGGAGGAAGCGACTCCCTACCATATCCCAGCGCCGGTGTCACATGAGGGTTCTGGCGAACTCTTCGTACTCTGCGAGCACATGAGACTGGAACTCCGAAGCATGGTGGGAAGGTGAACAGCGTGGGGTGAACCATACTTGGGGATGTGTACAGTGCAAGGATGCAAAAGTCTTCAGATCTGCTGCGTAGGGTGGACCAGGATGCTGGGTAAGGTAGTGGACGACTTTGGACCGATTTTTTTGAGGTAGGGGGCTGGGTCTGTAGCTTTCTTATTCCGCGTGCAACCAGTGGGTTGGACGCAGGTTTGGGGGAGGGTATGTCTGAGTCAGAGCCATTTCGTGCCGGTGAAAGTGTACCTTGTTCCCACAGGGTTTTTGCTGTCGGGTTTGGCTGGATTCAGAAAAGACAAATGAATCAGAATATTGGGGGGCATGGGTAACTCACCACGGAGGGACGATACCAACAGTACTCGATGGTACTGATGAGATGCAACACGGTCACACAAAGCTGGCCGTAGTGGTCGAGGTAGGCCGTCTACGAAGGGTTGAAGGATCCGCAAGTGAGAGATATGCACAACATCATCATCATGCGCTGACTGATCATACCAGGAACTGGCATATTCAGTCCCATCCCCGCAGTTATGGAGCCAGACTTTCCTGAAGATCAGCTCCCGGGCGGGGCGTTGGATGAGGCATGGATGGACTGTGCTGCCATGGCTCATAGCACACAAGGGGCACACATTGACTGTCTTTTCCCAAGGTGGGGCACATCCCTCCCATCGAACATTTCCCCACAGCCAGCGGAGCCACAACTTGCGCCTACTGCCCTTCTAGGTTAGCCAGGAGACCCCGTGCACCGCCGCGGCACTGCTTATATGATACCTCCCGGCCAGGCAAAAGCAGAAGATCAGTCACCGTGTGCAAGAGAGATCCGAAACTAGAGGGACGTTGTTGCATACCACATCTTCACATTCATCGGTGCAAGGACATGTCACAATAGCCTCTCATTTCTGCAATCCTTCAGCCCAAATATTGTACCCCAAACCACAGGACCTAATTAATTGGGTGCCAAAAAATCCGGTCCAGTCATCAAGTGATCCTGGGACAAGGCGATCGCTAGACACGGGGGTGAGGGGGGTATGTGCATCAAAACGGGCTTCTTCTTTCACATGGTCAGCCTGCAACACCTGTTTTGTGGATAACTGCTTCTTGCCGCAACACGTGTTTTCTGGATAACTGCTTCTTGAATATTTCTGTGGTTACCGATGAACCCTCGCCACACAGAAACATGCAAGTGTGCCCACTTCAAATGAATCAAAGTTCTTCGAGACAAACCTGTTGTTATGTGCCGGACAAATATACCACAACTCACTCCCAGAGGCAAAGCAGGGGGGCACAAGGTCAAAGGAGGTTGCCAATTTGCGGTCTTAACATAGCCTTTTTTTCTTCAGCTCGCACTCAAACACAATCATGGGAACATACTGTAGACAAACTTGTGTGCACTTTGTGACACAGTGACAGGGCACACAAGGCAGTGGGAAGGGGGAATGAATGAGCCTGGCACACCAACAAAGTTGGTCCCATTGGCACAACAAGCACGATGAACCCGGTGGCTTCTTGATGAACCTGCCACCACAACCCATTTGCAAATGAGGCAGCCCCGGATGGCTCAAAGGGAGCCTTCGAAGAGAAGGGGGGCGTGGACAAGCAGCTCCGATAGAACCACATGTTCTGATGGCCCAAATCACTCTACACAAGTTCTGGCGAGGAAGTGCACAGCACAAATGGACAGGAAGGGTGCCGTATAACATCTTTCTACTAGCCACATGGGAGGTGATGGATGATGGACGTAGCTAAGAAGAACAATACTTGTGCGGCTGAATGGAAGAGGCTTGACTCTGGCGCATCTTGTGCTTCCAAACATATGTGAATACCACAGCCTCAGCCCCTACAAGAGCAGGCCTGCTGTGCTCCAAGGGCAAGCACGAGGGTGGGCCCACGCCGTGCCGTGCCCAATGTGAATGGGAGGGGGACACATCGGAAGTATCTGTATGTTCAGCAGTAGATATCAATATATATTATATACATATATATATATCCTCTAATCTACACCCCTCTCCCCAACTCTAGGTGGCTCCACAATGGGTGGCTCTAAGGTACGTGTGAAGAGTAAAACTTGGTGCATACATGTGGCGAAACGGGCTACAATCGGTCAAAAAGGGCTTAAAACGGGCCATTTTTAAGGCTTTTGGGACGTCAGGGCCACAAAAGGCTCAAATTGGGCTCAAAATGGGCTCATGTCACTTGTTTGTGCACCCCACATGGTCCAGGATCACTTTTGGAGAGACACGTTTTTGACCCATTTTTCACCCATTTTTGGTCCCAAATAGGCCCATTTTCAAGGCATTTTGGCATTTTCCATGGGCCAAAACGCGCCACCACGGGCTCAAAACGGGCTAAAAACACTTGTTCGTGCACCCCAAATGGTCCACAATCACGTTTGGAAAAATGCGTTTATGACCCACAATCACGTTTGGAAAAAATGCGTTTTTGACCCATTTTGACCCATTTTTCACCCACTTTTGGTTCCAAAACGGCCCATTTTCAAGACATTTGAGGATTTTCCATGGGCTAAAACACGTAGGCTCCACAGGCTCAAAACGGACTAAAAACACTTGTTTGAGTATCCCAAGTGGCCTAGGAACAACTTTGGGAAAAGTTATTTTTTTTTGCCCCGGGGACCCTTGTGGACCCACTGTTGGCCCCCACTGTGCACTGCCCTATGGCTCCATCAAGTGACCAATGGTACGGGGGTCTAGGCGTCTCGTTGGGCGATTGTGAGGCTTGGAAACCACAAAAAGTGGGGGGTTGCGGGTGGACAAGGTGCCCTTACATTTTGGATTTCAGCCACGTAGCCCAAGATACGGCCCGTTGTTGGTTTTGAGGCTGTTTGACACAAACTGCGCACATTCTAGGCCATTTTTGGCCATTTTGGGCCGTTCCTTGGACATATCGTGGCGTTAGAGGGCAACAAAGGGCTCTTTGTCATGGGACAATCAAGGCGCACATGGAGTGTAGCAACCTGTTTCCCTTCGTTTGGCTGTTTTGACCGGGTTTCGGGGCCGTTTTGGGCCAAAAAATGCGCAGCTTCGGGAGGGCACCTCTGGACTTGGCGCCCCCGCCCCGGGGCGCCACCGCTGAGTTTTTGGCTCAAAACTTGGATTTGGCAAGGGTACCACCTAGGCTGTAGGATGGCTAGAGTAGAGTAGAGCCCCAAGCGTTGGAACGGAGTAATGGCCAAAACGGAAAGGAGAAGTGTTGCTTGTTGCTTGTTGCTTGTTGCTTGCTACTTGCTTGTTGCTTGTTGTTAGCTAGATTTCAGGGGAGAGGGGTGAGGTAATATATCAATTGAGCCGATGGAGTGTAGGTTCTTCGGCCTTACCTGGTCCGCATTGCAGAGCAACAATGCAGGCCTGTGAGGCGAGTCGGCCATGACAAAGTGGCTATCATGTCATTGGGCGCAGCACAACTTCACAACTTCTAATGGCCCATGGTGCACATCCGTGGGCAATTGTACGCCGGTCCGTACAAGTTGTTGCAACGCGCTATGCAGGCAGCGCGAGCTCTTCGGGGCACCCCCATTAGATGGCTTTCAGGCTGGAACAGCGATGCAGGAAGCAGCCCGTAGTGGGCGAACGGGTGGCTCCCATATCGTTGATGTAGACCCACAGCAGCCGCATCGTGGTGATCAGGAACTGCTGATGCTTCTGAAGTGCGTAAAAATAAGATGGACTCGGCACCAAAAAATTGGTCGCCAATGTGGCCACTAAGATGGCGCCTGAATGGTGTTCCAAAGCTGTAGACAACCGTCACCAACAAAGCGCACATTGTGAAAAACTTCATCATCATGATAAACCAAAAAAATAGACACTCAAAAACATTCGAAAGGGTGAACTTTTGCAATTCAAACTGGAAAAAGGATACTGTCACTTCAAATTTATCTTGTTGAGGGGAGAAGACCACAGTGTCTATCAAATGCAACCTGCCCTTTCAGATACATGTTGCTTGCCACTTGTGTCCCATTTTTCTGCTCCATGGTGAATGCCATGTACAATGTTAGCCATGTCATGGACAAAGTAATCCAAGCACTAGGGTGACCAAGTGCACAAGCATTTGTGCTGCTGCTATTGCTGCTGCGACTGTCTCTTCCTCTCCCTCACTCTAGCTCCATGCCCCCCTCTTTGAATCCCTCCCTTTCTACTCTTGTCTTTGAGCAAACTTTAAACGACTCGATGTTGTTGACCTTATCACCTCCACAGCATGTGGCAATCCTCTACCACTCACACACATGTTGTCTCCTTTTGGCGAGATGCTCTCAATGGCACCTCCAAAAACACATGGGCTCTTTTTTTTTGGCTTTTTTCAGAAATAGTTTGTTCATGATTTGCACATACACCAATGGAATCTGCATGCATCGTGATTAGTTGACAGAGGGCAAGGTGCACCCCCCCCCCCCCCGCGCCCACCACCCTTGTCTAAGCTACGAAAAAATCCCAAATTCACACGGTCCCTACGCCTATTGTAGCTTAGACAAGGTTGTAGCTTACGTGTACCACATGCATGGTGAGCTGGTGCAAGAAAGGGGAATATAATGCAAAAAATTCCCCAAAATCAGAGCTATGTGGGTTCAATTTTGCAAACACTCACAAAACATGTGTCCATGACCCTATGTAATTGGCAAAATTGTCACCAAACCCAAGGCTTATGTGGCTGCACTACATTTGGTACCGAAGTCAATGGGGTCCCAAGTTCTGCCAAATTAATATTAGTCTCTATGCCCACTTTAGCTTTGACAAGACTCTAGCTTATACAAGGGGGGAAAGTGTAGGGCCAAGACAAATTTGCATCAAGCTGCCAGTGTGCCAGTCTTTTTTTTGGCGGGTGCATGGGGGTTTTGGCAAGAAGCCATGGTATTGTGTTCTCGTCTGCAGCTGGCGGCGCCCACTGGCCGATCGCCATTTGCTGCCCTTCCCTTCCCTTTCCTTCAGTGAAGGTCCACCAAGCCGCTGTTTTGGTCCGCCGTTTCTGTTTCTCCATGGTGGCCGGTTGCGTCGACCAAAACATTAAGGATCCATACGGCAATACCCTTCACCTCCACGGGTGCATTTGGGGGGGGGGACTTGGACTCAGACCTTGACACCAAAACCACCACCACCCCAACTTTTTGGGCCTGTTGGGGGGGGGGCTCCTCGGGGGGGGGGGGGGGGGCAGGGGTCCGGGTACCCCAACATATCCCCTCCTTTGTATGAGCTATGCCAAAATTTCCAAATCAATATAGTCCCTACACCTATTGTAGCTTGGACAAGGGCGTGGCTTAAGTGCAACAAATACAACTACCTGCACACACATCAGTGAGTGCATGGTGCCCCCCCCCCCCCCCTTGCGCAAGCACGGCTGCGATCCCAAAAGTCAGGTCAAAACGGTGGTTCAACGCCCACCCCGTGCTTAGACAAGGCCGTGCACGCGCACGACACATGTGGTCTGGCAGCAAACGTGTGGGGGTGCCCTCAGATGGGGATGGCGAGGGGCTGCAAATGGGGAACAGCACTTTATCAAAAGTGGCATTGCTCATTTCGCATGTACTTCAAATGGATGTAGTTGTCCCCATGATGAGAGGGACCAAAAATATTGGCAGACACATATTCCCCAGTGCTCCAAATGTACGTGACAGCCATGCCGGGAATAACATTGTTAGCCATGGCTGAAAATCACATCAAAACAAACAGCATGGGGTTGCAATGTGCGGTACAATGTTGTTATGAACACAATCCACTATCACAGACGTGACTGAGCCCCTCTTTCCCTGTACAAGCGCTCTATAAACACCCAATCCTCCATTCTGGACCACAAAAACAGCGGTCCCGAAATTCCTCAAAACGGCGGTTCACCGCCCACCCCGTGCTGAGACAAGGCCATGCATGCGCAGGGGGGGGGGGGGGGGTATGAGTGCACCTTATCCTCCACCCACGTTCCCAAAAGCATGAAAACACAAGAAAGTGTTGGTAACATGAAATTTCAGGTTCACACCCATATTTTCACAAGCAATGAAGCATGAGAAGCCTACAACTGTTTGGCTTGGAAACCCTTGGCTTGGCTCGGGGGAGACCCAGGTAAAAAAAAAAGAGAAGATTGCATATTGAGCAGGTGCAAGAAGGGGGATTGTAGTGCAGAAATATACCCAAAATCAAAGCGGGGTTCAAGTGGGCAAACATTCCAACAAATGTATCCATGACTCTATGTGACTTGCAAATTTGTCATCAAACCCATGTCTATGTGGCTGCACTATATTTGGTACTGTATTTAAATTAGGTACAAAATTAATATGGTCCCTATGCCCGCTGTAGGTTGGACAAGGGTTGGACATAGGCTATGCTAGACGCCCCTGGTGCTACTGCTCATTCTCGCACCACAAAATGCAGATGGGGCAGTGGTTTTCCCACCTTGTGCGCTCCCTTTGTTTCCAAGGACACGGAAGAGTCTCGATAAAAATCATTTGACACCTCAAACTTAATGAAGCTTTAACTCTGTAGAAATGACAGGGTGCGAGCCATAACAGAATATGGCGTCTTTGGCCGAAATGCTACACATGGGTCTCTCTTGTCAATAGCAGCCATGTGATCCACGACCACCTAGGCATCGGACACCCCGACCGCCCCCCCCTTTGCGGCCCCAGGGTGATGGCCTGGGTGTTGTCCAAGTAGCCAGCAGACACACATCCTCCCTGCCTGGACCGTGTGCCCGCAGCCGTAGGGGAGGGGGGGGCGCCCGGCACTGCCCCCGGCTTTTTGCGGAGCGGTGGCAGCGCTGCCGTCGTGACAACCACATGCCACCGCATCCGATCAATCTCCATCTTCCACACTGTGGTCAGGAGGTTGATCAGGAGATTGATCAGGATGACATTGAGTGGGCACCCCTGCAGGATACCTTTGGTGGCCTGCCACCAGCCTCCCAGCGCCCCTGACATGTACATGTGAGGATCTCTGTACTTTCATGGTGTGATGCCGGAGCTAGGCTCCAACTCGTGCTCCCTTGTGTGTTCCAGCTCTACCAATGGCTGGGTGTTTACATCAGGGTTTAAATTACATGACTTTGGCTGGTGTACTTGTTTTTGTGATGCTTGCAACTGCAACTGTAACAGTGTCAGGGCCCTGATATGTGTGTGTGTGTGTGTGTGTGTGTGTGCGGAGGGGCGCACACGTGCGTGCATTTATGTGTTCAAGCATGTGTAGCACTTGGGGTACGTGTTTGTGAGGTCACGCGATGGGACAAAACGTGGTCACACTAAGTCTAGCCCCCAGCTATCTGGTGCCAATCGGAGGGAGCGGACCGAAACATGACTCACCTCATTGTGTTGGTGGCAATGAGCCATGTAATGATGCGCATGAAAAATTCTGTGGCCCTGGCCCCAAAACTTCTCGAAGGGCAACACAGTCAACACGTTTACAGCCCAAGCCAAGCTTGTAATAACAAGAGATTGAAGGAAAGGGGGCTCCAGTCCAGCACGGGAAGGGGGGCGTCCCTTGTCAAGAAAGATGCCAACATCCATCGACTGTGAGATGACAACAACGTGAGCAACAGGATTCAAGAAGCAATTGTATTTCTTTGGGGTTGCTTTGAGGGGTGAATGGGGGCTTTTGGCTACAATCAACTGATGAACCATACAAAGCATCAATAAAATCCTGTGTGCAGTAAGACTTGCCATTGCAATTGTATGCAAAGCCACCCTCGACCCTCTCAGCTACCACCTAACGTCAGCAGCAGGGCATTCCGAATCTGAAGACCAATGCAATTCTGGATCCGAATCCGAGGATGTTGTCCAGAACAAAAGGAAAAGTACCCATCAAACCTGACCCAGCAGCGGGACATTTTGGATTTGTACAATGAAATTTATATGGGTCTTGCAACATGAAAACCACATGGATACCCCTGACATTGGTTGTTATGATCAAAGTGGCTCAACAGGTGTGTGGCTCTGTGTGTTTCTGGGTCGGCCGACAGGTCTATCGTGCATAACCGGTTAGGGTGAGAGGGTAGGCAGACGGCATCAGCACAATGACTGTGCCCCCCTAGATACCCCTGACATCCGATGGTCACGACTCCGATCCCTTTGGTTTCTATGGTTTGAGGGGCCCAACATCCCCAACGAAGCCCAAGCAGAGCCGCAGCGTAGAAAGAGTTGCGGATCTTCAAAGGGAGGAGATAAAATTACTGTACAGATCTATTTACATCATCCCTTTTGGCGTTGATTGGGTTGAGTCATGGGCTGATGGCGGCAGCAATGCCACCGATGGACGAAAGCAGCCTTCACAAAGTTGCAATGCAATGCAACCACAGGTTAGGGCTAGTGGTTTTGGCACTGCTTTGGCCGCAAACTCGAATTTTTTTGTTAGCGTTTTTGGTTTCGGGGCTCGTGTTCGGTTCAAACATTGGTTTGGGGTTGAAATTTCGGGGGGGGGGATTTGGGAATGCAACAGCAAGATAGTTCACTCTGTGCCCCTTTCAAAGAAAGGCGTGTTGCGAGTGCTGTCATACGAACGGCGTTAAGAGGGCCAGGTAACGGGACAGGCGAATGCGCTCCCAAACGTATGCAACTCAATGCTCGACTCACATAGCCATAGAATTCATTATCAACACATCTCAGTGGTTTCCAAGAAGGGGCAGGGCGCCGCGGGGGGGGGGGGGGATGGTTTGCACAATACACGCACTACGTGCACCCTCTCCCTCCCCCTGCCCGTCTCCTTCTGCTTCTCCCAAAATCTCTCCCTCTCCCTCTCCCTCTCCCTCTCCTGCTCCCTGCATCGCTCATTTCGCACCGACACATGTGAGCCAATCACGCCTTTGGCCTCATAAATTGCGGTGCACCGCAACGTGAAGGTTCGGAAAAAAGAGGCAGGGGCAGTCGGGGGTTTTCCTGCAGAAAAAGGACAGGGGGCACTCCCACTGCCAGAGCAACTTACACGAAATGGAGGTGTCGGAAACTGTGAAACCGGTTGAATGCTTCATCAAATTGCCGCAACTTTTGCCCCTGGCCGGAGGATTGTGTTTGATGGCGGATGCCTCAAGTCCCATGGTACAGGAGCGCTGGCAGCGGTAGCGGTGGGGGAGAGAGTGGACATCCCGTGTCCAGGGAAATGCGGTTGGCGGGGGGATCTCCTCGTGGCTTTGTGCAACAGCTGAAGAGCACTACTTCTCAGGAGATACCCTGTGCCATCTACTCATCACAGGCGACGAAGGACACCCTCAGGAGGGTCACGAGAGCGCCGCTCACCGCGCGGGTGCGAATGACTGCAGGCAATGAGGACCGTCCGAACGGAGTATGTGGGACGACGCTGGGGTTGGGGGTTCTGGGAGCTGGGGCACGTGGCAGGCTCCTTCATGGCGCTCTGGCATGCACACCGCAGGCCTTTGTCTAAACATGACGCAGTGACGCACCGCGCACACGCCCATCCGCGAGATACACGCATCATTAGCCACGAGCAAAATTCCGTGACGCCACAATACGCACGGAGAAAACTACAGTACACAGCAAGAACAGCAGGACAGGTGGGCAACTAGGTGGCCAACAGACTACAAGCAAGCTCACAAGCGCAATTGTCGCCACTTTAACATGGCAAAATTCAATTCTTGCGTCAGCGTCTCGCACGCGCATTACGTGCACTGCAGGTACCGCGCGGTCAGAGATCTCCATTCTCCATGCTGCATCGATGGTGGGAGGTGGGAAACCTAGGCGTGGGGCGTGAGACTGGCAGGTGAGAAAATTGGAATGTTCAGGTGGGGCCTGGGAGGCAGAATCTGGGAGGGGGTGGTGGTGCTGGGGGGAGGGGGGGGGGTTAATGATTGGGAGGGAGAGGGAAAGCGGGACCAGAGAGTCAGGACTTGGGAGGTGGATGGTAGAGGCGGGGGCACATGGAACTGGGGTGGCATGCTGGAGGTCGGCGTCTGGGAGAGGGGTTGTCCTTTGGCAATCGGGAGGTGGGGGTGGTAACACGGGCGGCGGGGGGGGGGGGGGGTGGCGCAGAGTGGGTGGTGGGCAGAACACCCCGCATCAGGACCCGACCGCTTCTCATATCTCCACCAGCATGAGCTCCGGGTTCCTCAGATACGACAGCAAAAGATTCGAGAACCGCACCATCGTGGCCCCGTCGACGACCCGGTGGTCGGCGGACCACCCGAAGTGCATCACGTGCTTGGGCACCACATTCCCGCTGTCGTCGAATGCGACCATCTTCTCGATCTTGCCAATGGCCCCGATGGCGACCTGCGGTGCGAAGACCACCGGGATGGCCCAGGTGGCGCCAATGGTCCCGATGTTGGACAGCGTGAAGGTGGTGTTCTGGAAGTGCTCGGGCAACAATTTGTTAGTCGACGCGAGCTCCTGCCACGTACAAGAACGGCAGTGGAGAGCGGCAGCAGCGGGACAAAAATCTTGCAACTCCGGGAAGGGGGGCCCTTCGAGCTGGGGTAATTTGTCGAAAACCCGGGGGGGGGGGGGGGGGCTTGGAAATCCGGGAAGACGTTCTTCGTTCTCGTTGAAATTGGTTCAGAACAGACTTCTCGAGACAAAGCAGTGCTGAACCAGATTTGCCCAACTTTTGTGCAGACTTACTTTTTCGAGCAATGTCAGTCGTCTGCGGGGGCGTGTGGAGAGGGGGGCTGTGGGTGATTGGAAAGGAGGGCTAAGGCAACCCCAACACTGGGGGTGAAGCAGCTTTGCGTCCGGGATTCCTCTGTGCAAACCACTGACGAGGAAACAACTGGCGACTGAGAGTCCAGGGCACCAGAATGCGAGGCGCCCCCAGAGCGCCACAGGCAACGCAAGCAACTCGAGCCCACATATTCCCCGTCCTTTCCGTCTCTCCCCGTTTCCTCAACTCAACTCAACGCCACAACTACTCCACTCTTCATTTTCAGTGTGGGTTGCTTTGTCGTCGTGCGAGCGTACAGTCCTGCACTAAATCTTGTATTCACCGTTGATGCCGTGCAGAGAGTCCACTTCTGGCCTCTGCGGGTCCTCGGCTTCCCAGTCCCCGCAGCACGCGGTTTGCTGCTCAACGCTCGACTACGTACCCCTTGTCAGCCCCAGGGGCTTCTCCGACGACCCCACGCGCGCTTCTGACGTGATCAGGAAGCATCGGGCACGTCTCTTGCCCCCACGTCTGCGTCTCTGCACATTCCCTCTGTCCTGGCGCTGTTCTTTCCTTCACATGTGCGCTTTTGTTGCACCAGCACGCGAAAAATCAGGGCGCTGAAGAGCGCAGTCCCCCGAGGTCGCCGTCGTTGTCAATGGGCGGGGGGCTGGAACACCTGCAGGACTGCGAGCTCCTCTGCGATCTGGCGTATGCTCTTTCTCTGCACGTCCATCACGCCGGGCACCACCAGCCCCTGCGCAGTGTCCATTGCCACACCGATGTTGTGGCGGCTCTTGTAGGTAACCTCCAGAGTCTCTGTGTATAGGGCGATGGGGTGCACGCAATGTCTTTACATATGCTGCCTTTAAGACGTCCAGGGGGGGGATGGAACTGTGTATGTGCCTGGGTGCAGGTTGGGTGCAGATGGGTTACAGGTGCAGTGCATACAGCAAGATGATGGTGTATATGCTGTGTGTATGGGGCACTGGCTGCAATGCACACACAGTGCTGGAGGAATTCCACCCAGAGCCCGTGCAGATATTATTGCGGTGGTGAGACTGTTTGGTGAACACTGTAAAATATCTCACTTCACTGCTGTGTCTCGCTGCGGTTGGCGACTGTGCAAAGGTTGCCATTTGGAGAGTGCATTACCGCACAGGTTTTGATTTGCCTTTAAGAAACCCCGTACCCCCCATAGCTACTCCACAACAACCCCAACAGATATTCTTGCGCACTTCTACATGGAAGCGCAGTTGTTCCTGCAAATCCTCCTCCTCCCAGCATCTTTGACATGCTGCAAGTGGATGCGACATGCGACGAGAAGAGAAGATGTATGCTAGTCTTAAACTTGTGTTGAACAATTTGGTGTGGGAGGGTTGCCCACAGGAATTCCCCGATTGATACATTGTCCCATAAACACAGTGTCAGATGGGTTGCATTTGTGCACCAATCCATATGTCCCCTGCAGATTTGTTTGCTGGTCCTACATTGTGCAGTTTTCACGGTGGACAACTTTGTGCTGTGAACTGGTGGTGGGGTGGATGGCACCCAACCCCTCAAAGCACAGCAGCTATGCCTGCAGCTTTTTGTCAGAGTCATCGGGGGGGGGGATGCCCTGAGCTATACACCATGGCTTTTGCTATCATGCAATGCCTCCATAGGGCTTCGTGCAACTCACATGCCTGCTGGGCCGCTGTAGAGATCATGGCCCACAATGCCCGCAATGGTCGAGGGCACATGCACACAATAGCAAACAATCCATAACCGGCACACGACACACAGGGCGTGCGAAGATGGGCTTAAAACTCATCCACTTCAGGCTCAACCTCCTCCTCAAAGGGCCGGTCTCCTGAACGTGCGAAAGGAGTCCGGAAGGTCACTGCTCCCATCCGAGACATTCGAGGCATCTACGTTCCCCCAAGCCACCATTCGCCAGCACGTCTACCACAGATGGTAACACAGGCCGGGGCATGACAGGCCTGGGACACAAAGCCTGGGGTGGGCACAGTTGCAGTTCAGAGCAGGGGGCAGTGAGTGAGCTGCGGCCCCACCAGGGGGTTGACCGGTGGTGGGACAGCAGTGCTGCACCCCCCTATCGTATTGAGGAGGGCATTAGCCTTCTACGCACAGGTATGCCCTATTGGTCCTCAGGCCCAGGCCGGTGGCATTACCCTGCACAGTTACGCACGGTCAGGCTCACGGTTATTACCACAGGACTGGTCGAGGCAGCACCTTGAACATATTCCCCCCCAAACCCCACCACCACACACACAGGCAGGCCAGCTTCATTGGACAACGAAGCGTGGGCTGACAGATGTGAAGGGACTCGTAGCTGAGCACAGCCAACAGGGTCGGTCCCTGCATGGGTGCATTGTTCTGGAGCGGGGAAAACGGGAAGTGTGGAGCTCATTTCCAAAAGGCAGTGTCCCGATGGAGCCGATCGGAGGCGATGCAAGACAATGCACACCGGCATTCAATGTAGAGTTAATGATGGGGTACTGCTCCAGAGCCAGGGACGTCGCCTTCAGAATGAAGGGCAAATAGCTCATGGACAAAGGGCGACCTCCCGCTTTCGCTTGGCTCTGCAGATGCTCGTTGCACCGCTTCCGGAGCTGCATCAACGCATCCACGTCACACGTATCACCACAACTGAAGGTGGGGATGCTCAGAGATTCGGTCATCGACTTGAACATGACCTTCTGCACTCCCCTGAGGACTTCCACGCGGTCCCCTTCCGTTGGCCCCGACGACGCAGTGGGAGCGGCTGCAACCGGAGGTTTGCCAGCAGCAGCCCCCTGTGGCATGGAGGGGCGCAATCATCAGGGCACAGTGTAGTACGCAGTACTAATGGGGCATTCACTTCATGTGGCACAGCACTCAGAGAGGGCTCCGAAAGTATGCACGTATCATGGCGTTGCTGTGGGAGGCACAGCAGAAACTGGTGCACCCAGAGATGGTGCTTGCGGGAGTACTTGTACCGCGAGCGCATCGCGTGCACTTTTCGATGTGATGATTCCGGGGAACCCCTCATAAATCTGGAAACGGCCCCAGTCGCCCTAATTGCACCCTGCGTTCACTGGTCCACCCTTGCATTGTCCCCAGAACCAAGATTTTCCTTCCCCTGTTTCCCAACCAGCCCGGTTCTCGTAATGTGCCTGAATTTTGCAACTTCTGCCCCCTTCCCCCCCCACCTGAATTTTCCTCACTTACCCCTTTAAAATTCCATATTCCATATCCTGATCGAACTTCACTCTACCCAAAGCCCACCTCCTTTTCACCGTCTTTCGCCTCCTGACTTCATGCATCATGACACAACCTGTGTACAGACTACGGGTGTCCACTCAAGCCATTATGCACTCCCTTGAATTTTTCAGTCTTTTCCATCAAGCTGCTGACAGGATAAAAACACAGGGGTATATCTGACGGCTGTTGGTATGGGGTGCTGCAGATATGGGAACAGCGGTTGGTGTTCCGTCAGCATGCATGGCAGTAGCAGCAACTGCAAACAGCGAGAAATGTGCAATGCAGCAATCAGCTGCAAAATGGTGCTTAGCTTCTAATGCTAAAACGTCGACAGAACAGAGCACTGCTAAGAAACACTTTTGGACCAGGCCTGTGTGTGTCCCGTTTTTGTTTTGGGAACTGCCATGGGCCATGCATTTTGATTGGGGTGCCCCCCATTGGTTGGATGCTTCTGGGCCTCTGGGCCAGGCAGTCCTTCTGGGCCTTTGGGCTGGTGCACTGGTTTCTGTTTGTGTGGACTTGGCAGCATGCACTTCAGGATGGGCAAGCCACCAGGAGGCCTGCCACGGTTGGCCAAAAAACATCTGCCACCTGCCACCATTTGTGTGTGTGATTTCGTCAGGCTTTTTCTGACACAGCATAAACACTGCAGTGGGTACCCCTGGGACAAGCGGTTCTGCAATCTATACACCAGCCTCAATCCCTGAAGACGGTCCCCAACCGCCATAAGCCATAAGCGACAAGAAGGCCAGTTCCTGCGGTACACCAGAGGCCCCGTCAGCAGCTGCCGCCGAGCAAGGACGCATCGACGGGATACTGCCCGAAAAGAGGCCTCTAAAACAGGCCCCGCAGTCCTGAAAGGCAGTCCTAATAGGCTAAGCAGGAGGGGATGACATGCATCTTAGGGGGCGTTTTCGCACAGCCGCGCACAGCGCGGGCACAGCGCGCGCACAGCGCCAATTATTACGGTGATTATCCAGGTAACAACCCTGAAAACCACCCACCTGCGGAATCATGCACAATCAATTCAAAACTCAAAAATTCAAACATCTGATGCTTGCCATGGGTCCCAGGGACCTAAATTCTGCCCCCTATAGCCCCGTCCTTTGCAGCAGCCATTCAATAACGTCCTTTCAATCTTCTGAACTTACCGAACTCCCGATGGTGGAGAACAGCCAACTTTTCGCACAGCGCGCGCAGAGCGCACGGTACGCCCCCTTATCGACCCACTGGGGTAGCGGCTGCTTAATCCAAAGTCTGTGAATTGCGGAGGATAACCGAGGGACACAGTGATCCAGGACGGCGCACGCCACGAATACTGCCGCAAAAATCAATGGGTTCGCCAGGGGGCAGAACGACAGTGGAGTGGTGCTCAACAATCTACGGCTCACGCAGGAGAATCAACGGGGGGGGGCGGTGTTGGCATGACACGTGGGTGTGTTGTTGTCTGCAGCTGCGGCGCCAATTGGCCGATCGCCACTTACTGCTGCCCTTCCCTCCAACCCTTTGCCTCCATAGGCGGCGGTGCCCATCGGCCTCTCACCACCTTGTGCCCTCCCTCTCCCTCCTTGGCCTATCCTGACCTCTCTACTCCCCGTTTGTAGGCCGGGATACGAGGAGGTGGGTGGGACTCCCGCTGTCATAGTTTGCAGCAGAATAGGCCAAAAGGGGACTAACACACAGCGCCCGCACTGAGACGTTTGCGCGAGCAATGGAACGAGCAACACAGTGGGACAAAACCTTGCAAGCGGGTAGGCTCTTGACACACTGCATGTCGAGCGAATACCCCCAGGGAAGCAGTTCGGGAAAAGAGAATTCTCAAGAAATTTGGCAATTTTTGTGACACTGTGTGAGCAAGAAAAAAACAGCCTGGGCAAACCAAGGTTTTGCAGAGCTGAGAAGATTTTTGGTTTTCTGTACACATTGTCAAGAATATTTAAAGCAGTTGGCTAAACATACGGCCCCTGCAAGAACAGGGCAAGTGGGCGAGGCAGAACGCACTAAGCGGAGTGAGCAATCTTGATATCTTTTGTTGGAGGACTCAGGGGTGCTGACGACATTGTTGAGGCCATAATTGTTTCCTTGCAAACCCCCTTGGAATGGTTCCTTTTGGTGCCCTGTCAGCGGTGGGGGCGTGTTTTGGCTGAAAAACGCCAATTAGGATCCGCTGCTGTGTGCATGGCCGCCAACGCCAATTCAGCGTTGCATGGCGCGCGGTGTACGGTGCGGCGTGTACTCCCGTGCATGCTCGTCGTCTTTCGGATACACTGCAGGAGAGCATGCACTTCAGGCTCCAGATCCTTTGGTAATGCAGACACCTTTCAGCCAGCGTCCCAATGGTCGGGAGAGTGGCATGCGCAAGAGCGGGCGTTTGTGGGGAGATGCAGCCTGTGTCATTATTGAGAAATATGTGCGGTGAACAGCAGCAGGCAGACAGTACAGGGGGGGAGGGGGATTGGTGCCAAGTCAAATTGGCTGTGGTTAATTTGGCTGTGAGAAATAGGGCGGAAGCCCCTGGATTTCGCGTGGTAAATTTGGCGGCCAAATTGAAACGCCGAATTTCCCACACCAAATTTCCCCTCCCCACCATATCCCGCCCTTCCCCTGTAATCCCAAGTCTGTTTTCATCCTGACCACATCCTCCACGAACAACCTCACCTCCAGCCAGGTACTCCTGTGACTCTACCACTGGCCCCTGTCCTACCAGCGCACCTGTTTGATGTAGTGCAATATGTCCTCCTTCATCACCCGGCCATCTTTTCCGGTTCCGGGCACCTGCCGCAGGTCAATGTTATGCTCCTTGGCGATCGCACGTACCGCCGGCGTACAGAGTACTGGACCCGACGGGTGGGGCGTGGGGGCAGTTGCAGGGGTGCTTGGAAGGGGGGCACTTGGTGGCGCCGTCCGTGGAGCAGCTTCGGTGGGAGTGGGAAGGGGTGGGGACGGAGGTGGTGTGGGAGGAGGTGTCGGGGTGGAGCTGGCGACCGGAGTCTGTTTCGGCCCAGCGTCTTTTGTGTCCGGAACTTCAAGGCCGATCAAGGGTTCGCCAACTCTGGCCATGTCCCCGACGTTGTGGTGCAGCTTCGTGACGACCCCAGTGTATCGGCTCGTGATCTCCACGCTGGCCTTGAGAGGGAGAGGGAGAGGGAGAGGCGGTGGAAGAAGGGGAGGGAGAGAGGGGGGGGGGGGTTCGGGAGCCGACGGAGAAGCGGCCTGTCCGTTGTAAAAGCGCCGTAGGGGGCGTTTCTGCACAGCGCCCATTAGGAAGTCACGTTGCCCGTGACCACCCTGCAAACCACCCACCACGAGGGAAGCATCCATCTGCATTGCACAAACAGCAGATGTAGACAGCAATCCGGCATTTTCAGTGTGAAACATAGCTTTGGCTGAGTTTTTGGACTGAGTAAGAATCTGAGCAGTCCTTTGTATGGGAACAAAGTCGTTATTGCAGTTACCATGGCCATCGGGGGAAACAGAACCAAAATAGCCAACTTTCCGCACAGCGCGGGCACAGCGCACGGTGCTCCCCCATAGTGTCGGCTGGTGTACGCAGGGGGGCATCAAATAGTCGGTAAGGCTGAACTGGATGTCCCCGCCATAGACACTTCCAGTCCTTGTTCATCAGCAAGCCCACTGCTTCACATCCGGGTTTTTGCTAGGCGACTTTCCCGTTGCTTCCGCCTGTGTTTGCGCGGGGGGGGTCGTCCCAAGCCACCGCTGACGCAGAGAGGCAGAGGGGGGCCATAGCCTCTGAGCGTATGAGTAATCGCCCAAAGGCACATACGCCCCCCCCCCCCCCCGCCCGTTGCGAGAGCAATACAAAAATACCACAATTTGACGGAAACAACACCTATTGTTGCTCTGACAAGGGCAAAATGGCTACATCACCCCTGCCGTCTCGGGGGTCCCTTGGAACCCCTTGCTGCTCGGCCCACAATCCGGGATCAGTCACACCTTGTCACTGGCGACCTCGCAGATCTTTTCGAAAGCCTGCACCTTGTCGCCCTCCTTGACGTACCACTGCAGGATCTCGACCTCAAATATGCCCTCGCCGATGTCGGTCAGATTGAATTGGATGGCCTTAAGATCGATGGCCGCAGACCGGAAAGTGCGGACGCCTGGTACGTCGCCGGGCTGGAGGCGGCATGGAGAGAACTCCACGGGGAAACCCCGGAGGAAACTCCCCGTCACGTGTGAATAAGCCTTCGGAACGCAGCTCAATCCTCGGCTGCGTGCCAGAGACAACATCTCAGAGGAATCGGGAAAAACAGGCGCTACAAATTGCAGATCATCAAGCACAAGTGCATTAGTTCAGTGTTGCATTATGCAATAGTGAGCAGCGGGACTGGCATTCCAACTCACCAAAATTGCACTTTCCCTCCCCAACGCCACATGGTCACAAACGAACTTGATCAACCGCATCGATCAACTTCCCAAAGGTTTTGTTTGTAACCTCTGTGCTGTTCCTCGGTCATTGTGGATACCGATGCTGATGATGTGTATGCTCATAAATTTGGATTGAAAGAGCCAGCAATCAATGTGGCGGTCATTATCTGGTGGCGATGAACTGGTTCGCCAGCCGTTGCAGCTACTGGGTGCCACCAGTGTTGCCCCTGTATGTATACCCATGTTGCATGAAGTGTGGGGGGCTGACTGTTCTCCTTAGAAAAGGTGCAATGTAGGGCAGGGCGGTCACAAGAGAAACATGTTCACGAAGTCAACTGGTTATGTCACAAAACATGCCATCAATGTCAATCAGACCCTGAAGAGGAATCTGATGATGAGGAGGAGGAGAAGATAAATATGAGCTTCACCCAAAACCCCCCCTCTGCACACCTGTTGTGGAAATTGCAGACGAAAGATTGCATCGCATGGCTTCTCAAGCTGAAGTCACCGAAAATTTGCTTTAGTTCCTGTAGTTGCAACTTGGAATGGGAGGACTGGTTTTTTCACAACACATTGCTGAGTGTTCGCTTGTGTGTGCCGCTTGGCAGTTCAACGGTGTAAACACCCCCTTGCCTTTCCCCTCTGGCCCTGGGGTAGCACGGTGTGTTACCACCACTACCTTGTGTGCTGGGCATGTTGTGCGTGGCTTGTCCACAGCTTCCCTCACCCTCAACAACAACTGCTTCATTGAAAATTTCTCATCATCATCCCAAACCCAGTCTAAAGGCTGGTGCCAGGAACCCCCGCTCGTCAAGGTGGAGAAAGTAAACACCATAAGCTTCCGGAAATTGTTGAGCTTCATAAAAAACTGTAAAAAAAGTGGAAAAAAAACTGTAAAACACTGTAAAACACTGTGAAAAACTTGTTAAAAAATGTACAAAACTGATAAAATGCTGTGCAAAGGGCTTTTGGATCCATCCTATTATGTTCCTTTTGAATATTCTGCACTTGTGCCTGTGGCAACCCAGATTACGTCACATTATTTAAAAAAAAATTGCCCCTTGGGCTGCATGCCACCCCTGAGCAGATATGGGGCAGATTGGTGCACTGCCCTCGTGTTATATGCACAGGTCTGATGAAGTAAACACGCTGGCTCAAGCCCAAGTACTGGAAGTTTGCTGGCGCTTTTTTTTGGACAATCTTGGACAAATCACAGCATATCAGCGGAACACTCAAATCAAAGAAAACATTCATGAACATCAAAACCCAGGCCTGCAGCCACTCCTCTGGTCATCTGCTCTGGTGCCAGCACTACTCCATTAAAACAAAATGACACGTATCTTTTGTGTGTGCCATGCTGCATACTGTGCTGCTTCTCAGAGTGCACCCTCTTCCACATCGAGAATGACCTTTCCATATCACATGACATGTGAGGGATGGCCAACATGCGCCTTGCACATTTGTACAACAGAGGCACGTGTTCACACATGCCCTCCCACCACCCCAATGTGTTAGACTGCTTTGTACTAGGTTGCACACTATCAACATACAAGTTCCAGTCCCCACTCTGTTCAATTGTGGGGCACAGATCTGCAGGGATTACATGAGCATACATTGTAATGTCATGTGGCAAGCTCCCAAGTTGTGTTGGGTCAGACACACGTGCCTATTTGGCAACATCCATATGTTTAAACAAATACTTCTTCAGCTTCTCCATGGCAGTATCAATGACCTTCAAGAATTCTGTTTGTGTGCTGCCAATGCTGTACAAATCGTCACCCTTAATGTTTTGTTATCGCACACAGGGGGCACCCTTGCACTGCACGCGCACTGCGCGCTACTTTTTTGACCAGGTTCACCCTAAAGAGCCCCCAAGCACACCCCTTCCAAACGCCCTTACATCACCTTTGCCTCAGGAGTAGGTCCCACTGTAGACCATGGGGGTCCTCCTTCAGTGGAGGCGGGAGGTGGTCCATCTTCCACAACTGGGGCTGGGAGGATGGACCCAGGGGTGCTAGGTATGGCCGTCCAGAATAGCCCCGCTACCGACCGTCTCGGGATGACGGCATGGTACGTCTTGGCTAGCACCAAGGATCCTTGGCGTTGATCAAGCCCATGAGGTCACCTTCGATCGTAGTACTTGGACGTGATACAGCACTTGGAGAGGATGTTGGATTGTCCCTCGGCCTTGATCATGATCTTGAGGTCCGACATCAGCCGTGTCTGCTCAGGGTCCCCATAAAGGGGAGAAAACAACATGGATACACCACCTCTGCCTTCTCGAGGTCCCGTGATGGGGAGAAATCAACCTAGAAAAGAGTGGATGTGGTGGAAATGAGCAAAAAGGTGTGAAAAAAGGTGGAAATGGGTGAAACTGGGTGAAAATCCAAAAATGCCATATCCCCAATGTGGAAGAAGCATCAAAACCTACTCTCAAACAACAATGATGCCCCTAGTATCACAAAGTATGGGTCTCTAGTACGGCCACACGCCCAAATAGTTGCACTGCGCTTGCACTGTGTGCGCACTGCGCTAAGTGCGCCCCCACCACGGGGGGGGGGGGGTGACTCCACCGGTCCTGATGCAACCCACCCCCCAACTATCTTTCAAAACTTGGGGGGGGTTTCTGCCGGGGGTCGGGCGGGGGTTGTTCCTGCCCGGGGTCGGGGGGGGGGTCAGGGGGGGCGTCCAGCCAGGGGCAAGGGGGGGGGGGGGTTAGGGTTAGGGTCACCGAGCTGGTGGAACCAGTCTTGGTTTTATAACCCTTTTTAGGGTCTAGGGTGGACCTACTAGGTTTAGCAGCAAGCAAGCAAGCAAGCAAGCAGCAAGCAGCACGCGCGAAATGGCTAAAAATCACAACTCCGTCGTGGTGCTTCGGATTCGGCTGAAATTTTGGTGGATGATACCTATGGGTGTGAAGTACAATCACACAAAGTTTTGAGCAAGAAACTCAACGGTGGCGGCCAGGAACGGGATTCGCAAATGGCGGACCTCAGTTTCAAAAACTGCAATTTAGGGCCAAAAACAGCCATTTTTGGGCCAAAAAAGCCCTGGAACACATTCAAAACGGCCAAACGAAGGGAACCGGTGGGCACACTCCACGTGCAGCTTGACTTTCCCGTGTCAACGAGCTCTTTGCGGCCCTCTAACTCCATGATATGTCCCGGAAACGGCCCAAAAAGGCCCCTGGAAGCTCCAAATGCCGACAGCCACAAACCAAGAATAGGCCATATCTTTGGCTACATGGCTCAAAATGCAATTCCGAGGGCACCTACTCCACCCGCAACCCCCCACTTTTTGTGGTTTCCACCCTTCAGAATTGCCCAAAGGGACGCCTAGACCCCAATACCTATGCACACTAGGCTGCGGCAAGCTGCAAGCTCAAGCCCAAACAGGTGGGTGCCCAAATGGGTCAACAGGGTCCAGTAGGGGCAAAAAGATGACTTTTCTCAAAAATGATCCTAGACCATGTGCGACGCTAAAACAACTGTTTTTGGACCCTTTTGAACTAGTGGTGGCCCATTTTGGTCCTCCGATAATCCCAAAATGCCTTGAAAATGGGCTGTTTTGGGACCAAAAATGGGTCAAAAATGGGTTAAAAACACATTTTTCCAAAAATCATCCTAGACCATTTGGGGTGGACAAACGGGTAAAATGAGCCCATTTTGAGTCCATTTTGGGGCATTTTGGCCCCTCAGAAGTCCAAAAAGCCTTGAAAGTGGGCCTCGTGGTGAGGGGTTCACTTGCAAGCTGATTGCACTTTGTGAAGAGCCATCAATGTGTGAATCATTCTTGATGTCCCTCACCAGTCATAGCTGATGTTCCCTCCCCCACCAGCTCGGTCCCAATATTCAGTCTTGATTAAGGTTCACCGAGCTGGTGGAACCAGTCTTGGTTGTATAACCCTTTTTAGTGTCTAGGGTGGACCTACCAGGTTTAGCAGCAGCAAGCAAGCAAGCAGCAAGCAGCAAGCAGCAAGCAGCAGGCAGCAAGCAAGCAGCAGCACGCGCGAAATGGGCAAAAATCAGAGCTCCGTCGTGGTGCTTCGGATTCGGCTGAAATTTTGGTGGATGATACCTATGGGTGTGAGGGACAACCACACAAAGTATGAGCCAGAAACTGAATTCGTACGGTGGCGGCCGGGAATGGGTGTCGCAAGTGGCGGACCTCAGTTTCAAAAACTGCAACTTAGGGCCAAAAATAGCCATTTTTGGGCCAAAACAGCCCTAGAACCCATTCAAAACGGCCAAACAAAGGGAAAGTGTGGGTACACTCCATGTGCGGCTTGACTTTCCTGTGTTAACGAGCCCTTTGCAGCCCTCTAACTCCACCATATTTCCCGGAAACGGCCCAAAAAGGCCCCCAGAAGCCCCAAATTTTGTGCAGATTGGCTGGCGATAGCCACAAACGAAGAATAGGCCATATCTTTGGCTACATGGCTCAAAACGCGATTCCGAGGGCACCTAGTCCACCCGCAAACCCCCACTTTTTGTGGTTTCCACCCCTAAAAATTGCCTAAACGGACGCCTAGACCCCCATACCCAGGCTTAGTAGGCTGCGGCAAGCTGCAAGCTCAAACCGAAACAAGTGGGTGCCCAAATGGGTCAATAGGGTCCAATAGGGGCAGAAAAATGACTTTTCTCAAAAAGGATCCTAGACCATGTGTGATGCTAAAACAAGTGTTTTTGGACTGTTTTGAGCTTGTGGTGGCCCATTTTGGTCCTCTGAAAATCCCAAAATGCCTTGAAGAAGCGCTGTTTTAAGACCAAAGTGCCTTGAAGAAGCGCTGTTTTAAGACCAAAGTGGGTCAAAAATGGGTCAAAAATGCATTTTTCCAAAACTCACCTCAGACCATTTGGGGTGCACAAACGGGTGACATGAGCCCATTTCGCGCCCATTTCGGGGCATTTTGGCCCCTCAGAAGTCCAACAAAAGCCTTGAAAGTGGGCCTTGTGGTGAAGGGGATCACTTGCAAGCTGATTCCACTCTATCAACGGCCTTCAATGTGTGACTCATTAGTGTCCCTCACCACTCATAGCTGATGTTCCCTCCCCCACCAGCTCGGTCCCAATATTCAGTCTTGATAGGGTTAAGGTTAGCCCTGGGGTTAGCCCTAGGGTTAGGGTTAGGGCTAGGGTCACCGAGCTGGTGGAACCAGTCTTGGTTTTATAACCCTTTTTAGTGTCTAGGGTGGACCTACCAGGTTTAGTAGCAGCAAGCAAGCAGCAAGCAGCAAGCAGCAAGCAGCAAGCAGCAAGCAGCAAGCAGCAAGCAGCAAGCAAGCAAGCAGCAGCACGCGCGAAATGGGTAAAAATCAGAACTCCGTCGTGGTGCTTCGGATTCAGGTGAAATTTTGGTGGATGATACCTATGGGTGTGAAGTACAATCACACAAAGTTTGAGCAAAAAGCTCAACGGTGGCGGCCGGGAACGGGATTCGCAAGTGGCGGACCTCAGTTTCCAAAACTGCAATTCAGGGCCAAAAACAGCCATTTTTGGGCCAAAAAGGCCCTAGAACACAGTCAAAACGGCCAAACGAAGGGAAACGATGGGTACACTTCACGTGCGGCTTGACTTCCCCGTGTCAACGAGCTCTTTGCGGCCCTCTAACTCCATGATATGTCCCGGAAACGGCCCAAAAAGGCCCCCAAAAACTCCAAATGCCAACAGCCACAAACCAAGAATAGGCCATATCTTGGGCTACATGGCTCAAAATGCGATTCCGAGGGCACCTACTCCACCCGCAAACCCCCACTTTTTGTGGTTTTCACCCCTCAAAATTGCCCAAACGGACACCCAGACCCCAATACCTAGGCTGCGGCAAGCTGCGAGCTCAAGCCCAAACAGGTGGGTGCCCAAATGGGTCAACAGGGTCCAGTAGGGGCAAAAAGATGACTTTTCTCAAAAATGATCCTAGACCATGTGCGACGCTAAAACAAGTGTCTTTGGACTGTTTTGAGCTTGTGGTGGCCCATTTTGGTCCTCCGAAAATCCCAAAATGCCTTGAAAATGGGCTGTTTGGGGACCAAAAATGGGTCAAAAATGGGTCAAAATCGTGTTTTTCCAAACCTCATCCTAGACCATTTGGGGTGCACAAACGGGTGAAATTAGCCCATTTTGAGTCCATTTTGGGGCATTTTGGCCCCTCAAAAGTCCAAAAAGCATTGAAAGTGGGCCTCGTGGTGATGGGGTTCACTTGCAAGCCGATTTCACTTTGTCAAGAGCCATCAATGCATGAATCATTCTTGATGTCCCTCACCAGTCATAGCTGATGTTCCCACCCCCACCAGCTCGGTCCCAATATTCAGTCTTGATTAGGGTTGCTGTTACGGCATGCAGCCCTCCTGTAGCCCTCCTTCAAGTCAAAATTGTTTCTTGTTGTTTTAACATAAATATGAATTCTCTACAAAATTTTGAGTATTTTGAGTATAAACACACAGTATGAAAAAAAAATTGGCGCCTTTGGCGCCGGACACTTTTCTCTAGGGACACTTGTTGGTGGCTGACCCGGCACCACTATCTTTCAAAACCCGGGGGGGGGGGTCGCATACAAGGACCCGGCCCGGCCACCCCCCCCCCCCCCCCGTGGCCCCCACAGTTCGGAGAGTGGTAAAGAAGGTTGTTTTGAAGTGGCATTGCCCTCTCCACCAAGGTCCTAGTTCATCTCCTCCTTCACTACTTTCTTGATGTCCTCAACAATTGGGGCCGGTGCCAACACAAGTACATCACTAATATTGAGGTACAATGGCTTTCACCCCCCACCAGTTCCACCTGCAAAAACAAAAACCCACAGTGCTATTGAAAATGAATAAAACTGAAGAGCATCGGATGGTAAAAAAAAAAGAAAAGTAACACCTCTGCCTGGGACTTGAATTTCATCAACAGTTTTTGTCTTGCCCTGCAATTTTCGGGTGATCTCCACATCATACATCCACTTTCTTTGGGTAACAAATGGCTTTCATACGAAAAACACCATTGTGTGGATGAAAATTGGGGTAAGAGGCTATAACTGTGAGAGGACATCAAGAAAATAGTGCAAAAGAGAGGTAAACACACAACGTGTAATTGTGTTGCTTCAGTTCTTCTATCTAAAATTGACAGCCACCGCAGTCACCGAGTGACAAAAAACTACCAAACCGCCAGTCACCGGAAGTCACCGGAATCTCGGCTACTTAGGAGGTCTGCACAAAAGATGCTTATTCGCTTGGTTGTGGGCATCAACCATTTGTTGTGCTCCCTCAGCTGTGAAGTGGTGGTCCAACACAGCCATGCTAGCAACAACAGTGTCACAAGCCCCCCTTGTGCTTCCTTGTGCAACTTCTGCTGAACCCCCATATACGCCAGCGGCGACTACTCCCCCCCCCCCCCATGCCCAAGAACCAGTAATGTTTTTACCGGGCGGCCAACAGGTGGTGGTTGGACAGTGTCTTCAAACCAAAAAGAGCTGTGTGACAAGGGATTGGGCGTTGGACCTGACCATCAGCAGCACCATAGCATGGACAAAAATTCGCCGTGTTGTGCCACAGGATGGGGGCGTGTCGGGCGGGCAGGCCAGGCACGCGTTTGGCGGGCCGCCGTGCGTTGGGCGGGCCGGGTTCGCGTCGGACGGGCCGGGCGGGCCGGGGCGCGCCTTGCGGGGGCCGGGCGGGCCGGGTGCGCGTCGGATGGGCCGGGCGCGCGTCGGGTGGGCCGGTTTTGTTATGTGACCCCTACCCTGCACTCTGTGGTGCACCTAGCTTCCTGGTCACTGGACCCTGGCCCCCGGCTGCACCCAGAACCCACAAGAAGCCAGATCACAGAACACAGAGAAATCGAGAACGACACAGTATTTTCTGCCCCTGCATGGGGTTTGCAGCCCCCGCATGGGGTTTGCTACCCTCGCATGGGGTACAATGTGGCCACAAAGGCCGCGCACTCAGCGCAATATAGTGTACGGAAGAGCGAGAAGTCAAGTCACCCCCGCAAATAGCATCAACTGCCAGGAACAGGGGTGATATAGCTGGGGGACAGTCGGGGGGCCATGAGGCAACGGAAACTGGGTTCGCATATGCCCCCGTGTCACAGGCGCATGGTCATAACCACAATTGTTCAATGTCTTGCTTGCTGCACTGCAACGTAGACCAGTTCTGTACCACACCAGGTGGTTTCTGACTGTGCATTGGCTCTGCTCCTCTGGACAGTGAGGCATCTCGCACCCCCCACCCACCCGCAGTGCCGGTTAGACTCTAACCCTTGCCCCGCAGGTCATGCCCCTGGCCTGCACTCTTTCCCTGGCACGTAAGGACGTGTCGTTGTCGTGCCCTAGGGGCGCAAAGGCGCCTGTGTTGGTGCAAAGGCGTCTCTACACTTCAGCATATGCTCCTGCCGTCAGGTGTCTCAACAGTTCATTGCTGTACCGTGTGTGGCGTCTACCTTTTTCGCTCGACACCATTCATGCGCATGCTGTCCGCTTTTTCTTGCCCACTGGCTCTCAGCTGCCTCACGTGGGCCGCACTCTCGCAGCCCCAGTCATGCTTCGGCTGTTCAACACGTGACGACGTGTCGAGCCTGTGACTCAAGGGCGCTACGGCGCCCTGCTTTTTCATTTCTTGACTGTTCCGTGTTGCCGTGGCGTCCCATTTACCCTGGTCAGCTCGAACCCACCACCCTCCCTTTGCGCCGGTTAGCCCCGGTCTCTTGCTCTGTGGGCCTCTCTCCTACTCTCTCCCTCCCAATCTCTCTTGCTCTCCCCTGCTCTATCTCTCCTGTTGCTCCTCTCTGTTCCTTTCCCACTGTGCTCTACCCCCCCTCTCTCTCTTTCTCTCTCTCTCTCTCTCTCTCTCTCTCTCTCTCTCTCTCTCCCACGCCCAAAAAAAAAGGGGGGGGTTCGGGTCGTTCGGTGCATCTCTATCCCCCCCGGGGTTCGAACCATCCTCCACGGGACAGAAGAGGTGTGGTGTATCCACTGAGCCACGACGATTGGGTATCTGCACCATGCGCTCCACTCTTCTTCTCCTTTGTGTCACCCCCTGTCATGCGTATCTTCTTTCGCATGGGGGTGTGTTCAGCAGCGTGTAGAGGAACCGCACAGCGTCCCCGGGTACCGGGTCCGCCTGCCTGAAGAGCGTTCTTTGGAACAATCGCAAGAGGTCTGCTCGGCCTACCAGCCACACATGCATGCAATCTCCAGTTCTGCTCACCGAGGAGGGCACCGCTCTGTGTCCTGCTACCGTCGGACAGTGGAGGATCGCCTCCCACTGGAACGGGTGCCACTTGTCTGCACTTTTGGGTCGCCACTGGACCTGCATGTTCGCCACAGCCTGGGACTTTAGGGTCCAGTTGATCTGGACCATCACCGAGTAGAGCTCCTGATTGCTCATCAGCAATGGTTCCCCATGGTTGTCCACAATCTCACAGTGCATCCTGGTGTCATGTGGTTGGTCGAGTCGGAGCCAGATCTGCTGGTTGCGGGCCCAGGCCATTGTGGTCAGCTCTGCTTCAACTGCTTGCAGTCCTTCGTTCGCAATGGCGTCTAGCTGACTCAGTGCTTGCACTTTGAAACGTTGGCGTTCTTGCTGAGGCTTGACCTTCTTTGGGGCTGGCTGGATGTGTGTGTATGGGCCACACTGCTGCTGATGTGATCCCTTCTCCTGCTGTGTCCTACCAGACGGCATAACGCCTGGGTGCCTGTCCGCGACAGGACGCGGCGTTCAGCTGCTTGGAGTTCTCCTTTGCGCGTTGCCGTTCACTGCGATAAAACACAGCTCTTGTGATGCAAACTCTGCCTCAGAACACAGATTTTTCAGACATGCATTGTTGTGCTTGGAACCTGTGAGATGTCCGCACCATTGTGCAAGGGCTACTGGCTCTGTCATTGACGACCCTGTCCTGGGTTCCTGCGTTTCCTGAGCCTTCGCTTCTTGCGCTGCCGCCTAGTGTCACTCACATCAGTGCTGAAGGACAGTGTGTCCGCTGCTGACAGTGCACTCGACAACACTCCCTGGTGTGTGTTTCCTGTCCTCATTTCCTCACTTTCTGTACTGCTTGAGGAGTATGGTCCCATTTCACGTGGCGCTGGCTCCCCGGATGCTTCCCCTGTCAGTTCATCACTGTCCATGGGTACCATACCCAAGGATGACCAGAGTGCCTTGGTGCCCTCTGACTCTGATCCCGACCCTCCCCTCAAGCCTACCGTGGACTCTGACCCTGATGATGAATTTGGAGCAACATGCTGTGACCACAGTGGGCTTGAACACATGCCTTCCATGGCCAATCCATTCGCCACCTCATTTCCCTGCACGTTGACATGTGCTGGGACATATTCCCACCTGACTTCTCTTCCCGGCGTCGCCATTTCCTGGAGCAGCACTTCCCAGACTGGGACGTGGACTTGCAGTTTTCCAGATGTGGTTGTCCATCCCTTTGACTTCCAGTGTTGGGCCCTGCCAGTCGCTCCCAGCTGCAGGTATTGCGAGTCGGTGAGGATGGCCAGTTTTGGCACCCAGAATCCCTGTAAGGCTTCTACGGCTGCCCAAAGCTCTGCTCCGTTATTTGTTTGCCTGTGATGTGTTGGTACGTAGCCACAGAAGCGCACCTCCGGTCCTTGGTCGTCTTCCGCCGCGAACACGCCAAAGCCCCCGGCCCTGCGCATGTCCTTGTGGCCCAGTCTTTTCGACGATCCGTCCGTGTACACTATCCTGTAGCCCTTCGCCACCAGTTCTGCAATCAGATCTTGCACTCCTTGTAGCACTCCCGGGCCTGCCTGCCTCGGGCGCTTCGGACGTGATTCCGTTGCCCTTTGCCAACTGTGATTGTTGGCTGATTTCTCTTGGGTGAAGCACTCCGTGTGTGTTTGCCACCATGCATTCAATCCCCCATGTACTTGCACTTCCCCTTGTCGCGGCTGCACTCCGGTGTCTCGAAGTTGTTATAGTGATTTTTGAAAGCCTTTCCATTGTTCCCTGCGCTCCCCTGTGTAAAATCCCACCCACTCACATAGCTCCCTTAGCCATGTTGTTAGGTATGACGTGAACACCGGCGACGCTCCTGCCTTGACTTCGCATCGGTACCGCCAGTGGGCGCTTCTTGCTGACCACATCGCCCAGCCTTGGTTTGTTTTCAGTAACCATTCCTAGTCGTCGGACTCCATCATATCTCGAACTGTGGATGTCCCGTTATGAGTTTCCACCTGGCCATAGTAGTGCTGTAGAACCGCCGCCGCCGCTTTGAACATGGGGCATTCGACCATCGCGTGCTTAACCGTCTCCTTTTGTGAGCACACCGGGCACTTGTCAGTGCCTGACCTCTTGTAGACTCTTGCATGTACGGTCAGTTTGTGCCACAGCGCCTTTTGCGCAAAGTCCCGAACCCTCGGTGGTAGCTGTGCCTGTGCCAACTTTTCCCATACCTCCGGTGTTTGCGGGTCGCGGACCCCTGGCTGAGAGGCGTAGAACTGAAGCAGCCATGCCCTGGTCCAGTTTTGGGTATGGACTGCGGGGGTATCAAACCCCCCTTGTGACGGGACTTTGTTGAGGAGTCGTCCGCCATGATTGTAGACCCCTTTCCATGTCCGAGGCAGTGCATTCAACAATCTTGCGTCCTCCAAGGATTGGAATTGACCCCACGTCAGCACCCCCTGCCGGATCAATTTCTGTCTTTTTTTTTTTAATTGACTCCAGAAGTTCAAAGAGTACTCAAGACTGTGCTTGGGAAAGTGGGCGACTCAAGCATATGATACAGTGGATCCCCGCAACGCGGGGCACATGGCAAAGACCCAGAGTTCACATGCGTATACCAGAGGGCTCTCTGATGCGGTAGGCAAAACCGCCACGCCATATGGCGAGCCTATAATGCGTAATATTTAAGGAGGTTAAGACATGCTGGATCACGTGTGTGCCATTCCCCAAAGGTCCTCAAGAGTGACAAGCTTTCGTCGCTTTGCAGGGGCCATGTCCGGTGGCGGGCGTTGGCCCAGGGTGCCGGGCCTTTTGCGGCACTGACGTTTAGGCAAAGGTGATTCCACCCGGTGGGCGGCGCGCTCAGATGCCCACAATTGGCTCATCACCGAAAAGAGCTCAATCCTTCGGTTATGCCGCTGGTAGTGTTGGTGTGCGGAGGTGGTCCACACTCTAGCACGTCGCAAAAGGGAGTGCCAGTGCCATGATTGCCGTACTAGATCATCTAGCACGTCGCGGTATGAGTCCATCAGTGAGGCCCCGAGGACGGCACGTTGATGCAGAAACCAAGGCTGGGCTAGATACTGCATTGCCGAAGGTACCTGCTGTGCCCCTGAGTCTGCGGCAGTGGGACAGAGGCACTGGTCGAGATATTTCATTGCCCATGACCTGGTGTAGTACGACTGCGGCCGGTCCCGTGTGCGCACCGCTCTACGGTGGGACGTCTCTTGAGAGGCGCGGCCATCCCGTCGTGATGTTCTCTCCCGGGGCCCTGTATACCCTACTTGATTGCGGAGGATAGAGTCCGTGGGGTTCGGTCGTACAGCTCGTGGGCGCAGCTTTGTGTACCATGCCGGCACCGCTGTGGAGGGCGTGGGCGGCACCTGTGAGTCGCGAGGGGGCATGGTGAGTTGGCCGCGCAGTTGGCATACACCATGTAGGGCGTGGTACTGGTGCCATGCCACACGCTCCCTGAGGTCTACCCGCATTGTTCGAGGGATGTGGTCACATAGGGACTGTGGTATGCGAAGGCAGGAGACATGGTGTAGGTCCGCCGCGGACGCCCTGTTCCACCATTCCGTTACCGTATCTTGCCATGGTCCCCAGGTGCTAAGCCACATGTTGCGAAATGCGACTTTCCAACGCATGCAGTGGATGAGGCGCTTGTGGACAGTGGTACCGTGATGGAGGGGACACATGGGGCATTTGGGGGTGGTATGGTCCCACGGCGCGCCCGTCCCATCCCATCGTACCTGGCCCCAGAGCCATTTAACCCACATCATACGTCGGTCCCCGCGCATCGGCAGCCAGGATACCCGGTGCGCACCGTCGAAAGTGACAACACGCCTCCGCTGGAGGATCCATTTCCGCGCCGGAGTGGGGGCGGGCCCGCCGCACATTGCAATATCTTCGGGGCGCCGGGGGTCGTAATCCGGCACGGGTAGGCGCGTGGCCATCTTGGCGAGCAGGTTTACTTCCCCATTGCGCCGAATTTGTTCGCGTTCCTGCGTATTACGGGCCTCCGTCTCAAGGCGGTGGCTGGGGATCCACTCCGCGGCGACGTGTTTGTGTTGCACCTGGTCGCACACTTTGTGGCGAATGTCGGCGTTGGAACATTCGTGCGTGGGTCGGCGGTGTGCGCATTTTGTGACGGCCATGTTGTCGATATATTGAGTGTCACCGTCGGATGCGATGGCTGCGCCAATGGCTGCTCCGTACATTTCAGCCCTGTAGGACTGCTGTGGGCCCGCCACCCGGGCGAGGATGCGAAGAGGCCCTTTTGTCACTGCTGCGCCCGCCGCCTGGTATTCCGAGCCCGCCATCTCAACTGTTTGAAGGCTGCCGTCGGAGTATAGGGACGTTCCGGTTGGCGGTTGCTGGTTCGAGTAGCACGGTATGCCCGCGATGGTGACAGGGCGGTATCCCGCAGGCACCGTGCCCGCCGAGGGGTCTTCGTGGTACCGGTGTGGGGCAATGTAGTGGCGCGTGTGGAGGGCATCCCCCACATGCTCTTTGCGGGCTGACAGGAGGACACCGTCATCGGAGCTTTCGCTGTCGATGAGGTTGGGGCCCCCGGCTGGCCGCGGCGGAAGTGCTATGTGAAGTGCGGTGCGAGCACCTAGCTGGGTGAGTATAGCCAGGTAGTTGCGAACAGGCACCGCTCGGGAGGGCAGTTCTTTGCTAAGGTCGCAGCCAGTGGATCCCGGACGTGAGCGTAATGTGTTCTGTACCATTGTGGTGAAGCGTGCCCTGTGGGCCCAAAACAGTTGGTGTAACCCCATTCCACCCAGGCGGTGAGGGGAAGTGACATGGAGGACGTTGTATGATTCGTGAACGTCGACCTTATTGAGCTCCATGCCCTCCGCCATAAGCACCAACCGCAAGCACATGGTGTCCATGGTTTTGAACATTGAGTCGTTGGGGAGAAACAAGGTGCGGTACGTCCACCGTGGGACTAGGACGGTATTCAGCAGCTGCACCCGCTCGAAAGCGTTCAGTGGCAAGTATTGGTATCGCGCCACATCAGCTGCGGCCGTCCCCACGAAGTCATCACGTGCCTTTTGTTCCCAGGTCGGATGTGCCAGGAGGTGACCAAGGTAGTGGAAGATAGGGGGCTGCAGCGGCAATCGCGCATCACCCCACGTGATGGCGTCCCTGGTCGGGGACTCTCTTCGTGCCACACCCTGACGGCGGGAGGGTGGGGCCCAACGGTACACTTGTGTCTTTGAAGGGTTTGTCTTGAGGCCTAGTATGGCAGACAACCGAGTGACGCGCTCCAGGACGTGCTGCATCTCCTGTTGGTTCGGGGAGATGATGGCGATGTCGTCGACATAGGCCAATATGGTGCTGTTGGGAAATTCCCTCGTGAGAGTTTGATGGAAGGCCTCATATACCAGAACAAGAAGGGCTGGGGACAGGGGGCACCCCTCCTTGATGCCACGGCGCAACGGAAAACGAACGTCTCCGTACACACCCGTGCTGTGCGCGTAGATGCTGGTCACCATGTTGTAGATGCGGGCCGGGGTTCCAATCAACTGGAGTCCGTAGGTGAGACACTCATGGGGCATGCTGGGGTAGGCTTTTGCGATGTCCAGGAGGCATACCAGTGCTCCGTCCCCGTATTGGTGCAAAAGCATCGACATGCGGAGGGCTTGTTGTCATGTGGTATAGCCTCGTCTACATCCTGCTTGGGGGTCGGAGAGTGCCGCATCGATGGGCCCTCGCAAGGTGTCCAATATGAGGCGGGCAAGAATGGAGTACATTCCCGTGGCTACGCTGATGGGCCGGTAACTACGGGCTGCCTCAGGGGGGCCAGACTTGTAGATCATGGCTATTCTGGCCTGCAGCCAGTGGTGTGGCACATCTCCGCTTTCCCACACATGGCGCACTGCTATGTAAAGGTCCCACTGTAGTTCCCTAGGTAACCACTGGTACAGGTGTGGTGCCACGTGGTCCATGCCTGCCGCCTTGTTCTTGGGTTGGCGTAGCGCTTTTGTGAAAGATTGCCAGGAGGGAGGATCGGGGCTTACTGGTCGTCCTGGTTTCAAGACTTGTGAAAGAAGAGCCTTGGCCTCTTCCGGTCTCCATGGTGGGTCCCCCGCGAAATGCGGAAGATGTTCGGCGGCCGAGGTCGTGTCCGGTTGCGGGCTTGTCGTGCGGAAGGGGGTGATCAGCCACCACTTTAGGGCATTGAAAAAAGTAGAGCGGCCGCGTACCGCGCATTTTCGGAAGCGTCTCAGGTGTCGTTGGGCCCGTTTCATATTATTGGTCGCCTTGTGGTGTGCCCAAGCCTGCTGGGCCCTCTTGGAGGTAGGGTTGCGGTGCAACTTGTCAGCCAGCCGTTGTTCGACCGCGTCTTGAACTGGCTGTGGGCGGGGGTGTGCTTGTACAAAGCTGGACGCTGCGGCAATGATGGCGTCTGCCCTGTCCAGTGGGTGCATGATGTAATCTTGGTGAGTCGAGTGCGCTTTGGACCATTGGGACATGTGGCGCGAAAACTTGCGGATTAACGAGGAGGGCCAGTGCGACACATTGCCAATGACCGGCGGCGGTGCCGGCCGCGGTCCCAATGGGTTCATTACTGTGACTCTGACCGCTTTGTGGTCACCCGCATGGGGAAAGTCGATGGTGTCCGCAGAGATGGGGGGGTGAATGTCTCATGCCGTGGGGTAAAACAGGACAGCGTCCAAGCGGCGACCCCGGCAATGTGTGGCGAGATTTTGAGGTTTGGTGTTTGGCGCATGTGCCAAAATCGGGTCCAGCAAGGCTCCGGATTCGAGGAGCGGGTGCCAGTACCTGGTTGGCTGGGAAGGACGTCCCCACACACAATCGTTGAAGTCACCCATAAGGATGCCCAGGTCCGGCATCTGTGCAAGCCATTCGTCCAGCTTTTCACGTTGGTCCCGCGAAAATGGCCCGTGGATGTTGGCGATGACGTACGGTGTGTGGCCAGGGAGAGCGATTTTGATGGCACGGGCCTGGCTCCCCATGGAGGGCAGTTTGGAGACATATCTGGATATGGAGTTGTGGACGAGGAACTGTGTGTCCGGGTTCTCGTCTCCGTAGGTGATGGGGAGGTAGTCGCCATCCATAGCCGCTGTCCAAGCTGCATGATGGGATCCACTGCGGAATCGAAACTCCTGTAGGGCAATAACTGCGGGCTGTTCAGCGATAATCTCCGCCAGGAGGTGCCCCCAGCGTCGCCGTAAGAGGAAAGGTCCCCCGACATTGAGTGTCAGGAAGGATAGGTCTGGCCGGGGAGGGGGGCTGGGCCCTGGATTGGGGTGGACGTCATTGGACAGACGTATCAGCCGTTGTGCTAGATCCCATAGGATCAGGCCCGGCAATCGGGGGCGCGCACCCCCTGCCGGATCAATTTCGTGTTGTAGTAGGAGCAGTGGAACTCATTTCGGAAATACACAGAGTGCCACCACGGCAGGCGGTCCCGGCTTGCCGGGGGGGCCATCTGCGGGGCCACTCTCTGAATGTTGGAGTGTGCCTTTGCCGACCATCCCAGGAATGTTAAATCAGCCGTTCGGACCATGCCCAGTTGAATATATGGTAGGTTGTCCTTGGATGGTGTGAACCCTATGGTTGTTGCCCATGCATAGAAGGTCTCCACTGCCTTGTCGGGAAATTTGTAAGGCTCTCCCAACAGGCTGACGAACGGAGCCGCTGCCTGGTGCATAAGAAACAGCTCTGGTTCTGGTAGTGCCTGTCCCCCTTGCGTTCTTGGTCGTGAGAGGATTGGTATGGTGATTCCCCAGCTGTTGGTACCCATAGTCACGTGGTACACCAACTTCAGTTGTCTGATCACCGAGACTGGGGCGTAGTATGCCTTGGATACCCATGCCATGACCGGCAGAATCCATGATGTCAGCATGAATGCACGTTCATTCATGGACAGTTGCAGCGCTGGTGCGAAAGCCTGCTCTATCGTCAGCCCCCATCCTTGGTAATCGTGTTGGTGCCGAATATTCCCCAAGCGTACACCCAGATACTTGACGAAGTTTTTGACTTGCACTCCAATGTCCCGAAAGCACCTCGCCCACTCCATTCCCCCCACAGTTGCGAACTATCGCTGCCGCTTTGCTCAGGTTGACCCTCAACCCCGAAAACTGTCCAAAACGTGAAACCACTTCCCATGCCCTCTTCAACAGTTGTGGGTTGGCTCTTCCATCAAAGAAGATGATGAGGTCGTCTGCATACATCATGACAGTCAGCCCTGGACCCAAGTCTTGTAGTGGGAAAATCACAAAGGATGCCACCAGGGAGAACAGCGCCGGGGAGAGTGGATCCCCCTGGCGCGTGCCTGCCCTCGGGTGGTGGTAAACACCTGGGATGTATCCTTTTCCAACGGAGTATAGATACGGTGCACGTAAAAGATGTAGTATCAGACGGATATACAGGAATGGTATGCACATTAGACCCAGTGCCGCCGACACCATCTTGTGAGACATCGTGGTGAAAGCATTTCTGAAGTCTACTGATGACGCCGCTCCTTCACTTAAGCCATCGCAGAGTGCCTATGACCCATAGACATGCTGGAGTATGCTTCTGTGTCGAAGGAAACCTGTTTGCTGTGACGGGATGCAGTGAAGGAGTACATCCTCTAACTTGATCAGGAGGATGTTGGTGAGCCACTTCTGCCTTGTAGTTTGCAGTGCAATTGGTCGGAGCGAATCTGGTGTCTGCATCGCCTTCGTCTTGGGGATCATTGTCACCACTCCCGAGGTCCATGTCTCCGGCATTTTGCCCACTTCGAGTAAGCGTTTCATTGAGTCATACATTTGCGGTTCGAAGATGCCCGAGGCCCTCTTGAAGAATTTTGCCGAGAAACCATCCAATTCAGGGGAACTGTTGCTGTTCAGCCTCTTAAGGCCTTCATGAACTATGTCCAGGGATAGTTGCTTGAAAAGGAGTCGACCTGCCTTGCGCAGTCGCTGTTCCACTCCTAACGACTTCAGATAGGCCACACATTCTTCTTCCGTGGATCCCGTTGGGGTGGACACTTTGTCCCAATGGTCCACCAGCTCTTTTGCCACCGCCTTTGCCCCCCGTATAGCCGAGCCTGTCCTGGATACCAGCTGCTGAAGTTTCTTTCGTTCCTGCAACTCCCGCATTAACCGATACAATTCGTTCCTTTGCGTTCTCGGATCTCCTGAAGTTTCCCCCGTCGTGATCACCCCCTTGAGCCTGGACAGTGTTTCCATGCCCGTTCTGTCACGCTGAGCCTTTTCATACACCCCCACCAGGAGGGTGTAGGCTGTCGCCGCATTTGTTGCTGCAATCCCCAGTGATGAAAGAAATTGGTAGACCGCTGGTGCGACAGAGTCTCTCGTGGAGCCACGCAGGAACCGTAGGGCTTGTAGCTCTACCGACTGCTTTTTGTTTTTATGCTCCCTTTGATGGCTGATCGCCTTCTTTTGGATGCAGCTCAGCGCCTCTTCCCACCATTGATCCCCTGTTGACTTGATAGACTTGAGAGAGGTCTCCAGATCTTCCATTGCCTCCGGGTCTTGAAGGATGGTCTCTGGGCAGTAGAATCTGGGAACTGTGTCCTCTGTGTCGAAAGACGGGGGTGTGAATTCAGCCAGGATCGCCTTGTGGTCCGAGTTGGCAGCAAACATGGGGTACACGCTGGTCGCCAGGCTCAGCAATTCGGACAGTCGGGGGGGGGGGGGGGGGTGCCACGCCGTGACTGCCTGGTGTCCCGCCATGCCGTGACTGTCGGCTCCCACCCCCAAAACCTCAGTCTTCCCGGAAAACTTTGGTTTTGGTATGTGGCCCCTGCCTTGCACTCTGTCCTGTACCCAGCTCCCTAGTCCGTGGACCCTGGCCCCTTGCTGCACCTAGAACCCACAAGAAGCTAGATAACAGAACACGCAGAAATAGAGAACGACGCACTATTTGCTGCCCCCGCATGGGAAAAAAAACAAATTGCAGCACCCGTATCGTGATCTGCCCACCTGGGGGGGGGGGGAAGTAAGACACCAATATAGGCCTATACATATATATGTGGGGGCACTTGGAGCTGGCCATTGACCCGGGCTACAGTCCCCTGCGGCACCGGCCCACACATAAGCGGGCGAGTGCTGGCTAGGGCTGCTCCAAAACAAACAGGCTTTGCGACGGCCGAGGGGGCCTGCCTGCTGGCCTGCAAGTGGGTGCTCGCCTCTGCCTCCCCACCCCCCTCGTCGGGCGCGCGCCGGATGGGCCGGGCGGGCCGGGCGCATGTTAACCAGGCCGGGCGGGGGCACGTCGGGCGGGCAGGCCAGGCGCGCGTCGGACGGGCCGGGCACGGATCACGCGGTCCGGGAGCGAGTCGGACGGGCCGGGCGAGTTGGGCGCGCGTTGGGCGGGCCGGGCGCGCGTCGGACGGGCTGGGTGGGGCGGGCCTAGCGCGCATCGCCCGCGCGTCGGACGGGCCTGGTGGGCGGGGCGCGCGTCCGGCGGGCCGGGCGGGCCGGGCGCGCATCGGGCGGGCGGGCCGGGTGCGTGTCGGACGGGCCGGGCGGGATGGGCGCGCGTCAGACGGGCCAGGCGCGCGCGGGACGGGCCGGGCGCGCGTTGGACGTGCTAGGCAGGCGTCGGCCACGCGGGGCGCACATCGGGCGGGGGGGCCGGGTGCACATCGGACGGGCCGGGCGGGATGGGTGGCGTCGGACGGGCCAGGTGCGCGTCAGGCGGGCCGGGCGTGTGTGGGACGGGCCGGGCGCGCTTAGGACGGGCCAAGCGGGCCGGGCGCGTGTCGGGCGGGCAGGGCGCGCGTTGGGCGGGCCGGGCGCACGTCGGACGGGCCGGGCGCACGTCAGACGGGCCGGGCGCGCGTCGGCCACGCCGGGCGGGCCGGGTGCGCAGACCGGGTGCGTGTCGGGCGGGCCGGGCGGGTGGGGCGCGCGTCAAACAGGCCGGGCGCGCATCACGCTGGCCGGGCGCGCGTCGGGCGGGCTGGGCGCGCCCACGGCGCGTCAGGCAAGCCGGGCGCGCGTCGGGCTGGCTGGGCGGACCGGGCACGCGTCGGACCGGCCGGGCGGGCCGGGCGCGCGTCAGACGGGCCGGGCACGCATTGGGCGGGCTGGGCGAGCGTCTGACGGATGGGCCGGGCGCGCGTCGGGCGAGCCGGGCGCGCATTGGACGGGCCGGGGGCGTGTTGGGCAGACCGGGCGTGCGTCGGACGGGCCGGGCGGGCTGGCACGCATCGGGTGGGCGGGGTGCGCGTAGGGCGGTTAGGGCACACGTCGGACGGGCTGGGCGCACGTCGGACGGGCCGGGCGGGCCGGGTGCGGTTGGGCGGGCAATCCGGGGGCGCGTCATTCGGGCCGGCCAGCCGTCGTACGGGCCGAGCGCGTTTTGGGCGGGCGGGCTGGGCTGGGCGGGCCGACCGCGCATCGGGTGGGCGGGATGGGTGCGCGTGGGGTGGGCCTGGCGGACTGAGCACGCGTCGGGCGGGCTGGGCGCGCGTCGCCAGATGGGCCGGGCGCGCTTCGGACGGTCCGGGCGCGCCTCGGGCGGGCCGGGGGCGCGTCGGGTGGACCGGGCGCATGTTGGACGGGCCGGGCGCGCATCGGGCGGACAGCCTAGGTGCACGTTGGACGTGCCAGGCGCGCGTCGGCCACGCCGGGCGGGCTGGGCGCGCATTGGACGGGCCGGCGGGCCGGGGGCGCGTCGGATGGGCCGGGCGGGCCGGGGGCGCGTCGGGCAGGCCGGGGGCGCGTCGGGCGGGCCGGGCGGGCTGGGTGCACATCGGGCGGGCAGGCCAGGGGCGCGTCGGGTGGGCCGGGGGCGCGCGTTGGGCGGGCAGGGCGGGCACACGTCGGACGTCAACAGTGGCCTCTCGTAACTGACCACCCGGCACTTACCCAACCACACTAACAAGCTTGCGGGCCCTTTGAATCACCCCCGTTGAACCCTCTAAGGTGGCCCCCTGAACTAACTCCCCAACACTGGCCCACTCACAAAGAAAAAGACCACACACTAGCCCCTTGAGTTGGCGCCCGGAAGTAAGTCCTTGAGTCTTTAGGCAAAGAAACAAGCGGAACACCTCAACCTAAACGCGGACCCAGACACTTGGCCCCATGATCTCGCCCCATGATCTAGCCCTCCTGAACAGCCCCTAAACTAGTCCCAATACTCCAAACATGCCCACCAAAAATGACCCCCGGCAAAGGCTCATGGCATCCCCCCTAAGCATGCACACCACACGAAAAAAAAGGAGGCCAACACAAACAAATAAACGCCACAATAACACTTCACCAAGCAACCATGCAAACATGCATCACCGTAAGGTATGGTAGGTAAGGTACCAATGAATGTATTGTAGTTTGATGCAACGCGTCATCCGTGGGGCGGTACCCACACTCCGTGTCCGCATGAACTAGTTACGGATGTTGTTGTTGTTGTTGTTGTTGTTGTTGTTGTTGTTGTTGTTGTTGTTGTTGTTGTTGTTGTTGGGTTTCAAGTTTATTTCAAGGTCGTGCAACAAAGGGGCCACCCCTCTGATACACGAACTTGCTAGGGTTTCAAGTTTATGTCAAGTTCGTACATGGGAGGGGCAATCTCTCTGATGCACGATCTTGATAGGGTTTCAACTTTGTGTCAAGTTCGTGCAGCAGAGGGGCGACTCGTCTGATGCACGAACTTGATAGGGTCTCAATTTCATTTCAAGATGGTGCATCAAAGGGGCGACCCCTCTAATGCACGAACATGATAGGGTTTCAAGTTTTGTCAAGTTCGCGCATCACAGGGGCGACCGCTCCGATGGACGAACTTCATAGGGTTAAAAGTTTATGTCAAGTTTGTGTATTAGAGGAGCGACCCTTGTGATGCACGAACTTGATAGGGTTTCAACTTTGTGTCAAGTTCGTGCATCAGAGGGTCGACCCGTATGATGCACGACCATGATAGGGTTTCAAGTTCATTTCAGCTTCGTGCATCCGAGGGGCGACCCCTCTCATGCACGAACTTGACAGAGTTTCAAGTTTATGTCACATTCTTGCATCAGAGGGGCGACTACTCTGATGCACGAACTTGATTGCCTCTGGAATCAGGTGGGTTTAATCAAGTTCGTGCATCAGAGTGGTGACCCCTCTGATGCACGAACTTGATAGTCCGCAGAATCAGGTGGCTTTAATCAAGTGATGTTTTCTTGGAACTGTACCCTCGATCTGAAGGCGTCAAACTGAGCAGCAGTCAGCAAAGCAAAATGGACTCTCGCGGCTTGGACTCGTTAGCCTGAGATAACTGGGCTCAATTCAAAAAGGATTGATGTTCGGATGGTGTTTCAAAGTGGGGACAACAGAGCATCCCTGCACACAGTTGTGGCATTGACGCAGACTGACATCCCAAAATCTCGCCGTATCCATCGTTTCATCAGCCATGCATCAACTTTCAAGCCAGTGTTTGAGGTGTTTGAGACCCCAGAAAGATTTTGTGATGAACCTTCCTCCCCTTTCTCTCATTATGTGGCAGGCTTATTTTAACATTGTGAGGCAGCCCTATAAGAAGGCTCCAGGATCGGATGCAGTGCCCCCACCTTCTTCAACGGGCTTTGGTTGATCTCCAATGGAATGTGATTGAAAAAGATTTGCATGTTTGTAATACCCAAGAAATACCACACCCGGATCAGTATAATATGCAAAAGGGGCAATACACAGTGTGGCAATTCATTGCTGTCCCAAAAGAGTTTCCAGATGCATTCGTGTTGTGGTAGCCCAAGAAATATTGAATGCCATCAAGATCCCAGTTGATGATGCCTTGTCTACAGAGATGATGCAGCAAGCAGATCGGACCATACAACATCCCAGCAAGCTCTGGAGATGCTTCTGTTTGCCCCCCTATTCCCATGTTTGTCATATGTGATATGTATTAATGTATGAGACTTTCTACAGCACGTCTGCCCATGAATGTCCCTGGTATGGGCATTCACCTATCACGGAATGAGAGGGTTCCTACAACTTTTGTGGGCACGAGACACCCAGCCCATAAATAGCACAAAGTGCTCCAAAGGATCCCCCTGTGCGGTGACACGTGGATGTGTCAAGTGATGATTGCGCTCAGGGAAATTGCGCAAGCAACAGCATGCTCAGCCAAAAAGAGATCAAGCAGGGGGGGGGGGGGGGGATGCGGTCGCCGGGATTGACAAAAAATGCGGAAAAATGCGGAAAAAATGCGGAAAATGCGGCAAAAAATGCGATAGAAAATGCGGTTTTGTTAGAATGGTGTTTGCCCCTCGAAACCCCTATGTTTCGTCTCGTCTTGCACAATTGGGCGCTTAAAGCATGGACGGTTTGATGGAACAACTTAGTGCAGCAGTTCAACTCAAGAATATCACGGACGAGGCTCAAAACCGCTAGGGGCAGAAGCTGCAGCTTGCAGCTGCTTGGTCAGGCCAGACCGCTAAATCTCCGCGCCGCATCAGGTGCTCCCCCATTGACCCAAACTGCCGGGCTCCCCGGGGGGGGGGAGGGGGTACCCCAACATACATACCTCAAAATGATCCCCATGACACGCTGTTCATTTTGAATATACACAATTGGGGAAAATTTTTTTCAAAAAAAAATTGCCCATCAACTCAGGCTCCCATCAGCGAAGGTCTGACCCGTAGGTCGGGTCGGGGTCAATATGCTTTTTTGTGTTTTTCATCCATTTTTGAATTCTCCACAAAATTCTGAGTATTTCGAGCATAGACACATAGGGTCAAACAAAAAAATTTCCCCCTGCCATCTGCCTAAAAAAAAAATCTCCGGCGCCTCTGGCGCCCACAAAACCCATTGTTCCTCACAACTAACTGACTACAAGACAATGCCACTAGAATGTTTCCTCTTGAACATTACACTAAGGGACCTGCTCTGAAAATGCGAAAAAAAATGCGGAAAATGCGGAAAAATGCGGACCGCATTCCCCCCCCCCCCTCTGGATCAAGGCTGATCACGGACCAGAGCGACCGGCCCTAGGCGCCTTTCACCACAGTCTGAATTGCAGTACAGTAAGTGGAATCGTTGCACTTGCACACATGTGGTATTGCCCTCTCAGACTGGGCCAGCCATGCACACAGCGGAAATGATATGGCAATGCAACAAGTGTGTTTTGCCCGCTCAGACTGGGCCAGCCATGCCCTATTTTACGTCATGGCTCGCCCAGACCGGGCCAGCCATGCACGCAGTGGCGTTGAACTACATGGGACTTAGCGGACCACACAAGTTGCACACATGCTTACTGCCCTCTCAGGCCAGGCCAGCCATGCACACAGGATGGGTCCACTACTGCTCTGGAAATACGACCTTGGTGTCTCATATTGAAGGCAACATCTCGACACACAGACAGTCACAATACCCCCTGCCCCCCGCCCCCTGTGTGTGGAGCTTACTTACAGTGCGTGAGGTGCGGGCGCACACAGACCAATCTGCGCACCACTCTGTGTGTCGCCCTGTGTGTGGGATATGCCAGAAAGCGTGGCGGTCCCAGAAGGCGTGCCTGTGTAGCCAGTGTCCAATGCATGTGATCCACCGTTGGCTGAGAGTAGCATTATGGGGGCGTTTTTGCACAGCGCGGGCCCAGCGCGGGCACAGCGCCAATTATTACGGTGATTATCCGGGTAACAGCCCTGAAAACCACCCACCTGCGGAATCATGCACAATCAGTTCAAAACTCAAAAAATTCAAACATCTAATGCTTGCCATGGGTCCCAGGGACCTAAATTCTGCCCCCCTATAGCCCCGTCCTTTGCAGCAGCCATTCAATGACGTCCTTCCAATCTTCTAAACTTACCGAACTCCCCGTGGTGGAGAACGGCCAACTTTTTGCACAGTTCGCGCACAGCGCACTGTACACCCCGTGTAGCTCAAGAACCGTTGCATTACTTTCTGACAGGCACGTACAGCGATGTGCTTCACGTGATCACATAACAGGCTGACCTGCAGCCATGCTGCTGCGGACAGTACGTACTCTCCCCATGAAGAAAGAAAACCACGACAGTTCATCAAAACACCAGTAAACAAGTTACATAAGCTGGTTTCAGTCACAGCCCATCCAGACTGCAGAAGGGCACTTTGTTTCAGGCTCCATTGTGGCGTCAGCGCTGACGGATGTACATACATGTGTCCCAGGGGTCCATACCTGTCCCTGGCGATCCCGAGTGCATATAATTCAGAAGTCATGCAACGCTGTTTGCATATGCACGGATGCACACTGATGCACACTGATGCACGGACACAGCACACGTAACGGCCACGCGTCACTTAACTAGTGGCACACATCAGTCATAGCCCATACTGACCCGGGCCCCTTTGCTACGGCCAAAATATTAGCACGAAATATTATCACGAAACTGAGCTAAAGATACAACACGGCCGTTGATCCCCCCCCCCCCCTGCCCGCCAGGAGCAAAATGATCACCATTTGTGTTTCGCCATAAACCAGTTGCCAGACCAGGTCTGTGCACATCATCAGACCCCCGTTGGATCACCTCCCCCTTCCTGGACGACAGCGCGTCTTCTCTTCCACAGCTCCGCCCCCAGGGGGTCGTTTGGACGACCAGTCACCCACCTCATCACTTAATCCATCAAACCCCAAATTAATCCACACCCCAACCCATGCCTCCTGTTGTGCCTGCAATGCTGTCCCTCATTCGTTGCCTCGGAAATTTGTATGGGCTTTCATGAATGAAAAAGCCACAGGGCTGCACATGATGTTATGTGCAAAGAGACAACAGACTGAATGCCATCGCGGTGTGAAGAACCAGCAATACAACTCAACTAAGTTAAGTAAGCATTACTATACACAATGTACCTGTGAATGCAGACCAACGTTTGTGGACACATGCACCACACAGTCCTACCCATATGCAAGGCACTGATTGGGCGTGGTCATATGCAAGGGGACCAGGGGGGGGCTCTTTTTAATCAAATACATCAGGTCTCCACCGCTGCCTAAGCCCGCAGTGGGGCCGCGGGTTGAGTAATGACACATGACAAGCACAAGTCAATGTGTTGAACGAGGGGTGAAGAAGACCAACAATATGGGCATAAATGAGGGTGGGGGCGGGGGGGGGGGGGCACATCATGCACCTGCCAGAAGCAGAATCAGGGGCGGTGGCTGCAGCAGGCTGCACCATGGTGAGGCCTCTGAGCCCCCCGCCTGCCCCCCAGCAGTTGAGAGACTGCGTCACTGGCCTACAGCCTGGGCCAGGGCCGTCCCAAAGTCCACCAGTTGAGCGTAACCAACGGTGGTCAGAGGGTAACGATTGGCAGCTTCACAAAAAACGTCCTGGAAGAAGGTACTGGCCTGGGCACACACAGTGGTGGCAGTGCTCGGGGGACGACCAGAGGGATTGGCATGCCCGGGGCCGAGACCCCTGCCCCAAGGGGGACAGTACATCTGCGAAGGGGCTATACAGGGCCAAAGGCAGTGAACCTTCCAACGCTAGCGGTTCGATCACGTCCTCAGAGGCATGATCACCTCAAGGGCCAGTTCGAACACCGGGCCTTCGGTGGGGTGTTGTTGTACATGCGCACTGTGGGGGACCCATTGTCCCCCCACCCCCTCCTTTCTTCAAGGTACAGCCAGCTCCAAAATCAGTGCAGTCCCTGTATCTTAGAACAGGCACATGCATATATATATATATATATATATATATATATATATGCATATATATAACTACACAGAACCTGCGAACTTCGGCCAATGACAATACATTCCAAGGCACTCAACACGGTTACATCGCTTGTGGTTGGCCCGCAAAGATGAATGCGCAGATGAGCTGTTGGCAAATGACAATGTCTGCATATGATTGCTGAAGAAAGTGCCGGAGCCACCTTCAATACCTTCAAGGTATCTGCCGTTTGGTGCAGATCCACCTGCAATGTCAAATGTCAATGGAAACACCCGTGACATTGGTTGAAAAAATGGCCACACATCCCCCTCCTCCACCTGCCGGTCTGGGGGGCCAACCGCCTCTGATATCATACAATGGCCGCCCCCAAATTGCAGTAATTACTTCGGAGCCCCACACTTCACCCGCAATCACCAGAATCGATCCTCCTGATCCTCCGCCGCCTTGGGATGTTGCAGCACCACCATCTGCACTGATACGCCCTCCTGAATGGACCACCAGATCCCCCAACAGCTCCAGCCGAACAGTCCCCCCCCTATGGCCCCCAGATCCAGCACCACCACTCCCAGCGTCCACTCGCCACAATGCATCTCCATACAAGGCGCCCCCAGGGCCAGCGTCATCACCACTGCCATTACCACCATAGCTTGCACCACGGAACTCCGTGGCATTCCCTCGCCCAGGGCCAGACCCAGGTGCATGCCCAAGACCGTCCGCTGAAATATGGGCCCTGTCGTCCACCTCCACCCGGGAGGCCTTAATGTGTACAAATCAAAAGACAGCCCCCTGCCATTCACAGGCACTGTTCATACTAATACCTAATGAGCCATGCTCTGCGTGCCCTCCACCTTATCTACCCTATCCAACAGCCACCCAACATAATCCACCAAAACCTTTCGCGACTTACGGACTATGCGCTTGCCGAGAAGAAAGTGCCGGAGCCACCTTCAATACCTTCAAGGTATCTGCCGTTTGGTGCAGATCCACCTGCAATGTCAAATGTCAATGGAAACACCCGTGACATTGGTTGAAAAAATGGCCACACATCCCCCTCCTCCACCTGCCGGTCTGGGGGGCCAACCGCCTCTGATATCATACAATGGCCGCCCCCGAATTGCAGTAATTACTTCGGAGCCCCACACTTCACCCGCAATCACCAGAATCGATCCTCCTGATCCTCCGCCGCCTTGGGATGTTGCAGCACCACCATCTGCACTGATACGCCCTCCTGAATGGACCACCAGATCCCCCAACAGCTCCAGCCGAACAGTCCCCCCACTATGGCCCCCAGATCCAGCACCACCACTCCCAGCGTCCACTCGCCACAATGCATCTCCATACAAGGCGCCCCCAGGGCCAGCGTCATCACCACTGCCATTACCACCATAGCTTGCACCACGGAACTCCGTGGCATTCCCTCGCCCAGGGCCAGACCCAGGTGCATGCCCAAGACCGTCCGCTGAAATATGGGCCCTGTCGTCCACCTCCACCCGGGAGGCCTTAATGTGTACAAATCAAAAGACAGCCCCCTGCCATTCACAGGCACTGTTCATACTAATACCTAATGAGCCATGCTCTGCGTGCCCTCCACCTTATCTACCCTATCCAACAGCCACCCAACATAATCCACCAAAACCTTTCGCGACTTACGGACTATGCGCTTGCCACCGGACTGCACATCATCTAATGACAACATCTGCTGAATTAGCTTCTCCTTGTAGGTGATCCGAGCTACCTCATTGCCTGCCGCTCCAAGGGCAAGGTGTTCAAGCTCAGCCTTGATCTTGTGGATCTCTTTGTCAATCTGACAAAGTTGGCCGAGAGCTTGTTGCACCTGCTCATCGTCTTGCTCATCGTGTGCTGCTTCATCAACAACAACACTCAGAGAATCCGAGAGCTCCTTGGCTGCCTCGGGAACTGTTTGCTGGAGCGCAGCATGCCTCAAACGCAGCATAATCTGTGTGCCTTCGACGAGTTGTGCAGAACTCTGCCTGAAAAAGTCCGCAACAGCAGTCAGCGCCATTGACACCGTGCCAGCCATTGCGATGGCAACCCACCAGCTTTTGGTTCGGACTGGGTCGAGGGGGAAGAAGTGTGTAGCTCCAGCCATTTCGGCCGCGGCTACAACCTTCTTCTCCACATCCTTCACATCCTCCACAGAACGGCAATGCACAATCCACAGTGCAACGGCTGGTTCCCACAGTGCAACGGCTGGTTCCGAGTCCAGGACGCCCAAAGCCGCCTTCATTAAGGAACCAGCAGACACATGCTGCTCTGCCTCCATTGGATCTTTGGGGAGCTCGTTGGAGAACGCCCACAGCATCATGTCAGCTTTGCTGCAAACTGTGGTCTCTTGTTTCAGGGGATCAGGGGTGAACATGCCACAGACGCGGCCATGGCTGGTTTTCAGAGCCATGACCACATTGTTGAACCCATCAGATTGCTTGTACAACGTTGAGAGACTCATGTCATGCTCCAGGCTGCTGTACAGCAATGACCATTCATCGGCCCACCATAAGGAGCGGGGCAATTTCCGCACCAAGTGCAACAGCTGGTCGTCCGTGAGAATCTTCTTATCGCTGCTGAGGTCGAGCCTTGGCACCAACGGTTCATATCCACCCTCATCCATCATCTCAGGAACATGCCATAGCTCCACAGCGTTGCATGGGAACAACAAGCCATCCATGCGGAATTCTCCAGATGTGGAGAGTAGCGGCTGTGAGTTGAAAAGTTGTGAGTGTCGAGTGATGCCAACTCGAAGACACTCATCCAACCACAAGCCACACTCATTGTCTTTGCTGCCTCCCATACCAATCCCGGTATCCGTGCACAGCAGACAGTCAAAGGACTGTGTGTCCTTCAAAGTCCAGTTCATGATTCGAGGGACTTCGGGCTTACTCGGTGACAGAATGGTGGCGATGGTGGAAAAGAGACTCGACACCGAGCAGCAGTCGGCTTCAGGGGCAACCGAGCAGCAATCGGCTTCATGGGCAACCTCATCCAGCTGCGGCGGTTTTCGGCGACCAGAAAGGTGCGTGGCCGGGTCCCTGTCCACTGCTTCCTGTGATCGGTCGCCACGATCACGAACGCCACGTGATTGTGTTTCCTTGGTGCGGTCGCCACGGTCACGAACGCCACGTGATTCCGTTTCTTCCCGGCGGTCGCCACGATCGGCCTTGTGTGGCCCTGATGAGCGACTGGCCTTGCCCTTTTGCATACCACCACGCAGGCGCAGCACCAAGTGCAGGGTGGACTCCTTCTGGATGTTGTAGTCCGCCAGAGTCCGGCCATCCTCCAGCTGCTTGCTAGCGAAGATCAATCGCTGTTGATCAGCTGGGATGCCCTCCTTGGCCTGGATCTTGGCCTTCACATTGTCAATGGTGTCGTTGGACTCCACCTCCAATGTCATGGTCTTACCAGTCAACGTCTTCACAAAGATCTGCATACCACCGCGCAGGCGCAGCACCAAGTGCAGGGTGGACTCCTTCTGGATGTTGTAGTCTGCCAGAGTCCGGCCATCCTCCAGCTGCTTGCTAGCGAAGATCAATCGCTGTTGATCAGGTGGGATGCCCTCCTTGGCCTGGATCTTGGCCTTCACATTGTCAATGGTGGTATTGGACTCCACCTCCAATGTCATGGTCTTACCAGTCAACGTCTTCACAAAGATCTGCATACCACCGCGCAGGCGCAGCACCAAGTGCAGGGTGGACTCCTTCTGGATGTTGTAGTCTGCCAGAGTCCGGCCATCCTCCAGCTGCTTGCTAGCGAAGATCAATCGCTGTTGATCAGGTGGGATGCCCTCCTTGGCCTGGATCTTGGCCTTCACATTGTCAATGGTGTTATTGGACTCCACCTCCAATGTCATGGTCTTACCAGTCAACGTCTTCACCAAGATCTGCATACCACCACGCAGGCGCAGCACCAAGTGCAGGGTGGACTCCTTCTGGATGTTGTAGTCTGCCAGAGTCCGGCCATCCTCCAGCTGCTTGCTAGCGAAGATCAATCGCTGTTGATCAGCTGGGATGCCCTCCTTGGCCTGGATCTTGGCCTTCACATTGTCAATGGTGGTATTGGACTCCACCTCCAATGTCATGGTCTTACCAGTCAACGTCTTCACAAAGATCTGCATACCACCGCGCAGGCGCAGCACCAAGTGCAGGGTGGACTCCTTCTGGATGTTGTAGTCTGCCAGAGTCCGGCCATCCTCCAGCTGCTTGCTAGCGAAGATCAATCGCTGTTGATCAGCTGGGATGCCCTCCTTGGCCTGGATCTTGGCCTTCACATTGTCAATGGTGTCGTTGGACTCCACCTCCAATGTCATGGTCTTACCAGTCAACGTCTTCACAAAGATCTGCATACCACCGCGCAGGCGCAGCACCAAGTGCAGGGTGGACTCCTTCTGGATGTTGTAGTCTGCCAGAGTCCGGCCATCCTCCAGCTGCTTGCTAGCGAAGATCAATCGCTGTTGATCAGGTGGGATGCCCTCCTTGGCCTGGATCTTGGCCTTCACATTGTCAATGGTGTCGTTGGACTCCACCTCCAATGTCATGGTCTTACCAGTCAACGTCTTCACAAAGATCTGCATACCACCGCGCAGGCGCAGCACCAAGTGCAGGGTGGACTCCTTCTGGATGTTGTAGTCTGCCAGAGTCCGGCCATCCTCCAGCTGCTTGCTAGCGAAGATCAATCGCTGTTGATCAGGTGGGATGCCCTCCTTGGCCTGGATCTTGGCCTTCACATTGTCAATGGTGTTATTGGACTCCACCTCCAATGTCATGGTCTTACCAGTCAACGTCTTCACAAAGATCTGCATACCACCACGCAGGCGCAGCACCAAGTGCAGGGTGGACTCCTTCTGGATGTTGTAGTCTGCCAGAGTCCGGCCATCCTCCAGCTGCTTGCTAGCGAAGATCAATCGCTGTTGATCAGCTGGGATGCCCTCCTTGGCCTGGATCTTGGCCTTCACATTGTCAATGGTGGTATTGGACTCCACCTCCAATGTCATGGTCTTACCAGTCAACGTCTTCACCAAGATCTGCATACCACCGCGCAGGCGCAGCACCAAGTGCAGGGTGGACTCCTTCTGGATGTTGTAGTCTGCCAGAGTCCGGCCATCCTCCAGCTGCTTGCTAGCGAAGATCAATCGCTGTTGATCAGGTGGGATGCCCTCCTTGGCCTGGATCTTGGCCTTCACATTGTCAATGGTGTCGTTGGACTCCACCTCCAATGTCATGGTCTTACCAGTCAACGTCTTCACAAAGATCTGCATACCACCGCGCAGGCGCAGCACCAAGTGCAGGGTGGACTCCTTCTGGATGTTGTAGTCTGCCAGAGTCCGGCCATCCTCCAGCTGCTTGCTAGCGAAGATCAATCGCTGTTGATCAGGTGGGATGCCCTCCTTGGCCTGGATCTTGGCCTTCACATTGTCAATGGTGTTATTGGACTCCACCTCCAATGTCATGGTCTTACCAGTCAACGTCTTCACAAAGATCTGCATACCATTCTGGAAGTGCTCGGGCAACAATTTGTTAGTCGACGCGAGCTCCTGCCACGTACAAGAACGGCAGTGGAGAGCGGCAGCAGCGGGACAAAAATCTTGCAACTCCAGGAAGGGGGGCCCTTCGAGCTGGGGTAATTTGTCGAAAACCCGGGGGGGGGGGGGGGGGGGGGCTTGGAAATCTGGGAAGACGTTCTTCGTTCTCGTTGAAATTGGTTCAGAACAGACTTCTCGAGACAAAGCAGTGCTGAACCAGATTTGCCCAACTTTTGTGCAGACTTACTTTTTCGAGCAATGTCAGTCGTCTGCGGGGGCGTGTGGAGAGGGGGGCTGTGGGTGATTGGAAAGGAGGGCTAAGGCAACCCCAACACTGGGGGTGAAGCAGCTTTGCGTCCGGGATTCCTCTGTGCAAACCACTGACGAGGAAACAACTGGCGACTGAGAGTCCAGGGCACCAGAATGCGAGGCGCCCCCAGAGCGCCACAGGCAACGCAAGCAACTCGAGCCCACATATTCCCCGTCCTTTCCGTCTCTCCCCGTTTCCTCAACTCAACTCAACGCCACAACTACTCCACTCTTCATTTTCAGTGTGGGTTGCTTTGTCGTCGTGCGAGCGTACAGTCCTGCACTAAATCTTGTATTCACCGTTGATGCCGTGCAGAGAGTCCACTTCTGGCCTCTGCGGGTCCTCGGCTTCCCAGTCCCCGCAGCACGCGGTTTGCTGCTCAACGCTCGACTACGTACCCCTTGTCAGCCCCAGGGGCTTCTCCGACGACCCCACGCGCGCTTCTGACGTGATCAGGAAGCATCGGGCACGTCTCTTGCCCCCACGTCTGCGTCTCTGCACATTCCCTCTGTCCTGGCGCTGTTCTTTCCTTCACATGTGCGCTTTTGTTGCACCAGCACGCGAAAAATCAGGGCGCTGAAGAGCGCAGTCCCCCGAGGTCGCCGTCGTTGTCAATGGGCGGGGGGCTGGAACACCTGCAGGACTGCGAGCTCCTCTGCGATCTGGCGTATGCTCTTTCTCTGCACGTCCATCACGCCGGGCACCACCAGCCCCTGCGCAGTGTCCATTGCCACACCGATGTTGTGGCGGCTCTTGTAGGTAACCTCCAGAGTCTCTGTGTATAGGGCGATGGGGTGCACGCAATGTCTTTACATATGCTGCCTTTAAGACGTCCAGGGGGGGGATGGAACTGTGTATGTGCCTGGGTGCAGGTTGGGTGCAGATGGGTTACAGGTGCAGTGCATACAGCAAGATGATGGTGTATATGCTGTGTGTATGGGGCACTGGCTGCAATGCACACACAGTGCTGGAGGAATTCCACCCAGAGCCCGTGCAGATATTATTGCGGTGGTGAGACTGTTTGGTGAACACTGTAAAATATCTCACTTCACTGCTGTGTCTCGCTGCGGTTGGCGACTGTGCAAAGGTTGCCATTTGGAGAGTGCATTACCGCACAGGTTTTGATTTGCCTTTAAGAAACCCCGTACCCCCCATAGCTACTCCACAACAACCCCAACAGATATTCTTGCGCACTTCTACATGGAAGCGCAGTTGTTCCTGCAAATCCTCCTCCTCCCAGCATCTTTGACATGCTGCAAGTGGATGCGACATGCGACGAGAAGAGAAGATGTATGCTAGTCTTAAACTTGTGTTGAACAATTTGGTGTGGGAGGGTTGCCCACAGGAATTCCCCGATTGATACATTGTCCCATAAACACAGTGTCAGATGGGTTGCATTTGTGCACCAATCCATATGTCCCCTGCAGATTTGTTTGCTGGTCCTACATTGTGCAGTTGTCACGGTGGACAACTTTGTGCTGTGAACTGGTGGTGGGGTGGATGGCACCCAACCCCTCAAAGCACAGCAGCTATGCCTGCAGCTTTTTGTCAGAGTCATCGGGGGGGGGGATGCCCTGAGCTATACACCATGGCTTTTGCTATCATGCAATGCCTCCATAGGGCTTCGTGCAACTCACATGCCTGCTGGGCCGCTGTAGAGATCATGGCCCACAATGCCCGCAATGGTCGAGGGCACATGCACACAATAGCAAACAATCCATAACCGGCACACGACACACAGGGCGTGCGAAGATGGGCTTAAAACTCATCCACTTCAGGCTCAACCTCCTCCTCAAAGGGCCGGTCTCCTGAACGTGCGAAAGGAGTCCGGAAGGTCACTGCTCCCATCCGAGACATTCGAGGCATCTACGTTCCCCCAAGCCACCATTCGCCAGCACGTCTACCACAGATGGTAACACAGGCCGGGGCATGACAGGCCTGGGACACAAAGCCTGGGGTGGGCACAGTTGCAGTTCAGAGCAGGGGGCAGTGAGTGAGCTGCGGCCCCACCAGGGGGTTGACCGGTGGTGGGACAGCAGTGCTGCACCCCCCTATCGTATTGAGGAGGGCATTAGCCTTCTACGCACAGGTATGCCCTATTGGTCCTCAGGCCCAGGCCGGTGGCATTACCCTGCACAGTTACGCACGGTCAGGCTCACGGTTATTACCACAGGACTGGTCGAGGCAGCACCTTGAACATATTCCCCCCCAAACCCCACCACCACACACACAGGCAGGCCAGCTTCATTGGACAACGAAGCGTGGGCTGACAGATGTGAAGGGACTCGTAGCTGAGCACAGCCAACAGGGTCGGTCCCTGCATGGGTGCATTGTTCTGGAGCGGGGAAAACGGGAAGTGTGGAGCTCATTTCCAAAAGGCAGTGTCCCGATGGAGCCGATCGGAGGCGATGCAAGACAATGCACACCGGCATTCAATGTAGAGTTAATGATGGGGTACTGCTCCAGAGCCAGGGACGTCGCCTTCAGAATGAAGGGCAAATAGCTCATGGACAAAGGGCGACCTCCCGCTTTCGCTTGGCTCTGCAGATGCTCGTTGCACCGCTTCCGGAGCTGCATCAACGCATCCACGTCACACGTATCACCACAACTGAAGGTGGGGATGCTCAGAGATTCGGTCATCGACTTGAACATGACCTTCTGCACTCCCCTGAGGACTTCCACGCGGTCCCCTTCCGTTGGCCCCGACGACGCAGTGGGAGCGGCTGCAACCGGAGGTTTGCCAGCAGCAGCCCCCTGTGGCATGGAGGGGCGCAATCATCAGGGCACAGTGTAGTACGCAGTACTAATGGGGCATTCACTTCATGTGGCACAGCACTCAGAGAGGGCTCCGAAAGTATGCACGTATCATGGCGTTGCTGTGGGAGGCACAGCAGAAACTGGTGCACCCAGAGATGGTGCTTGCGGGAGTACTTGTACCGCGAGCGCATCGCGTGCACTTTTCGATGTGATGATTCCGGGGAACCCCTCATAAATCTGGAAACGGCCCCAGTCGCCCTAATTGCACCCTGCGTTCACTGGTCCACCCTTGCATTGTCCCCAGAACCAAGATTTTCCTTCCCCTGTTTCCCAACCAGCCCGGTTCTCGTAATGTGCCTGAATTTTGCAACTTCTGCCCCCTTCCCCCCCCACCTGAATTTTCCTCACTTACCCCTTTAAAATTCCATATTCCATATCCTGATCGAACTTCACTCTACCCAAAGCCCACCTCCTTTTCACCGTCTTTCGCCTCCTGACTTCATGCATCATGACACAACCTGTGTACAGACTACGGGTGTCCACTCAAGCCATTATGCACTCCCTTGAATTTTTCAGTCTTTTCCATCAAGCTGCTGACAGGATAAAAACACAGGGGTATATCTGACGGCTGTTGGTATGGGGTGCTGCAGATATGGGAACAGCGGTTGGTGTTCCGTCAGCATGCATGGCAGTAGCAGCAACTGCAAACAGCGAGAAATGTGCAATGCAGCAATCAGCTGCAAAATGGTGCTTAGCTTCTAATGCTAAAACGTCGACAGAACAGAGCACTGCTAAGAAACACTTTTGGACCAGGCCTGTGTGTGTCCCGTTTTTGTTTTGGGAACTGCCATGGGCCATGCATTTTGATTGGGGTGCCCCCCATTGGTTGGATGTTTCTGGGCCTCTGGGCCAGGCAGTCCTTCTGGGCCTTTGGGCTGGTGCACTGGTTTCTGTTTGTGTGGACTTGGCAGCATGCACTTCAGGATGGGCAAGCCACCAGGAGGCCTGCCACGGTTGGCCAAAAAACATCTGCCACCTGCCACCATTTGTGTGTGTGATTTCGTCAGGCTTTTTCTGACACAGCATAAACACTGCAGTCGGTACCCCTGGGACAAGCGGTTCTGCAATCTATACACCAGCCTCAATCCCTGAAGACGGTCCCCAACCGCCATAAGCCATAAGCGACAAGAAGGCCAGTTCCTGCGGTACACCAGAGGCCCCGTCAGCAGCTGCCGCCGAGCAAGGACGCATCGACGGGATACTGCCCGAAAAGAGGCCTCTAAAACAGGCCCCGCAGTCCTGAAAGGCAGTCCTAATAGGCTAAGCAGGAGGGGATGCATGCATCTTATCGACCCACTGGGGTAGCGGCTGCTTAATCCAAAGTCTGTGGATTGCGGAGGATAACCGAGGGACACAGTGATCCAGGACGGCCCTGGGAAACAGGTCAGCTGAATCCTCCACATGCCTGTGCACACCACAAATACTGCCGCAAAAATCAATGGGTTCGCCAGGGGGCAGAACGACAGTGGAGTGGTGCTCAACAATCTACGGCTCACGCAGGAGAATCAACGGAGGGGGGGCGGTGTTGGCATGACACGTGGGTGTGTTGTTGTCTGCAGCTGCAGCGCCAATTGGCCGATCGCCACTTACCGCTGCCCTTCGCTTGAACCCTTTGCCTCCGTAGGCGGCGGTGCCCATCGGCCTCTCACCACCTTGTGCCCTCCCTCTCCCTCCTTGGCCTATCCTGACCTCTCTACTCCCCGTTTGTAGGCCGGGGTACGAGGAGGTGGGTGGGTCCCGCTGTCATAGTTTGCAGCAGAATAGGCCAAAAGGGGACTAACACACAGCGCCCGCACTGAGACGTTTGCGCAAGCAATGGAACGAGCAACACAGTGGGACAAAACCTTGCAAGCGGGTAGGCTCTTGACACACTGCATGTCGAGCGAATACCCCCAGGGAAGCAGATTGGGAAAAGAGAATTCTCAAGAAATTTGGCAATTTTTGTGACACTGTGTGAGCAAGAAAAAAAGAGCCTGGGCGAACCAAGGTTTTGCAGAGCTGAGAAGATTTTTGGTTTTCTGTACACATTGTCAAGAATATTTAAAGCAGTTGGCTAAACATACGGCCCCTGCAAGAACAGGGCAAGTGGGCGAGGCAGAAAGCACTAAGCGGAGTGAGCAATCTTGATATCTTTTGTTGGAGGACTCAGGGGTGCTGACGGCATTGTTGAGGCCATAATTGTTTCCTTGCAAACCCCCTTGGAATGGTTCCTTTTGGTGCCCTGTCAGCGGTGGGGGCGTGTTTTGGCTGAAAAACGCCAATTAGGATCCGCTGCTGTGTGCATGGCCGCCAACGCCAATTCAGCGTTGCATGGCGCGCGGTGTACGGTGCGGCGTGTACTCCCGTGCATGCTCGTCGTCTTTCGGATACACTGCAGGAGAGCATGCACTTCAGGCTCCAGATCCTTTGGTAATGCAGACACCTTTCAGCCAGCGTCCCAATGGTCGGGAGAGTGGCATGCGCAAGAGCGGGCGTTTGTGGGGAGATGCAGCCTGTGTCATTATTGAGAAATATGTGCGGTGAACAGCAGCAGGCAGACAGTACAGGGGGGGGGGGGGGATTGGTGCCAAGTCAAATTGGCTGTGGTTAATTTGGCTGTGAGAAATAGGGCGGAAGCCCCTGGATTTCGCGTGGTAAATTTGGCGGCCAAATTGAAACGCCGAATTTCTCACACCAAATTTCCCCTTCCCACCAAATCCCGCCCTTCCCCTGTAATCCCAAGTCTGTTTTCATCCTGACCACATCCTCCACGAACAACCTCACCTCCAGCCAGGTACTCCTGTGGCTCTACCACCGGCCCCTGTCCTACCAGCGCACCTGTTTGATGTAGTGCAATATGTCCTCCTTCATCACCCGGCCATCTTTTCCGGTTCCGGGCACCTGCCGCAGGTCAATGTTATGCTCCTTGGCGATCGCACGTACCGCCGGCGTACAGAGTACTGGACCCGACGGGTGGGGCGTGGGGGCAGTTGCAGGGGTGCTTGGAAGGGGGGCACTTGGTGGCGCCGTCCGTGGAGCAGCTTCGGTGGGAGTGGGTGGGGGTGGGGACGGAGGTGGTGTGGGAGGAGGTGTCGGGGTGGAGCTGGCGACCGGAGTCTGTTTCGGCCCAGCGTCTTTTGTGTCCGGAACTTCAAGGCCGATCAAGGGTTCGCCAACTCTGGCCATGTCCCCGACGTTGTGGTGCAGCTTCGTGACGACCCCAGTGTATCGGCTCGTGATCTCCACGCTGGCCTTGAGAGGGAGAGGGAGAGGGAGAGGCGGTGGAAGAAGGGGAGGGAGAGAGGGGGGGGGGGGTTCGGGAGCCGACGGAGAAGCGGCCTGTCCGTTGTAAAAGCGCCGTAGGGGGCGTTTCTGCACAGCGCCCATTAGGAAGTCACGTTGCCCGTGACCACCCTGCAAACCACCCACCACGAGGGAAGCATCCATCTGCATTGCACAAACAGCAGATGTAGACAGCAATCCGGCATTTTCAGTGTGAAACATAGCTTTGGCTGAGTTTTTGGACTGAGTAAGAATCTGAGCAGTCCTTTGTATGGGAACAAAGTCGTTATTGCAGTTACCATGGCCATCGGGGGAAACAGAACCAAAATAGCCAACTTTCCGCACAGCGCGGGCACAGCGCACGGTGCTCCCCCATAGTGTCGGCTGGTGTACGCAGGGGGGCATCAAATAGTCGGTCAGGCTGAACTGGATGTCCCCGCCATAGACACTTCCAGTCCTTGTTCATCAGCAAGCCCACTGCTTCACATCCGGGTTTTTGCTAGGCGACTTTCCCGTTGCTTCCGCCTGTGTTTGCGCGGGGGGGGTCGTCCCAAGCCACCGCTGACGCAGAGAGGCAGAGGGGGGCCATAGCCTCTGAGCTTATGAGTAATCGCCCAAAGGCACATACGCCCCCCCCCCCCCGCCCGTTGCGAGAGCAATACAAAAATACCACAATTTGGCGGAAACAACACCTATTGTTGCTCTGACAAGGGCAAAATGGCTACATCACCCCTGCCGTCTCGGGGGTCCCTTGGAACCCCTTGCTGCTCGGCCCACAATCCGGGATCAGTCACACCTTGTCACTGGCGACCTCGCAGATCTTTTCGAAAGCCTGCACCTTGTCGCCCTCCTTGACGTACCACTGCAGGATCTCGACCTCAAATATGCCCTCGCCGATGTCGGTCAGATTGAATTGGATGGCCTTAAGATCGATGGCCGCAGACCGGAAAGTGCGGACGCCTGGTACGTCGCCGGGCTGGAGGCGGCATGGAGAGAACTCCACGGGGAAACCCCGGAGGAAACTCCCCGTCACGTGTGAATAAGCCTTCGGAACGCAGCTCAATCCTCGGCTGCGTGCCAGAGACAACATCTCAGAGGAATCGGGAAAAACAGGCGCTACAAATTGCAGATCATCAAGCACAAGTGCATTAGTTCAGTGTTGCATTATGCAATAGTGAGCAGCGGGACTGGCATTCCAACTCACCAAAATTGCACTTTCCCTCCCCAACGCCACATGGTCACAAACGAACTTGATCAACCGCATCGATCAACTTCCCAAAGGTTTTGTTTGAAACCTCTGTGCTGTTCCTCGGTCATTGTGGATACCGATGCTGATGATGTGTATGCTCATAAATTTGGATTGAAAGAGCCAGCAATCAATGTGGCGGTCATTATCTGGTGGCGATGAACTGGTTCGCCAGCCATTGCAGCTACTGGGTGCCACCAGTGTTGCCCCTGTATGTATACCCATGTTGCATGAAGTGTGGGGGGCTGACTGTTCTCCTTAGAAAAGGTGCAATGTCGGGCAGGGCGGTCACAAGAGAAACATGTTCACGAAGTCAACTGGTTATGTCACAAAACATGCCATCAATGTCAATCAGACCCTGAAGAGGAATCTGATGATGAGGAGGAGGAGAAGATAAATATGAGCTTCACCCAAAACCCCCCCCTCCGCACACCTGTTGTGGAAATTGCAGACGAAAGATTGCATCGCATGGCTTCTCAAGCTGAAGTCACCGAAAATTTGCTTTAGTTCCTGTAGTTGCAACTTGGAATGGGAGGACTGGTTTTTTCACAACACATTGCTGAGTGTTCGCTTGTGTGTGCCGCTTGGCAGTTCAACGGTGTAAACACCCCCTTGCCTTTCCCCTCTGGCCCTGGGGTAGCACGGTGGCCCTGGGAGCGGGAGTGGGAAAAATTCATTTCGGGAGGTTCGGTTTTGGCTGAGCGTTCATGGGGCCATGAGGCAACGGAAACTGGGTTCGGATACGCCCCCGTGTCACAGGCGCATGGTCATAACCACATTGTTCAATGTCATGCTTGCTGCACTGCAGCGTAGACCAGTTCTGTACCACACCAGGTGGTTGTTGACTGTGCATTGGCTCTGCTCCTCTGAACAGTGAGGTCAGCTCGCACCCACCACCCACCCACAGTGCCGGTTAGACTCTAACCCTTGCCCTGCAGGTCGTGCCCATGCCTTGCACTCATTCCCTGGCACGTAAGGACGTGTCGTACTCGTGCCTCAGGGGCGTAAAGGCGCCTGTGTTGGCGCAAAGGCGTCGCAACATTTCAGCATGTGCTCCTGCTGTCAGGTGTCTCAACAGATCATTGCTGTACCGTGTGTGACGCCTACCTTTTTCGCTCGACACCATTCATGCGCATGCTGTCCACTTGGTCCACTGGGTGCCTGTCCGCGAGAGGACGCGGCGTTCAGCTGCTTGGAGGTCTCCTTTGTGTGCTGCTGCTCGCTGCGACAAAACACAGCTCGTGTGATGAAAAACTCTGCGTCAGAACACAGATTTCAGACATGCATTGTTGTGCTTGGAACCTGTGAAATGTTCGCACCATTGTGCAAGGGCTACTGGCTCTGTCATTATCGACCCTGTCCTGGGTTCCTGCGTTTCCTGAGCCTTCGCTTCTTGCGCTGCCGCCTGGTGTCACTCACATCAGTGCTGAAGGACAGTGTGTCCGCTGCTGACAGTTCATTCAACAGTACTCCCTGGTGTGTGTGTCCTGTCCTCATTTCCTCACTTTCTGTACTGCTTGAGGAGTATGGTCCCATTTCACGTGGCGCTGGCTCCCCGGATGCTTCCCCTGTCAGTTCATCACTGTCCATGGGTACCATACCCAAGGATGACCAGAGTGCCCTGGTGCCCTCTGACTCTGATCCCGACCCTCCCCTCAAGCCTACCGTGGACTCAGACCCTGATGATGAATTTGGAGCAACATGCTGGGACCACAGTGGGCTTGAACACATGCCTTCCATTGCCAATCCATTCGCCACCTCATTTCCCTGCACGTTGACATGTGCTGGGACATATTCCCACCTGACTTCTCTTCCCGGCGTCGCCATTTCCTGGAGCAGCACTTCCCAGACTGGGACGTGGACTTGCAGTTTTCCAGACGTGGTTGTCCATCCCTTTGACTTCCAGTGTTGGGCCCTGCCAGTCGCTCCCAGCTGCAGGTATTGCGAGTCGGTGAGGATGGCCAGTTTTGGCACCCAGAATCCCTGTAAGGCTTCTACGGCTGCCCAAAGCTCTGCTCCGTTATTTGTTTGCCTGTGATGTGTTGGTACGTAGCCACAGAAGCGTACCTGTGGTCCTTGATCATCTTCCGCCGCGAACACGCCAAAGCCCCCGGCCCTGCGCATGTCCTTGTGGCCCAGTCTTTTCGACGATCCGTCCGTGTACACTATCCTGTAGCCCTTCGCCACCAGTTCTGCAATCAGATCTTGCACTCCTTGTAGCACTCCCGGGCCTGCCTGCCTCGGGCGCTTCGGGCGTGATTCCGTTGCCCTTTGCCAACTGTGATTGTTGGCTGATCTCTCTTGGGTGAAGCACTCCGTGTGTGTTTGCCACCATGCATTCAATCCCCCATGTACTTGCACTTCCCCTTGTCGCGGCTGCACTCCGGTATCTCGAAGTTGCTCCAGTGATTTTTGAAAGCCTCTCCATTGTTCCCTGCGCTCCCCTGTGTAAAATCCCACCCACTCACATAGCTCCCTTAGCCATGTTGTCAGGTATGACGTGAACACCGGCGACGCTCCTGCCTTGACTTCGCATCGGTACCGCTAGTGGGCACTTCTTGCTGACCACATTGCCCAGCCTTGGTTCGTTTTCAGTAACCATTCCTGGTCGTCGGACTCCATCATATCTCGAACTGTGGATGTCCCGTTATCAGTTTCCACCTGGCCATAGTAGTGCTGTATAACCGCCGCCGCCGCTTTGAACATGGGGCATTCGACCATCGCGTGCTTAACCGTCTCCTTTTGTGAGCACACCGGGCACTTGTCAGTGCCTGACCTCTTGTAGACCCTTGCATGTACGGTCAGTTTGTGCCACAGCGCCTTTTGCGCAAAGTCCTGAGCCCTCGGTGGTAGCTGTGCCTGTGCCAACTGTTCCCATACCTCCGGTGTTTGCGGGTCGCGGACCCCTGGCCGAGAGGCGTAGAACTGAAGCAGCCATGCCCTGGTCCAGTTTTGGGTATGGACTGCGGGGGTATCAAACCCCCCTTGTGACGGGACTTTGTTGAGGAGTCGTCTGCCATGATTGTAGACCCCTTTCCATGTCCGAGGCAGTGCATTGAACAATCTTGCGTCCTCCAAGGATTGGAATTGACCCCACGTCAGCACCCCCTGCCGGATCAGTTTCGTGTTGTAGTATGAGCAATTGAACTCATTTCGGAAATACACAGAGTGCCACCACGGCAGGCGGTCCCGGCTTGCCGGGGGGGCCATCTGCGGGGCTACTCGCTGAATGTTGGAATGTGCCTTTGCCGACCATCCCAAGAACGTTAGATCAGCCGTTCGGACCATGCCCAGTTGAATATATGGAAGGTTGTCCTTGGATGGTGTGAACCCGATGGTTGTTGCCCATGCATAGAAGGTCTCCACTGCCTTGTCGGGAAATTTGTGAGGCTCTCCCAACAGGCTGACGAACGGAGCCGCTGCCTGGTGCATAAGAAACAGCTCTGGCTCTGGCAGTGCCAGTCCCCCTTGCGTTCTTGGTCGTGAAAGGATTGGCAGGGTGATTCCCCAGCTGTTGGTACCCATAGTTACGTGGTACACCAACTTCAGTTGTCTGATCACCGAGACAGGGGCGTAGCATGCCTTGGATACCCAGGCCACGACCGGCAGGACCCATGATGTCAGCATGAATGCACGTTCATTCATTGACAGTTGCAGCGTGGATACCACCCTAGCGCGACGGAAGGCCTCTTGCAGTGCTGGTGCGAAAGCCTGCTCTATCGTCAGCCCCCACCCTTGGTCATCCTGTTGGTGCCGAATATTCCCCAAGCGTACACCCAGATACTTGACGAAGTTTTTGACGTCCACTCCAATGTCCCGTAAGCACCTCGCCCACTCCATTCCCCCACAGTTGCGAACTATCGCTGCCGTTTTGCTCAGGTTGACCTTCAATCCCGAAAACTGTCCAAAACGAGACACTACTTCCCATACCCTCTTCAACAGTTGTGGGTTGGCTCGTCCATCCAAGAAGATGATGAGGTCGTCTGCATACATCATGACAGTCAGCATTGGACCCAGGTCTTGTAGTGGGAAAATCACAAAGGATGCCACCAGGGAGAACAGCGCCGGGGAGAGTGGATCCCCCTGACGCGTGCCTGCCCTCGGGTGGTGGTAAACACCTGGGACGTATCCTTTTCCAACGGAGTATAGATACGGTGCACGTAAAAGATGTAGTATCAGACGGATATACAGGAATGGTATGCACATTAGACCCAGTGCCGCCGACACCATCTCGTGAGGCACCGTGGTGAAAGCATTTCTGAAATCTACTGATAACGCCGCTCCTTCACGTAAGCCATCCCAGAGTGCCCGTGACCCATAGACATGCTGGAGTATGCTTCTGTGTCGAAGGAAACCTGTTTGCTGTGACGGGATGCAGTGAAGGAGTACATCCTCTAACTTGATCAGGAGGATGTTGGTGAGCCACTTCTGCCTTGTAGTTTGCAGTGCAATTGGTCGGAGCGAGTCTGGTGTCTGCATTGCCTTCGTCTTGGGGATCATTGTCACCACTCCCGAGGTCCATGTCTCCGGCATTTTGCCCACGTCGAGGAAGCGTTTCAGTGAGTCATACATTTGTGGTTCGAAGATGCCCGAGAACCTCTTGAAGACTTTTGCCGAGAAACCATCCAATCCAGGGGAACTGTTGCTGTTCAGCCTCTTAAGGCCTTCATGAACTATGTCCAGGGATAGTTGCTTGAAAAGGAGTCGACCTGCCTTGCGCAACCGCTGTTCCACTCCTAACGACTTCAGATAGGCCACACATTCTTCTTCCGTGGATCCCGTTGGGGTGGACACTTTATCCCAATGGTCCACTAGCTCTTTTGCCACCGCCTTTGCTCCCCGTATCGCCGAGCCTGTCCTGGATACCAGCTGCTGAAGTTTCTTTCGCTCTTGCAACTCCCGCATTAACTGATACAATTCGTTCCTTTGCGTTCTCAGATCCCCTGAAGTTTCCCCCGTCGTGATCACCCCCTTGAGCTTGGAGAGTGTTTCCATGCCCGTTCTGTCGCGCTGAGCCTTTTCATACACCCCCACCAGGAGGGTGTAGGCTGTTGCAGCATCTGTTGCTGCAATCCCCAGTGATGAAAGAAATTGGTAGACCGCTGGTGCGACAGAGTCTCTCGTGGAGCCACGCAGGAACCGTAGGGCTTGTAGCTCAACCGACTGCTTTTTGTTTTTATGTTCCCTTTGATGGCTGACCGCCTTCTTTTGAATGCAGCTCAGCGCCTCTTCCCACCATTGATCTCCTGTTGATTTGATGGACTTGAGAGAGGTCTCCAGATCTTCCATTGCCTCCGGGTCTTGAAGGATGGTCTCTGGGCAGTAGAATCTGGGAACTGTGTCCTCTGTGTCGAAGGACGGGGGTGTGAATTCAGCCAGGATTGCCTTGTGGTCCGAGTTGGCAGCAAACATGGGGTACACGCTGGTCGCCAGGCTCAACAAGTCGGATGTCGCGTGGATGCGGTCAATACGGCGTAGCCTCTGCGGGTCGAGTCGCTCTCCTTCTCGAGGGTAGCCGTACGTGAAGCCCGTCGGACATGATGCTTCCTTGTCCTTGATGTCCGTCAGGGTTGGACAATGGATGTCCACCCAAACATCCTGCAGACCCGCTTTTGCCAAGGTTGTCACCTCCTGGTCTCTGGCACGTAAGGACGTGTCATGCTCAAACTCTGGGGGCGCAAAGGCGTCCCTGTGTTTTACAACTAAACTATTGTGATCAGCACATAAAATCAGGTTCGGTCCATGTAACTCCTTGGCGATGTCTTTCCATTGCGACTGTCGACGCGTGTGCTTGTGGTGGAAGTGGACCACAACTATGGTGATCTCCAGTGGACCACTCGACAGTGAGGCTTTCAGCGCCCTGGGAGACAAGAACTTCATTGATTGCAGTGTCCACTTGGATGTTTTCCACGCCAGTGCCACTCCTCCCCTTCCTTCTTCATGAAGTGGTCCGTCCAGGCCATACCCGTACTTTGATAAGCACTGCATGCCCGCTTGACGATCCTCCACCGTGACGAAGTGGGGCTCTTAGATGGCGAAGAAGTCCACCTCCAGGGACCGCAGCAGTGACCCTAGGGCCACTATGCGCTTTTGCTTACGCTTTCTCATGGTTATTTTCGTTTGAAACCCATTGATATTTTGGGACAATACTCTGAGCGTGCTGCTCAGAGGGATGCTTGATGCTGACGTCATCGCGCTGCTGCATTAGACGACGAAGCCTCATCTTCCTTCAAGTCCCGCTTGCGTTTGAGGGAGCTGATGACCTTGTCGACTTGGTCATCCAACTCCATGGCCTTGGCCATTTCTCCCGCCGTGATTAGGCCTTGCCTGCTGTCTTTGAATCGTCTGTGTTTCTGGGCCGATCTGTGATTCGCCTTTTCTGCGTCTCATAATCCGCCTCGGAAATCACAAACATCGGAGGCATCCCAGAATCTGACAAGTAGACCTTTCCAATCAGCTGCGTCACACTTTCCCCGGTCAATCGCCATGTGGCAGTGCATATCTCCCCAACACTCCATCTCACGCGGTCCGCGATGTACCGGCAGTGTACTGAAGGAGCAAGGGCCTCAGTCAGGTCCGAGAGATACCACCACGGTGCCACATCCAGAATGTACACTGTGCCCACAAGGTCCTTCTTCCATGTCGAGGGGACTGTGGGCTTGGAGATGATATCCTTGTCGAGGAACTGTCCTGTCCTCAGGTCCTTGAAGACGGCCCCGATGGCAGCCACCACTTCACGGTACCTTGTCTTCAACAGTGAGTGCCCAGTTTCCGTGAGACCTAGCAGCAGTTTGCTGGGCCCCAGCACGTGGATTTTCACTGGCGATTGTGCCTGTAGAACGCCCGGGATTGTCCAAAACATTGCGAGAACTGAGGCATACAACATGGGAGACCATGTTTCCTTGTGCGTCTTCTTGATCCATACCTCATAGACAGCAGACATGTTGGTCAGGTTGGCACCACGATACCATTCCACTGGCTGGATCTGGAACCTTGGCTTGGATCCGAACTGTGATACCACAGTATTCACCTGTTCCTCATTTAGCTCCGTGAAGAACAGCTTTGAGTTTCGTGGGTCTGTCCCCGGGAGGAGATGGACTTCATCAGAGTTCAGGCCAGTAGACCCCAACAGCCCGTTGATTAGGTCATTGTGGACCTGCACAGCGTATTGGTTATCCCGCACATCTGGCTCGTGGAACACCACCTTGTCAACTTCTGCCCCAGGCGTCATAAGCCGCAGGAGCTTATACGTTGGGGGCGGAGATAGGTTCCTGGAATCCCTTGTGCTGCTTGCAACCCAGACATCAAATCGATCATGTGTGCGCATGTGCATGAGGGACCTGTCCGCCATTTGCAGCTTTTCGCTACCGAAAGGCAAGTTTGAGTTGAGGGCGAGTGCCCGATTGAGGAATGATGGCCTGTCATCATCATCGCTGACAGGTTCAAGCAGGATTGCAACAAAGCGGCCCAGCATGGGCAAATCAGCAAGCAGTCTCTTAATTGCATTTTGGATTTTGTCATATTCAGTCATTTCCCCAACGAGCACAACGTTGGGGCGACTGCCGTAAAGGACGGCAGCAAGTTTTTTAGACGAGTCGCAGTCCTTGAAGAGGTCGTACGACAGGGAGGCAACCTCTGGAACCCCACTCTTCAGCACCACTTCGTCCTGAATGATATAATCTGCGTCATCGATGGCTGCCAAACACGCCAATTGACCGGCGTCGGCAGGAACGATGACCTCGTCGCCTGGCGTGGCCAGACGGGCCTGGGTGTCCCGGACACTCATGCGGTCAGGGGACAAGGAGGTGGCGTCGGCGGCAGTTTGTCAAGGCCCAGCGGCCCGGGCAAGCATGGACAAAAAGACACCGAAAAAAAATAGACACTCAGAAAGTGCATTCATGGGGGGAGGGGGGCGTTTGAGCATACTTTCCGGAAGCTCCACCAGATCCGGTACCGAGGCCTTGCTGGCCAGCCAACAGGGCCTGTCACAGGGCCTCAATATGGTCAGGTTGCAGTGTCCGCATTAGGCTCTGGCCGCGCTTGCCCTGCGACTGTCATCGCCTTCTGTCCGTGGTGTCAATATGCGGTGCTTCTGCTGAGCGTTTGGCGAGCTGGTGCTCGTCCCTCGGCACGGGGGGGGGGTGCCTCCATGTATACATCAACATGATTGCCATGGGGTGCCGATCATTTTGAGATGTATATCGCAGGCGAAATTTTGCCATGAATTCCCGTCCGATTTTGAGCTGGTTTTCTGAGTCAAAATATGCCATCAGCCACAGGAGCCCCTTTTCCAACCCCCCCCCCCCCCTGTGTGACATTCTGTCAGGTTGCTGTTTCTTTACTGGACAGTCAGCCGTTCTTCCCTTTGCATTGTGTCGGGTCGCTGTGTTCTGTCGACCTCTGTGGCCTGTGTTCCTGCTGGTGTCGCTTTCGCGTTAGTGGAGCCCGGTAATTGACATACTGGGGTTGTGTTGGTTGGTGCGGGGGTCGTGTCTTGGTTTTTGCTGTCCACCACCTGCCCCACTGTGTGGGCATGTGGTCTGTCAGGTTGCTGTTTCTTCACGGGGCCCTGGGCAGTCACCCGTTCTTCTTTTGCGTGCTGCTTCGGGCTGTGTTCTGACAGCCGCTGCGGCCTGTGCTCTTGGGGGCCCTGAGACAGTTTCTATTGGGTGTTTGGGGGCTTGGGTGTGTTACCACCACTACCTTGTGTGCTGGGCATGTTGTGCGTGGCTTGTCCACAGCTTCCCTCACTCTCAACAACAACTGCTTCATTGAAAATTTCTCATCATCATCCCAAACCCAGTCTAAAGGCTGGTGCCAGGAACCCCCGCTCCTCAAGGTGGAGAAAATAAACACCATAAGCTTCTGGAAATTGATGAGCTTCGTAAAAAATTGCAAAAAAATCTGTAAAAAAGCTGTAAAACACTGTAAAACACTGGAAAAAACTTGTTAAAAAAACCTGTACAAAACTGATAAAATGCTGTGCAAAGGGCTCTCAGATCCATCCTAATGTTCCTTTGGAATATTCTGCACTTGTGCCTGTGGCAACCCGAATTATGTCACATCATTTAAAAAAAAATTGCCCCTTTGGCCGCATGCCACCCCTGAGCAGATATGGGGCAGATTGGTGCACTGCCCTCGTGTTATATGCACAGGTCTGATGAAGTAAACACGCTGGCTCAAGCCCAAGTACTGGAAGTTTGCTGGCGCTTTTTTTGGACAATCTTGGACAAATCACAGCATATCGGCGGAACACTCAAATCAAAGAAAACATTCATGAATATCAAAAGCCAGGCCTGCAGCCACTCCTTTGGTCATCTGCTCTGGTGCCAGCACTACTCCATTAAAACAAAATGACACGTATCTTTTGTGTGTGCCATGCTGCATACTGTGCTGCTTCTCAGAGTGGACCCTCTTCCACATCGAGAATGACCTTTCCATATCACATGACATGTGAGGGATGGCCAACATGCGCCTTGCACATTTGTACAACAGAGGCACGCGTTCACACATGCCCTCCCACCACCCCAATGTGTTAGACTGCTTTGTACTAGGTTGCACACTATCAACATACAAGTTCCAGTCCCCACTCTGTTCAATTGTGGGGCACAGATCTGCAGGGATTACATGAGCATACATTGTAATGTCATGTGGCAAGCTCCCAAGTTGTGTTGGGTCAGACACACGTGCCTATTTGGCAACATCCATATGTTTAAACAAATACTTCTTCAGCTTCTCCATGGCAGTATCAATGACCTTCAAGAATTCTGTTTGTGTGCTGCCAATGCTGTACAAATCGGTACCCGCAGCTGTTTTTTTTTTGTGCAAGAGGTTGTCTGTTTTCACCCTTAATGTTTTGTTATCGCACACAGGGGGCACCCTTGCACTGCACGCGCACTGCGCGCTACTTTTTTGACCAGGTTCACCCTAAAGAGCCCCCAAGCACACCCCTTCCAAACGCCCTTACATCACCTTTGCCTCAGGAGCAGGTCCCACTGTAGACCCCGGGAGACCTCCTTCAGTGAAGGCGGGAGGTGGTCCATCTTCCACAACTGGGGCTGGGAGGATGGACCCAGGGGTGCTAGGTATGGCCGTCCAGAATAGCCCCGCTACCGACCGTCTCGGGATGACGGCATGGTACGTCTTGGCTAGCACCAAGGATCCTTGGCGTTGATCAAGCCCATGAGGTCACCTTCGATCGTAGTACTTGGACGTGATACAGCACTTGGAGAGGATGTTGGATTGTCCCTCGGCCTTGATCATGATCTTGAGGTCCGACATCAGCCGTGTCTGCTCAGGGTCCCCATGAAGGGGAGAAAACAACATGGATACACCACCTCTGCCTTCTCGAGGTCCCGTGGTGGGGAGAAATCAACCTAGAAAAGAGTGGATGTGGTGGAAATGAGCAAAAAGGTGTGAAAAAAGGTGGAAATGGGTGAAACTGGGTGAAAATCCAAAAATGCCATATCCCCAATGTGGGAGAAGCATCAAAACCTACTCTCAAATAACAATGATGCCCCTAGTATCACAAAGCATGGGTCTCTAGTACGGCCACATGCCCAAATAGTTGCACTGCGCTTGCACTGTGTGCGCATTGCGCTAAGTGCGCCCCCACGGTTCGGAGAGTGGTACAGAAGGTTGTTCTGAAGTGGCATTGCCCTCTCCACCAAGGTCCTAGTTCATCTCCTCCTTCACTGCTTTCTTGATGTCCTCAACAATTGGGGCCGGTACCAACACAAGTACATCACTAATAATGAGGTACAGTGGCTTTCGCCCCCCGACAGTTCCACCTGCAAAAACAAAAACCCACAGTGCTATTGAAAATGAATAAAATTGAAGAGCATCGGATGGTAAAAAAAAAAGAAAAGTAACACCTCTGCCTGGGACTTGAATTTCATCAACAGTTTTTGTCTTGCCCTTCAATTTTCGGGTGATCTCCACATCATACATCCACTTTCTTTGGGTAACAAATGGCTTTCATACGAAAAACACCATTGTGTGGATGAAAATTGGGGTAAGAGGCTATAACTGTGAGAGGACATCAAGAAAATAGTGCAAAAGAGAGGTAAACACACAACGTGTAATTGTGTTGCTTCAGTTCTTCTATCTAAAATTGACAGCCACCGCAGTCACCAAGTGACAAAAAACTACCAAACCGCCAGTCACCGGAATTCACCGGAATCTCGGCTACTTAGGAGGTCTGCACAAAAGATCCTTATTCGCTTGGTTGTGGGCATCAACCATTTGTTGTGCTCCCTCAGCTGTGAAGTGGTGGTCCAACACAGCCATGCTAGCAACAACAGTGTCACAAGCCCCCCTTGTGCTTCCTTGTGCAACTTCTGCTGAACCCCCATATAGGCCAGCGGCGACTACTCCCCCCCCCCCCCCATGCCCAAGAACCGGTAATGTTTTTACCGGGCGGCCAACAGCTGGTGGTTGGACAGTGTTTTCAAGCCAAAGAGCGCTGTGTGACAAGGGATTGGGCGTTGGACCTGACCATCAGCAGCACCATAGCATGGACAAAAATTCACCGTGTTGTGCCACAAGATGGGGACAAAAATTCACCGCGTTGTGCCACAGGATGGGGGCGCGTCGGGCAGGCGGGCCGGCGTGCGTCACGCGGGCCGGGGGCGCGTTGGGCGGGCCGGGCGCGCGTCGGACGGGCTGGGCGGGCCGGGTGCGCGTCGGACGGGCTGGGCGAGCCGGGCACGTGTCGGACGGGCTGGGCGGGCCGGGCGCACGTCAGATGGGCCGGGCGCGCATCGGGCGGGCGCGCCCACCCCGCCCGGCCCGTCCGACGCGCGCCCAGCCCGCCCCACGCGGGCCTGGCCCGTCCGATGTTTGAACAAGCAGACTGGACGCGCTAGGGCAGCCTATGGCTGCCCCATCTCCTTTGTTAAACTTAGTGCAAATGTTTATGTGCATTTCAATGCTTTGTACACTGGCGCTTTTAGCGCAAAGTTGTCTTTGCTGCTTTGATAGCAGTTTGGAACGGGGATCCGGGGAGTCCTAATACTGTAAGCGCCGAGGCTTGGCACTGGAAAAGCCTCCAATGGAAATACAGGTAATTGCAGCAACTCCTTAAGTGTGTAGGTAAGCGGGGTTGGGGTGCCGTGTGCATGAGTGTGCTTTTGCAAGCTGGATCACCCTCATTGGTAGGCCTGAGTCTACATTTGTTGCACTTGCCACTGTAGGTGAGCATGTGCGGGTTATATATGCCTGCATTTTTCGTTCTCCCTGACCTGTTGAATGCTAAACCTTTTCACCTTCTCTGTTTGCTGTTCTATCAGGATTTTCAGTGGGGCATACAATGACAGAAATTCACAAAGAGAAATAAGATAATTTCAAAGATGCCCATTGACGCCAGGTCTTTGTTATAGTCATCATCGTTGGACGGGCCGGGCGGGCATCGGGTGGGGCGGGCGGGCCGCTCGCGCGTCGGACGGGCCGGACGGGCTGGGCGTGCGTCGGGCGGGCTGGGCGCGCATCGGACGGGCCGGGCGGGCCGGGCGCGCGTCGGGCGGGGCGGGCGGACGGGGCGCGCGTTGGACGGGCCTGGTGGTCCAGGCGCGCGTCGGGCGGGCCGGGTGTGCGTCGCATGGGCTGGGCGGGCTGGGCGCGCGTCACACGGGCCGAGCGTGCCTTGGGCGGGCAGGCCGAGGGCGCGTTGGTCCGGCCGGGGGCGCGTTGGGCGGACCGGGCGCGCATCGGACGGGCCGGGCGCGCGTCGGACGGGTAGGGCGGGCCGGGCGCGCGTCAGGCGGGCCGGGCGGACCGGGCCGTCGTCGGACGTGCCGGGCGCGCGTCGGCCACGCCGGGCGGGCTAGGCGCGCGTTGGACGGGCAGGGGGCTCGTCGGGCGGGCCGGGTGCGCGTCAGGTGGGCAGGCCTGGGGCGCGTCAGACGGGCTGGGCGTGCGTCGGACGGGCCGGGTGGGCCGGGTGCGCATCGGGCGGGCGGGCCAGGTGTGCGTTGGGTGGACGGGCCGGGCGGGCCGCACGCGCGTCGGACGGGCTGGGCGCGCGTTGGGCGGGCCGGGCGGGCTGCCCAGAATACGCGGAGCCAAGAGATCTTCACTCAACACTTGCCTTTCGTAACTGACCCCCCGGCACTTACCCAACCACACTAACAAGCTTGCGGGCCCTTTGAATCACCCCCTTTGAACCCTCTAAGCCGACCCCCTTAACTAACCCCCCAACATTGGCCCACTCACAAAGAAAAAAAACGCACACTAGCCCCTTGAGTTGGCGCCCGGAACTAAGTCCTTGAGTCTTCAGGCAAAGAAACAGGCGGAACACCTCAACCTAAACGCGGACCTAGGGGGAATCTTTGCACGCACTGTGTGCGCATTGCGCGCTACTTTTAGACTATGTTCCCCCCGAAGAGCCCCCAAGCACACCCCTTGGAAACGCCCTTAGAATTAGATGACCCAAACTGCCCCAGCTCAAGAAAGTTGCAAACTACCTTCCCTTCACATAACACACATCATGCACAACTAGAAAAGCCATGAACAGCGCATTGGTCGCCACCCTCAGGAACAGACAACTGTCTCTCTGTTCCATTGTCAACTAAGTACACATTGAGAATACGCAACTTGTGTGCACAACATGACACAGTTGCAGAATCAAAGAAAAGTCACATTGTCACAGGTGTGTGTGTGTGTCAATGCAATCCGTACAATATTGCAGTTCACACTTGGACATCTTTTCAGGGTCACACTTGGTGCAACAAAGGGCACAAACATCCCCATCATCACCCACAACATCTTCATCATCATTGTCCTCCTGTGTAGGTGCAGTCCATACATGTGCAGGTACGTGTTCCCACGGACCATATGGAGGGTACCGTACCTATCTTCGAATCAAAAATTGCTGCAAATGCAAGAGTACACGCACGTACTCATGCAACTCCGTACCGGATCCCCTCCATATGTTCCTTACGATGCCCCAGTGCCACATGCGTGCAAACAAATGCTCAATGCGTGCCCTATAGAAACCATGAACATCATTGTACTCCTTTTGCCGCTCGGTCAACGTCTTTCGACCGATAAATGGCCATGCCACATGGAGGCGCCCCTTGTATGCACCATCCATGGAGCCAATCTCATAATCCATATAATGTCCCTTCACCCTTTTGGGCCCCTCGCGATCCCAAATGAGAACATCCGCCGATGTCCCCGGGGCCAACGGACAAATCCAAACGATGTTGCCCAAGCTGTCAATGGCAACCGTAACTTTGTATACGCACCCGCAACGGGGGACAAAATCAGAAGTCAAAACGTACGCTAGGGGTCACCATGATGCTCCTAGTATCAAAGCGTGGATTCAAAGATTGTCCCGGTTTCCTCAATAGCACCGGAAGGTTGGGGCCCAAAAGAGGGCGGAAATGCTACGTCACCCCTGCATTCTCGGGGGTCCCCAAACAAAGGGGGACAAAATCAGAAGTCAAAACGTACGCTAGGGGTCACCATGATGCCCCTAGGGGCCCCTAGTATCTCAAAGTATGGGTTTCTAGTACGGCTAGACGCCCAAATAGTTGCACTGCGCGCGCACTGCGCTTGAGGCGCCCCCCTAGACACTTGGCCCCATAATCTCACCCCATGATATGGCCCTCCTAAACAACCCCCTAAACTAGTCCCAATACTCCAAACAAGCCCACCAGAAATGACCCCCAGCAAAGGCTCATGGCATCCCCCCTAAGCATGCACACCACACGAAAAAAAAGGAGGCCAACACAAACAAATAAACGCCACAATAACACTTCACCAAGCAACCATGCAAACATGCATCACCGTCAGGTATGGTAGGTAAGGTACCAATGAATGTATTGTACCCCGCCCCCCCCTTGCGCAAGCACGGCAGCGGTCCCAAAAAACCAGGCAAAACTGCGGTTCAACGCCCACCCCGTGCTTAGACAAGACCGTGCTTCCATGTGGCACACATGATGGCAAACACACATGACTACCCACATCAAGGAGAGCCCTCAGATGCAGACCATGATAGGCTGTGGAAGGAGAATATCAGGAATAGCGAAGAATCACATCAAAACAAACATCATCGGGTGGCAATGTGTGGTAGAATGTTTTTAAATCCCATGTTACATCTGGGACCACAAAAGCAGTGGTCCCAACAATTCCTAAAAACAGCGGTTCAACGCCCACCCCGTGCTTAGACAAGGCCGTGCTTGCGCAAAGGGGAGGGGGGGTAGTTTGATGCAATGGGTCCTCCTTGGGGTGGTACCCACGCTCTGTGTCCGAGGTCACAGGTGTTGTTGTTGTTGTTGTCGTTGTCATTGTTGTTGTTGTTGTTGTTGTTGTTGGGTTTCAAGTTTATTTCAAGGTCGTGCAACAAAGGGGCGACCCCTCTGATACACGAACTTGCTAGGGTTTCAAGTTTATGTCAAGTTCGTACATTGGAGGGGCAACCTCTTTGATGGGGTTTAAAATTTGTGTCAAGTTTGTGCATCAAAGTGAGCGGCGATCATCCCTGTGATGCACAATCTTGATAGGGTTTCAACTTTGTTTCAAGTTCGTGCAGCAGAGGGGCGACTCGTCTGATGCACGAACTTGATAGGGTCTCAATTTCATTTCAAGATTGTGCATAAAAGGGGCGACCCCTCTAATGCACGAACATGATAGGGTTTCAAGTTTTGTCAAGTTCGTGCATCACAAGGGCGACCGCTCCGATGGACGAACTTCATAGGGTTAAAAGTTTATGTCAAGTTTGTGTATTAGAGGAGCGACCCTTGTGATGCACGAACTTGATAGGGTTTCAACTTTATTTCAAGCTTGTGCATCACAGGGGCGACCCCTCTGAGGCACCAACTTGATAGGGTTTCAACTTTGTGTCAAGTTCGTGCATCAGAGGGTCGACCCCTCTGATGCACGAACTTGATAGGGTTTCAAATTTATGTCAAGTTCGTGCATCAGAGGGCCGACCCGTATGATGCACGACCATGATAGGGTTTCAAGTTCATTTCAGCTTCGTGCATCCGAGGGGCGACCCCTTTCATGCACGAACTTGACAGAGTTTCAAGTTTATGTCACGTTCTTGCATCAGAGGGGCAACTAATCTGATGCACGAACTTGATAGTCCGCAGAATCAGGTGGCTTTAATCAAGTGATGTTTTCTTGGAACTGTACCCTCGATCTGAAGGCGTCAAACTGAGCAGCAGTCAGCAAAGCAAAATGGGCTCTCGCGGCTTGGGCTGGTTAGCCTGAGATAACTGGGCTCAATTCAAAAAGGATTGATGTTCGGATGGTGTTTCAAAGTGGGGACAACAGATCATCCCTGCATACAGTTGTGGCATTGAAGCAGACTGACATCCCAAAATCTCGCCGTATCCATCGTTTCATCAGCCATGCATCAACTTTCAAGCCAGTGTTTGAGGTGTTTGAGACCCCAGAAAGATTTTGTGATGAACCTTCCCCCCCTTTCTCTCATTATGTGGCAGGCTTATTTTAACATTGTGAGGCAGCCCAAGAAGAAGGCTCCAGGATCGGATGCAGTGCCCCCACCTTCTTCAACGGGCTTTGGTTGATCTCCCATGGGATGTGAGTGAAAAAGATTTGCATGTTTGTAATACCCAAGAAATACCACACCCAGATCAGTATAATATGCAAAAAGGGCAATACACAGTGTGGCAATTCATTGCTGTCCCAAAAGAGTTTCCAGATGCATTCGTGTTGTGGTAGCCCAAGAAATATTGAATGCCATCAAGATCCCAGTTGATGATGCCTTGTCTACAGAGATGATGCAGCAAGCAGATCGGACCATACAACATACCAGCAAGCTCTGGAGATGCTTCTGTTTGCCCCCCTATTCCCATGTTTGTCATATGTGATATGTATTAATGTATGAGACTTTCTACAGCACGTCTGCCCATGAATGTCCATGGTATGGGCATTCACCTATCACGGAATGAGAGGGTTCCTACAACTTTTGTGGGCACGAGACACCCAGCCCATAAATAGCACAAAGTGCTCCAATGGATCCCCCTGTGCGGTGACACGTGGATGTGTCAAGTGATGATTGCGCTCAGGGAAATTGCGCAAGCAACAGTATGCTCAGCCAAAAAGAGATCAAGGCTGATCACGGACCAGAGCGACCGGCCCTAGGCGCCTTTCACCACAGTCTGAATTGCAGTACAGTAAGTGGAATCGTTGCACTTGCACACATGTGATATTGCCCTCTCAGACTGGGCCAGCCATGCACACAGCGGAAATGATATGGCAATGCAACAAGTGTGTTTTGCCCGCTCAGACTGGGCCAGCCATGCCCTATTTTACGTCATGGCCCGCCCAGACCGGGCCAGCCATGCACGCAGTGGCGTTGAACTACATGGGACTTAGCGGACCACACAAGTTGCACACATGCTTACTGCCCTCTCAGGCTAGGCCAGCCATGCACACAGGATGGGTCCACTACTGCTCTGGAAATACGACCTTGGTGTCTCATATTGAAGGCAACATCTCGACACACAGACAGTCACAATACCCCGTCCCCCCCGCCCCCTGTGTGTGGGGGCTTACTTACAGTGCGTGAGGTGCGGGCGCACACAGACCAATCTGCGCACCACTCTGTGTGTCGCCCTGTGTGTGGGATATGCGCGGAAGCGTGGCGGTCCCAGAAGGCGTGCCTGTGTAGCCAGTGTCCAATGCATGTGATCCACCGTTGGCTGAGAGTAGCATTATGGGGGCGTTTTTGCACAGCGCGGGCCCAGCGCCAATTATTACGGTGATTATCCAGGTATCAGCCCTGAAACCACCCACCTGCGGAATCATGCACAATCAGTTCAAAACTCAAAAAATTCAAACATCTAATGCTTGCCATGGGTCCCAGGGACCTAAATTCTGCCCCCCTATAGCCCCGTCCTTTGCAGCAGCCATTCAATGACGTCCTTCCAATCTTCTAAACTTACCGAACTCCCCGTGGTGGAGAACGGCCAACTTTTCGCACAGTTCGCGCACAGCGCACTGTACGCCCCCTATGGGGGGTGTAGCTCAAGAACCGTTGCATTACTTTCTGACAGGCACGTACAGCGACGTGCTTCACGTGATCACATAACAGGCTGACCTGCAGCCATGCTGCTGCGGACAGTACGTACTCTCCCCATGAAGAAAGAAAACCACGACAGTTCATCAAAACACCAGTAAACAAGTTACATAAGCTGGTTTCAGTCACAGCCCATCCAGACTGCAGAAGGGCACTTTGTTTCAGGCTCCATTGTGGCGTCAGCGCTGACGGATGTACATACATGTGTCCCAGGGGTCCATACCTGTCCCTGGCGATCCCGAGTGCATATAATTCAGAAGTCATGCAACGCTGTTTGCATATGCACGGATGCACACTGATGCACACTGATGCACGGACACAGCACACGTAACGGCCACGCGTCACTTAACTAGTGGCACACATCAGTCATAGCCCATACTGACCCGGGCCCCGGGCCCCTTTGCTACGGCCAAAATATTAGCACGAAATATTATCACGAAACTGAGCTAAAGATACAACACGGCCGTTGATCCCCCCCCCCCCCCCGCCAGGAGCAAAATGATCACCATTTGTGTTTCGCCACAAACCAGTTGCCAGACCAGGTTTGTGCACATCATCAGACCCCCGTTGGATCACCTCCCCCTTCCTGGACGACAGCGCGTCTTCTCTTCCACAGCTCCGCCCCCAGGGGGTCGTTTGGACGACCAGTCACCCACCTCATCACTTAATCCATCAACCCCAAATTAATCCACACCCCAACCCATGCCTCCTGTTGTGCCTGCAATGCTGTCCCTCATTCGTTGCCTCGGAAATTTGTATGGGCTTTCATGAATGAAAAAGCCACAGGGCTGCACATGATGTTATGTGCAAAGAGACAACAGACTGAATGCCATCGCGGTGTGAAGAACCAGCGATACAACTCAACTAAGTTAAGTAAGCATTACTATACACAATGTACCTGTGAATGCAGACCAACGTTTGTGGACACATGCACCACACAGTCCTACCCATATGCAAGGCACTGATTGGGCGTGGTCATATGCAAGGGGACCAGGGGGGGGGTTTAATTAAATGCATCAGGTCTCCACCGCTGCCTAAGCCCGCAGTGGGGCCGCGGGTTGAGTAATGACACATGACAAGCACAAGTCAATGTGTTGAACGAGGGGTGAAGAAGACCAACAATATGGGCATAAATGAGGGTGGGGGCGGGGGGGGGGGGCACATCATGCACCTGCCAGAAGCAGAATCAGGGGCGGTGGCTGCAGCAGGCTGCACCATGGTGAGGCCTCTGAGCCCCCCGCCTGCCCCCCAGCAGTTGAGAGACTGCGTCACTGGCCTACAGCCTGGGCCAGGGCCGTCCCAAAGTCCACCAGTTGAGCGTAACCAACGGTGGTCAGAGGGTAACGATTGGCAGCTTCACAAAAAACGTCCTGGAGGACGGCACTGGCCTGGGCACACACAGTGGTGGCAGTGCTCGGGGGACGACCAGAGGGATTGGCATGCCCGGGGCCGAGACCCCTGCCCCACGGGGGACAGTACATCTGCGAAGGGGCTATACAGGGCCCAGAACAGTCACCAATGGCTCTCAGGCGTGCCCTTCAGACTACGTTGTGGCTTGTTGCCGTGGTTGATGTGGCAGCCATGGAATAGTGAGCCAACCCTGATGGTCACATCTACCCCATTCTGCACACCATTCAACTGCCAACACAGTTACAAATGATGACCCCACTGAACTGTCACACACGCTAGCCCAGAACATTTCAGTAAAATCCACGGCGCCCTCCAACACTCAGCAGCATGCAATTCCGTGATCACTCAACATTCAAGCACAGGCATCCAGCGACGCTCCCACCACATCACTTAATCCATCAAACCCCAAATTAATCCACACACCAACCCATGTTTCCTGTTGTGCCTGCAATGCTGTCCCTCATTGGAGAGTCGATAGAAGAGTCGAAACCTCAACTGTAGATCACACATTTCAAGCTGTGAGTAGTGTTCTCTTGGTTCGTGGCAAATTTGTATGGGCTTTCATGAATGAAAAAGCCACAGGGTTGCACATGATGTTATGTGCAAAGAGACAACAGACTGAATGCCATCGCGGTGTGAAGAACCAGCGATACAACTCAACTAAGTTAAGTAAGCATTACTATACACAATGTACCTGTGAATGCAGTCCAACGTTTGTGGACACATGCACCACACAGTCCTACCCATATGCAAGGCACTGATTGGGCGTGGTAGGAGCGGCAAGGATTACACATTGATGGCAGAGGGGACAGACTGAAAGGCCCTGAAGAGGGTTACGCAGACACTGGGTACCTTGAGTGGTGACGTTGGATTTGAAAAGAGAGTCGCAAAACATTGATAGAGCGGTGGTAGTGCGGACAACTCCAGATATCAAGATGACAGAGGACATTACTGTAAGGGGATAAACAGAGATCAGTTGATCGGACAGTTCAACAGTGAAGTAAGAGCCTGTCAAGGTGACCGAAAAAGACAAGATGACGTGGCCAGAAGCGAGCGAATCCAGAGAGAGGAAGGAGTAGGACAATTGAGAGAGATTTACAATGAAGTGACCCCCAGCCCCCTGTCCATTGTAGGATTCTGGATCACATCAAGGGCAAACCACTGTTCAGATCCAAACTGCTGTTGCCCAAAGCCCCCACCCCCTACCCCCCGCCTGGCCCCCTGTATGCGCCCCCATGTAAGTGCATCGTAGTGGAGACCCATCATCTCCTGGAGTGCGTGTGTATGTTTTGGTGGTGGGGGACAGGGGACCTGCATGGGTCTATGGGCCATGTGCACGGACAGGGGGCAGGGGCGGCTGCGCACTGGATTTTAAAGGAGGAGAAATGAGGAGAGAGGTGCCACCATGATGCTCACACGAAGCAGGACCTCAAGGTCACGTCAGCGGCACGTACTATTCAGCTGTAGGGGGCTGTTGGCACCAAGGGGTTGTAGCACAGGGCAATGATCAGTCTCATTTCCTCCTCCTCCTACTCCTCATGTATGTTCCCCAGCGAGTCGAAGGGCTTAGGGCTTACGAAGGCGCAGTTCGCGGGAATGTATCTGACAGCTGCCCCTGGTATCTGCTCATGCTGGGGCCTGATGGCCCAGGCATTAACAGCAGATGGCACTGGTTACCTACCCTGGCCAAAGGCAGTGAACCTTCCCACGCTAGCGGTTCGATCACGTCCTCAGAGGCATGATCACCTCAAGGGCCAGTTCGAACACTGGGCCTTCGGTGGGGTGTTGTTGCACATGCGCACTGTGGGGGACCCATTGTCCCCCCACCCCCTCCTTTCTTCAAGGTACAGCCAGGTCCCAAATCAGTGCAGTACATATGTCCCCTGTATCTTAGACCAGGCACATGCATAACTACACAGAACCTGCGAACTTCGGCCAATGACAATACATTCCAAGGCACTCAACATGGTTACATCTAGGCTTGTGTTGGCCCGCAAAGACGAATGTGCAGATGAGCTGTTGGCAAATGACAATGTCTGCATATGATTGCTGAAGAAAGTGCCGGAGCCACCTTCAATACCTTCAAGGTATCTGCCGTTTGGTGCAGATCCACCTGCAACGTCAAATGTCAATGGAAACACCCGTGACATTGGTTGAAAAAATGGCCACACATCCCCCTCCTCCACCTGCCGGTCTGGGGGGCCAACCGCCTCTGATATCATACAATGGCCGCCCCCGAATTGCAGAGATTACTTCGGAGCCCCACACATCACCCACAATCACCAGAATCGATCCTCCTGATCATCCGCCGCCTTGGGATGTTGCAGCACCACCATCTGCACTGATACGCCCTCCTGAATGGACCACCAGATCCCCCAACAGCTCCAGCCAAACAGTCCCCCCACTATGGCCCCCAGATCCAGCACCACCACTCCCAGCATCCACTTGCCACAATGCATCTCCATACAAGGCGCCCCCAGGGCCAGTGTCATCACCACTGCCATTACCACCATAGCTTGCACCACGGAACTCCGTGGCATTCCCTCGCCCAAGGCCAGACCCAGGTGAGCGTCGAGTGATGCCAACTCGAAGACACTCATCCAACCACAAGCCACACTCATTGTCTTTGCTGCCTCCCATACCAATCCCGGTATCCGTGCACAGCAGACAGTCAAAGGACTGTGTGTCCTTCAAAGTCCAGTTCATGATTCGAGGGACTTCGGGCTTACTCGGTGACAGAATGGTGGCGATGGTGGAAAAGAGACTCGACACCGAGCAGCAGTCGGCTTCAGGGGCAACCGAGCAGCAATCGGCTTCATGGGCAACCTCATCCAGCTGCGGCGGTTTTCGGCGACCAGAAAGGTGCGTGGCCGGGTCCCTGTCCACTGCTTCCTGTGATCGGTCGCCACGATCACGAACGCCACGTGATTCTGTTTCTTCCCGGCGGTCGCCACGATCACCACGTGATTGTGTTTCCTTGGTGCGGTCGCCACGATCACGAACGCCACGTGATTCCGTTTCTTCCCGGCGGTCGCCACAATCGGCCTTGTGTGGCCCTGATGAGCGACTGGCCTTGCCCTTTTGCATACCACCACGCAGGCGCAGCACCAAGTGCAGGGTGGACTCCTTCTGGATGTTGTAGTCCGCCAGAGTCCGGCCATCCTCCAGCTGCTTGCTAGCGAAGATCAATCGCTGTTGATCAGGTGGGATGCCCCCCTTGGCCTGGATCTTGGCCTTCACATTGTCAATGGTGTCGTTGGACTCCAGCTCCAACGTCACGGTCTTGCCAGTCAACATCTTCACCAAGATCTGCATATCAACGCGCAGGTGCAGCACCAAGTGTAGGGTGGACTCCTTCTGGATGTTGTAGTCTGCCAGAGTCCGGCCATCCTCCAGCTGCTTGCCAGCGAAGATCAATCGCTGTTGATCAGGTGGGATGCCCTCCTTGGCCTGGATCTTGGCCTTCACATTGTCAATGGTGTCGTTGGACCCCGCCTCCAATGTCACGGTCTTACCAGTCAACGTCTTCACCAAGATCTGCATACCACCGCGCAGGCGCAGCACCAAGTGCAGGGTGGACTCCTTCTGGATGTTGTAGTCTGCCAGAGTCTGGCCATCCTCCAGCTGCTTGCTAGCGAAGATCAATCGCTGTTGATCAGGTGGGATGCCCTCCTTGTCCTGGATCTTGGCCTTCACGTTGTCGATGGTCTCGTTGGACTCCACCAACTTCCCGTGCACCCGGACGATGATGTGGAGGAGGGAGTCCAGGACACCACGCGCCATTGGGACCAGGTCCACACCGCAGTCCTGCAGCACCGATTGGCCTTCACTCTGGGCCCCAGTCTCTAGGACGGTGACCAACAAGGTGAATTGCGCATCGAGCTGCGCGACGAACGCGAACGGGTCCTGCTGCTGCCGCTCCGTCAGGCGGCGGCGGGCCTGCGCGACGGCCTCCCCCAACGCCCACCATCTGGCGCACTCCGGGTCCTCTAAGAGCCACCGCCACGGCCTGAGATCGCCGAAAGGCCTCCGCAGCGCCTCCAAATAGTACTGCCACTGGGCCCAGGCCACGGGCAGTGTGCGCAGGGCCCGCGCCAAGACCCCCAGCTGGTGACGCGGGCGCTGGACGCCCTCGCGAACGCCTTCCTCTTCATTGGCGCGTGTGAGGCCGTGCCGGCTGTCAAGGAGCTGTGCGAGCGCGCGCTGCTGGGGCCCTGGGGGTCTGTCCAGCGGTGGGCTCAGGCCAAGGACAAGGCCGCGGAGGGGCTGTTCCGGGGCATGCGGGCGCTGCCTGAGAGCGTGTTCGAGGGGCCGCTGTGCCCCGAGGAGGGTCTGGAGGAGACGCTGACGCAGATCAACTCCGAACAGATCACGTGCACCATCGATCGGATGCGGTTCCAGGAGGCGTTCGGGGCCCACACGCGCGGGCCCGCGCCGTCGCCGGAGTCTGAGAGCCTGTGGGCATGGGCCGTCACCCGCGCCAACTTCGCCTGCTCCGTCGCCGCCCTCGAGGCCCTGCACGCCGCGCTGCGCGAGGGCATGGGGCACGCCACAGCGCACCAGCTGCACCGGGCCGTGCTGTGCGCCCGCCACTGGTGGCGGTTTCACGGATTACTGCTGAAGACATGCCACTTCGAGGCGCTGTGCAACGAGATGGAGAAGGGCATTCTGCAGCGGAACAGTTTGCTGCTGGCGGACATGCGGCTGGACCTGCACTTGGCGTGGTACCCGGAGTTCATGGAGAAGTACGCCCAGCTGGACCACATGCAGTCCAACGTGCAGCACGTCCTCGCTCAGCTGGTCCAGGAGCTGACTGAGGTGCAGAAGTTGGTGGGGGACGTGGAGGGCAGTCTGGCATCGTTGAACGTCCGGTGCTGCACCGCCACTTATCTGCGGGAGGTCGTGCAGAAGGTCGGTCAGCTGTCCCCCGCCCAGGGGCACATGCTGGAGCTGGTGCCGGCGGATTTGATGGCGGAGGTGACCCTCAGTCGATGACCACGAGGCTGCACAAGGCGATGGCTGCGGTGTTGGATGCCCTGAACGTCCGGGACACCGGCGACTTTTGTGGGTCGGAGAACAGTCTGAAGAAGTACGAAGAGAAGATGGAGTGCCTGGCCCCGTTGGTCGGGGGTGCGGGGGCGGACGCGGTGCTGGGGCCGCTGGTGCAGAGGCTGACGGGCCACCAGCACACGCTCCAGCAGCGGGTTGAGGACGCCTGTGCCCGCTACGACCCACAGCCCCCAACGGACGACATGGACGGGGAGGTTGCCGTGGCGGCAACGCGGTGGCGCCTCTACTCTGAGTGCTGGGCCCGAAGCGTGCCGAAGGAGCTGTACGATGCCCTGGAGAGCGCCTGCGAGACGGCCAACACTCTGTTCCCCCAGGCGAAGGTGCGGATGCAGAGCGGCCTCTGCAAAGCGCTGGACTGGGCGTTCGCGGCGCTGGAGGGGCCCACGGACTTCCAGCGGGGCGCCGCCGTCGAGCACGCGCTGCGCTACTGCCCCAAGCTGCTGATCCAGCGCTTCCAGCCGCGCCTCAAGGCCGTGAAGGAGGTGGTCATGCGCCCGCGCGAGACGGTACTGCGGGAGATCAAGGCCAAGGCCGACGCCGGGCAGCTTATTGCCCTCGTGGACCAGTTCGTGGACTGTGGCGTGGGCGGCAAGTTTGGGCCCATAGAGGCGGTCCGTAACGAGATCCGCCGCCTGGTCGTCGTGCAGGCCACTCAGGTCGCCACCGCCGTCCTCTGTCCACAGGTCCAGCAGCCGGACCACGTCCATCTGTTGGCTGGTGAGCGCCTCCTCAAGCCGCTGTGTCACGAGGTCATCGAGGGCGGCCGCAATGCCCGCGACCCCCGGCACATCTTGCGCCGCCCCCCGCAGCTGCCGTGCCGTGCCGTGCGCTGCGCCTGCGCTGCCTCCCACACGGCGCCGTGATCGGCGGCACCACGGCCCGCTGGGCAATGGCCTTCCGCTTGGCCGCGAGCACCGACGCCGTCTCCGCGTGGACCCATGGGAGCTACCGCCCGCCCAGGCCCCACTCGCCGGCGCTCAGCACCGTCGGCGCAATCCTCCAGATACTCCGGATCGTGGAACTGCGTGGAGGCCAACTGAACGAGACTGGCCATCCGGCTCCAGCAGGCCTCGACGTCATGGTCCCGCACGCGGTCGCTGTCTTCCAGACACACGTTCAGCCACGCGCACACATCATCCACCAGCGCGTCCGCGTGGCTCCGGATGGTCTGTGTGCACGACTGCCAGGTCTTCTGGATGCAGTGGATCGGCATGCGGTCCGACAGGGCCGAGCGCTGGGGCACTCTGTAGCGCAGCAGCCCCATGTCCCCGCGTGGAAGCGCATGCCGTACACTGTCCACACTCTTCCGGAGCTGGTTCTCCACGAGCTGCAGGTCCGTATCGCCCACGTACGTCCAAAAGGCCACTTGAGCCTCCGCAATGGGCTCGGCCTTCAGCACCCGCTCCAGCACGTCATGCCTCGCGAGGGGGTCCATGGGGTTGATCACGAGCGGTTTGCTGTCCGTCTTGCGGACCATTTCCCTGAGCAGGGCCCTGTAGTCCAGCTTCTTGCGCTCGGCCGGCGACAAGGTGTGCAGCTTGTGCTGCAAGACTGGGTGGATGTACCCCTCGCGGTGTGGGCGCGTGTTGGTGAACCCGTATGTAGATGCGCCCAGCTGCGCGGGGACGCTCTTGAACAGCCGGCCCAGGATCCCCGACGCCTTTGACAGGCCCTCGCCCTGCCCCCCAATCCCTGGCCAGCTGAGCAGCACCAGCGGCCGCACGCTCCGGCACACATGCGCATTCATGATGCAGACCTCGGAGCGCCTCGTATCCATGCCATCGTCGCGGATTTTCCCAATCTTCCCCCGCACTTCCACAATGGACTCCAACTGATGGAGCCGACGATGCAGCTCCTTCCCTTCAGATGTGCCCTGCTTGCTCTCCACCTTGAGCCTTGTGAGGTCGGAACACTTGCGCTCCAATTCCTTCTCGAAATCTTCGTCGTGATCAAAGCCCTCTTTCTTTATTGCACCGAGCAAAATTGCCTCAAGAGCGGAAGATTGCTGCAACACCTGTTGACGAATCTTCAAGATCGCTGTGAGTTGCTGGCCTCGTGTGGAGTCCTTGCGCCCTTTGCACTCAAGGTCTTCAAGGTCCCTTTTTGTTTGTCGTAGAGTGTACTCAATATTGACAATGCTTTCAAAGCCCTCTTTGTCCAGCTCTTGCTTCAGATGCCTTGACAAGATCTCAAGGTCTTTGGAGGATTGGTTGCCCATGATTGTGTGCTGTTGTATCCCACGTGCGCACACAGTGTGGGCTTGTTCACCTTTGGTTGGCTATGAAACGAAGATCAATGTCATGGGTGCCATGGAAAAAAATGGAAACTAAGAAAGTGAATCCCACCACATGTGTGCAACAGTCCCCTCGCACCCCTCCCTCATGCCCCTAGGGGGACCGTACCGTCACAATGCACGAAAATTGGTATTCATAGAAATTGATAGCACTAGCCAGAATCTGCACAACCCTGTTCCGGTACCCGATATATATCAAAGAGCGTAAACCATCAATAGGAAGAGACGCCCCCCCCCCCCCCCCAAGTTTGCACTGTGCGTGCACCACGCAAACCATCCCCATGGAACCAGGGTATGCTGTTTTGCTGGAGCATCTTCTTGACTATGCTGTGCATTTGTGATGTTTGTGTCCCATCAGTGAACTTGTTAATTACTCAGAAAGACTGTCATTTCTACTCCACAGGGCACATGATCCCTGCCCCACACCATTGTGCAGCCATGAAGTAGAGTCTTAATCGACAGGGTCATGCAGGGGCGGAATTGTTCAAAAGGTTTTCTTCTGGCCAAACTGCAACACTCACAGGCATCTTTGGCGGGGAAAGGGAAAAAGTCAGTGGATTGTCTGTGGAGCAAATGACCCCAGATGACTGAACGCAGGAGCACTCGGGAAGAAGAGGGTAGTATAATGATGGGGGGAGGGACAAACCAAAAGATTGGAGGGCCCAAGATGGCATCCACACGCTTCCCCACGGCTGCCAGGGTCGTGGAGACGTTCATCCGAAGATAAGGATATTGTGTGGTTGACAAGCAGTGCGGCCACGAGCAGAGGATGCGGAGCAGCTTCAGGCCCATCAAGAGCTCAGGCGTTTCAGACGTGCAGCCCTTTTCAATAGGACTGAGGTTTTCCCTGAATTGTGTAGCACTTTTGCAACATCATCCCTGCACACAGTTGTGGCATTGGCGCAGAACCAGGCCCCAAGTCTCGCCGTATCCATCGTTTCATCAGCCATGCATCAACCTTCAAGCCAGTGTTTGAGACCACAGAAAGATTTTGTGATGAACCCCCCCCCCCTCTCTAGATTGGCAAGGAAAAAATAAACACAATTGGAATTCCGACCGAAGAAACAATGGGAATCAAGGAGCTGATCGAGGGCTGAATAAGCCATTCCAAGCCGAAGTTGACAAGAACGCCAATCCTGGCAAGGGCAAAGGCTAGGACGGTAAAGGCAAGGCAAAAGGAAAAGGAAAAGGCAATTGGCAAGAGGTCAAAAGAACAGGAGGCAAAGGAAAGCCGAAAGGAGGCCAAGATTACCAAGGAAACGGGGTCGTGGTCGAGGAAATGGAAATCCCAAGGTAACCGGAACGAGAAGCAGAACACCCAACTGAAGCAGATTACAGAGGGGGCGTTTTCGCACAGCGCGGGCACAGCGCGGGCACAGTGCGCGCACAGCGCCAATCTTATGGTGATTATCCAGGGAACAGCCCTGAAAACTACCCACTTGCAGAACCATGCATAATCAGTTCAAAAGTCGAAAATTCAAACATCTCATGCTTGCCATGTGTCCCAGGGACCTGAATTCTGCCCCCTATAGCCCCTTCCACTGCAGCAGCCATTCAACGACTTCCTTCCAATCTTCTGAACTCACAAAACTCCCGGTGGTGGAAAGCGACCAACTTTTCGCACAGCGCGGGCACAGCGCACGCACAGCGCACGGTGCGCACCCCGAGATCATCCAGGCTAGGATCCTGGAGAACCCGCCAATCTGTAGGGCTTGCACCCCTAAATTGCATCCCTAAATTGCATCCCTAAATTGCATCCCTAAGTGCTGTCCCTCAATTGCATCCCAAAATTGCATCCCTAAATTGCATCTCTAAATTGCATCCCTGAATTACATCCCTAGGATGCATCCCTAAATTGCATCCCTCAATTGCATCCCTAAATTGCATCCCTAAATTGCATCCTCCCACGCTAGCATGAAGGAGAGGATCACCGGCTCTTGGTGCTCACACTCATGTTCACGTTCTGCGGACCGGGCGGGTTGGGCGCGCGTCATGCGGACGGGCCGGGCGCGCGTAGGATGTTGTGCGCGCGTCGGCCGCACTGGGCGGGCCGGGTGCGCGTCAGACGGGCCGGACGGGCTAGGCGCGCGTCGGAGGGGCCGGACGGGTAGGGCACGCGTCCGACGGCGCCCGGCCCCGGCCCGTCCGCCCGACGCGTGCCCGGCCCGTGCCCGCCCGATGCGCGCCTGCCCCGCCCGCCCGACGCGCCCCCGGCCCACCCGCCCGCGTGACGCGCCCCCGGCCCACCCGACGCGCGCCCGGCCCGTCTGTCCGGTGCGCGCCTGCCCCGCCCGCCCGACCCGCCCCCGGCCCGCCCGGCCGCCCGACGCGCGCCCGGCCCGCCCCCTTGGTACACGCTAGAAGACCCAATCTCGTTCTAGCCTAGACGCCGCTAGAGTGGCTAGAACGAAAAAAAGAGGGGGTTACCCCCTCCCCGTGGAGGTGGGGGAGGGGGAGGGCTTTGGGGGTTTCAACCTGGACCCCCCTATCCGTACTCGGGGGCCCATGCTTCGTTTTTCATAATTTCAGTGTTTTCACCTGATTTCGCAGTGTAAAAAGATTTCGACGTTCTAGCGACGTTTGCTAGAACGTCGCTAGAACGTTCTAGCCCAGAACACAACTAGAACAAAAACATTCATGCATGTGTCGCATCTAAGGGACACCAAAGCGGGGGTGGGGTGGAGGGGTAATACACATACACTAATAAAAACCAACACTTGACGCTCAAAAAAACCAGCACACCTGCAAAGAGGAAATGGATACCCTCCCTAACCTTAGGCAAAACAAGCAGGGGCCCCACAACCTAGACCGCAACATGGAAAGAGGGGGGGGGGGGCTGATAGCTCGACACTCAGGGGGTGTTTGTGCGGTGCTTGTGTTCGACCTCTTGGCCCACCCTCCCCCCCGTGACATCTTGTGCTGTGTGTTGTGTTGTGCATATGCCTATGCCAAAGTGTGTGTGGGGGGGGGGGAGGGGCACATATGCCTATGCATATTGGGGTGAAGAAGTGGGTACACAGTGACACCAAGAGGTAGGTGTGTTACTCCTTCCCTCCTCCCTGCCATGTGTGTCTGTGGTATGGGGTTGTCTAGTGTACTGTTGCAGCGTCAGGAGCTGTGCTGTGTTGGTCAGTGGTATGCTTTGTCCCCCGTCCTCCTAGGTTATGCAACCCCCCGCCCCCCTTGTGTGCACTGGTACCTGGCTTGTTGGTTGGTTGGCTGTTGGTTTTTGGGTTGCTTGGTTGGTTGTTGGGTTCGTTGGTTGGTTGTTGGTGGATGGGTTCTTGGACTACCGAGTTTGGCTGGTTGGTTGGTTGGTTGGTTGGTTGGTTGGTTGCATGGTTCGTTGTTTGTTGGCTAGTTGCTGGGGTGTGTGCACAGGTGCTGTAGCATTGTAGATGGTGTTGGGTGGGGTGTATGTGTGTGTGTTGCCTGGACACGTGCTGTGTGGTGTTGCTGCATAGTGTGTCTGTGTGTAAGCATGTATGTGCAGCGATTGCAAAGGTCCTAGGGGGGGTTGTGCACATTTCATTTTGGCGTTTTGGTGGCGTTTTAGCGGCGTTCCAGCGGCGCCGCTTCGCTCCCTAGAACGCCGCTAGAACACCTCGCTAGAACGCTGCTAGAACGCCGAAATGCAATGTGCACAACCCCCCCAAAGACCCTTGCAATGGCTGCACAGGCATGCTTGCACACAGACACACTGTGCAACAACACCACACAGCATGTGTCCAGACAATACACACACATACACCGTAGCAACTAGCCAACAACCAACCAAACAACGAACCAACCAACCAACCAACCAACCAACCAACCAACCAACCAACCAACCAACCAACCAGCCAAACTCAGCTGTGCCAGAACCAATCAACCAACAACCAATCAACCAACGCAACAACCAACCAAGCAACCCAAAAACCAACAGCCAACCAACCAACAAGCCAGGTACTAGTGCATAGGGGGGGGGGTGATTCCATAACCTGGGAGGAGTGGGGACAAAGCATACCACTGACCCGCACAGCACAGTGCATAACCCAGCTGGGGGGGGGGGGGCGGGAGGAGGGATGGTGGGAAGGGGGGACCTGTACACTAGGCAACCCCATGCCACAGACACACATGGCAGGGAGGAGGGAAGGAGTAACACACCTACCTCTTGGTGTCACTGTGTACCCACTTCTTCACCCCAATCAAAAAAACCAGCACACCTGCAAAAAGGAAATGGATACCCTCCCTAACCTTAAGCACAACAAGCAAGGGCCCCACAACCCAGACCACAACATGGAAAGGGGGGGGGGGGGTGATAGCTCGACACTGAGGGGGTGTTTGTGCGGTGCTTGTGTTTGGCCTCTTACCCACCCTCCCCACCCTTGACATTGTATGTTGTGTGTTGTGTTGTGCATATGCCTTTGCAAAACTGTGTGTATGCCAAGGGGGGCATATGCGTATGCATGCGTCAAGTGTGTTGCTTGCTATGAGTGTCTGTGTCATGCACCCCCCAACCCACTGTGATCATTTGTTTTTTTATGTTCTACCTATTCTACCACTCCAGGCTACAACGATTTGTGTTCTAGGCTAGAACCATTCTAGGCTAGAACATGTAGTCTAGATGTTCTAGGCTAGAACAAGATTGGGTGTTCTAGCGTGTACCTAGGGCCGGCCCGTCCGACGCGTGCCCGGCCGGCCCGTCCGACGCGCACCCAGCCCGCCCGGGCGCGCGCCGGACGGGCCAGGTGGGCAGGGTGGGCCGGGTGCGCGTCGGACAGGCCGGGCGGGCCGGGCGCGCGCCGGGCAGGCCGGGCGCATGTACATGTGCATGGAATGAACTAGTGCCCAGTTGGCTCCGACATAAAACTCTTGTTTCTGGTGATACACCATTGTGAATTCCTGATTGTGCTCCAACTTGCTTATGGGGAGGGCATTGCACCTCGGTGCATTTGACCCTCCAACCCTGTAAGGATCTGAGATAGGATTGTTTGGACAAACTTCTTTCGACTCACAATTTTGGCGTGATTTCTGTCAAGTTATGTCGAAACCCCTGTGTGGAATACTTTTGCTTTGCAAGACATGGGGAGGTCCTGAACTTTAGACTTCGTTTAGACTCTCGTTTTTCAAGGAAGCATCGAGTGCTCATTTGCTTTTTGCATGCATGGCACGATACTTGGAGGCACTACGTGAACTGCTGGAGAGACATTGCGGGTCTTTTGGTAAAATCATTAATGGTTGTTTTTTCCAACGACACGATTGCATTCGTCGCGGGTCCAGTGGTCCTATGATTTTTGAGTTAAACACAGGTTGTTAAAGCCACAAATCTACTTGATTGATTGCTGAAAATCCTGAAATGACCTTGCATGGCTCATCATCATTGCATGGAGAGCAAATGCCACCCTATTCGGAGTTCATTACCCACAAATGCACTCCTTGCTGCCATTGCCTGTGGTACACACGCCTCAGAATGGGGCGTTCATTCGCCAACAGTTGTGTGAAATAACCTGGAGTGCAGGCCTGCTTAAAGCATAGATAGAGTAGCATGCAATTACCAGACTTGCAGATAGTGCGGCCCTAAGTAGCACGGGATCCAAATGTGTTTTCAGTGGAACACAAGTACGCATTAAGCATCGACACACACACTGATCTTTCATGACTGCACAGCGTAGGAGGCCCATAGTGCCCCCTATTGTTTTTTCAAAAAAAATTGATGTTGTGCACAGAGCCTAGCCTTTCTGTTGCATAGCCAAGCGTAATGGAGGGGTTGTTCCAGCCACGGTGTATGGGCAGGAGCAGCGACGCGCGATTTAGGGGTGCGAAGCAGCAAAAAAGCAGCATTTAGTGCCCCCACAGCATGTGAGCGCAAGCACTGTTTTTTCCCATTTTGGGGGTATGAAATACGTAGCACTGCCGTAAAACCATGTTTGCCAAGGGGGGAAGGAACACACTGCACCAATTTAGGACAATTCATGTAACTCAGACTGGGTGTGGCAAACACCAGACAGTGCCAGAAGGGCAGCACTGCCCATAGTGTTGCACTCACCAGGGCCCGTAGGAGATAGTTGCAGACGTCTCCCCCCTGATCGGGGGGCGATAACACCGGACAAGCAGACAAATCCCTATCCCCCCGTGGGTGAGGGGGTGGGCAGACAAAAAAAGGCAGGCACTATCCACAGTCCCTGGCCACGGTCCGGGGGGGGGGGGGGGCGAGGGGCACACTCCTGCATGGTCTCCGGAACCCCCGGGACCCGCCCGACACAAGCTCGATGGAGCAACACAACCAGCCACAGGCACCCACCATGCAGTCCTCCCCAGACCCCCCCCCCATACCCCATCCGATCCCAGCAGCCCCCCCCCCCCCCGTGGGGGGGGGTGGGTGGGCGGACAGAAAACTACCCCAAAAAGAGAAGGCAAACAATGTTTGAGTACAAACAAGGGTTTGCTAATGGGGGAAGGAACACAGTGCACCAATTCAGGACAATTCATGTAACTCAGACTGGGTGTAGTACACTCTAGGTAGGGCAAAACAAAACTGCTGCCACCCAGTGGAGTAGAGTAAAGATAACAACATACAGCAGACTACACACTTGATCTCGTGAAAGAGGCACCCAAGCGAAGCGCGGAACAAGAATGAAGGGCCTTAACAGATCCCGACCCCCAACGAGCGCTCCCCACACAAACTGGCAAGCCAGAGCGCCGGACAAAACCGATCCCCCGGGTGCGCCAGCGCCCACGCCCCCGGGACTCTAAAAAGAAGAGAGCCGCCAGCGCCATTGCCTCCACGCCGGGCATCGAACCTACGCCCTCCGGGACGAAGCCCCCGTGCACTTCCAGTATGCTACGCTACCAATGTGGTAGAATAACCGATACTCAGACCACCACCCTACAACGGAAAATCCCATTGCCACGTCTCTTGGCTGTCTCAGCCGGTATACTGGCGGCGCCGTCGCCTCCACGGTTCGCGACGGGCCGCGATGACGGAGCGCACTGTGGGGCCGGCCCCCGTGCACTTTGAGGTATGCTCGCACCCTGTTACTCAAGCGTGGTACGGTAAACTGCCCGGTGAATCAAAAATATATCCTAGATGATACCGAAGTATTCAATGACCACACCACAAGAACAACGCATGCCGGGCCGCCCCAAGCCACGCCGCCCCGGGACTCAAACCAGCGCCCCCCGCCGCCAGGGTCAAGGGCGTTACGGATAAGCTATGCCGACGAGGTCAGGTATCCTCCCCCCACAGCATAGGTTCGCCTCAGCCCGTGCAAAAGAAACCGCAAAGCGCCCCCAGCGGGGCTCGAACCCCCCCCCTGGGGGGGGATGGAAACGCCCTGCACGACCCACTACACTAATCAGGAGTCCGTGCCCTTACCCAGGCACAACACCCCACGGTACTACACCATATCATGCCTACAGAACAATTGCTCATAAATGAGCCAAGCCATGCGCTCCGCCTTAAACCTATCGCCCCCAAAGTCACCCTGCAGACGAGACATGGGATCCGCGGGCTGGAAACCAAGGCACCAAGAGGGCCCTCGCCACCAAGCCTGAACAGATCAGGCGCCTGGCCAGCCCCCTCAAAATTGACTGATGAGCACTCAGCACACTCTTGGCACGCACCTTCAGGAGCTTGGAAATAGCCACCTCCGAGTCACTCACGAGAGTGACTGTGGTATAACCCAGGCGCGCTGCCGGTCGCACTCACCAAACAAGGGACTGTAGCTCTACAAGCTGCTGGCTCTGGGCACGCAAGCAACCAGCCACCACAGAACGCACACCCAAGAACTCCGAAAAACCTCCCATTCTCCGGGCGGGACCGTCATGGGCCCCATCTACGAAAAGTACTAGCCCAGGCCCTTCCCACCACCGCCCCAACAGGACCGGGTCAGATCTGTGCAGTCCCAGCTCAAGGCACAGGGTCTGGACGCTTGCCACGGGCGCATGCCACGGCTCAGCAGCCATGGTCTGTAGAACAACAAGGGACTCCAGGACTGCTACGGGAGTATGCCAAGCCTGTTCCCCGTTTATCCAACAATAGGCCCCAGCAGCAAAAGGGCACATCACGCCTCGTGGCCGCACCTGCCAGTGAAGGAATCCCAAAAAAGATTGCATAAGCCTCTTTTGTGACCGCCAGACCGCCAACCGGAGCTAGGCCACCAACATTTGCAGGTGGGCCACCTCATGTCACAATGTGACCATACCATCCTCTCCAACAGATCCAGCCATTTACCCAGGAAAACCAGGAAAACTGAGTGGCAAGCTCAAGGACGCTCTTGGGGCTCACAATGAAGCCCTCCCTCCCCACGGCATCGACAGTGTTCCCGTATTACTCCTCAAGTACCCCTTGTCATGATGAATTAAAAGAAAATAATCCAAGTAATGCACCAACAAAATATCGGGCCGCTCGACGATCCGCGCCAGTGTCTGCTGCAGGGATGGATCTAATTGGGGGGGTGGGTGTCCCTCCCTCCCCCCCCCCCCCTGTTGTGACGAGGCGTCATGATACGCGTCACAAAAAAACCCGGTCACAGATTGAGCCACGCAGGGTACCAGGAGGCAAGCAGGACAACCCTTCCAGAGAGGCTTTCAATGCAAACCGTTGCATACGCCAACAAACAGTTTGTTTTGGTTTCTTGGTAGTCCACCAGGGTTCTTATGCACTGTCACTGTGCAGCAGGGTTCTTATTCACTGTCACTGTCACTGTCGGTACCAATTTCCTCGTCACTGACAGCGAGGGCGCTTGAGCTGGAGGCATCTGTGGAGATGCTTCCCGAAAAAGGACAGGGAGCTGCCTGAATCTGAAACCTGAAACCTGTCCCAGGTTATCAACATACTCTGCAGTTTCTGGCAGAACTGTCACTGTGCACCTGGGTTCTTATTCACTGTCACTGTCAGTGTCAGTACCACTTTCCTCGGCGGATCACACTGACATTCCACTTTCTTTCGACCCATGACAGAACTGTGACAAAGGCTGTCGGAAGGCTGCTGACGAATCGTCAGTCTTCGAAGCCTACAGAGAACACAGTGTCAGTTGACACCGCGTCTCATCTCTATTTTGCGCATGCAATCAGAATGTCACACAAAACATTCAGCAACCTGCCCACATGCCCTTAGAAAATACCACTGCCCTCAGGAAGTACCACAGAGCCTTTTGGGTGTCACAATATTTTCAGAAAAGCTGTTTTCCCACTATGGGCCATTGTATTTTTTGTGACATGTCACAATTCACTCCCCCCCCCCCACCCCCACCCCCTGAGTGGCGCACAAATTAGATCCATCCCTGGTCTGCTGGCAAATAAAGGGACTATACTTCCATCCGAATGGTAACCTACCCAATCCCACCACCCACCCACTGGGACCGGAACGCAAGCGAAATATGGTGCGTGCCGATTCAGGGAGCACAAAGCTCCAAAGGGCATTCTTCAAATCAATGTGCGTGCCATACAACGGCACCCCCGGGTAGAACGTGACAAGCAGGTTACTTAACTGCTCCCATGACCGAAGCGAGAATCTCCGGGGCTTACACCCGTCCAAACCGTTTTGTTTAACACAACTGAGTATTAAAGAAACCTTCTCGGAGGTTTTCGGGATGATGGAGGGCCAGCACGTGGGGGTCAGGTCCTCACACAAGTCATAAAGGAGCCATTGCCGCTTCAGCACGCTAACAAACTTAGAAACCTCATCGGAAACCTAGGGAGGGGCTCCTGGTCTGCCATTGCCCCGCGCATTGACCCAGGGGGTTTCCACATCAAAGTCTCTTAACCCCTGCCCATAGAACTCAGGCGGCACCATCTGGTCCCAAATATCTTGGGGTATGACGTGCTTACCCAATGGACCCAACCCGTTAAGCAAGATGTCGGGGTTCACCTTACCCACCCGTGGGGTGGGGGATGTGGTAACATGTAGCAGGCCTCTCCAGTCGTCATGCTTCAAGCCTTGTACTACCTTGACAAGCGTCGAGGCCGCCGTAGGCAGGCGGAAATCCTCAACCATATCGAAGACACGGTCCACGAACAAGGTAAGCCGTTTAACCAGGATCCAAGGGGTACAACGTAGCTCCGCTAGCAGCCAACCCTGGTGTGGGGTGCAGGCCCTAAGGAACTCAAGGAATAGGGGGTCGTCAGACCCCTCACCCCCCCCCCCCCCTTCCCACAGCTCGGGCTGCGTCACGGGATCGGGGGCCATGAGGCAACGGATACTGGGCTCGCATACGCCCCCGTGTCACAGGCGCATGGTCATCACCACATAGTTCAGTGTTTTTCCTTGCTGCACTGCAGCACAGACCAGTTCTGAAACACTCCAGGCGGCTGCTGACTTTGCTTCGGCCTTGGGCATCTGTACATTGAGGTCAGCTCGCACCCACCACCCTCCCACAGTGCCAGTTAGTCTCTAACCCTTGCTTTGCGGGTCTTGCTCTTGCTGCCCCTGTCTTGCTCTTGCTCTCTGGCACGTGAAGACGTGTCATATCCGAACTCCGGGGGCGCAAAGGCGTCTCAATGTTTCACCATCAGACTATTCAGCTTGACGCTTCAACAGGTGCTTTGGTGTACTGTTGCGCTTACCTGTTCAGTACCACTCAAGGCGGTTTGCGTGTGCGCTGGCCGCCCACATATCCGGGATCCGGGATCCGGGGGGGGGGGGGGGGGCGAACAAGTCGTCCGGACCTGGCAGCCAGCCTCGCAAGGTCAGCCAAGCTGGGGGCCGACCAGCTCGCCGCCTGCGCGACCTTCGGGCCGACCCTCCTGCGCTTCGCTGGCGGGCCAATCTTGGTTCCGGCTCGGGCCACTCCAATGCCCCTAGCCACACCGAATCCGATGGCATCAGTCCTGACCCCCTCCGCTGAAGCACCCACCGCCAGCAGCGTGCGAGCCGTGCGCGTCTGTAGACGCACGGTACTGCCCACCACTCTAGCGGACCCGTTTCTCGCCTGAAGCACCGGGTGTTTAGTCGGGCGCGTCCCGTGGGCCCACCCTCCCGACGGCGTCCCTGGAACTTAGACTTGGGTACCGGAGGTTGGACGTGGGCTTCCAGGGTGAAGGCTGATCGCTGTCCACCGGGTCTATCTTGACCGCCCCCCCCTCCTTCATCGGACCCGGAACTGTCACTAGAGTCGACAGTAACAAAGCCACTCCCCCCCCCGGGGTCCGGGGGTGCTGGGCAGCGGGGAAAAGCAGGGCGGGGGGGGGGGGGAAGAGCTTGCAGCTCCTGACTTCCTGAAGGAACCCACCCTGCCAGTGGTCTTAGGTCCGGGGGGGGGGGGGGTCCAACAAGTCCTCAAGCCAGACCGGCGGGTGGAATACGGCCGGAGGCAGGGGCTCTGCCTCCGCAGGGCACAAAGGAGGGTGCAAACAAGCATTTTCGACGGGCTGGGCTCTGCAGAGCCCGGAACAAGGAAATTCACTAAAAACTAGGGTACTATTACAGGTTTGAAAACCAACACAACAATGTACAGGCAAACAGGTAGTAACAGGGCACGACAGTCCATACACTGTGTCAACGAGGGATTGGCTAGGCTCTGCAGAGCCTAGCCAATCTAGAATCGCTAATATGCACCTAAATTTTGAAAGCTGGAGCGGTCCACGAACGAGTGGATGGAATGCCGCTCCCCCGAAGCCCGGATCTTTGTTTGTCAGTTGTGGGTGGTGGTGGGGGGGGTCCACGAATGAGTGGATGTGGTGCTGCACCCAAGCCCGTCTCTATCTGTGCGTGGGGAAGCGGTCCACAAGAGCGTAGATGGGGTGCGCTGCCCCTGGACAAAATGCAAACGGCAACACCCCCTGCAAGGGCAAGGTATAACACCAAAGCCCGGCCACCACCCAACTGCTTGCATTGTGGAGGGATGGTGGGGGATGAAGACGCCCACTAGGGATTGGTTTTGGGGCAGTGCGGGGGTCCAATTGCAAAGAAAAATGAAATGTCATGTTTGGCCCTATAGTGATAATTTTTCGAGGTTAATATCATCACACTAAATATTGGTTACAAAATTAAATAAATTTGGAGGCCCATAGTGCCCCATCGTGCCCCCTATGGGTTTTTCGAAAAAGAAAACGGCATGCACACAGAGCTTAGGTGGATTTGGGCGTTTGGAGATGGAGATAAGGGGGCGATTTGAGATGTGGCGCACTTCAAAGTGCGAGAGATCACATTTTTGGGACGGGAAACCCCAAAAACCGTAGTCTTGTGTCCCCACTACCCCGGCAACATTGTCGGCATTTTTACCCCTTTGGGGGTGCAGAATACGAAAAAGTTTCTGCCAATGGGGTAAACAGACATTTCGGACCCAGACACGGCAGGCGGAGGGTTGCGATGATTGCTGGGCCACTGCAACCCACAACGGCGGCAGCCCCTTTTACAGCAGCCACTTCCGCCGCCGTGTAACATGCTGAGGCAATACCTGAAAAAGCACAACAAGTTGACAACGGTGTTGGCCCTGTGATAAATGGGGGTGGAAGACAAGTTTGGCTGGGCACTGCAGAGCCCAGAATTAAAAGAAAATAGTACAATAAGGGTGCATATACAATAAGGTGTGCCTGCTAACCAAACATGCCACACACCCTACCGATATACAGACCCCAAAATTACAAACTTCTATGGGGAAATGTTTGCCCGGCGCGCGCCCGGCGCGCTACCTTTCTATTAACTATCCCGACTTCAGTCCGAGATTTACCCTCTGATGGAGAAGGCCCCCCAAGTAGACCATTATAGACTGCACACCTTCCCTACAAAGCACGTTGCATAATTAGACAATAGCTGTGAATTCAACAACTCCAAATGTCATTTGTATTGTACTTAACAAACGGTACTTTGCCTTTACCTTTCCCATAGATTTCGCTATGGTAATGAGTCCCCAAGCCGCAAGCGGTTTGGACGGCGTTTCTGCCTCACGTCATAAGAACGAAGCGCGAACTGAGTATTCGCTGCATCACCCCTGCCTTCTCGGGGTCCCCATGGTGGGGAGAAACCAATATGGCTACATTACCCCTACTTTCTTGGGGTCCCCATGGGGGGGAGAAATCAACCTAGTACGGAGTGGATGTGGTGGAAACAAGCAAAAAATGGAAGAAAATCGGTGAAACTGGGTGAGAATACAAATATACCATATCCCGAATGTGAAAGAAGCATCAAAATACCTGCTGTCAAACAACAATAATGCCCATAGTATCACAAAGTATGGGTTCTAGGACGGCTAGACGTCCAAATAGTTGTGCTTAGTGCAGCCCCTAAAAGGTCACCGGTGGGGCACGGGTCAAAAAAGACGCCCGGCGCGCGCCCGGCGCGCTAACGCTCCCTCTATGAGCTGGGTGCTGCGGAAACTAGCTTAAAGAAAAATTGCTTTTTCTGCTCCTCAAATAACACATGCGCCGTTGAGTTTTAGTGCAATACCCCACCCCTGGCTGAATCCGTGCACTAGGACGCGCAACCCCCTGCCCTCAAGCGTCATGCTTAATTAATTTTGGGGTCACATTTGAATGTTGGTGTTGAGCTCGGCTCCGCAGAGCCCGACTCGGTTGGGCCGTGCTGGCTCGCCACTCACAGGCACATAAAAAGGCATGGGGAGAGTGGTGCCCCATCCAAACGTTTGTGGACCGCTGCCCTACCATTCGCATCCAGGGGGAGGGAGGACCACCTGCTAGGCTACCATAAATGCCCTGGCTCCCCGCGTCCTCAGTGTTGGTCTGCCCTCCCCCCTCCGCTCTAGGGGGAGGACTAGCTGCACCATGCGGGCGCCTTAAACATAAGGAAAGCAAAGGATATGGGGGTGGCGGGGCAGGGGCCGTGTGTATCCCCTCTGTTGCTGTGCTGTGCTATGTTGTGTCGTCTTGTGCTCTCCTATACTGTGTTGTGCTGTAGGCTCCCATAGCCCAATACCCCAATAGCCATTAAGGGGTGTAAAGTAGCTGAGCTATACGGTCTGGGCTCTGCAGAGCCCAGAGAACAAGGAAACCTAAGATACACCCTAGAATTGCTTCTTAGCGGAAGTTTGCAGAGCTTCTCAGAAATCCATGATTTACCTAGGGCTGGGATTTGGGTCCCCAAGGGACAGAGCACAGCACAGCACAACACATCACATCACATCAACGGCGCCCAAATTGGAGGAAGAAGCCATGAGGCTAAAATGAGACAAAGCGAAACAGGAATGCTACACCCTACATAAACACCAGAGCCGCAGCCCACTCCTGACCTGGGACCTGGGACCGGTAAGGGTACAGGTCCTACAACCTCATCTCCTTCGGTATCCTGGCCGGCACCCGGTACATCCACCTCCGTATGTCTAACATATGGAAAACCAGCCATGGGTATTGTGAAAAGAAAATAGCAAGTTACATGTACTTAATATATGGGACATACAACCACATAGTAATTTTAACAGCACTGCACAGTATGAACAAAAGTCAACTGCAATAGACTAGGGTATATTGCAAACAATGTGTCCTGAAACTCCAATATACTCAGACACGCCAGAACAATACAAACATCACATCACCAAGCTCCAACTATACCTGCGTGCAAACAGTCTAAGGCTTGTTGTATAGTACTGCTTAACAGCTGCTAACTGTGATACTTACACAATACCACGTTGGCACCATTGTACATCAGGATACAAGAGCAACACAACACATAGGCATGGACAAATATAACAACAGACCACATGTAGAACAAGTTTCAATGTGTCATACTGCTATTATGTCGCACAACAGAGGGTCAAAATGGGACATTGTGAAGGTCTGGGCCCTATAGAGCCCAGCCAACAGAGAAACCCTAATATGCACCCCGTCAGTACCAAGTATATGATTGCTGGGCTCTGCAGAGCCCAGCTTGTTGGAAAGTCCTAATATAGGCGTGGTTTTGGCATTTCCATCTAGATGATGTGGTGGTGCCTGGTGTAGCACGTGTCTTTGATCATTGCCCAACAATCATGTATGCAAGAGCTGTATCCTTGATTCCTGTTCCTGCTGACCGGATCGGGGACAATGTTTAGGCTGACTATGTTAGGGCGGCGGGAAATGTATACCACTTCACCCGGCGCCATGTCGCGCGGCCACTTGACCACTGTATACATGAGCCAATTGTTGCAACGGGGGTTGGCACACAGGGAATAACTTGTAGCCCGGGCTCTGCAGAGCCCAGAAATCTAAAATGTGTAATATTGGGGCCTAAAATGACTTACACAACTGGTCTGGGCCCTGCAGAGCCCAACCTGATGCAGAAATGCAAAGTTGCACCCCTATTTTACAACATGCAAAAAACCACCTATCACCCCTTTTTTCGCTAAAACGATAGGGGGCACTATGGGCCTCCTAAGCACAGGGCACTGAGTGGGAAGACTTATATGAAATAGTGGGAAGAATGAAGGAAGCAATCTGCACAGATACATACGGGACACACAGTGTGTGATACACGCGGGCAGCAGAAGATGTGGGATATGCGCCACCTCCAGGTACAAGAGCCCACAGTTCTGAAAGCGTTTACTTTTTGATGATGTGTATCCTTCATGCAATGTCATGAGCATGACAATGTTGAAGGGGATGCAGCCCTGATTTTTTGTTTTTTTCGACCTTTTTTCGAGAACAATGGCCCCGTCAGACAGCTGTACACATATTTGTCAGCTGCAACTGCACCGTTCGAGCAAAATCCTCCGTCCTCACTTATTGGGCTCATGTGACAGCTGCATACATGCACAACACACTTATACACATTGCATCAGTGCGTAGCACTGAGAAACAAACATGAAAATGCACAGGACAGAATGGAATAACAACGAATATACTTTGACCAAAGAGTGCTTCTAATGCCGTCCGCCAACGAAGACTGACTGCTGCATGATACAAAAGAAAACTGGGTGCAATGCGATGCAATGCAACGCACACAACCTTGTTTTGGGATTTTATTGCAGCTGACAGGCAAAATGACTCGGCACTTCAAAAGATGACAATGTCATAAAATAAAGCCAAACACCCAGACAACCGGTTGTGATGGAATTCATGTAAATCGGTTCGTGAAATGCTCACAGAGTGTGGTAGGGCGGATTGCTGTGTAACACACAGCATTCCAATTGGTTTGCACTCAACTGGCGCCCTCATCTCAACAGGTCGTGGATGTTTTGTCTGTGGGGGAGGCAGCGGTAACATATCATATATTCACATGAACTGGCTCCAAAACATACCTCACCAACAGGCACAATGTTGGTGGTAAGCCCAGACATGCCACGGCTGATAACACATCGTTCAAAGTGCGGTCACAGACCAACGGCAAACATGTGCCAGGAGTACGTCCTGTTGCGGTGCACGGCTTCCGGCGACATGACAGAGGATTGCGATTTGAAGCACTTGTATTAACGCAGCTGAGCTTTCCATTGATACGGGAAGTGTGGGGACGTTGCACTTCTGAACTTGATGCACTTCAGTTCGGGAGACCCATCATCGACGCCCGTAACGGTTGCGTGGAGCCCTTTGGACACGTCATGCGCTCTCATTTCGTTTGCAACTTTGATTGCTTTTTCGGTGCCTTCTGTACCAAGTTGGTATTTTATGGTGTAATTACCTCCACTTGTCGGGGGATCAGCCAGAATTACAAAGCCAGAGTCGGTACATGGCTTTACGTCCACCAGGCAGTACATGGTGTGCTCTTCAGGGTTCTGCAGAGGCTTGAACTGTGGGGTGTCAGGGAAAAAACCCAGACCGATGCAGTAATTATCGACGATAAAACCTTCAACGGTCACCGGCGCTCCAGACACATCACAATCAGCAGTCAAAGCTCCAAAGATGCAACTGAGTGCAATGATAAGACAGAAAATCAAATTGACTGACATCGACATCACTCCCTAAACGTGGAAATTGAAAGTGCAGAAAGCACACTTCAAAGAGCAACATCAACTCAGCAAGTGCTGCTCCATCTGCTCAATGGTGGTCAAAAATTGCAGACCAACCCCTTCAACCCTTTCCCCTTGCCAGGTCCCCCCAGAGTGCGCAACAGTATCCCCCGTCCCCAGGGGAACTGTCACCCAGGGGACCTGTACCCGCACCATGCAAACTGCTTGGGCGTATTTTTGCCTACCCTTCTCGTGGCTTGCCGAAGATTGCCGAACTTTTCTGGATGCCTGCCAGTCATTCCTACAGGCTTGTGGATGGTTCCCAGTATTTCTTGGAGGCTTCTGGATGCTTACTGTCAACTCCCAGAGGCCTTTGGATGTTTGCCGTTAATTTCTGGTGGCATTTGGATGTTTCCTGCGAATTCCTGGTGGGTGATGGATGTTTCTTGTTAATTCTGAGGCTTCTCGATGGGTGCTGTTTGGGGGCCTTGTGGCACTGCACACAGCATGCGCACTGCATGCGCACGGTGCAAACCTTGTTGAGAAAGACTACGGACATACCAAATCTTAGCCCCACTTGAACACACTGCCAATTTCCTGGCCCAAATTGTGACCAGGTGCATCGCATTATTGACACCTCCTGATGGTGCTTGATACGCTGCCATGCCCTACTCACCCCAGACCCCCATCCTGGTCACACATGTGCACGTACTGCAACCACACCTCACACTCAACCTCTCGTTTGCATTCTTGGCCCGGCGGGTCACATGCTACCTGCAGAGTTGGCGCATGCTGGCCCATGGCTACCTACCCCTGGCCATCCCACCAACCCCACAGCACCAATGGGCACCCCAATGTCCTAGGGCGTCCCGGCCTGTCCGTCCCCTCCACTAGCCAACTTGCTCACTGCATGCCTGACCCCGTGCTGGTTCTAACCCAGACACCTCAGGTGTATGCGGTGCAAGCGTCCAGGCCCCAACGGCAGAACATGCTGGCCATCAGAGACCACATACTCCTTTGGGACGCTTCGGTTGTGCACTCTGCCGCTTCTGAATGAGTTCAAGTGACCAAACTTCACTATGCCTCGCTTCCAACGGGGGTTGGCTCACGCCAGGACTTCACAACACTCGTGGTAGTGGGACAACAGAGACACAGTGCGCTCCAGGCGTAGAAGATGAGACGACGCATAGCACGCACAGCACGCCGAGTGGCGAAACGTACCCCCCCCCCCCCTCTGCGCAAGCACCAGGAAAGTCAGAAAAACGACTCAGACCGGGTCCTGATGCTTGGACAAGGTGGTGCTTGCGCGCGACGTGCGGTACCAGCCAAGCCAGGAGTACCGATATTAGTCATGGCTGAAAATCACATCAAAACAAACAGCAGTGGGTTGCAGTAGCAAGCATAATATTGTTATGAGCAGGAGGACTCATCCCAAACATGACACAGCCCCTGTTTCCCTCTACAATTGGCACACAATCACGTTCTGTCAAGTTTCTGACCATAAAAACTGCGGTCGAAAAACGACAGTCAGACCGGGTCCCGGTGCTTAGACGAGGCGGTGCTTCCGCAAGAGGGGGGGGGGGGGTTCTGCACTTACACATCCGCACGAGGAGGCGTGTGCATGAGGTGCGCCAAGGCCTGGCCTCCCCATTGAGAGGCAATCCGTGGGCCCTAAGGGCCCACTTTGGACCGGGAAGATTAGCCCAAACCCCAGCCCCCCTACAGGACACTCATTGGGCACGGACGAGGCAACATTGTCGTTCCCACCTCCCACCATGGCAAGCAAGCTCTCTCGCAACATCCTCTCGAAATTAGCTCCTCCCCCTCCTCACGCTCCCTTGCCCAGACCATTTTTCAGCCCTCCCTCCCCGGACCCTGTCATTGTTTCCCCCCTTTTCAAAACTGAGCAGGAAAACAAAAATTTTCAAAAAAATTTAACTCCATTTTGCCATAGAACCCTGTCAAGCTGCCATTTCCTGCCACAACATAAATCCCTCCTACAGAACATGCAATGGCTGGTCTGAAAAATCTCTTTTGTCAATAAACATGATCTCACTCTTCATCCTCCTTTAAGTCATTTTTCTTATTCACAAACATAATGGCCAAGTCATGCAATTTATCAGTGCCCATGACAAGGCGGTCCTTGGTCAATATGTGACCAAACAAACTGAAAGTCCTCTCCACTGGCATGCAGAATGAGGACGCCGGATGAAAAAAAACAGCCAAAGGCAATAAAATTGGGAAATCGTTTGATTTTGCTTCCCACCATTCGACCTTTTGTGTGCAAATTGTCCACCTTACTGCACATCAAACTGGCTGCTTCTTTCAACTGGCACCTATGGAAGCAACCAATGTACCTGAGTACTTGTTCAACAAGGTTCGGACAGGACCAGCAGATGTGCCATTTGCAGCTGGACCCATGCAAGTCTTGATCTCTTCCAAATGGACTACTTGGTCCCCCAGACTGTTTCTTGAAAACTTTTGATGAGATCATATATAGGCTGCATATACTTTTTCACAAAGGCAAGCTCAATTTGATGGCTGGGAGCCAAAAGAGTTACATTAGTTCTGGATTCAATACCACACACACACAACACATGAACACAACAAATTGGGTGCTGTGGCATGCTGCGGGATGCTGCAATAACCCCACCAACCATCTCCAAAATTGGGCGCTGCAGCATGCTGCCTGGCGTTCGTCCTTGCATGGCTTAAGGGAGTGGGGAGGGAGGTTTGAAAAAAGCAAGCATGGGAGCCTGACAGGGATTGGGAAGAGTGAGAGGGGGTTAAAAAAACTGGGCCAGGCATGGGAGCCTAATGAGGACTGGGGCTGAACAGTGGTCTGATCATGGGAGCCTGTTGGGGGATGGCGCTGATAAATGGGCTGCCACTGAAGACCGACAGGGTGTGGGCACCAGGCGAAAAATGGTCTAGGCATAGGAGCCTGACGGGCGGTGGAGAGGAGGGGCTGAACAATGGTCTGGACATGGGGGCTTGATGGGGGATGGGGAGGGGGTCTGAGAAATGGACTGTGTGTGTTCCCTGATGAGAGGTGGGGAGGGAGCTCTGAAATGCTCGGCATGGGAGCCTGACAGGAAGTGGGGAAAATGAGAGGGGATTGAAAAAAAATGGGCTGGGCATGGGAGCCTAACGGGGACTGGTGCTGCAGTATGGTCTGGACATGGGAGCCTGTCGGAGGGTTGGGGATGGAGGGGAGAAGACTAGGCTTGGCATGGGAGCCTAACAAGGGTGGGGTGCGGAATGCGGCGGCGGGGGGGGGGGGGGGGCTGAAAAATAGGTTTGTGTGAAAGTTGTCCCCGAGGGGGGGCCTTCCAGTTGATGGCATCATCTTTGCAATGAAGCTGCTTCATACGCGTAATTAGCTGCTGAAAAGTAGACTTCAGTCCTGTACAATGGTCTGGAGCAGACCTGTGGTTATAGCCGTGCGCGCACGGTTACGCACGGTTGCGCACATCGTGGCCGCACGGTTACGCACGCTTGCGCCTGATTCCTTCGCACGGTTGCGCACGGTTGCCTTACTGGTGCTGGTGGTATTTCTGTTTAAGGGTACTGTTTGTTTACCAAGACCCCCCGGTCAGTTCCGGGCTAACATTTGTACGTTAGCGCCCCACCAGGCCGAGCACCAGTCATTACAAATCCTTCAACGCGTCCACCAACAAACGGCGATGTCCAGGAAGTATGTTCATGTCAGCCATGTCATCCGGAGTAAGAAGTCTCAAAGCCTTCAATGTATCCCATCCATCACGGCGCAACCGAACTTCATAAACTGCCAATTGCGGCTGATACTTCGCCAACCATGATAAGAAGTCCCCCTCCTGGTTGCCAGTTTTGGTTTCCTCGGACAAATTTTGTTCCATACTGGGTACCGGTACGTCTGGCACATCACACTCAGGCTGTGGCATTGTATCCTCCTCATCCGTACTTGAACTTGTAGATCCGCTTGATGCAGTACCAGAACTTGAGTCGGAGAAACTGGAATCAGTTGCACATGATGAATCAGTGTCGGACAGTGCGGGGTCGTCAGAACCGCTTTCAGAGGAGTCTTCATGAATTTCTGGGCGGCGTTCAACAGCAACAGACCAATGCACCAGTGCTCTGTGAATCAAATCCTCGGCATTAGGCAAATCTGGGCCCACTGTCCGAATGAGTACTTCATTTGCCAAACCCTGATCCTTCATACTCCAACGCCGGTCACCAACGGCCAATTTCAGTATACTGTTCAACCGCTCTGTAGAACTCTGGGATTGTGCAATTGTACAAAGGACAATAGCGCCATGCACAACTGCAGAATGCATTTTGGCCCAAGGTTGCTGCCTTGCAGTTTCCCAACAGCGTGTACAATCTTCAGCACGCACACTTCCAGACGTGGATACCAAAAGTGGTACGTTGGCAGCCACGGCACAGGCAGCCTTCACAAATTCCTTCGCAGAAAATTCAGGGAACGTGGGCACTGTCCTGTGCAATTCTGGGAGGCCTTGGAGACGTTTATCGGTTGCCAAGTCCTTGGTGTCCTTTGGCCATGTCCGACGATCAAAAAGACTTGCTGCAGTGATAATATTGTCCTCAGGGAAGCGCTCCTTCAACGCTTGCTGCGCACGTTGTATGATTTCTGTGAACCATGTATCCACTTTGTTAGCATCATCAGAATTCCCCTGCAACACCACAGTATGGTACTTTCCAGAAGTAGGATCCCACTTGTCACGGAAAATGTTCCGGGTAGCTGTTGCTTGTAGCATGCGCCGACACATAGATACTGAGTACCAGAGAGTTGGGAGGGCGGCGTGATGTCCTTGTGTACTCAGGGATAAGCGTTGTAGTGCAGCACAGTACCCTGCATAGCGGTACAGACCATACACAAATTTCACCTGCTCCACACGTTTCAGCAGCCCAGCGGCCTTTCGACGGGTTTTCTTGTCTTTGAACTTTGTTTCGCGGAGGTACGGCAATAAGCAGAACAGGTTCTTCAGCCAACGTTTGATGGCCCGGCCCTTCCAGACAATGAACCTGGTTTTCTGCAGCTTTGTGTACCGGCATAGTAAAGCCTTCTTGGAACCATGTTGCGTAGCATATCCCATACGCCGAGCCACACGACGCATCCCATGCCACCGTTTGGAGGATCTTGCGAAGAAATCAGCCGTCTTCTTCAAAAGCGAGTGCAGTTGCTTGGCCATAGGTGAATTGTTCGTAGTGTCAACATCCACACGCTGTGTTCGGTGGCTGCAACAATAAACAGTGTACATGCCTTGCAAAGGTCGCTCCACTGGATCCTCTGGTTTCTCCTTCGGAAGTTCACGTGTCTTCAAACCCCTGGACACTGCTGAGAGTAACACCTTTGCGCCATCAAAAGTACAAGCAACGGTCGAAGGACTGATCCAAATATTGTCCTGCAAACCCAGACCAGATAAAACTGTCCCAAAGGCAGCCACCAGGGCATCTCCATCACGCTCTTCACCCAACTGAATAACTCCAATCGGACTTTCTGAGAAACCAGCTGGCCCAAACCACCTTGCACAGATAGTAAACCAATCCTCTCCAGCCACGCGTACTTCATCAGCCATGAAGCTTCGTGCAGTAGCCACAGAAAGACTTCGGGATAACAGTCGACGAACCTCCACAGCCAAGAACATCTCCAGCTCATCCTTCAATTGCGACCAGGCAATACCACGCTTCGCCATGCTGTAGATTGTCCTGAATAAAACTTTCATCTGTGGCACCAAATTCGGCGGTAAACGCACCACGACAGCCTGCACTGTTGGTGCATTCTTTAAAGAATCCAAATGAACAGCCCGGGTATGATATGCAGTAGACGCATGACCAGTCACCATTTCCACTCTGAAATTCTTCGTAGGATACAATAGTGGATTCGTATGGGGCCCAAATCTCTGAACTCGAGGATCATGGCGATGTCGAAAGCAGATGGCACACCACATGCCATCATCTGCGTTGTACAATAACCAAATACGACCATGCTGCCACTCCCTGCGAAATGGGCGGCTCGGGGATGACGCTGCCAGAGGTAACCTGCAGACACAAACATACAGTGAACAAACAGATGAACAAACAGATGCACAGCGTCATGTATCCTCTGGGAATTGTAAACACAAACATACATTGAACAAACAGATGAATAAACAGATGCACAGCGTTATGTATCCAACAGATAAATAAACAGATGCACAGCGTTATGTATCCAACAGATGAATAAACAGATGCACAGCGCTATGTATTCAACAGATGAACAAACAGATGTACAGCGTGAAGTTGCCACCGGGAATTGAACCCAGGACCTTTCCCGCAGCATTCTAGTATTATAACCACTCACCTACAACCCTCATCTGTAAATTTCATGAACCCTAGTACCCCATAGTCTTCCCAAATTGTCAAACGGGCTGTCACTGTCACTGTTGCCCAGAAGCCCCAACAAGTTGGCAGAACAAATCGGCAAGGTCCCAAAAGTCCCAGAAAACATACCGCTTCTTCGCTTCTGGAGTCTGCTTGGTTGTCTCGTCGCGTTTCCTCTTCCGTGGCCTCTTCGGAGTTGTCTTTTGTGCCTGCTGGGACTGAGATTGATCACCCTGTGAAGGTGTAGAAGGTGAGTTGGTGGTGGGGTTCTTGGGGCTAGCTGGCTGTGCACTGCTGCTGCTACTGCTGCTGCTACTACTTGCAACTGCCTGCTGTGCGGGTTTCTTGATCCACTTGGCCAACATGTCACTGGAATGGGTAGTCTGAGTGTCGAAGAGGAAAAAATGCATAAACAGAAAATGGGCTCGACCACAAATTCTGGCGAAACGTCACTTGCTGACCGACATGTGGCGACATGCCTCAGCTGAAGGTCTGAGTGTCTACTCCTTTCTGGCAAGCATACCACACTACCCTGTGGCCCAAGCAACTTCTGACTTCCACACCCACAGTAGCGCCAAATACCCATCTTTTCATACCATAAATGCTGTCAGAATATTCCACTTGGTGCTGCATGCTTGCCTCTCCGCAGTGTACCATGGGTCTGCTTCTGGGTTCGTTTTGTACAGCAGCTTTTGTTGGCCAAGAAGTGGACCTCAGTAAAAAACCCCCACCCCTCCGGTGTTGTACAAATAAACACCATCATCGGACGCGGCCGGCACCTAAGGGGCTCTCCGGTCAAAAAATTTCTTACAAGGTTGCGCACGGTTACGCACGGTTGCGCACATCGGGGCCGCACGGTTACGCACGCTTGCGCCTGATTCCTTCGCACGGTTGCGCACGGTTGCAACTCATTAGACCGCACGGCTATAACCACAGGTCTGGTCTGGAGCGCGTCACCGAGTCGCCCCAATCATGCAGATGACGGTGATGCAGTAGCCATCAGTCATTAATAATGTGGCTCCAAGCGGTTGCATGGGTTCTGGGGCCGTGCTTGACGACCCCAAGCTGAACCCCCACCCCGCCCCCAAAAACATCTGTCCCTTTGAAAGCAAGGGGTTTGGGTTGTATGGTTCTGGCTGTTGTACTCACCTTCACTTCCTCCCTCCCCTTTCTTATACACAGAGGGTTTACCGCGGTCGTTGCACAGGATGGCGTGACGCAACAAAAGCGCAAAGCAGCTGTGCCTCAGTGCCGCAACTGGACTGCTTCCCCTCTTTGCCCAAAAAAGCTCCTCCCGAAGCTCAGCTGCGCAATGCCTTTGGTCGAAAGCCAGCCCTAGGCAGCGCAGCCACTGACGGTGGGTATGGCATTACCGAGGCAAAAGGCGGCAAGCCTGTGATGGCAGATGGTTCTTGACCTTGAAGCTATCATCCTCAATGCACTCCATGTTGTGCCTCAACCCGAGATTTGTGCAGAATGGATGAGCCAAGACTCTGTGGCTTTCGCCTGCCGGTCAGAAGAACTGTTCAGGAGCAGTTCCGAAAGCGATTCGCCGCTCAAGAGACAGCCCCATTCTGATTGAAAAAATAGAAACACAGACATGCTCACATAAAAAAAGCCCATGCCCACGCGCGCGCGGACACACACACACACACACACACACACACAGGAATCGATCCCTGCGCATGGGATGCACCCACACTGCACTGACCCTGCTGAAACTTCGCCGCCGTTGATATGTTCCCACCGCCATAACAAAATCCTGCCCACGGCACACGGAGGCAGGGCATGGAGGGCCGAAAGGAGTCGGTTCAATCCGCAACCCTTCAGATCAGATGCAAACCGACACCTCAGACTGACAGGCATTTCATTCCCATCAGAAGAGCCACCAATCCTGTAAGAAAACAGAACACCAGCAGCTCCACACGACTTCATAGTTGCACTGCATGGCTGCTTCTACTTGTTGTTAATGATGCACTACGCTGCAAAAGGGGAAAGGGCATTAGCTTGGCTTGATTCTGTTTCTTATGAAAAAGAATGATGCAGTGGAACCAACAGCCCATGTAGCAAGTCCAAAATGGGTAGACACTGTGTTAACCCTTGTCCACGGTGTGTGACCAGTGAAACATTATACACGGACAAATCATAAGTGAATTGTGGTGCACACGAATGAATACAGATGCTCTGCAGAGCATTCCCAATACATGAATATTGTCGCGGAGTGTGCCCAATATGATAGCCTATGCCTTCCCATCGCAGTGAATGTGCACAGGATTCTGGCAGTTGCGAACTCCTGGTTTTTCTGTGTGCTGCACACAACCGGTCTCACTTTGACAGACAGGCACAAAGTGCTGTGGTGTACAGTAGTTGACAACTGCAAGCGCCATTTCATTGCACAAGCAGCACATTAGGAGTGCATGCCAGCCCTAGTGTGCGGCCGACTGCGGCCCCTGGTGCGGCACTTACTGCGGCACCTGGAGCGGCACTTACTGCGGCACCTGGAGCGGCACTTACTGCGGCACCTGGAGCGGCGCCTACTGTGGCAACCAGTGCAGCGCCGACTGCAGCACTGACTGCGGTGCCTGGTGCGGCGCCCACTGCGGCACCTAGAGCGGGGCCGATTGCAGCAGTTAGTGCTGCAGTGTCAACCGCAGCACCCAGTGCGGCGCCTACAATGGTACCGACTGCGGCGCCTCATGCAGCGCCTAGTACAGCGCCTACTGCTATTGGGTCAGTGCGGCAGCACCTGCAACACTCAGTGCAGCAGCGCCTAGTGCAGCATCGACTGCAGTGCCTAGTGCAGCGCCGATTGCGGCACCAACTGCAGCCTGACTATGGCGCCTAGGGCAGCGCCTGGTGGGGCACCTCATGTGGCGCCTTGTGCGGCGCCTAGTGCAGCACTGACTGCGCGGCCTAAGGCGGGTTGCACACACCACACCGTTCTTTAATCCCACGACAACGTTGCAGAACCAGGGTATTGGTATATTGGGCTCGTAGTCATTCGGCCATCCTAACCCTGGCTTCTCGGGCTGTTGAAAATTGATCTGGCCAGGGGTGCATCTCTGAGCCCTTTTTCTAGACTGCCCCCCCTCTTATCGGGCTCGAAGGTCTGGGGGGCTACAAAGGACCCAAAAAATGCGCAAATACAACTCAAGGTCTCATTTATCACTTTGTGGCAGGTGACTCCTGGCCACTTGGCTCTTGAGCCCGGCATAGGGATGCATATAATTGCGGGGGTGTTGGTTTTTAGATTGACGCGATGCACTTCAATGGCCGCCGAAAAAGACAGAAATACAGGGACTATAGAACCTCAAGACTCTCCTCCAATGATGTACAAGTCACACAGAAAGGGCTTTGGGCCTTCAAGCCCTTTTTCTGCAAACCTTTCCCCCCCGCCCTGATTTTCAGGGGCTGGAAGGGGTTCCCCCCTGCCCACTTCAATGTGCACCCTTCCCTCCTCCCAAAAAGAGATGTATACACAGCCCCTGTTCTTAAAAGGTCAAGATATTCGGTAGAAGCTTGGACATGAACAGCAGGTTTGCTGCATTGAAATGAGCGTCGCGAGTTGTGCAGTGAAATTGATTCGTGGCCGGTCACAAGTACTGGCTTCATATGGCACACGCATCAATAAATGGCCGAAAAGCATTTGGACGGACAATGGCCGTACATACGGACACAACATTGTGGTGCACAAGATGCCTGCTCAGCACAAATGCCTATCACAATGTGAGAAGTGGTTAACTCTAGCACTTTTGGGGGGAGGATCAAGTTCGTGGTTCTCACACTTGTCTTCTTGGCCCCCAGTGAAGGTTCGGTGATGTGTGCTGGCAGTCGGCCCTGGGGCACGATGTTCTGTCCTTGAAGGGAAGCGCAGGTCCGCCAGCCCACTGTCCCCCATCAAGCAGAATGGGCTCGATCCTACTTGTGATGCGCTGCCAGGGCTAAGCCGTGTGGGGGGGAGTGTGCAGGGCCTCCTTTGTATGTGCGCTGTGAGGAGACAACAAGAGCCGAATAAAAGGGTCGCAGGGTCCATGTCCTTCGTTCGGCCTCAGGACTTGCGCGTCCATCTCCGGGGGATCAGCGTTCTGTACAATTGGCGTCGAAGTGGCGAACACAAAAAAATGTGGGGCTACATCTGACCGCAAGATGTTACGAAACGGACTGTAACTTTGGTTGTGGGAAGGGGGGGGGGTGGCTGGCCGCTGGGGCTCCCCTGAAAGAGTTGGGCCTTTTGAGGTCCCAGCGTCCGTCCTATGCGGAGGTGTCCGCAAGATTTCAACGCTGTTGGATGTGGTGCCCTAAAACGAATGAGTGGACGAGACGCACTTCCCTGTTCCTCGCTCACAACGAACCTCTGGACAGGTTGAGGGCCCCTCAGCCGTCAACCCTGTGACCAGGTGAAAATCCCATGGTTCTTATATCTGATCCAGTTCCCTGGCATCAGAGGGAATTTGACTTCGCCGCGGGTGGCGGCGGTTACCCTTCCGGAAATAAATATAGGCGGCGAGAAGCACGCTGAGTACCAACGACAGGAGCAAAGGCCAAAGCAAAACGAAATGGGAGGGGGCAAGAGGAGGGGAGCGCTCTGCCATGCGGAGCAGCAACTGAATGGATGGGACTTGGGTGTGAATACACGTCCGATTGTACACGTTGACCACATGTCTGCGGAGCAACTCGGCATTGGCTGCAGGCACGCCAGTCACCACAGTCACGTTAGCACCGCGGCTGGAGGGCCTCGTCCATCCGTCCGCTGTCAAGTTGGCGGGAGTAGATGCCACAACCTCAATTCCGTGGTGACTTGTTTGTCCCAAATTGGGATTCGCCATGACGGCGGCGGCAGTGACATCCCACATGAAACGTGCATCTGCACGGGACTTTGGTGTCATTACACCATTCGAGTCCAGCCCGAAATATGCGTTTCGGGAACGCCAATTGCTCATCTCATGCAACGCAATTTGGTACGCTAACTCGCCCTCGGGGGTCGTCAGCGATGCCAGAGCCTCAACATAATCAGCCGTGGTCAGAACGTCCTTTGTGGCATCCAATGGCACCAGCACTATTGACTCCCAGTTCGTGCTATTGTTGATCACATCTCGGGCAGCGTGTGGATCCAGTAATGCATTGACCTCTGATACCTCATTCTCAGGGATCGTCCATATGTTTCCGCGTACGAACACTGCCCCGAGCATCGAGTAAAGGTGCGTGAGCCGCCCGTATAACGTCGGATTCTGCGCTTTGAAATCCGCCAGACTGGTCATCGGGCCTAGTGTCAGCACAGTGCTCACACCTGCGGCCACATGTTTGGCGTAGACTGCAGCAGACCCAGGCACCGTGGCCGTTTTGTTCTTCTCGGGTTGCCAGAAAATGGGGCTGTAGGGCAAATATTCGTTCTTCATCCCCAGCAAAGTGTTCACATGGACCTTGGAAGATCGGGGCAAAATTTGGCTGTAGTCACACGTCCCAGGCTTGGGCTCCCGCTCCGCTATCGCGTACAACGGACCCACACCAACATCAATGTCATTGGCACCGAGTAGCTGCAATGACTGGCGCACCAGGTCATAGCCCGCACCAGCAGTGGCGAAGCCTGTGCTGGTGATGACAATGGCCACCACATTGATCGTTGGCTCCTTCAACAAAAAGTTGAGTGCAAGCACATCATCAATATCAACGTCGGTATCAACAATGACCTGAAACAAGTAACGCCATGCACTGCCGTGGCAGCCAAGCAGCGGACGGTGAGGAGTGCAGTTTTGCGTGCGAGAATGGAATGTGTGTAAACCCCTGTCCCAAAAATAAGAACTGGCCCCAAACTAAGAACCGCCCCAAAAATAAGAACCGCCTGGGGCTTTCCACCGAGCGGGTCAAAAATAAGAACCACCTTGGACACAAGCAAGACAAAAGCGGGGAACACTGAAGAGTTTTTTGTGCATCAGTTACTTGCGGAAATACGAAGTGATGGTAGCTTGGCGCTTTGCTGGTGGCAGGTTGCAGACAGGATCAGGCCAGCACTGATGGTTAAGCTGTGGGCCTTGGCGACAATGTCACCTCCATATCCGAGTCCTCAGATGAGTCTGATTTTTCCACGTCAATGGAGTCCGCACACTGTGGGTGCAAGCCATCAAAAATGTCCATTTTTTCTGAAGGCAGGAGGAGGTGTCAAACGCAATAGGAACCGCCCCCAAAAATAAGAACCCCCCCTGCTACCGCCACCAACTGGGTCAAAAATAAGAACCGGTTCCTATTTTTGGGGCGGGGGTTTACCGCCTCCCATGACTGTAGCCTTCTGCTCCACTGGGGTCCCCTCCCCTGTCAGCACATGCTTCATGTTCAGTTACACTGTGAAGTTAGGAGAGTGCTCTCCATGACTGATGTGGAAGCTGTAACACGCGGCGTGTGAAAGGGGGGCTCCAACGACCTGCCCTGTACCCCTGCAACTGTTCTCGTGCAAGCATTAGAAAGAAGCCCAGATGTCCACAAATGCAAATAGACATACAAACATGAACGCACGCAGGGACAAAATGTGGCGAGGGAACACTCTGAATACTCCAAGGACCACATCATTTTTGAATCGCGTGGCAAGAGGAAAAGGGAAAGATGCACATCAGTGGCCCTGTGGTGAAGACCTTCCCATACATTCAATCAGCATCCCAGGAACTTGTGATGGACATGCTCCCCGATGATTCTTAAAATATGCAGAGACACAAAATCACAACTTCGACCACTTGTGAGAGCCTGGTGTTTGGGCCAACCGCCCATTCGTGTAGGGTCTTTCAAGGGGGCCCCCTTTCAGACACACCAATGTGAGGAAGTGCGAACGAGAACCCTCCCTGCAAACCAATTTTCTAACTCTCCAAGACAAGCTTGGAAGACAGTGTAACCGGTGTACCAGGCACGGATATAACGAAAGGGGCCCGTGCAACCCCGCCTCATCCCCTGATGACAGGAAAGAAATCTGGTTTGGCTGAACAGCACACAGTAATTTCAGTAGTCCGTTCCTAGTCCCTCCTCTTTGTGAGGTTGAACAATGTATTCCGCTGCACCACACACGTCGTGTAATTCATACCTGCGAAGAGGTTGGCAATGAAAACCGGGAACTTGTAATTGCCATTTCGTCATCTCGGGCCCCACAGAGGCCTCCCCTCCCCCCTGTGCAGACCCTGAAGAGGGCACGCACAAAAATTACCTTGGGCCACAAACTGCTGAGGGCTGGAGAAGGTTCTACAATCATTTGCACAGCCCTTGCTCGTGAAGCAAAAATAAGCCCCCTGCCCTCTGCAGCTCAGTCTGGCCCATGCATACCACATTTTGGATTCCCCAGGAAATCAATGCCACTGACTGCAGAGGCGCAGGGGAAGGGAGTCCCCCCCCCCCCCCCCCGAAACCATCTGCCACAAGAATCACGCACAGGCCCTCGCGAGGTGGTGTGAGTTGACGTCCAACGGCAGCAGCACGTTCCAGTGTGTGGTCGTGAATCCGGTCAGCACAGAAACCAAGATTCAATGGACCGGGAGCAGCAGAAAAACTGCACCGCCAAGCATCGACAGCCTACAGCCTAAAAACACGCCTCCACAACAGACATCCAAGTTCGTGAAACCGGAAGCACCAACCGGCACGCGTACTCCACATCATGATTCCCCCCACGGAGACAGACCTAAGCTGGTCATACCTTTCGAACATTAGAATCAGTGCACTGGTTTCCCGATGAGACAGCAGCAGCAGAAAGATTGACAACTTCAACAAATTTCTTGAATGAGGGAGGCTGATTGTTGATGCATGTCCGATTGTACACGTCGACCACATGTCTGCGGAGCAACTCGGCATTGGCTGCAGGCACGCCAGTCACCACAGTCACGTTAGCACCGCGGCTGGAGGGCCTCGTCCATCCGTCCGCTGTCAAGTTGGCGGGAGTAGATGCCACAACCTCAATTCCGTGGTGACTTGTTTGTCCCAAATTGGGATTCGCCATGACGGCGGCGGCAGTGACATCCCACATGAAACGTGCATCTGCACGGGACTTTGGTGTCATTACACCATTCGAGTCCAGCCCGAAATATGCGTTTCGGGAACGCCAATTGCTCATCTCATGCAACGCAATTTGGTACGCTAACTCGCCCTCGGGGGTCGTCAGCGATGCCAGAGCCTCAACATAATCAGCCGTGGTCAGAACGTCCTTTGTGGCATCCAATGGCACCAGTACTATTGACTCCCAGTTCGTGCTATTGTTGATCACATCTCGGGCAGCATGTGGATCCAGTAATGCATTGACCTCTGATACCTCATTCTCAGGGATCGTCCATATGTTTCCGCGTACGAACACTGCCCCGAGCATCGAGTAAAGGTGCGTGAGCCGCCCGTATAACGTCGGATTCTGCGCTTTGAAATCCGCCAGACTGGTCATCGGGCCTAGTGTCAGCACAGTGCTCACACCTGCGGCCACATGTTTGGCGTAGACTGCAGCAGACCCAGGCACCGTGGCCGTTTTGTTCTTCTCGGGTTGCCAGAAAATGGGGCTGTAGGGCAAATATTCGTTCTTCATCCCCAGCAAAGTGTTCACATGGACCTTGGAAGATCGGGGCAAAATTTGGCTGTAGTCACACGTCCCAGGCTTGGGCTCCCGCTCCGCTATCGCGTACAACGGACCCACACCAACATCAATGTCATTGGCACCGAGTAGCTGCAATGACTGGCGCACCAGGTCATAGCCTGCACCAGCAGTGGCGAAGCCTGTGCTGGTGATGACAATGGCCACCACATTGATCGTTGGCTCCTTCAACAAAAAGTTGAGTGCAAGCACATCATCAATATCAACGTCGGTATCAACAATGACCTGAAACAAGTAACGCCATGCACTGCCGTGGCAGCTAAGCAGTGAATATGTGCACATGGACGAGAGAGGGGACCATTGGACTTGCCGTTCTGAGGCACTGAACAACACCTTGCCCTGTACGGTACTGCAGTGTTGTGTATTGGGCTGTACTGTACTTTACTGTACTGTACTGCTGTGCTGTAAGGGAATGGAATGGAATGGAATGCATGCGTGTATGTATGTATATCATAAGGCGACGCAATGAAACGTCTTGTGACAGTGTCCTAGTTTGTGAGCCCCACCTGCCACAGATATTCAGCAAACCCAAGAGCTACAAACACGCAGGGTTCTACGTTAGAAAACACACACCAAACAGATGCATGCATGTACGTACGTCTATTGCGCCCCCTTTCCTTCTTGGCCATCAGGTCTTTATGTAATGTATGCTGCGCCCCATCACCTTTTTGCTGTCGAAAAGCCAGTGTCCCTCTTTGAGACATTCAAATCGCACGTACCTCATTTGCCCTTTCCCATCTTGGCAGTGTGTTTGGTGCTGCTTTCGGCGATACGCCGCATACAAAGCTGGATGTTGTACTTGATTGATGAAGAAGAATGGAACAATCAGTGAGGAAGCACGTGGGCCAGGGGGGGTGCACAGGTGTCAACCGTGCGCCAACACCCCACCAAAGGGGTGAGCGAAAGGGGTAGGGTGGGGTGGGGTGGTAGAGACATAACCACCGCTGTCCCAGGGTCTCCACACAGGGGAAGGCAAAGAGTGCGTACATGACCCCTGCCGTATCAGGGTCCCCAAAGGGGAAGCAAAGAATGGCTACACAGGAGGTACGTGCCCTTCCCAGCGCCTAGGGTCGGGGAGGGGGTCCGTACATGGTACACACTTGAGCGGCCCCCGTGCACTAAGGAACGCCAATGAAAACCAAGTTCCGATCGTGTGGCACTCCGTGTTCTTACGCAAGGCATGCATGGGAAGGAGATGAGATGGGAAGGACCATAAAAGTGTGGGAGGTGGCTGGCGAAAGCATCCCGATGGTAGAGGAACCCCCCTCTGTGATGCTCTGAACGCATCTAATCCTCACTTCTGTCAACCACGCCATGACAACCACGACAACCACACCTCACACTCAGGTATGCGAGGCAGTGGACAGTGGACAGTGGTGTTGCCAACAAACCTTGCGGGCCTTGGATTGTGGACAGCTATTGCCAGAGGCAGTGCCAACGCTTCCGCAGTAATAAAACCACGTCGCCAAATAAAAGAGCAATGAAAGTATCATGCGCACTGTGGAATGATGGCAGAAGAGACAATACCTCTCTCCCTTTGACAGCAGTCGGCTGTATGCGACAGCCCTGAGGGAACGTGGCCAAAGCAAAGTGGATAGGGCGTTGTACACAGTGAGACGTGCACACGACTGACTGCCAGCTGCGCGCTGTAAGAACCATGCCTTGCTCCAGATTTGTTGCTGCTTATCTGACATAGATAAGTAGCAACAAATCTCGAGCAAGAAAAGTTTCTTTACAGAAGTGGTTCCTCTTCAAGAACCCTGACCGGAGCCCTGACTGGAGACCGAAGCCCGATACCAATCGTATCCAGCTGATTTGCAGACCACCTCCCCAGTGCTTTTTGCTGCTGGAGACCACTGTAGACATCCCGAACACAGCACATGCTCCTTCTAGGCCACAATAACAGAGTTGCATGTGCTCGCCTTGTGAACTCTCAGATTGATCTGCATGCCAAAATGCGCATGATCGTTCAACAGATACATCTGCACGCACAGATGTTCGTCCGGAGGAGGGGTCTGAACTGGCTGCACACTTTAAGTGTGTCCGACATCTCTCGAACACACGACCGGCGCCATGGACTTTTAGTAGCCATGAAAACGAAGCTGCAGTGAATTGGGACCATATGTTACTGCTGTTGTTGTACTCTGCATTTGCACAGGCCAATCATCGCACAACTGCGTTCGCAAATATTGTCTTACCTTCATCCCCACGCTTCGCCACAGCAGATGGGACCGCACATAAGCGACTTTGGTTGGGTGGTTACCAACAGCCATCGGTAGTGAACCGGCATAGTGTTGGCACGCAGCCGCCAGCGGTTGGGATTTGACCGACAACAGTTGATGGGCGGGGCGGTCCTCTGCTGGTACTCGGTACCTTTGGAATCGAGTTTTCCACCTATTTTGAGGATGGATCAGGGATGCCGAGTGGATTGTGTGAGTTGCGTCAATGTGCTAGTGAAACCAGATTCCGAGGCATACTCGGGCAGAGTGTGTGTGTGTTGTGCAGTTGTGCCCTCGCACATGTCCGAAACACAAGTTGGACGGAAGTGGAACGATTTGTTGGTAATCGAAAGCAAGGTGCATGTAGGTACATGCAGCTGAACAACACCCGTTAGAGCTGAATCGAAATGTCTATCAATGCAGATACAACAGAGTCCCGCTTGTTGTTGGTCGCCCTGTGTCTCCCTGGCGTCATGTGTTCAACATCGATGAAAAGATTTCTGGGTGAAAGCCCAACCAGTGGGGTCACCTCAGGTCTTTTGCAGAAGCCATTTTTCTTGGGGGGTTCCATGAGGGTTGGTGGATTCCCGTGTGGGACTACCGGTGTCCAGTGCCATGTTGTTTGTGTGACCTGCTTTTGTTCATCGGAGTCATTTTGTTGTGCGTGAGGGCGGGGGTTGGGGGGTTGTGTGTGTAAGAGCTGAAAATTTGTCCCACTGCTCACGGTTACAGCGTTCCGTCCATGGCGCCCCCTCCCCTGCCAGTGCTGACGGGCTTCACATCCAGGCATTCACCGATGAGAATGCTGTGGCATGGCAGTGCGCAGGCACGCGTCAGCAGCACATAACACAGAACAGATGCTCGTCAATGACCATTAAAAGACCTGAGGTACCGGTCGGCCACAACGAAAGACGCGGTGGTGGTGGCCTGTGGTGGTCACCGATGAGTGTTGCATCCCCCGACAGCGGTGGGCCCCGCGGCTGCCACTGGGCGACGATAGCCCTCCGCCTGACCCTCGAGATACCACATGGAAGTGCTGGGCTTCCTGCATTCCCAGGCCCCGAAGTTTGAACGGTACTCTCCACCGCAGCTGATGTGAGGATTGTGACACAGGGTCAGGGGTTCTGGGGCCAAGTGTTGCACATCAGCAGCGCACTGCATTTGCCAGACATTTCCAAGTGATTTTGGGGGGCGGAGCAGGGCGGGCAGGAGCGTGGGGGGGGGGGGGGGGGGGGCTGCAAAACGATTCGAGAGCAATTGGAAACTCAGCGGAGACCATTGAAGCGGAAGTGGTTGTCAGTTCGCAGATACGGAACCCCCTCCGATCAAGCGTCAGTGTCTCCTCGCTGGTTTTATGGGGAGCGGCACAGCGAGGCACTGGCCCAAAGGGATCCCGAGATACCTGCGGGCAGGACGTCTGACCGTCGAAGCACAGAGGCCTGTGCTTGAGCGAGAGGGAAGAAGTGAGAGTGAGAGAGGGAGGGGGGGAGAGAGAGACGGGGGATTTGATGTGGGCACGTCACGCAAACCATCGACTCGCGGAGGGTAATCCAACGATGCAGCCAAGGCACTGGGCACCGGGCACTGGATGCTGCCCAGCGCCCTGACAGGCGGACATCAATGTCCACTATTGACATCGGCCCCATCGGCTCCCAATCGTCCGTGCCACGCTCAAACATCCGCCGACCAAAACCCTCGAGCTATCAAAGCCCCTCCACGACCCGTATTGCCCACCCTCACCCGAACTGGTCTGGCAGGGTCAAGGTTAGTGCGGCCACAGTCCTCAGTCCAGGGATGGATATAGTCCCCCCCCCCCCCTCTCTCGATGACGAAATGACGATGACAAAATTCGGCCTGCCAATTTTGGCCAATTTTCACCACTTTTCAGTGATTTTTGGCCCCCCACCGCATACATCTTCACGTTCAGCACATTGATCAATTTGATAGGCCTCATGACATTTTGTGAAAGAAATTTTTTCGCGAGATACTGGACCACTTTTGGCCCCCCAGAAAAACATTCGGCGGCTTCGGTGCCAACCTTTACCATAAGAGGGATGATGGAGTTTCGTCATTTCGTCATCTCGGGCCCCTCAGAGCCCCCCGTTCCCCCACCCCAACCCCCACCAAAATAATTCGGTCACTATTATGTCCATCCCTGCCGCAGTCTCAATCCCCAGCCAGCCCAGCACCCCGCCGGGGGCTGCAGTCACCCCCAACCCACTTGTTCCCCGTCTATGGATCCACCCCTTGACTCACCCACCCATCTGACCCCGGGGGCAGGATTTGGTGGCACTGAATGCATCGCGTATCGGCCGAGGAGGCCAGCGACATGAGAATGAGGACCACCAGAAACCGCCACTGTTGGGACATTTGGGCACAGCGCAGGAGTCAACAGTTGCTGGCCCAAGTTTCATTTCGTCGCAATCGCAAACTCAAAATCGATCCCCCAGAATTTGACTGCGAGCCAGACAAAAAGGGTGTAGTCTTGATTGCATTGTGCTGCTTGTGCTCCGTATACCCCACGGTCCCCTGCTGCTTTGGTCAAGTGGTCAGGAAATTGCGTAACTCCGGTGAGGAAGTGTGGTTGGTATGAGGGGCCGTTGGCTCATTGCCATTGAGCAGGCGCGGGCTCTGATCATGAGCGCCATGTGTCACTGTTGGCTGCGGTGATGCGAATGCCGTCCCCGATGCATAGAATGGTTGCTATGTTGTGGAACGCGGGTGCAAAAGACCGGGTTGGTTTATATCGGGCATGTCTGGCACGGGGGACATCCCCACATGCACTGTGATGACGGGGCTGAGATGGCAGCCCGGTGCCGATCACAGAAAACGCTTCTGACGCGCCGTGCCGTGTGCTGTATACACAAGCGAAAACCTCAGTGGGCCCTGTGCACAGTGCCTATTCTCAGTTAATGCCTGCGCGCCAAGCCTCGAGCTTGTCTACGGCTGGAATTGCCTGTCGTGGCTGAGGGCTGGGTGATGCGTTGGCCAGTGCTGTGCGGAAATACCACTGCGTGGTACCTTCAGTGACTTATGCCGGTGGGTCCTGGTTCACAGAGTGTTGCCGACTGGTAGTGCGCCCAGGCAAAGAAATATTGGGAAAACGTTGTCCTTCAGTCACCAGTTGCCTTGCGCCCCCGAACCAACAATTCGGTTGCACTGTCCACAAGGCTCCTTTAACCCACGCCGTGGGGTCGCTGCGTTGCTGCAGGGGATCGCTTAGTTGCAGGGGAGTCACTCTCCTCACACTTGCAATTGCATGCTGCACCCGACCACGCACTCACTCAATCCCTTTGTAGAAACACAGAAGCTCCTTGAGCGTTATCTCCCCCTCCGGAGGCAGCAAGGAGTCGACGGGCGCGTCCGGAAATGCGAAATTCAGATCGCAAAGCAGCGAAATGGCCTCCTCCATCGACAGCACTTCCTCACCGGTGGTATCGTACGTATTCCACACCTGTGCGGCGCACGGGATGTGAAGCATTGCGGATGGTAGAGCTGGAGGGTTGTTGAACATCACGGGCTCTTACACGCCTCTCGGAACATGCGTCTCGGATACGAAAGACGTTAGCCAACCCACACCCGTCCATGGGCAGCCCTCGGAGGGGTCACGCTATCCCAGAACGCCCTTGACTGGTGTCAAAGCAACTGCATCATGCGCAGCGCGCGGCAAGCACCCCCAATTCTGTCCATTGTTGACCGTTGTTTAGCACCGTTTGAGGGTCGCGTGTTGCAGAAATCACCACAGGCCAAAGAAGCCTTGCCACAAAAAACATTCCTTCATTCATGCAAAGCTTTCGTGGTAACGTAACATTTTCTCTGTGCCGCAGGCCCTGTGTTTTCGCGTTTACCTTTTCTTTTGGCACAGCAAAGTGCATTTGCGATGCATTCAGAAAGCACGTTTGCAATAACAAAGCTGCATAAGAATTGAAAAAACCATTATTTTGGCACGTTTTTGGTGCAAAGGCATGCCATGCACGAGGGAGCAGCTGTATGCCGCAATACATTCTCACCGATGCGGGACCCAGTGCTGTTTGGACAGGGCGGTTTTTCACACACGACTGTATGCCAGGCATGCCTCGGACCTTGCACCCTTGAATGGACCATTTGGTATTTGTGTAGCATAACACGTGGGTGTTGGTATTTGTCCCCGTGCCCCTTCAGATTCACGCATTTGATTCTTCGTCGTGAGGGGGGGGGGGGGGGCGGGGGCGGCACCGGAGTGAGAGCACGGCCTGCAGCGCTAGTGCTCGCTGCTCGTCACAACTGTATTTGTCCCAACCACAAGAAAAGCAAAAGGAAATGCAAACCCATCATGAGCCTTCCGCCTTTCATCATCAGCCTTACGCGGGTGCAAACTTGCGGCGGTTCACGATTCACTCCGGTGGTGTGTTATCATTGTGTAGTTCGACTTTCATGCTGGCATCGGGAATTGGTCACAGCGCCGATGCCCTCTCTCATCGGCCAGCTCAGGTGCACCTGTCACTGTTTGCGTTCACTGTGTTCTGCATTGCATGTCAGACTGTGCAAAACCAGGCTATACGCAACAACGTTCGAGTCCCGGACGGGGGGGGGGGGGGCTATATACAGTCGGGTCTCACTGACATCTGCACTACAGCTACTGCAATCATCCTCTGGTTCTTCCTCCGGGGTATCATACGTGCAAGGGATGACGTGAAGGGCGGCGAAGACTTGCAATGGGAGAGGTTTTCGAGGGTTACCTCTACCACATGATTGAACTCCTCCAGCTCCATCCCAAGCAGAGCCAGGTCCTCCGCCACTGCGTCATTGGGCACCGGGCGCAACTCCCGCAGGTACTCGGAGGGCTGGAAGGCAATGCCTTTGGCGTTGTAGTGCCACTCCTCTGGGGCCTTGGTCTCTACGTCGTGCGCCGCCGGCAGCCCCAGGGCCTTGCAGACGGCGTTGCACTTGTGGGTGGTAAGGAAGCGCGCGACGCCTGTGAGCCCGACGTTGCCTGTTCCGTAGCCCTGGCCGTTGGCTGTATGGATCTGGGGGTCGGTGTACAGGTCGCCAACCCCCTGAATGTCCACCACCATCAGCAGATGCCGTGTGTGTTCCCATGAGAAATGGCTGCGAAAGAGGAGAATGGGTCTTACATGATCGAGACAGAAACGATCTTCACACGACACGACACGACACAACACGACACGACACAACACGACACGACACAACACGACACGACACAACACGACACGACATGACACGACACGACACGGCGCGACACGACATCACACGACATAACACGACACGACACGACACGGCACGGCGCGACACGACACGACGCCACGCGACACGACACAACGCGACACGACGCGACGTGACACGACACGACACGACACGACACGACACGACACGACACGACACGACACGACACGACACGACACGACACGACACGACACGGCGCGACACGAAACGGCGCGGCACGACACGGCGCGACACGACACGACACGACACGACACGACACGACACGGCGCGACACGACACGACACAACACGACACGACACGACACGACACGACGAGACGCGACACGACACGACACAACACGACACGACACGACACGACACGACACGACGCGACACGACACGACGTGACACGACACGACACGACACAACGCGACACGACACGACACGACACGACACAACACGACACGACGTGACACGACACGACACGACACGACACGACACGAAGCGACGCGACACGACACGACACGACACGACACGACACGACACGACACGACGCGACACGACACGGCGCGACACGAAACGGCGCGACACGACACGACGCGACACGGCACGGCACGACACGACACGACGCGACACAACACGACACGACACGACACGACACAACACGACACGACACGACACGACACGACACGACACGACATGACACGACACGACACGACACGACACGACACGACACGACGCGACGCGACGAGACACGACACGAAGCGACGCGACGAGACGCGACACGACACGACACGACACGACACGACACGACACGACACGACGCGACACGACACGACGTGACACGACACGACACGACGCGACACGACACGACACAACGCGACACGACACGACACGACACGACACGACACGACACGACACGACACGAAGCGACGCGACACGACACGACACGACGCGACACAACACGACACGACACGACACGACACGACACGACACGACACGACACGACACGACACGACACGACACGACACGACACGACACGAAGCGACGCGACGCGACACGACACGAAGCGACGCGACGCGACACGATACGACACGACACAACACGACACAGCACGGCACGGCACGACACGACACGGCGCGACACGACACGACACGACACGACACGGCGCGACACGACACGACACGACGCGACGCGACGCGACACGACACGACGGGACACGACGCGACACGACGCGACACGACACAACACGACACGACACGACACGACACGACACGGCACGGCGCGACACGACACGACACGACACGACGCGACGCGACGCGACGCAACACGACACGACACGACGCGACACGACACGACACGACACGACACGACACAGCACGGCACGGCACGACACGACACGGCGCGACACGACACGACATGACACGACGAGACGCGACACGACACGACACGACACGACACGACACGACGCGACACGACACGACGTGACACGACACGACACGACGCGACACGACACGACACAACGCGACACGACACGACACGACACGACACGACACGACACGACGCGACACGACGCGACACGACACGACACGACACGACACGACACGACACGACACAACACGACACGACACGGCGCGACACGACACGACACGAAGCGACGCGACACGACACGACACGACACGACACGACACGACACGACACGACACGACACGACGCGACACGACACGGCGCGACACGAAACGGCGCGACACGACACGACGCGACACGGCACGGCACGACACGACACGACGCGACACAACACGACACGACACGACACGACACGACACGACACGACACGACACGACACGAAGCGACGCGACGCGACACGACACGAAGCGACGCGACGCGACACGACACAACACGACACAACACGACACAGCACGGCACGACACGACACGACACGACACGGCGCGACACGGCGCGACACGACACGACACGACGCGACACGACACGACGGGACACGACGCGACACGACGCGACACGACACAACACGACACGACACGACACGACACGACACGACACGGCGCGACACGACACGACACGACACGACGCGACGCGACGCGACGCAACACGACACGACACGACGCGACACGACACGACGCGACACGACACGACACGACACGACACGACACGACGCGACGCGACGCAACACGACACGACACGGCGCGACACGACACGACGCGACACGACTCGACACAACACAACACGACACGGCGCGACACGACACGACACGACGCGACGCGACGCGACGCGACACGACACGACACGACACGATACGACGCGACACGACACGCCTGGGCGAGCGACCGAAACGATGCTTCTTCTATGTTTTTCTAACACAACAGACACAACATGACACAAAGTAATGCACAGCCATACACATCACAACGGATCAGAAAGCAATGCAAGACAGCACGACAGGACACAATCCGACACAAAACGATGAAATGCAACGCGACGCAACCCCACACACCTTATCACAACAAAACACAGGCACGAAGCAACAGTGCACAAAGCAACACAATGCGGGACAAGATTACGAAACACCAACACCAAGCCAAGCACCCATTGGCCACCATCATCAAAACATTAGCAGCCATTAGCAAAGAGTAGCGACAATCAGCAAATCAAACAACCCACCGGACAGCGCGAAACAAGGGAGCAAACGCGTACCCAAAAACAAAAGGACTGCAGCACAGGTAACACAGGGGTTCGGACAAGACGTTTCGGGACCGGCCAGACCTGAAAGCCTGAGGAGTGCATCGGTTCAGCGGGTGCACGAAACCGTAGTTGTTGTTGTGCTTGATGTACCGCTGGGGATCAATGTAAGGCTCCACGGCCAAGATCTGGCAGTTTGAGGGGATGTCGGGGCCGGAGCGGCTGATGACCCAAGCCTCAAGGAAATTGACGCGCTTCGGCGGGTTGTAGCTGTTGAAGGCGGTGGCGATGGCGCGGCACGTCTCCTGCATCTCCACATCGATGTAGGTCTGCTCATCCCCCATGAAGCGGTTTAACTTCTGGTACTTCGCGGCGCACGCCTAAAATCACACCGATGTTGCTAGACGGATGTCACTGTTCCCCAACACAGCTCCCACCCGAGAAGCAAACGCCGGAGCCTTCCCGAAGCGATCGCTCTTCAGCGGTCAGAGAAAATTTCAATCATCATCAAAGGATGACGCGACACGACGCGACACGACACGACACGACACGACACGACACGACACGACACGACACGACACGACACGACACGACACCCCACCACACCACTAACGGACGGAGGGAGGCCTGGGACCCTTGGATGGGAGGGTGGGTAGCCAAGGGGTCGGGACCGAGGCTATTACCCCTTCGTCCGTGTCCCCGCAGGTAGGGTTGCACCAAGTCCGCAAGTCCGCGGCCTTAGCACTTTCCCTCCAGTGTCAGCTTCTTTGCGGGGTGGGGGTCGGCGGGATGCCTTCTTTGGGGGGGGGGGGGGGTTTGGCATCACGCCATGGTGTAATGATCTCGTCCGCAGCTGGCGGCGCCTACTGGCCGATCGCCATTCGCTGCCCTTCCCTTGGACCCTTTCCCTCCATAGGCGGTGGTGCCCATCGGCTTCTCACCACCCTTTGACCTTCCTCTTCCTCCCTGCCCTAACCTTCCCTCTCCCCTCCCCTTTCCCTTCCCTTGGCCTTTTCCTCCGTAGGCCGCGGTGCCCATCGGCCTCACCACACTCCTTCCCTTCCCTTTCCCTCGGTCGGTTGTGCCAACGGAGCCCCCGGACTTGCCCTGTTTCACCTCTCTGCGTCGAGTCCACGCAAAGGAAGGCAAATGCCTTCGCCGTTGGCCAGGTGCGTCCAAGCGGCCATCCCAAGCCGGCGGTGAGGTACCTCTCCCCAACGGCGGCTGGTGGGCCCTGGGATGGCCACTTGCGGGGTCGTTTCCCCGACGGGGGCACATAACAACCTTTCTCCTCCAAGTTCCCGCGCTCAGTCCATCCTTTGGCGAGCGCAACACAAACCCCCTACCCTCTCCTTCATGCCTTTGCTGCGCGGACGGGGGTTGTGGGGTGTGCGTGGGTGCACGGGGGAGTAGGATGTAGCGGGAGACGTGGGGTGGGCCACTTGCCGTCGCTGGCCGCCCACTTCGTTGCGCGACTCCCCGGACCACCTCAACATAGGAGCGAGTTGTTGTTGGGTTGACGGTGGTGTCCCGTGTTGGGTGGAGGTGCGTAGGGCCCCTTGCTGGCCCCCTTCTCCCGGCTTGGTCCGGGCGCTTGACGACGGGGTGCGTCCCTTTTCTGGTTGAGTCGCTACGCGAGGGAAGGAGTCTCTCCCCTGCTCGCTTCTCAGTGCCAGCACGCTGGGACTTACTGCCGTGGTCACTCCCTTGAGAGCGCGGCCCCCGGTGGGCTTGCGTTGCCACATCGGGCATCTTGCTGAGGCCCCATTGGACCCCCCGAGAAGAACTCGGTGCACGTGTAGACTTCATTGTGTTGTTATGGTTGGTGTTGGTCACCACCCTGGCTGAAAAAGTGCGGGGGTTGCCTTCCCCCTGCCTGGTGTTTGGCCTTGCCCCCTACTCCGCCGGCGAGAAAGCTCGCTGCGCGTTGTGGTAGCCGGGGCGCATCCAATGGAGACTGCGGCGCCGTCTCCATTGGGCAGGGGTCCAGAGGCCCGTCCACGGCCGTACCTCAGACCACATCGTTGTGCCTTGTTGCTGTATCACTGGGGGCCGCGGCTCCCCAGTGTGAGTCTCGGTGGCTGGAGGATCCTCTCCTCCCCAGCAGAGCCATGTTGATGGTGTGAGACTCTCCTTCCCATCAGGCTTTTTGCTTTCATTGTTCTTCCTTCTTCTCCCGGCGCCGGGTTGCCCGTCCCTTGGGTTCCTGGGTCGCTTGGCGCCCGGTCTCCGTCCCTCTTGCTTCAAGGCCTAGGCCATGCCATGGTGCGTTCCAGGTCGCGCCTTTGTGCTCGGCACTGCGCTGAACAAGCTGCACCCCGTCACCTTGACGCCGTCGGAACTGTGCGACCGTGCGCTTCCACGCCCTCTTGTCACCCGCGGGTGGGGCTTGTCCGCTTCTCACTTGGCTTCCATCTTCTACTCCTTGTACAGCCGGATGCCTACTTGCTCGGCAATCACGTTTGCCCTGTGCAAGTTTTGCATCAACCTGGTTGTGTCCTCCACTGTGAAGTTGATGCCCTCCCCGATGATGAACACCTCCGGCTCCCAACGTCTCACCTCCGGCACCCATACCGTTGAGGCTAGCACTCGTACTTTGTACACCTGGTCTGGTGCCAATAAGTACATGTTGCTTCCTGCCTCGGGGTAGTCCGAGAACCACCCTCTCCTCCTTTTCTCGGCGAGGATCCGGTCCGCTTGGATGGCGCGGACGTGGTGCGTGTGCCACCGGAACTTCTCATGGAACAAGAGGCGCCGGGTCCATTGCGTTCCAGACCCCGGTGGCGGTGCGCCCTTCGGTGTGCCCTCACCGTGGCTAGCCCCCATTCCACTCGCATGTTCGGAACGACCGGGCCTTTTGCTTCCCCACAAGAAAGACCAAAAACCCTCTCCATCGCCCTCCGTTTCTGGGTTTTTGGCACTTGGTTGCGCTTCCTCCGGGGCTGTTTGCCCCGCCGAACTTGTGCTGTTGCAGAAATTGGATCGAAAGTATGTGGGGTTGAACTGGTAGTTGGGTGGTTCCTCCGCCGGCCTTGGCGGTGCCACCCCGGGCGCACTTTTCCATCCCTCGTAGCCGGAGGTCAACCTTTTGAACAGGTGGGTGGCTTTGGCAATGTTGTTCATGTTCTTGTCCGGATGTAACCGCAACACCCACTTTTTGTATGCGGCCTTCACTTCATCCATGGTGGGTGCACTACCCACTCCAATCTGTTCAAGAAAGCTCCATCCTTCAAAACCCGGGGGCAGCACCTCAACGGGCTCAACTACCTCCGGGACCACCTTCTTCTTGTCCACTTTTACTCGGCGCATCCCTCCCACTAACAACACTTGCACTTTGTCCTTGTAGATCTCCTCCAACACCCCCTTGTGGCCCTCCAACTCCGGCTGTCTCATCCCTACTAGCCTCACCCCATTCCATAATTCAAATGTTTCTTCCTGCCCTCCCATCTCTCCTTCTTCACTCCTTTCCTCCTTTCTTCCGTGCGGTTCATTGTCTACCGCCACCCCGCGTCCTTTTGTTCCTTCCCCGTGTTGTTGTTGTTGTGCGGCTTTTGAGTCGTCGGCGCCCCCCATGTGCTCCACCTCTTGCACCCTGACCCTATCCAATGACACCAATACCCTTCTGCCACAGTCCATTCGGAGTCTTACTTTTCCTTGTTCTTCGATGATGCTTTCAACCTCGCCTGTCTTCCCCTCCAATTCCATCTTTTTCTTCATGCCTGTTAGTGCTACTCTTCCCCCGAGAACAATGCGATGGCCATCCACTCCAACCACTTCCGGTCTCTCGGAGTTGCATTGCTGTGGTTCGGCCCGTGCTTGTGGCTTGGGGGGTTGTTCCACCGGCGCCACCCCTACCTTCCTCGCTTTGCTGCGTTGTTCTCTCCTCCTCTGCTTGTGCCTCTCTCTTTCCTCCCGCAACCATTTGGCTGGCCTTGCCTTTCTGCACCTACACTGGAACACCCTGTTGCTGCGGAACATTTTCTTCGCCTGGGAGACGTGACTCCAGCACACTTCAAGTGCATCCAATGCCCCTGGCTGCACCTCACTGCTCCCTCCTTGGCCCTCAAAGGTCTGCAGCATAGTCCACATGCGTGCTTGGGACCACGCTTTTGCGACCAAGCTTCTGGTCCGACCGTGCTCCCTGTCCCGTTGCTGCTCGTGCTGCTATCACTCTCCTCATTGTTGTCGGGCTTTGTGCTCCCCTTTTCCTTTGGTGAGCTTTCCACTCGCAACCATTTGGTCCACCACCTGTTGTTTCCCATGTCCATACAACCACCATCCTCGGCCTCCACGAGGACCACAGGCACTTCCTCCTGCTCCCTCCCAACCGGGTGAGGGTCATCATCATCCCAAACTCCAGCAAGATGTTCGTGATACCGGTGATCCACTCCCGGTTTCTTTCGGCGGATTGCGGCACATCTGTTAGCCACCTCCATGCCCAAGACGGACATTGTGTAGGCCTTTAGACCACCCTTCAGCGGGGCACACGCCACTTCATCCGCTGGAGAGGTCCAACTTTGCACCACTCCAACTGCTGGGCCTCCTTCCGGTATAATTGACCATAGCGTTTGGCCAATTGTGTTGAGGGTGCACACGTCCAAGGCTGATAGCACCGGCTCATGTCCTGGATGCGTGTGTATCCAACCAACCAATTTTCCTCCCAAGGATGCGCCCCAACTGACCGCCTCTGTGAGCGCCTCATCTCCCACTGCACAGTGGTGGCTTGTTTGTACGTCGTGTCTTGGTATGTGTAGACCACCTACTTTGACCCCTTTTTCAGTCCTTGTCCCCCACAACAATCCCATGGTCTCTTTCCCTTGGCTTGCTGCTTCCCGGACTGCTTGGTTCCATGTCTCCAATATGTCCTTGGGGAGCTCCACTTGCCATTCACCCTTTCTTGGTTGTGGCTTTGTTCGTCTTGATTTCTCCTCCTCCGAGGTCACCTTCTCTTCTGTCGGCCCCCTCTCTTCGGCTTCCTTCCACCCTTGGTTTCCCACTCCTGTTGGGTGTTGTACCTTGCTGCGGTCCTTGTTCTTTGTCGTTTTTGGACCTGGTTGTTCGTCCAACGCCCCCTTCTCCACCCCATCCACTGCCACTTCTCGAGATGGTTCCGGCTCTCCCTGGCCAGGGGCATTTCTTCTCTCCTCTTGCCTTGGTTGTTCCTTTGTCTCTTCTTCTTCCACCACGTCTAGCTCTGGGTTCTCCTGGCTTTGACCTCCCGCTTCCTCTTTCCTCAGCCCTTGCAACCATCTCAAGATTGATATGTCACTGTTAGTGTCACTATCTTCTCCATGTCCTCCGCTCTCTTCACCTTGCTGCTCATCCTCTTGCCGCTGCGGTGGATATTGTTCCTTGTGGCTTTGGATTTCGCTCTTCTCCTTTTGCTTGTGATCTTCTTCCTTCTCCTCTTTCTCCCCCACCTCTAGCCCCACTTGTGGTGATGGACGAGGCCCCCCATGGTCTTCGGTGTGGCTCTTCCTCTCTTGCCTTTGTCGCTCCGCGGTCGCCTCATCGTCCACCACCTCCGGCCGCAAATCCTTGTGTCCCTCCATTTGTCCTCCTTCGCCCCTTGTCTTCAAGCCTTGCAGCCATGTCAAGATTGATACGTCACTGTCGGTGTCACCGTCTTCCACTTCTTTTGTTCCTTTGTCGTCTTGGCTCTCCCTCTCCTGCTGCTTCGCTTGTTCTTCCTTTTGTTGTCTCTCAACATCATTTGTCAGGCTTTTGTTGGTGCTTGCAGCCTCCGTGGTCTCGGCGCACCCAACTTTGCGGTTGTCGCTTTGCGTTGGCGCCACCAACGATGGTTCTCTCAAGTCCACAACCACCACCGTCTCCCGCCACACACCACAGTTTCTCATCTCCTCTTCCTCTCCGACGATCTCGGTTGTTCTCACCCCTTGCGGGTGTGGATTTTTGGCTTCCCTCCTTTGGGGTTCCAACCCGCCTTCCGGCGGTGTCCACACTTTCGGTGGCTGTGGTGCGTGCTCAAACGGGCAGCTCTTTCTCCGACACCTCCACCCGTACCAACACCTCTTCTTTCTCCTCTCTTCTTTTGAGATCTCCTTCCTTACCCACCGTTGCATCCGTCCAAACCAAACGTGCATCTCCCCCATGGTGATGTCTTGTCCACCCCACCACACTCGCAAGAACTTGCCCCATTGTTTCTTTTGCTCGTGTGTCCCATAGCCTCGCTGTGTGGCCGTTTTGGTGATGGTTTGGATCGCCTCCTTGAATAATCGCAAAACTGAGCACAACCTCAATGCTCTGATGTATTGCCCTGTCAATACTCCCAACCTTTAGGCGTCCAAGATCATGCTATCCCTCACTGGATATCGCCTTATTTTTATGGGATAGTCCTTCTCTCTCCAATGCACTCCGGTTTCAAACTTGATGCGCCCTTTCTCATCCTCTCTCCACCACAAGTCAGCCCCCAAGAAGACAAGGTGGCCTCCATCAGCGGCTCTTCGGACCGTCCTTTTGAGTTTGTATGCTTCCTCCCCAGGGACGACGCCGGTCAAGGAAAACATGTCATCCACAAAGCGATAGTTGTGTTCCACTTGCTCCGGCCTCCTTCCTTCTTCTTCCGCGAACCTCTTCTCCGTCCCATAACACGCCAGGTTCGCCAAGAAGACGGCACATTTCAGTCCCATGCCGAAACCTTTCTTTTGCTTGTACACCACGCCCCCTTGCTTGACATATCCGTTGTTTAGTACCCACTGAACCATCTCCTTCACTTCTCTCTTGCTCCAGCTGTCAGCTTGGGGTTCTCCCCCTTTCGTCCAAGCCACCAACCGTCTTTTCCGACCCGTAGCTCTTCCTCCTCTTCCCCATCCTTGTCCTCCTTTGCAGTTTGTTCTTCCCAGTCCCAAGCCTCCTCCATTGCCTCCAACACGTTTGTGGAGACGTACTCTTGATCCATGCTTGGGTACATCGCCACGAAATCTCCCACTTCCGCCGAAGCTTTACATTGCGCTATCAATTCCTCCTCAAATCGGACCGGCTGCATGAACTCCTCCACACTATCTATCCACCACACCCTCTTCGGGTTCCCTTTCTTCCTCCATTCCACATCCTTGCGTTTCAAGCTTCTGCATACTTGCGTTAATGCTTGCACCAAGACCTCTCCAACTCCTGCTATGCTTGCTTCCGGCTTCTCTTTCTCTTCTTCGGTTTGTTTCCTTGCTCCACTAATCCATCGTATGTTTTCTTTCTGGGCCTTCCATATTCCATATATGTACGGCAACCTTCTTTTGACTGCGAGGAGCCGCTCCGCGTGGTAGTCTTCGTGGCGTTGTAGGATGGCATCCTCACTTTCCAGCGCGACCTCAAACCCATCACTTTGGAGGTATATGTCCCTCCGGTGCTTGTATAGTCGCTTACATACGCCAACCCAGTTGTGCGGACCCCTATCCTCCTTCAAGAATGCAAAATCTTTCTTCATGTCCTTCATTTTTTGCATCCCTTCCGTCCCTTGTGGCAACGTGTGGACCTCCTTGTCCACTTGCCACATCACTTTTTTCTTGATCAAGTCTTTCCAACCTTCGTAGTCCTCTCTTTGCCCTGCTCCACTTCGTACTTTGTATTCGATGTACTCCGTTAACCCCTCTTCCAAGTTGTGGAGCACCTTCCATTCTGGCTCTTGCTGCTTGAATTTGTATCCTTTTTTCTCCACGTCTTCCATTATTGGACTATTGAAGCCCGCCATCTCTGTCACGACCACATGACCCCTCCATACTTCCTCCTTCCTTGGATACGGCACATGCTTGAAACAGCTGCACGATGTCACCCATGGTTGGTCTTCTTTCTTGAGATGCCCAAATTGCTCATCCCATTCCACAAAGACCCTTTTTTCCTCCTCTGTCAATCCTTCTTCCTTGTCGATGTCCGTGTAGTTCAACAACCACATGGAAATTGGCGGGACATTCTTCTCACACACCCACATGGTTTCTGCGACCTCCGGCTCCGGGTGCCTATGGACAACTTCAGGGTCTCTGAGGACATCTCTGATTCTCACTTTACCCCAAGCCTTGTGCGTGATCAAGAGCTTGATGTAGTCACCCATGGGCTTTCTATTTTCCTCCTTTTGGGTGTTTATCTTGGTCCTCAATGCTCTCTCCGGTTGTTGTACGTCTTGTCCGGTGACTCCATCTCCATATATCACTTGCAAGAACTTCTTTGCTTCCTGCACCAACATCTTTTTGACCACCTCCGCCACTGTGGTCTCCTTGTTGTGAATCTTTTCCAACGTTCTCTTGGGGCTTTTCCTCGTCTCCCCCCACCTTTCTTCCAAACCTTCCCTGTGCGCCCTCTGGAATGTGTACCTTCTGTGTGGCCAATCCCTTCTGGCCCCTTCCCTGTGCTCCCCTCTTGTCGTTCCCTCATTGAACCCTTTTGGCCACCAACATTCCAAGTGTGTGGCCCAAAATCCCTCCCTCATGCTTGACCTCCTCCAAAACGCCATGTGCCCTCTTCGCTGTCCGGGAAACCTCTCCACGGGCCATACTATCCAATCCGCCATTGATTCACTTGTTCTCATCACCCTACTTACCAAGTCTTCATCCCCCCAACGGTTGCTCCATCTCTTCTTTAACCGTGCTTGGTGTCCATTGTACGCTACTCCCGCGTACGCTTTGCCTGTCGGCTTGTGGTACATCATGTATGCTTCCGCCACTCCTTCCTCTTCCCATCTTGGGATCCGATGTTCTTGTCCACTTGTCCTCCATTTCCATTGCTCTTCCTTTATTAGTTGCCACAATCGACGCAACTTTTGTGTTTTGGGACCTTCTTGCCAAACTCTGCAGCAATCCTCAAAGTGCTGCAGCCATGTCCATCTCACCTCTCCTTCCACTGTTGTTTGTTGTAGTAGTACCTTCTCTTTGTACCATGGATAGTGCATCCTCCTTTCCATTCCCCTACTTCTCCTTTCCTCGGTGTGTTCCATTCCTCGGTGATGCTGATGCTGGATCCTCAGACCGATTCCTCTTCCACTCCTTGCTTCTGTGTGTTCCACGTGATGTCTTCCCTTCCCTTTGCCTTTTCCTCCCTTCCCCTTCCCTGTCCCTTTTCTCCTTCCCAGTTCCGGTGTTTTGCTCTGCAAGCGAACTCCTCCGCCCTCCTCATCATTCACCCAACTTGGGTCAACCGTTCCTCGCCTTCCGAGGGTTCCCTTGCCTTTTCCTTTTTGGGCTGTCCTCCTATGTAGAGCACCCCAATAGTTGGTCACCTTCAATCCTGCATCAGGCAGCCATGTTCCCTTTCCACCCTTGCTCCATCTCGTGTCCTGTCCTTTTCCATACCTCATTTCTCTCCACTGCTCGGACGCTTCCACTCCATGGCTTTGTGACCAACGGGGTTGTTGTTGTGCCTCTTCTTCTGCACGTAGAGCGCCTTTCGCGCCATACAGCCCCCGTGTGGGGGCGCTCCACGTCAGGCGTGGTATGTGGGGTTTTTGGCATGACGCCATGGTGTAATGATCTCGTCTGCAGCTGGCGGCGCCTACTGGCCGATCGCCATTCGCTGCCCTTCCCTTGGACCCTTTCCCTCCATAGGCGGTGGTGCCCATCGGCCTCTCACCACCCTTTGACCTTCCTCTTCCTCCCTGCCCTAACCTTCCCTCTCCCCTCCCCTTTCCCTTCCCTTGGCCTTTTCCTCCGTAGGCCGCGGTGCCCATCGGCCTCACCACACTCCTTCCCTTCCCTTTCCCTTGGTCGGTTGTGCCAACGGAGCCCCCGGACTTGCCCTGTTTCACCTCTCTGCGTCGAGTCCACGCAAAGGAAGGCAAATGCCTTCGCCGTTGGCCAGGTGCGTCCAAGCGGCCATCCCAAGCCGGCGGTGAGGTACCTCTCCCCAACGGCGGCTGGTGGGCCCTGGGATGGCCACTTGCGGGGTCGTTTCCCCGACGGGGGCACATAACAACCTTTCTCCTCCAAGTTCCCGCGCTCAGTCCATCCTTTGGCGAGCGCAACACAAACCCCCTACCCTCTCCTTCATGCCTTTGCTGCGCGGACGGGGGGGGGGGGTTTGGCATGACGCCACAGATGTGGCTGCCCCCCTGGAAAATGGCGGCGCCGACCGACTTCTCGTCACTCACGAAGATCCAGCACGCCGCTGTGTTGGCCCTTTGCTCGGGAGGGGGGGGGGGTTGACAGGTACCAAACACTAAAAGCAACACACCAACACAATCGTCCTGGGCACGACTCACAAACAGGGAATCGCCCCTCCGTCCCCCTTTGTGTGGCCAACCTCCCCAGCCCCACACACCACCACTGTTTCTCCACGTGTCCAGACTTCTCCCTCGTTTTCTAGGCCTCTACAGGGAGGGGGAAAACTTGGTACGGGGGCTATTTCGCGGGGGAAAATTTCGTGGGGGGGGGGGGGCATTTCGCCACCATTGGAATTCCCAAAGCTCCCAACTGCCTCACGCCCACATTAATGTGCAAGCCCATGCTAGGCAGACAGATTCGTAAATCAAGGCCACTGAAAGCAGAATTAGTTCACAACATCTGAAAGAATCTGCTGGTCAAAGACTTGCCCAAGACTATGGGCCCACAGAATGCCATGCCATTGGCATCTTCACTGCACTGCTGACACCCCTAAATTTCGCCAAGGGAGAATTTCGCCACCTCCCTTCAAGACGAACATTTCCCACGAATTATGCCCGCCCGACATTTCCCCCCCCCCTGCACCAGAGATTGTGGCTCCCCTGACCGTGGCATAGACTTTGCACACGAGGGAACGCTGTGCCTTCCCTCTCAAGACCTCTCCCCTGCTCGTCCCCCTCTCCACCCACGTGCACGGGGGCACCTGCTGCCCCGGCGGCAGAGACAGGTCCAGCAGCCGCAGCGCGATCCGCAGGCTGCCCTCTGCGATGGGCTGGTCCCAATCGATCTTGACCGGGACTTCCTCAACGGACCACTCCTTGCGCTGCCAGTCATAGGTCTGCTTGGTCACCCACTCTACCTCGGTGTCCAATGTGAAGCTCTCGGCGCGCGCCTCCATCAGCTTCCGCCCAAAGCTCTCGGTATTCGCGACCCCCAGCTTCTTGCGGACTGGCCGGGCGGCGCCACATGCGCTGCACTCTTTCGCGGCCTTGGGGTTGTGCAGCGTGCACTTCTCACAGGCCCAAATATCCGAGGCCCTGCCGTTGGGTACGGCTACAACTGCCGGAGGCGCTGGAGCGTGGTCTGGGACAACGGTCGCAAGCTCCGATGGCTGCCGCCTGCTTAGTGCGGGTGTCGGAGACCCCATGGGCTGTGGTGCGAGCCCCGGATCTTCATCCTTCCGCAGCATGACGGTTTCGGGCACCGCGACACCAGCGGCCGCGGGGGCAGCTGGGGCCGCGCGCCCCCCGGCTGCCGAGGGCGGCGCCGCGAATCGAGGGTCGAGTTTTTCGGGGCGCGGGGACTTCACAGCGACGGTTACCGGGACGAAATCGTATCCGTCACCTTCCGCACCAGCGCTGGCAACACCTGCGCCACGCCCGGGTGGGACGGCGCTCTGAGGGCTGTACTGCACCGCTGGGGAATGTGGGTCCGCGGGAGGCGACTGCCGACCCTTGGCAGAGGGCTGAGGCGCAACACGGCCATTCGGAGAGGCTCTGCCTCGATCGCAAGGGATCGTCAGGGGTTGCGACGGGCACCCTCTGCGATCGTTGGGGACCGTCACAGGCATTTCACAGCCACTGCTGCGCGTGGGATCCGTGGAAGGTCGCCTGCTCTGCACGGGCTGGTCAGCTGGCCCTCTCCCTGCACTGTGATGTCCTGTGCTGTGCTGCTGGACGCCTGGATGCCTTGCCGTAGCCCCTTGGGCATGGGCCTGTGCGTGGCCCTGTGCGTGGGCATGGGCTTGTCGGGCTTGTGCATGGGCTTGTGCGTGTGCAGACGTTTGCGCATGGGCGTGCGCATGGGCGTGCGCATGCGCGTGGGCATGTGCAGCAGAGGCAAATACAGGGGAGTGCGCAGCCCCGTGGGCAGGGGCATGGCCGTGGGCTGCTGCGTTCTGGGGGTAGGAGCCCACCGGGATCCCGCGGAAGGCCTCTTTCGGCAGCAGCTCCGCACAGGCCGTGGGCTCTGGGAGGGAGACCACCAACTTCAGCGGCATCACCCAGGGAATGCCCACAAACGGGGTGCCGATGAGGGTGCCGTTGCACTGGAACGTGAGGGTGCCGTGGGTGCGATTGATGACCATTTCCACGATGTCCCCAGCCTTGAATGCCGTCCCCATCACCCCCATCGTCCGTGCCGTCACGCAGTTGCGGCCGTTGTTGTAGTCCTACAAGCGAGAAGTGCAATGAACCTGTCACCCACAGAGCACCGCCCACACCTGCCGTGCTCCATCCATAGAGCGCCAGGCGCATTCCCCCACAACCCCAACGAAACCCCTGGCCCTGTGTCATATTTCCCAACATTGGTCGTCAAGAGCACCCTCCACGTCATGACTGCATGTGAAGCCTGCCAGCCCCCCCCCCCCCCTCAAAAGGGAGCTGCTGCACAGTGCGCGCTCGGTACGCTCGGTGGGGAGGTTGGCGGCGTCAATCGACTTCTCCCAACTCACGAAGATGCACCAAGCCGCTATGTTGGCCCACCGATTTTGGGCCAACACAGGGCTGGATACCAAACGCAACTAAGGCGTTGCAGAGGAATACGAAGTCGCGACTATCACTCGAAATCGAGAGACTGAATCACCAAGTGGCACGTCGAGACAAAACCGGTCGCCAGCACGTGCCATTCCTCCATCATCCGATCATGGGGCGCACGCGCGTGCACCGTTCAGGCAATCCCCCCGTTTGCCGTGAGACACTACACCGCCACGGGAGGCGCATGTCGGGGACGCCTGGGCACACTAGGGCACAAAGTTGGGTTCGGGTACCTGCAGGGCCCACACATGCGGGTGTTGCCGCAGGCTGTCTGCCGATGCTATCTCGTGCGGGCGGACGGCGGCGCTGCACACTCCGACGTAGTGCTGACCCCCAAGGGCCTGCCCCATGCGCTTGCGTGTGTCCACAAGCCGGACTACCACAGAGAGATTCGCGGTCTCGGGGATGATACCGTGGCCCATGGCCGTCCCGCAGCCCATGACCGTGCGGCCTTGCTGTGTGACCCGCATGTGAGGCCCTGACACGCCGCGCCCATCCCAAAGCAAGCCTGCGGCACGGTTCATCGGGTTGTGGCACGGCACATCGGCCAGCGTCCCGCGAGAAGGCGAGCGGTTGGGAATGCGGCTCAGACGGTAGTGGTCTGGTGGGCACGCTGGCGCCTGTGCTCAGACAGTGTGGGGACCGCACAACGGCCAAGATATGACCCCTGGCATTGCCATGTGAAAGTCGCTCTGAGTACAAACAACAGAGAGCTGGCAGTGGACCGCAGACCATCAGACAATCAGATGCAAGTCAGGCAATGGCTCATTGCTCATTGACCCCGGGGGAAGGGGGTCATTTGACCCTTGAGATGACCCACCAACCCCCACCACACAAGTGGGGAACACGGTGCTGATGTGCACGATCGGCTTATTGCAGATCTGAGTGGTGGCACCAAGTTACTACTTCCCCTTCCGTAGGTCCATGGGTGCTCCCTGCTGTCCTGCCCTGCCGCCCTGCCGCAGCCTTGGGCTGGTTTTGTGTCTGTCGTTGCTGTTGGACCTCAAGGGTCCGTAGCCACCAGAATGGATCAACAAGCAAGTCTGGCAAAACATATGGAATTGGACACTTACTGCAAGGTAATGTACCAGCTTTCATGGCTGGTGTCGTGGACTGTAACCTTGAACAACATGCGAAGGGCAGGTCCGTTTTTTGTGTACAGTATTACGTCAGTTGTTGTATGTTTGCTTTATCTACATTATCACATTTATCTATATGTACGTCTGTACTTCCCTGAAGTCGGTCCCTGTATGGAACACTCCAACGGAGATGAACGGTAGACAAACTGCACGAAAGTTAGAACAGAGGGCGAGGGGATTGAGTGAGTGACGCACTATGCATGATAAGTAGACTGAGCTGAGTTGAATGTGGCCAAGGTAGACAATGCGTGGCCGAAAGGCATACCTTGATGGTTGTTAATACCTCTACTGGGAATATGCGAACACAGGATGGTCATTATTAGACAGTGGTTAAAGACAAAAGAGCGCCGTTTGTCCGAGGGATGGTCGTTGCGCAAGGCGGTCGCTGCACAACGGGGGGGGGGGGATGACGCCTGGTAGTATTGCTGTCTGCAGCCACGGGGGGGCGACTATAACCGGTCCTGATGCGACACCCCCCCCAGCTATCTGTCAAAACTTGGGGGGGGGGGGCTGTCGGGCAGTTGGGGGGGGTTGGCTGGAGGGTGTGGGGGGGGGGGGTCGGCTGGAGGGTCTGGGGGGGGGTCGGCCGGAGGGTGTGGGGGGGGGGGGGTTCGGCCGTTGGGGGGGGCTACGCACGACCCACTACTACCACATGCATACCTTTAAGGGGGATGTGTGTCTGGGGCGGGTTTGGGGAAGCTGCTGGTGGCTGTTGTGAAGCAGGGGCTGCAGATGGGCAGGTGTGTCCGCAGTGGTTGTGATGATCTTTCACTTTGCAACAAACAACATTTGTTGAGCGCCTCGTCTTGCTAATCTGGCGCGGTTTGATGAAAGGAAAGCATGCACAAAAAACTTCGGCGCCGTTGGCGCCATGGCCCCAACACCGCTATCTCTCAAAACCCGGAGGGTGTGGGGGGGGGGGGTTCGGCCGTTGGGGGGGGCTACGCACGACCCACTACTACCACATGCATACCTTTAAGGGGGATGTGTGTCTGGGGCGGGTTTGGGGAAGCTGCTGGTGGCTGTTGTGAAGCAGGGGCTGCAGATGGGCAGGTGTGTCCGCAGTGGTTGTGATGATCTTTCACTTTGCAACAAACAACATTTGTTGAGCGCCTCGTCTTGCTAATCTGGCGCGGTTTGATGAAAGGAAAGCATGCACAAAAAACTTCGGCGCCGTTGGCGCCATGGCCCCAACACCGCTATCTCTCAAAACCCGGTGGGGGGGGGGGGGGCTGGGGGGTGTCGCATACAAGGACCGGGCCCGGCCGCCCCCCCCCGTTGGTCTGCAGCTGCAGCTGGCGGTGCCTATTGGCCTCTCGCCACTTACCCTTGCCCTTTCCTTGAACCCTTTAGACGACGGCGCCCATCGGCCTGTCACCACCTTGTGCGCTCTCTCTCCCTGCCTGGAATGCCCTATGCGGCACTCGCAACATGCCATTACTCAGGAGCAGCTTTTTCCACTCGTGGCCCCCCGCTGCAACACTATTGGTCCGTTTCTACAGGTTTCTGCAGTTTGGAGGGAGATTGACCCAAGGGACAGAACATGCCAGAGATCCAAGGGAGGTAACTGAGAACAGAACAGCACCGCATGCACAAACACAAACAAGTCAGCAGTCAATTCACAATCCCCGCTTCGGGGTGTTGCCCAGGTCGGAGGTGGAGTCATGTCTCATCTGCACAATCACCCCTCTGCACGTGGTGCCATGCACCATCAGATTGAAACCATTGAATGGCAACACAAAACACAAAAGGTGGCTCCCTCCTGCACGATGCGCACCATGCACGCACTGTGCAGCAATCCTCCACAAGTGGCAAGTGGATCAAAGTGTTGAGGGTGCTGTTTCTGGTCGGCCATGAACATTTTCCCCTCCACGCAATCTCAGCTGCTCAGGGGCTCCGCACTGAAACGGTGGATCTGCTTTGACCAAAATGTGGATGGCAGGTAAAACTGCATCAGAGTGGAAACGTGATGCGATGCCGGCCTTTCCTTGGCCCTTGGATACATGTCCACAGCTGTTTACAATTTTACTGCCAAAGGCATTTGTCTTTTCAAATCCTGGATGCGAAATGGTGACGAGTACCAGGGTCCATGCATTTGGCTTGCATGTTATGCTCTTTGGCGCGCAGCTCCGGACGCAATCAGATATTGTTAGGGGTTTCGCAACTGATGCCAGCAGCATGCCGTACCTTATTCTTAGCCACTTTCCCCCCTTGCAGGCTCAGTAAGCCTATTGCTGCCGTCCCAATTCATGCCCCGAAGCAGGGTTTGCGCCCACAATATTTTGTTGCACCTCAATGCGCTGCAGCAGACCGTCGGTGCCCCGTAGTTTCCTGACCACGTGACCAGACACAATCAGTCGGTGTTGCCAGGGAGGATACACTGTCGGGGGCAGATACCGTGGCTGTGGCAAAAGATAAAAACAAAAGCGAGCCAAGAGACAATAGCTATAGGTGAGCGTGCTGTAGCTGTGGGGGCGAGAGTATGGTGGCTGCGGTGGTGGGGGGCTCCGATGGCGGTCACAGGAGGGCACAGTGGCCCTGGGAGGAAGTATACAGTGGCAGTGGGAGGGAGGATACAGTGGCTAGTATAATACACCGCTGTTCCGCACAGCGGTGTATTCTGCTCACAGGTGGGGCCGCACATGAAGGGGTCTGGGATCGCAGCGCACGAGATCCTCCTCACGGCTGTGTGGGTTGCACAGCGGCCATTCGTGCGCAATACTTTGCCCCCGAAAGGCAATCACAAAAGAGCAAGCAGTGGAACGGGGACTCTTGTGTTGGGACACTGTCATGCTTCAAGCCAATCATCACAGGCCACCAGTATGGCAGCACAGCCAGGGCTTGAAATGCTTTGACATGTGGACCGTGCATATATGGACCGTGATGAGACAATGGGGTCGGAACTCAGGGGGGGGCGTTTCTGCAAAGCGTGACGTCACAAGAGTTGACGTAACTGGCAAATTGAAAATATTGAGGGGGAGTAGGGTTGTCCCCTTTTGTCGTGTGACTATTGGTTCCAGTGGAGGGCACTTCTGTACAGGCCATCCTTGGGTTTTGAAGCTTTGAACAAGGGCAGCTTCTTGAAACATGGGCAGTTGAAGGAGAATATGTTGTCCTGAGGCTGCAACATTGGCAGCTTTGGTAGATTTGATATGCAGCTGCTGCATTTACACACACTTGAGCCGGCTTGGTGGTCAATATTGTCAGCAGCAAGCCTGGTGCGCGCATCCCGCTGGCAAATGACCGCATGGGCTGGTTTTGGCATGCTGGTATGGTGCCCTGAGACAAAATCACAGGTGCATTCCCCATGGTACAAACATTGCGCCCACGAAACACGGGAGAGGTTCCTGCCGTCCCACATAAAACAGACCCTGGTTTGGCAGGGAAACCCCACCGACGAAAATAGAGGGTGGGTTCGAAAACCTCCATGACGTTGCGCTCTGCAGTAACACCTTTCCCCCATCCGAGCTCCTCATAGATTGCGACACATCATCGGCTATCACAGAAATCGGCGAGAAATGGGCGCAAACCCACGAACCCCAACACCATGGATGAAGGGCAGTGATGCGCCCTTGAGGTGACAACGGACATGTGCGATGGGCCTCACAACAAGACACGCATCAGCTTGTACACAGGAAATAAAAGCGGCTGCTGCAGACGGTTTATGCTTCAAGCCAATCATCAAACGCGGCAGCGCAGCCAGGGGCGAGAAACATGTGTCGCGATCCTTCAAATATGCGCACTCCGACGGCAACAGGATGATGATCCCTGGCTTCTCAACACCACCACAACCGGGATCTGCGACAATGAAATGACCGGAAACCCTTCAACTCACATCCTGATTATGAGGGCAGACATGCAAATGCCAATCACGACCCCGGAACACGCCCATCGAAAGCCAATGTCCCCATGCACAAAATCGGAACTGCCGGCAAGTAATTGCACTCAGAAATCGAGGCCATGGGCCTGTTGGGTACCACGGAACGGGGGGCAGGAGACAGAATCGCACAAAACGCCTGAGCCCTGAAACGGTCCCAATTCGGTTGGATGTCCCTGACTGCGACAGTGAGTGGACCCACACCAGCACCATGGTCTCTGGCCCGTGCGCCACTACGCAGAGGATATACTGCGTCTCTTGATGAGCCGCTTACTGGCAAATACACTGGTCAGCCCTCGAGTTGATCCCCTTTGAGGAAGATCTGTGGGTGTCACATGGAACCAGTAGTTAAACGTCCGGGATGGTGGCTTTGGGGGACCTCAGGACAGGTGGCATGGGAACCCCCCCACCCCCCGGAGGTGCCGCCTGTACTTTCGTGCCGCCCTAGGAGGACCAAAGGAGGTGGGCCTGCCATGAAGCCACACATGGCTCGGGCACCTCCCTTGACAGCAGCAGTCTCCGTTGTTTTGGAGTCCTCAGGGCTGGCGATGTGTGTCGGGATCTAAGGCCTAAAGGGGGTGTGCGGGTCGCACAGATCTGGCTTCCACAAACCATAGTTTGGCTCCTTAGCCCATGTGTCTGTCCATACCGATGGTATAGACCAGTGCGACAACACCAACACATGATAAAGCTGAAAGCCTTTCATGCAAATGGGTTGCCACGTGGGGGGCAGAGCCCCCAACAGTGATTGATGCAAAGATTTCGTGCTGCAGGGAAACCTACATTTGATCTTAAGGACCCCTATGCGGATCATCTGCAAAAATATGTATATCCATATTTGTTGGTATGTTGGTAAATAGTGTGGAGTTCCATAACGGGGCCTCCATGACTGGGGAGGACTTCACTCTCATATGTCTGTGTGCTATGGAGCAACCTCAGCTGTCAAATCCAAACAACAAGTTGTAAACATTCATGCCGCTACACTTTTGACCATGTGGGCTCATGCCGTTAAAAAAAGTGTTGCGCGTGACCTGTACACCCCCTTGGTGTGCGTGTATGGGTCACGCGAAAAGTCATGGAGGGCTGGAGGGGGTTCTAGGAAATTTTGGTGTGACCTGTACACCCCCTTGGGAGGGGGGGGGGGGGGGTTATAGTCCACGCGGAAAATCATGGAGGGGGGGAGGGGGTTCTAGGACTTTTCGCCAGGATCCACACCTTTTGCAATTGCACCTTTTCCTTGATCGTGTGGCCAATGCCTGTGGCCTCTTACAGGGTTCCTTCAGTGGGCGTGCAACTGCTCCAGGGATGTGCTTGTCTACGGGCAGGGGGGCGGGGGGGGGGGGGATTACGAGACCCACTCACCCAGAATTTGGGAAAACCCAGGGACCCAGAATTGTCCCACCCCCACCCAGGGGGGGGGGGGGGTTGGACAGCCAACCACCCACCCACCCAGCCTGAAACCACCAAGCGCCCGAGGCTGTTTTGGAGCAGCAACGCGAGATTTGTGCTTGCCAGACAAATGCTCGCATCGAGCTTTCTCGAGGTCAGCTACATAGAGCCCACACTCACAAAGTTTTTTCATACTGTGCCTAGAAATGGAGACTGCAGCAGGCATGTGTGAAAAGGAAACCCCCCAGAATACCAGAAACGTCCCACCCATGGGAGGGGGGGTTTGGCATGTCGCCTTTGTGTGTTGTTCTCGTCTGCAGCTGGCCGCGCCTATTGGCCGACCGCCATTCGCTGCCCTTCCCTTGGACCCTTTTCCTCTATAGGCGGTGGTGCCCATCGGCCTCTCACCACCCCACGGGAGGGGGGGTGTTTGGACACCCACCCACCCAGCATTTCCAAGACACCCACCTTGTCGACTGTTGCGTTTGCGACGCAAGTCCTACCGGCAGAGTGTGATCCAGTGTGGTCGCGTAAGCAGCATTTTGTAAAGTATGCTGGGTCGAGATTGGGCACCTGTCACTTAAAAGAGCAGTTCAGGGATGTCCTTAGTGTTCGGCCTACAGGGGGTGGGTGGTTGGGTGGGTGGGTGACCCCTCCCTTGCAGTCGTGCACTCTTGCGCTCTTGGCACTGAACTGGGAACCGCACCCCTGGCCCACTACATCTGTTCCGTTTGCAGTCCTTCAGACCCAGTACAGGGGGGCGGATACCTAAGGCATGGTAAAGGCTGATGAGTGCGTTGTAGCAGGAGTGTTGCACATATTCCGGACGTCCTGCTCCGTGGGGCCATCGCAGATTATGTATTCCTGGTGCAGATGGAGGCAAGTGTAGCAATGCTCGAGGAGGGCCGCCTGGTTGACACACGTTAAAGTAAGCGGCATGAAATCTTCCAACTCGCAGTCACCTGGGAAGAAGCGTGGCGTCCTGTCGGTTCGGTTCTGATTGGTTGCGAATCAAACTGCACCGTTAAACAAAAGAATTATATAACGCCAGGGCTGCTCGAAGGTTGCCTGTTGGTTCCTGAGATGTGACGCTAAGACAAACGTAGGCCAGAACACATTCAGACACATAAACTAGTTGCTGACGTGACGTATCATGTCGGGCTATGGTGGCCACACAATGGACTTTTCTGGACTTGTATCGGGGAATTGTATGGCTTTGTAGAGGACTTCAGTTGAACTGAAATGCGTCTTGTATGGAACTTTTCTGGAATTGTCTCTGCACCTTCTGGAACTAATACGTCATCCAATCTTTGATGCAACGTGCATGAGCCGAGGATGAGACAGTTACTCGGAGTTGGCACAGACTTCAGAGTGAACTGCAATACAGCAATTTGTGAGTCCTCCAGCTGCATAACACAAGGCCAGTTCATGTTGTTTGCCTTAACAAAATATTTCTGAAGAAAGCTGCATGTTGGACAGGATCACCTCAGAGTACACCCCACAATCTTGACCGATATTGGTCCACCCTTCAATCAGTCAACAGAAAGTGGGTGGGGGGTGCTTATTGGGCCAGCTGCGACGTGGGCGTTGTCGTGGCTCCAATGTACTCACGCTGGTATCGAAAGCCTATACCATCCATGTAGACGCCTAGTCCAATGTGCATCCTGCCGACTCCACAACGGCCCTTACGAGTCTTATGCAGCTCCCACAACTCCCACCTTGATTCCATACAATACGCACCTTTACGCACGTCGCTCACCAACTTTCTCACACTTGAGGGTGGGTTCAAGATCGGCACACCTTTCTTCATACACTGCCCTTGACAGTCTGCATGACCCTGCGTTGGGTCACAATCGTCCGTGGGATCATCCACACACATGAAGCCTTCGGGGCATGGGATCCCATGACCACAAGGTCCTAGCGAAATGAATGCCTTCAAAAGAGGGGGCCCTTGATGCCACCAAATGACCATCGTCCCTGCCCCTGCCAGGCCACGGCTTCGTTACCTCAGAAAGCAACAAACGAACGGCAGATCATGGTGCCTCATTATGGTTTGTAGATCATGGTTTGCCGACTGCATCCTTTCACGACATGGTCCCCCCAGAACACGGCGCCGGCATACTGCAGTGCTTTATCCAGTAAATTGAATGCCCTGCAGTGGAGGGCACCGGCCAGCATCCGTCCGGGACATCCGAGCCGTCTGATGGCTCGCTGGATCGCATGCACCGGCACGACCTGCCGTTGCTGTACATATAAGACCCACACCGCTGATCCAGTGCCGCGGCCCTGTGACACAACCCACAGGATGTCAAGCAACGAAACCCCAGCCTCGCGACAGCGATCGCATGACGGGATCCGCGAACACGGGCCTTGGCCTGCGAACTGGGTCCACCGCTGGCGACTGCCTGCGAGCGCTGATGAGCCACCAACCACCGTCGCTTCATCCCCACGTGCCGTCGCGTAACCACCAATTTCTGTTGGCCACCACTGTCGGTTACCGGACCACTGTCGAGTAACACCCCCTGAGGTCCTGCAATCGACTGCCGGGGTTTCGCAGGAAGATGAGCTTTTCAGTAAAAGCAACCCCGAAGTCCGATATGTCAGGGAAGCGCAGGTCTTGCTGCGCGGAAGCCTACCGCACCCCACTCGGTTCCCTGGCTTCCGCGACCACCGACAGCCTCTAAAGAGTCGGGCAGGGCCCACGCATCACATACATGGCGCACTCGTGGACGCTTGAAACGTCGTCCAAATCGACGTGGTGCCGGCAGTATGAACGGGCGGCCACCAATTCGTAACAAACTGCAGACACGAGGGGCACATTGGCCACGGTCCACCACCCGAAACCTGAATTTGACATTTCATCGACTCACTATTCGTCGAGGTCCTGGCAGCTGGTTGCTCCTCTACTCCGTTTTTCGGTCACCCAGTACTTCTCCCGAAGGGTTTATGCGTTTTGTTTGGCCCCGGTCCCTGGCACAAGCCAATTAGTGGACGATGCCGTCCTGAGGTAATATCCATGCCACATGCCACTGGCACCGCACTGAGTCGCCGAACTTCAGTTGCACCGTGGAAATTGCACACCATGGGAAAGGGTTTTCGCTCAGATAATAATCAACTTGGGAGAAAATGCTTCACAGTAGAGCGGACGATGATGAGAAAGCTGCTGTCCTCCACACGGGGAATTTGAACAACCAAAAAATAGATGTTGATTCAAAAGGCATTCTGTGTTGTGCAATGTGGGGCTGTTTCCTGGTACAAGTTCTCTTTCTGTGTTGCTGTTCTGTACCCTGGTTGCGTTTGCAAGAAAACGTCTTTTGGAAGATGCGGGTTGACTGACTCAGGGCCAGCCCATGTGCGGAGATTCTGAGATTCCCGCAACCAGACCTAGACCAGGCACCTGAGCGAGGTTTCGCCTAGGAATCCCCTCCTTCTGAGGGCGTCATATCCAACGGAATCGGCCCCACAATCCTCCTAACAAGGTCTGTCCTTGGCATTTCACCCAACCTGCCCTCGGTGCTCATGGAACGTCTTCAATACCTTATAACCTCCTCCTTGACGTGGTTCTGGTGTTACCATTGTGCGCAGAGACCAGTGCAACAACAGCACCAGCCGTCGTTGCCTTTGGCTTGATACGACAACATCCGCTCAAGTATGCCGTACGCGGTGGTAATTTCCGCTGAGGTACGGTGTGCGTGGGCCATTTCGCCGCGTGCTTTTCTCATCTGCGGCTCGAACACAGTGCAAATACGGTGTACATGTGACGGTCTACAGGTCGACTAACGAGCGCGAAATTCCGCTCAAATAGGCCGCACATCAGCGTCTTTGCTGAGAACATACCCGGTGCGCGCACAGATGGGGATGGGGACGGTGAAGACGACGGAGATGGCGATGGCGATGGAATTGGAACTGAAAATGCAAGCGCAGGTAAGCGTGACAAGTGGTGCCATATCAACTTAGCACCGCAGCATCCTGTCGGACCTTGCACACGCTCTGTTGCATCATTTGTCTAACGACAATAATCTACCGTTGCGCGTGCTGCTCTTTACCACCTGTTTCAGCGACCCTCTGACAATGCCTTTTGGGTAGATCTCACCCCTTTGTGCTGCGCTTACTTTTGATAAGCTCGCTGTCATTGACCAGGACCACTTGGGCCGTTCGAACACGCGAACCTGTTGAGGATTGGTGACCTGAAACAACGTTGGAGACTCAGATGTGGACCCATAGGAAGCTGTTGCTATGGATGCCTTTCGATCGGCAGTCCAACGTGTCAGGAGGTGGGAGTTTCAGCTGAACGGATTCATCACCTGCGAAAATTCTGGACCATCCCTTCGCGGTCAGGGTAATTTGAGCAGGCATCGGAAAACCAGAAATAGCTTCCTTCCTGCCATTTCCCGCTGTTGGTTATCATCGAATTGAGGAGCGTCCAGCAGAACGGAACAGCAGGGAGATCCAACAGGGGTGAAAAAAGTGCAACTGAAGAATCAGAAACAGAGTGGCGGTGCAATGGCAGGGACGGCAAGGATGTGGCTTCCAACATCGGGGTAGTGTGGTTAACATTCCTTCCCACCAATCAGAATGCTGAAATTTGGTATCGAAGCGGTTGTTTCCAATAAACATGGATAACCAGCGTTTTCCAGCAATTTCTCCAATTTCCTCCATTTGCCCCCATTTTTTCTGAGGTCACGGCCCATTTAGACCCACCCCCTGCGCCCCATCACCGACAAAAACCACCTTTACACACCATTGCAGGGGTAGTTGCTTGCCATTGTTCCATTCAATTTTCCAAAACTTCCCAGTTTTCACCCATTTCCATAATTTTTTTCTAATTTTGCCCATTTCCAGATAGAGTTCCCATGATGTTCCGGCAGGGGTAACTTCTGGTCCATGGAGGTGTTGCCATCCTATCCTACAATGTGCCGGAAATCACTGTTTGAAGTCCTCAAAGAGCTGCCCTCAGCATAGTGTCTGCAATGCTGTGTCCAGGTCCCAGATAGCCTTCATTGGAATGTATCACACCCCATTGTAGGTGTGCATATACTCCATGACAACACAGACGTGACAAAAGAGGCAACCGCATGTAAAGAGACCCATGTGTTCCATGTTAGCCAGTCATCTCCCAACAATTTTTCACGAACTTCCCCCATTTTCTCCATTTGCCCCATTTTTTTCTGAGGTCACAGCCCCCGGAATAGAGGGCTTTGCTCAATGGCCTCAACTGTCATGCACACAAATGGCAAAGATTGAGCAGCGCTAGGGAGCAAAATCTGCAACGGAAAACACAAAGGGAATCAAGCGCCTGGTTCGCCTTCAAAACACTGGTTTTCGCAATGAGCGCCAGGACATCTCTTCTGCTTGGGGATGCAAGAATGCCACCCCATTCCCCCAACGTGCCCCAGACCCCCCAGCAGCTCTGTGGCTGGGCTGCACTGTGGAGCCGTTGAAGACTGAAACACAAGAAACAGATTCAAAAACACAGTGGCGGAGCACCGACGTGCACCTGTGGGCAGAGGATCGCAATATTCCCAGCGCTGGTCTGGATCTGTGGTGTAGCACCAAATGGATGATTCTCCGTCAGGATTGCGGCAGTAGTTCGAGACCAGCCCTGCTGTCGGGTAGCTTGAAGACGTAGTGCTGTGGCCGTGGGGACTCTGGCTGTCCCATTGTTGGCAGAGGTTCCCACTGCGCGTCCGAGTCTGACAGCCTCGATAATCAGCACCGGCACCGCTGAGCGCTTCATTGCAACCTACAAAAAGGGAACAAGCCATGGGTTGGGCGCGGAAGACAAGGCTTATCTCAGATGCATGAGAGCCGACTGCTGAGGGATGCGGACGGCACACAGCTGAGGTGACACTGGGGATGCATGGGATCAGCACCCTGGGGAGACACGCCAAATGGAGGTCCCATCGATGGGGTGAACCCCAGCAGTGAACGCTTGCAGACGCGCTGCTGTCGGCGCCGCCGAGGACTCCCGTGCCTGCTCCACATCCCGGCTGGGGCCTACCTCCGCCAGCGCAGCACCGTGCAGCGCATGGGCTCTTGTTCGACCACTGGAGCGGTTCGGAAATCGTTAGAGCAATGGACTTGCAATTACTTCAGATAGTGGGAAGATTCTCAACGAAGAAATGTGAAAATGATTGAGGTGATGCTCATCCTATCCTCGAATGTGCGAAAATCATTCTTTCAGGTTCTCGAAGAGCTGCCCTCACCATAAGATCTGCAAAAACAGGCTTAAAAGGCCAATCTTTGATAGTTCTGGTTACCGCACAATGGAACAGCTGATAATGGTATTTGGCTGCAGAACCTCGTCTCACCAGCCCAGAAGCAGCAGCACCTGTTGTTGGTGTTGCACCGCACTGCGCAGTGCAATCCATTTCAGGGAACGCGCCTTCGGACTTAAGCCAGCATCCGCCTGCGGCTGTACCCGAGATGCAGTACCAGTAATCGCTCTTGGGATCGGGACATGCTGCTGATGCCACTGCATCCGCGCCCGTGCAGTCGTCAAAGGTTCTTGGACCTGTGTGCCCGGGCATGCGTGTGCTGATGCGTGACAGATTTCCAGGGCACCGACCCAATCGCCATGGCCCAATGCTATGTGCATGTCAAAGGGCAAGGATACTGCCGCTCGTTTGCAAAGGGCTCTCTCTAAAACCCTCCAGGCTTGTATGCATCAAAACTGGCAATTCAATCAGCACAATTTCTCATTCCCAGCGTGGCAACAGGTGGCGGGTTCAAGAACCAGAAATCACTGGCAATAAGCTTCCCAACAACATTGCTGCATCAATGTGGGAAAAAGGAATAAGGGGGGAGGGGCGGGGGGACTGGGAAAACATATGGGAAAAAAGGTGTTGCAACTGGTTCGCACCCTACCGGCATGGCGTGGTTACATACCTCAGGAACCTATTATCTACTCAATCATCAGTGGTCTCATCCCCCACCAGGACTCATTGTGGCCAGCCTTTGGCGAACAACACATGCAACAATGCAAGTGGATGTGCCAAGTGGACATCTTTACACCGCAATACCATGGTGGTGTAACAACACAGCCCCACGGTGACTGTCACATGTGGTGTTTCGTCCCGCATCCCCATGAGGAACGAAAGGCAACGCTCCACATCACATGCAATGGCAGGGACGGCAAGGATGTGGCTTCCAACATCGGGGTAATGTGGTTAACATTCCTTCCCACCAATCAGAATGCTGAAATTTGGTATCGAAGCGGTTGTTTCCAATAAACATGGATAACCAGCGTTTTCCAGCAATTTCTCCAATTTCCTCCATTTGCCCCCATTTTTTCTGAGGTCACGGCCCATTTAGACCCACCCCCTGCGCCCCATCACCGACAAAAACCACCTTTACACACCATTGCAGGGGTAGTTGCTTGCCATTGTTCCATTCAATTTTCCAAAACTTCCCAGTTTTCACCCGTTTCCATAATTTTTTTCTAATTTTGCCCATTTCCAGATAGTGTTCCCATGATGTTCCGGCAGGGGTAACTTCTGGTCCATGGAGGTGTTGCCATCCTATCCTACAATGTGCCGGAAATCACTGTTTGAAGTCCTCAAAGAGCTGCCCTCAGCATAGTGTCTGCAATGCTGTGTCCAGGTCCCAGATAGCCTTCATTGGAATGTATCACACCCCATTGTAGGTGTGCATATACTCCATGACAACACAGACGTGACAAAAGAGGCAACCGCATGTAAAGAGACCCATGTGTTCCATGTTAGCCAGTCATCTCCCAACAATTTTTCACGAACTTCCCCCATTTTCTCCATTTGCCCCACTTTTTTTCTGAGGTCACAGCCCCCGGAATAGAGGGCTTTGCTCAATGGCCTCGACTGTCATGCACACAAATGGCAAAGATTGAGCAGCGCCAGGGAGCAAAATCTGCAACGGAAAACACAAAGGGAATCAAGCGCCTGGTTCTTTTGACACATCCTTGCCGCCTTCAAAACACTGGTTTTCGCAATGAGCGCCAGGACATCTCTTCTGCTTGGGGATGCAAGAATGCCACCCCATTCCCCCAACGTGCCCCAGACCCCCCAGCAGCTCTGTGGCTGGGCTGCACTGTGGAGCCGTTGAAGACTGAAACACAAGAAACAGATTCAAAAACACAGTGGCGGAGCACCGACGTGCACCTGTGGGCAGAGGATCGCAATATTCCCAGCGCTGGTCTGGATCTGTGGTGTAGCACCAAATGGAGGATTCTCCGTCAGGATTGCGGCAGTAGTTCGAGACCAGCCCTGCTGTCGGGTAGCTTGAAGACGTAGTGCTGTGGCCGTGGGGGCTCTGGCTGTCCCATTGTTGGCAGAGGTTCCCACTGCGCGTCCGAGTCTGACAGCCTCGATAATCAGCACCGGCACCGCTGAGCGCTTCATTGCAACCTACAAAAAGGGAACAAGCCATGGGTTGGGCGCGGAAGACAAGGCTTACCTCAGATGCATGAGAGCCGACTGCTGAGGGATGCGGACGGCACACAGCTGAGGTGACACTGGGGATGCATGGGATCAGCACCCTGGGGAGACACGCCAAATGGAGGTCCCATCGATGGGGTGAACCCCAGCAGTGAACGCTTGCAGACGCGCTGCTGTCGGCGCCGCCGAGGACTCCCGTGCCTGCTCCACATCCCGGCTGGGGCCTACCTCCGCCAGCGCAGCACCGTGCAGCGCATGGGCTCTTGTTCGACCACTGGAGCGGTTCGGAAATCGTTAGAGCAATGGACTTGCAATTACTTCAGATAGTGGGAAGATTCTCAACGAAGAAATGTGAAAATGATTGAGGTGATGCTCATCCTATCCTCAAACGTGCGAAAATCATTCTTTCAGGTTCTCGAAGAGCTGCCCTCACCATAAGATCTGCAAAAACAGGCTTAAAAGGCCAATCTTTGATAGTTCTGGTTACCGCACAATGGAACAGCTGATAATGGTATTTGGCTGCAGAACCTCGTCTCACCAGCCCAGAAGCAGCAGCACCTGTTGTTGGTGTTGCACCGCACTGCGCAGTGCAATCCATTTCAGGGAACGCGCCTTCGGACTTAAGCCAGCATCCGCCTGCGGCTGTACCCGAGATGCAGTACCAGTAATCGCTCTTGGGATCGGGACATGCTGCTGATGCCACTGCATCCGCGCCCGTGCAGTCGTCAAAGGTTCTTGGACCTGTGTGCCCGGGCATGCGTGTGCTGATGCGTGACAGATTTCCAGGGCACCGACCCAATCGCCATGGCCCAATGCTATGTGCATGTCAAAGGGCAAGGATACTGCCGCTCGTTTGCAAAGGGCTCTCTCTAAAACCCTCCAGGCTTGTATGCATCAAAACTGGCAATTCAATCAGCACAATTTCTCATTCCCAGCGTGGCAACAGGTGGCGGGTTCAAGAACCAGAAATCACTGGCAATAAGCTTCCCAACAACATTGCTGCATCAATGTGGGAAAAAGGAATAAGGGGGGAGGGGCGGGGGGACTGGGAAAACATATGGGAAAAAAGGTGTTGCAACTGGTTCGCACCCTACCGGCATGGCGTGGTTACATACCTCAGGAACCTATTATCTACTCAATCATCAGTGGTCTCATCCCCCACCAGGACTCATTGTGGCCAGCCTTTGGCGAACAACACATGCAACAATGCAAGTGGATGTGCCAAGTGGACATCTTTACACCGCAATACCATGGTGGTGTAACAACACAGCCCCACGGTGACTGTCACATGTGGTGTTTCGTCCCGCATCCCCATGAGGAACGAAAGGCAACGCTCCACATCACATGCAATGGCAGGGACGGCAAGGATGTGGCTTCCAACATCGGGGTAGTGTGGTTAACATTCCTTCCCACCAATCAGAATGCTGAAATTTGGTATCGAAGCGGTTGTTTCCAATAAACATGGATAACCAGCGTTTTCCAGCAATTTCTCCAATTTCCTCCATTTGCCCCCATTTTTTCTGAGGTCACGGCCCATTTAGACCCACCCCCTGCGCCCCATCACCGACAAAAACCACCTTTACACACCATTGCAGGGGTAGTTGCTTGCCATTGTTCCATTCAATTTTCCAAAACTTCCCAGTTTTCACCCATTTCCATAATTTTTTTCTAATTTTGCCCATTTCCAGATAGTGTTCCCATGATGTTCCGGCAGGGGTAACTTCTGGTCCATGGAGGTGTTGCCATCCTATCCTACAATGTGCCGGAAATCACTGTTTGAAGTCCTCAAAGAGCTGCCCTCAGCATAGTGTCTGCAATGCTGTGTCCAGGTCCCAGATAGCCTTCATTGGAATGTATCACACCCCATTGTAGGTGTGCATATACTCCATGACAACACAGACGTGACAAAAGAGGCAACCGCATGTAAAGAGACCCATGTGTTCCATGTTAGCCAGTCATCTCCCAACAATTTTTCACGAACTTCCCCCATTTTCTCCATTTGCCCCATTTTTTTCTGAGGTCACAGCCCCCGGAATAGAGGGCTTTGCTCAATGGCCTCAACTGTCATGCACACAAATGGCAAAGATTGAGCAGCGCTAGGGAGCAAAATCTGCAACGGAAAACACAAAGGGAATCAAGCGCCTGGTTCTTTTGACACATCCTTGCCGCCTTCAAAACACTGGTTTTCGCAATGAGCGCCAGGACATCTCTTCTGCTTGGGGATGCAAGAATGCCACCCCATTCCCCCAACGTGCCCCAGACCCCCCAGCAGCTCTGTGGCTGGGCTGCACTGTGGAGCCGTTGAAGACTGAAACACAAGAAACAGATTCAAAAACACAGTGGCGGAGCACCGACGTGCACCTGTGGGCAGAGGATCGCAATATTCCCAGCGCTGGTCTGGATCTGTGGTGTAGCACCAAATGGAGGATTCTCCGTCAGGATTGCGGCAGTAGTTCGAGACCAGCCCTGCTGTCGGGTAGCTTGAAGACGTAGTGCTGTGGCCGTGGGGGCTCTGGCTGTCCCATTGTTGGCAGAGGTTCCCACTGCGCGTCCGAGTCTGACAGCCTCGATAATCAGCACCGGCACCGCTGAGCGCTTCATTGCAACCTACAAAAAGGGAACAAGCCAGCGGTTGGCAGTTTCAAGAACCAGAAATCATCGGCAATAAGCTTCCCAACAACATTGCTGCATCAATATAAGGAAAAAGAACACTGGGGGGGGGCGGGGGCGGGGGGCACAACGCCTCGGTAATAGGTTGTTTGCCTTTGGCGGCGCCTATTGGCCTCTCGCCATTGCTCATTCTGACCCTCTGTGGATCGACTGTGCTTTTGTTTTGCCAACGGAGCCCCTGGATGACTTGTCCTGTTTGACTACTCCAGGGTCAGCTGTCCCGGAGACAGGCTGTTGCCCGTGTCGTTGACCAGGCGCATCCAGATGCACACTTCGACTCGATGCCGGGTTTGCTGACTCCAGCACAGACTTCTGCGCGCAGGGAAGTGCATCTGCAGGATAATATTCCTGACAGGGGCTTCTAACAACCACAATGATTCTTTCCCTTTTGTCCTTTCCTTCTCCTCTTTCTGCACTCTGCACCGTTTTCGGTGTGCGCGGTCTGCCCTGTCCTGTTATCTCCCCTTGTTCGTCCCTTTCCCCATGCCCAGTTTCCTCGGGGTCCTCCCTATTCTTTCTGCCCTGGGGGGCATTGGGTGGCGGGGGAGTGTGTTGCTGTGGGGAGCGGGTAGAGGAGGGGGCGGGGGGGAGGGGGAGTGGGAGTGGGTTCATCGCACCCTGTCCCCTCCTTCCCATTGAGGAGGAAGATCCTGGCTCAAGGGGGCTCCTTGTTGGTATCGGTGTGCTTGGTGTTGGTGGTTTTGGCCACTTGCTTCTGCTTGCCCACATATCCCAGTCTGTCCTGGGCGTACTTGCATGCTGTTTGGTGGCATGTTGGCCTTAGCTGGAGCGGCGGTGGTAGACCATGCACATAGCGCCCGCCGTCAGTCTAAGGGTTCGGGACCGGGGCTAGTTCCCCTTCGTACGCGTCCCCGCAGTTGGGGCGAGGGAGGAGTCCACGGCCTCCCCCCCCCAACCCTGTAAAATGTTTGTTGACACATCACACAGGGCACACAGTGACCCAAGCGTCTTTTCTGGGCTGTTGTGTGCTGTCCTGGGCTGCCCTCTATTGTTGTTGCATGGATGTGCGTGTTCCGCCATTGTTGGTGTCGGTGTTGCTGTGGCGTTGGCGGAGTTGTTGGGGTGGTCGCCAGGGTGTGGTGTGGGGGGGGGGAGGGGGGTTGTCCATTCTGAGTGGTGTTAGCGATGCAGCTGGTGATGCGGTTTTCTGCGGCACTGGCAAACAAATCAGTCCCAATCTCCAAGTCCTGACGAGGCTGTGTCCGCCATCGGTGACCCTGTCCCTCAGTTGCCGGATCACCCATGGTTCGGTCACCACCAACATCAGTCCCCCACCACTCTCTAGTCTCCCCCACATCTCCGTGCCCCTGTGTGGTTGTTGTGGTGTGTGGTATTCCGTGTTGTTGTGTGTGTTCGTGTCCATACATTCTCAACCCCACTTCTGCTACTATGATGTTTGCGTGGTTTAGTTGGGCCCTGAGTCTCACTGAGTTGTCCACTATACTCCGGTAGCCATACGGGTGCATAATAATTGTGCACGGTCCATAATCCCCACACCATGCCTTTAGGGTGCGAACTAGTTGCAACACCTTTTTCCCACATGTTCCCCCCCCCCCCCGCCAAAGGCCCAAGTACTCCTGGTGGGAGGAGGGAGGAGAGTACGGGTGGACAACCGTAAGCCGAGAACAAATGTTGACGGCAAAGATGTGGCTTCCAACATCAAGTTATTGTGGTTATCATTCCTTCCCACCAATCCAGAATCTTGAAGCTTGTATTGAAGCGGTTGTTTCCAATAAACATGGATAACCACCATTTTTCAGCAGTTTCTCCAATTTCATCTGTTTGTCGCCATTTTTCTGAGGTCACAGCCCATTTAGACCCACCCCCTGCGCCCCATCCACAGGGGGGTCTGCAGTTTAACTCTAGACATGAACCAACAACGTGGTGTGGGCGGGGGGGTCCGGGAGGGGGGGGCGGGGGGGGGGGGGGGGTTGGTTTTACCACTCAACCCTCGGTCCAACCCCCAGCCCAACCCCCTGCCCAAACCCATGCCCAGGCCCCGGATGGGGGCGAAACCCAGGCCACGGCCCCCCTTTGGGAGGACCCGACAGGCCCCAGCCCTGAGGTGTAGGGCAGCAAGAACAAGCAAGCACAAGGGATAGTGAAGTGGACAGAATAAATTGAAAACCGAGGAATTTTTGTGTGCCTGTGCATCTGTTCATAAACATGTTCATAAAACGGTCGCCGCGTTCATAAAACGAGTTCTGAATTATGAATCGAATTATGAACAGGAGATAATGTTTTCATAATTTGCATACCTGGCAAAAATGGCAATTTTTACAAAAAACCCCCGGTCCACAAAAAAAAAACTCACCTCGAGGGTGTTGACCCAGCCCCCCAAGTTTTGAACATAAATGGCCCATGGGTACCCTAGCAAGAGCAAAATGCGTTCATTTTTCATAAAACAAGTTATGATGAACAAAACTACCTTTCATACAGGTACCAAGGGATCTGTTGGAATATGGTATTGTTTTTCATTCGTCGTGTGCGCTGGGGCATCCACCTTCATGGGGGCCGCCTCAGGGGCCGCTTTGGGCTGGGGCTGGGGCCCTGCTTAGCCTCAGGCTTGGTGTCAGGCTTTGCGGGCTTAGGGGCCGGCTCAGCCGGCGGGTCAGCGTCCAGTTTGGGGTTAGGCTTCTTTTTGGCCTTGGCGGCCTTCTTCGCTGCAGCAGCAACCTTCTGCTGCTCCCAATGGGTCACTGTTGAAGCATGAGAGGCATACAACAGATGCCTCTCAACCCGCAACATCTCCTTTTCCCCTAGGTGTTCCACCCACACTCTTCTCCCCCCCCCCCCCCACAACCGAGGTCACAACCCCCGGGTAGACACCTTCGGTGTAGGGCACAAAACCTGTGCACCAAGCAGGGGGTCAGGTGACTCATCCCCCTCCAAAGAGGGGGGTTCCTCACGCCGCTTTTGCTGTTGCTGCTGCTGCTGCTTCCCCTTCACCTCCTTCCCCTTTCCACGGGGGAGTGCGTGGTCCGACTACGATGAGCTGCTGCCCAATTCGAAGGACTTGCGGTTGTCCGCGGGGCGCTTTTTGGGTTTGGTGGGTTTGGGGGGGGGGGGCAGGGCGGGGGGTTTGGGTTTCTCGGCGGGCGGGGGGGCTTTGCTAGGGAGGGGCTGCGGGGGCTGGGGGGGGGGGGGGTCAACCCACAGCTCGACAGCAGGATCTCCTCATCAGCACAGCCCTCCCACCCCAACTCACCCAAGCTAGCCCAGCATGGCGTATTCGCCGTCCAAGTGTCCGTTAGGCGCCGGGACCGTTCCCACTCGCGCAACCCGGACAGGATAGAGCACCCCCGTTGCGGGTTGAGGAGGAGCAGCTGGTACAGGGCGGACAGGGCGATGGTGTACTTGGCGGACTGCAGCCGGTAGCGGATGCGAACCCCCGGGCGACGTCCGCCGGGTTCACCTCCACGTCCAGGATCTGTGACAGTACCGTTCATAAAATGCATTCATAAAACGGGTTCATAAAACACGTTCATGGTTCATAAACGGGCAGTGCAGCGTCGCTAAATTATGAACGGCTAATTATGAACGAATTATGAACGAATGATGAACGCAAATACCTCAAAATCCGGCTCCAATCCAACGGTGCCCATGGCGCCTAGGGCGATCCGGAAATGCGCGGCTGCACTGGGAGGGGTGCCCTGGGGGGCACCCATAGGGGCTGCGGTGCTGTGTGTGGCCGGGGCTACCCAGCCAAGGGGCTTGATGGGGCAGGTGATGGTGAGGCCCTCAACAGCCCCCTCGTACAAGGCCTCCTGCCCAGGGTCATACACCCCCCCCAAAATGGCCACCCTGCGCTGGGCATTTCGCCGTCTTTTACGGCACCGCATCCGGAACAAGGGTGCGGGGGGGGGCTGGCGGCACACAGGGGGGGCATGGACATGGAAACCCCAGCCGGGAAAACCCCTGTCCCCCATCCCCGAACCAATTGGTGCCGGGGACTTGATGCAAGCTAAAGTTTTTACAGGCCCGCGCGGTGCTTTGATGCGGGGGTCCCATTGAGAACTGTGCTTCCTCCACTGGGAGGAAAAAAGGTGGGTGAAGTTGCAGCGCTCGGGGCGCAAATTGGAGTGCATCCCACAGTGGGAAGTGACTTACGCCACATCGAGCGCCGAAAAAGGGGGGGCATCGGGGGAGTACCCACTGTCCAGCGCTGCCTACACCCAGGGGAGGGTTAGCACATTGCGCTGGTTGGCGTGGCTTAGGCCCCATGCATGGCCAGCCTCCCCCCTCAACCACGGGGTCACAACCAAACCCCCCCCCCACCCCGTGCGTCCTCCACTGCCACCTCCACCATCTTGGCCTTCACCTCGATGTCCTCCTCGGGGTCCTCCTCTTTCACCCCCCTCCCCCCCGTTGCCTCCTTCTTCTTCTTCTTTTCCTCCTTCTTCTTCTCCTTCTTCCTCTTCTCCTCCTCCTCCTTCTTCTCCTTCCTCCTCCTCCTCCTCTCCTGCTCCGACGAGTCCGACAACTCCTCACCGAAGGAGTCGCCGGCGGGTGGGGATGCGGGGTGAGCGGCGGGGGGTCGCCCGGAGGAGTGGGGTTGCGTCGGGGCTTGAGGGGGAGGAGGAGCTTGAGGTGGAGGTGGGGGCGGAGCTTGGGCTTGAGCTTGAGCTTGAGCTGGAGCCTGGGCTGCCAGTCGCTGCTCCTGTGGACGTGGCAGAAGCTGTTCATAAATCGTTCATAAAACCGGTTCATAATTCATCGGTTCATAAATCAGTTCATAAATCATTTATGACGGCAGTTTCGGTTTTATGAACGCCGAATTATGAACGCAATATGAACGCAAACAACAGCAGACAGACAACATACCACTAGGGCGAGGGTAGCCTTCTGAATCTCCTCAAGGAGCTTCCTCAACTCGGCGGCGTCCATGGATGGGCGAAGAGTAATAAAGCTGAGGGGCTGCGGAGGGCCACAACCGATTGCCACGTGGGGTCCTCCTCGACATATGCAAGCAGGGGCGCAATCTGTTCCCAGGCCTAGAACGGGTTGTGGGCCTCCTCCCCGTCCGGTGCGTTGTGCACCCCCAACCGCACCCCACACCGGTTCCAGTACAGAATTTTTTGTACCTCCCCTACGACCTGAGGGGGATGATTTCCCAACCGGGCCTCCAGGAAGGCCACAGGCCACAAAAAGCCTTCCCATGGCCATGCAACAGTGCAAAATGCACAAAAATACCCAGTTTCTGGCTATGACCAGCAGCGGCCCGCCGGTGCATCTTGCCGCATCCAAACTTTTGCCGGTCACCCGATACCGACGATGATTGGTGGTGTCGGACTCGGTTGTCCTCCGAGCAGCGACGCCATTCCACCGCTTGGCCATATTGTCCCGCACGGCTTGATTGAAAATACTCCCCACTTGGGGAGCCATGCTAATGCCCAGCAGCCGCCGCAGCCACGGTTGGTCCCCCCCAAGGAGGACCGCTGCCGGCACCCAACCGTCGCACCAATACAATTTTTTGCAGTCAATAATGGACTGGAGGACCTGTGTTAACAAAAAGTGTTCATAATTTGTGTTCATAAAACGTGTTCACAATTCATAAATCGGCGGCACGGTGTTTTATGAACGGTAATTTCGAATTATGAACGGGCGAATTATGAACAACATATGAACACGAAAATGCAGACTACAAACCTGCAGCACCTGAGCCCAAATTTGGCCCAGGGCAACCATATCCTTGTCCCCCGTGACGGCCATGCCGGCGACCCATACGAAGGCGGGTGTTCTCGCCTTTACCCCATGGTTCAATAGACCAATCGATAGCTGCCACCAACAGCCACCGGCGCACGGGTACCCGTCACCCCGCACCACAAAGGTGAGGGGACGTGGTGTGTTGTTCTCGTCTGCAGCTGGCGGCGCCTACTGGCCGATCGCCATTCGCTGCCCTTCCCTTGGACCCTTTCCCTCCATAGGCAGTGGTGCCCATCGGCCTCTCACCACCCTTTGACCTTCCTCTTCCTCCTTGCCCCGACCTTCCCTCTCCACTTCCCTTTCCCTTCCCTTGGCCTTTCCCTCCATAGGCCGTGGTGCCCCTCAGCCTCTCACCACTCCTTCCCTTTCCATTCCTTTGATCGGTTGTGCCAACAGAGCCCCCGGACTTGCCCTGTTTCACTTCTCCGTGTCGAGTCCACGCAGAGGAAGGCAAATGCCTTCGCCGTTGGCCAGGTGCGTCCAAGCGGCCATCCCAAGCCGGCGGTGAGGTACCTCTCCCCAACGGCGGCTGGTGGGCCCTGGGATGTCCACTTGCGTGGTCGTTTCCCCAACGGGGGCACATAACAACCTTTCGCCTCCAAGCTCCCGTGCTCGGTCCTTCTTTTGGGGAGCGCAACAACAACCCCCTACCCTCTCCTTCGTGCCTTTGCTGCGCGTGTGGCGTCCCCTTAGCCACGCATGGCGCGCATGGGTGTGGGTTGTGGCGGGTGTTGACCGTTGTTGGGTAGGAGCGGGCGGCTCCACCCCATGGTGGGTGTTGGGCGGCGTAGTGGGTGTTGTGGATTGAGGGGCGAGAAAGGGCGGGTGCTGTGCGGGGGAGTAGGATGTAGCGAGTGTTGTGGGGTGCGCCAGTTGCCGTGGTTGGCCGCCCACTTCTTGGCGCGACTCCGTGGACCACCTCCACATAGGAGCGAGTTGTTGCTGGGTTGAGGTTGTTGCCCCGTGTTGGGTGGAGGTGTGATGGGCCCCTTGGTGGCATCCTGATCCCGGCTTGGTCCGGGCGCTTAACGATGTGGTGCGTCCCTTTTCTGGTTGAGTTGCTACGCCGGGGAAGATGTCTCTCCCCTGCTCGCTTCTTGGTGCTAGCACGCTGGGACTTACTACCGTGGTCACTCCCTTGAGAGCGCGGCCCCTGGTGGGCTTGCGTTGCCACATCGGGCATCTCGCCGAGGCCCCGTTGGACCCCCCGAGAAGAACTCGGTGCACGTGTTGACTTCATTCACTTTGTGTAGTTGGTGTTGGTCACCACCGTGCCGACGACGGGGGGTCGGCACATTCCACCGGGGGGGACAACGCAAGCGGAGCGGTCAATGACTTCCACGTTGCATCAAATTGGTCCCGTGTGGGGATGGGCCATGGGAAGGGCAGCCCGGTGCGAGCGGTGTAGGCGTCGCCCCGCCAGGTGATGTACCCAGACAACACACGGAAGCCGGACCGGGGTGCACCCAACTCCAAAAGGAGCCCTATTCGATAAGGTGCGGGAAAGAGCGCCTCCGCATACGCACGGATGGCCTGCACCTTCGTTTTGTGGACCGGGAGGGGAGCGTGGTCCATTGCCTGCGAGAAACGGGCCCGGATGAGGGGGGACGATGACATCCATTGGGCCAGTAGGTCGGAACACTTGCTGTCCCGAAGATTGGTGGCACCACTAAGCCGAACAACCATCATGTTCGGCTCCGTGAAGACAGAGTAAGGGTAAGACATAACAAAAACTGTGGACAAAGAAGCGTTCATAAAAGCTATTCATAATTCATTGTTCATATGTGACTCGTTCATTTATGAAAAATGACTTAGAACAATACTACTTTTCGTACGAGTACCAAGTGATGTACCTAGATGTACCTGTGAATCGGGAAAAGCTTCCCAGCCAACGGAAGAAGACACGTGGCACGGCATTCCCTAACTAATTGTGAGCATTTTGAATGCAAACAAGTGGGGGGAAATTAAGTGTGTTGCAAACTTTCGAGGCGGCAAAAAAAAATGGCCTAGGTTGCTAGATCCAACCAGAGGCTAAGTATGATGGGTTGGGGGGTCCAGAGGGGAGGGGGGTTCGTCCCTTGCCTCATAAGTAAACCCCCCCCTCGCACCATCACCGACAAAAACCACCTTTACACACCATTGCAGGGGCATTGCAGGGGTATTTGCTTGCCATTTTTCCACAGAATTTTCCAAAACTTCCCAGTTTTCACCCATTTCCATAATTTTTCTTCTAATTTTGCCCATTTCCGGGTAGTGTTCCCATGATGTTCCGGCAGGGGTAACTTCTGGTCCATGGAGGTGTTGCCATCCTATCCTACAATGTGCCGGAAATCACTGTTTGAAGTCCTCAAAGAGCTGCCCTCAGCATAGTGTCTGCAATGCTGTGTCCAGGTCCCAGATAACCTTCATTGGAATGTATCACACCCCATTGTAGGTGTGCATATACTCCATGACAACACAGACGTGACAAAAGAGGCAACCGCATGTACAGAGACCCATGTGTTCCATGTTAGCCAGTCATCTCCCAACAATTTTTCACGAACTTCCCCCATTTTCTCCATTTGCCCCATTTTTTTCTGAGGTCACAGCCCCCGGAATAGAGGGCTTTGCTCAATGGCCTCAACTGTCATGCACACAAATGGCAAAGATTGAGCAGCGCTAGGGAGCAAAATCTGCAACGGAAAACACAAAGGGAATCAAGCGCCTGGTTCTTTTGACACATCCTTGCCGCCTTCAAAACACTGGTTTTCGCAATGAGCGCCAGGACATCTCTTCTGCTTGGGGATGCAAGAATGCCACCCCATTCCCCCAACGTGCCCCAGACCCCCCAGCAGCTCTGTGGCTGGGCTGCACTGTGGAGCCGTTGAAGACTGAAACACAAGAAACAGATTCAAAAACACAGTGGCGGAGCACCGACGTGCACCTGTGGGCAGAGGATCGCAATATTCCCAGCGCTGGTCTGGATCTGTGGTGTAGCACCAAATGGAGGATTCTCCGTCAGGATTGCGGCAGTAGTTCGAGACCAGCCCTGCTGTCGGGTAGCTTGAAGACGTAGTGCTGTGGCCGTGGGGACTCTGGCTGTCCCATTGTTGGCAGAGGTTCCCACTGCGCGTCCGAGTCTGACAGCCTCGATAATCAGCACCGGCACCGCTGAGCGCTTCGTTGCAACCTACAAAAAGGGAACAAGCCATGGGTTGGGCGCGGAAGACAAGGCTTACCTCAGATGCATGAGAGCCGACTGCTGAGGGATGCGGATGGTACACAGCTGAGGTGACACTGGGGATGCATGGGATCAGCACCCTGGGGAGACACGCCAAATGGAGGTCCCATCGATGGGGTGAACCCCAGCAGTGAACGCTTGCAGACGCGCTGCTGTCGGCGCCTGCTCCACATCCCGGCTGGGGCCTACCTCCGCCAGCGCAGCACCGTGCAGCGCATGGGCTCTTGTTCGACCACTGGAGCGGTTCGGAAATCGTTAGAGCAATGGACTTGCAATTACTTCAGATAGTGGGAAGATTCTCAACGAAGAAATGTGAAAATGATTGAGGTGATGCTCATCCTATCCTCAAACGTGCGAAAATCATTCTTTCAGGTTCTCGAAGAGCTGCCCTCACCATAAGATCTGCAAAAACAGGCTTAAAAGGCCAATCTTTGATAGCTCTGGTTACTGCACAATGGAACAGCTGATAATGGTATTTGGCTGTAGAACCTCGTCTCACCAGCCCAGAAGCAGCAGCACCTGTTGTTGGTGTTGCACCGCACTGCGCAGTGCAATCCATTTCAGGGAACGCGCCTTCGGACTTCAGCCAGCATCCGCCTGCGGCTGTACCCGAGATGCAGTACCAGTAATCGCTCTTGGGATCGGGACATGCTGCTGATGCCACTGCATCCGCGCCCGTGCAGTCGTCAAAGGTTCTTGGACCTGTGTGCCCGGGCATGCGTGTACTTATGCGTGACAGATTTCCAGGGCACCGACCCAATCGCCATGGCCCAATGCTATGTGCATGTCAAGGGGCAAGGATACTGCCGCTCATTTGCAAAGGGCTCTCTCTAAAACCCTCCAGGCTTGTATGCATCAAAACTGGCAATTCAATCAGCACAATTTCTCATTCCCAGCGTGGCAACAGGTGGCGGGTTCAAGAACCAGAAATCACTGGCAATAAGCTTCCCAACAACATTGCTGCATCAATGTGGGGAAAAAGAGGAAGAATGTGAGTGGGGGGGGGTGACCTCATTAAAAAACAGACACATGCAAACCACAGGTAATGCACTCCACAGTCGGGCATAAATGCATCTTTATTCTCCATGCCAAACCTGGTTAAACCTCAAGACACACACTGTGTCTGAAACAGAAAACAGAACATCATGTCTGACTACAATGTGGGGGGGGGGGGGCGTTGCAACTTCCGTGAACTGAAGGGTTCTCAATCTTGGTGGTGCAAAGGAGCCCCCTGCCGAGACCCCTTGTTGCCACAGCTGGAATTTTGGCTCTGACATTTAGCTCGATGTGGTTCTTCCCATTTTGGTCCCAATATTCGCATCCAAATTTTGTTGTTCAATTAGTGATAGGGGTAAGGGAGACTTTACGCCAATTTCGGTATGATTGGTCACCTGTGGTGAGAAATAAAATACCTTAACTTTGTGAATGCACTGTTTCATATATGGGCTGAGAAAAGGTTTGCCGGGAAAGCTTGAGTGGGGGCTTGGGCCCCATCGTTGTACAGTAGCCTTTTGGGCGGGGGCACACCAGGTAAACCCCCCTTACCGTTTTTTACGATAAATTGGCGAAAGCACTACTGGTGCCATAGTGTTTGCTATGGTGCCACAGCAGTGTCAGGCGTAAGTTTTGTATTATTTTTGTTGTAGGTCGCGTGCACCTTTTTTTTTTGCGTACGTACCCACAGCATTTTCATTTTTTTTTCCACACATGATGGATCCCAAAAAAAAAGTACGCAATTGCTTCTTTTTTTTTTGCGACCTGCATCCAAGAAAAAGGGCAAAGGAGCTACAGCCAAAAATATACACTTTTTTATACATGACCTACATCCAAAACAAAAGTACACACCCATAAAAAAAAGTGCATGCGTGTCAGATCCGCTACCACGCCATTGTGGGATCATCGTAGCACTGGACAGCTCTGAACCTTGATTCCGAGAGGTTATCTCGAGTACTGTGAAGTGAGTGGGCTACGCCGGCTCATCTTAGTTTGAAAAAAAAACAGTGCATGTGACCTACAACAAAAGACAAAAATTAACGCAGCCAACTTTTCTCTCATTTTAGAGGGCCATGCTGCCATTTTGAATACTCCTCGCCGTGGGGATGCCGAGACAGCAGGGGATTCCTTTTCGGGGGGTTCCCCCGCAGATCGGCTACATCACCCTTGCCGTCTGGGGTCCCCAACGCTTTGGACAGTACGTTAGCGCGCCGGGCAAAGTTTTCCGACGCTTTGGTTTGGCCCCTCAAGTTGGGGCCAAGGACTCCCACTCTTCGTTGTGGCCACTTGAGTGGTCCGTCACGCGCAAGAGGGGGATTCTTTGATTTTGAGGTGGGTGGCCATGATGGGGCCAACAAGGGTAGGGTGCATGTGGTCGTCCAATTTGTTGGGTGAAAAAATGGGAAGTTATTTGATTGCCAACAGTCATACAATGTGCCTGTGCTTAGGGTTCCTGGGCTGGAGGAGGGAGTGATGTTTGGGGGTAAACCATTGTGATAGATGGCCGGAACATTCATTTGGATGTTGGGCGCACCAGGTGTGCGTACCCTCTAGGGCCAGGGACAAAATTTGTAGTGGCTCACAAGTGGGCAGATTGGTTAATTAACCCTTACCGTCTCGGGGGCAAGAAGCCATGGTCTTGTGTTCTCGTCTGCAGCTGGCGGCGCCCACTGGCCGATCGCCATTCGCTGCCCTTCCCTTCCCTTTCCTTCAGTGAAGGTCCACCAAGCCGCTGTTTTGGTCCGCCGTTTCCGGATGTGGGGGGGGGGGATGGGAAAACATGTGGGAAAAAAGGTGTTGCAACTGGTTCGCACCGTACAGGCTTGCAGACGCGCTGCTGCTGGCGCCGCCGAGGACTGCAGTGCCTGCTCCACATGCTGGCCGGGGCCTACCTCCGCCAGCGCAGGGACAAAATCAGAAGTGGCTACATCACCCCTGCCTTCTCGGGAAGCCACAATTGGGCGGAAGTGCTACGTAACCCCTACGTTCTTGGGGGTCTCCAGGAAAGGGGACAAAATCAGAAGTGGCTGTTTAACCCCTGCGTTCTCAGGGATCCCCAGAAAAGGGGATGGAATCAAAAGTGGCTACATCACCCAGTTGGGGGGAAGTGCGACATAACCCCTTCGTGCTTGAGGGCCTAGGAAAGGGGAAAAAATCAGAAGTGGCTCTGTGACCCCTGCCTTCTTGGGGGGCCAGGAGTGGTTGGTTGGGGGCCCAGGAGTGGGTGGAACTGCTACGTAACCCCTGTACTCTGGGGTGTTCCCAGGAAAGGGGACAAAATCAGAAGGCTCCGTAACCCCTGCCTTCTCGGGGGCCAGAAGTGGGCGAAACTGCAGCGTAACCCCTGCGTTCTTGGGGGTCCCCGAAAAAGGGGACCCCCGAGAACTCTGGACAGGAATGGTCTGCGGCGGGCCGCTTGAGAATGCCCTGAGGGGTGGTCCTTAAGGGCAATCCTTAACAAACTAGTTCTGGTTCCTTAATTACCGCCCTGAGGGGTGGTGCTTTGGTGAACTTAACCCACTTTCACCCGTTCTTGTCCTCTGGAGGTGGAGATTGGGGAACCACCTAACAACTATTCACAACACAACGGTCACTATGTGCGTCTTCATGCAGTGCACACGAAGAACACTCTTGTTAGAGCAATATTGGGTGTTGTTCCGTCAAATGTTGAGACTTCAGTGTTGCTCTTGCAAGGGAGAAGGGTGGTAGACTCTCCCTTCCTCTGACCTAGCAACTAACCTCTTGCACAATAGTGGTTTGGGTCATGGTTCGCGTGTGGCACGATAGGTTGGTGCGGGGCGCCCCGTTGGTTCCCTTGGCCTAGGTAGCACGGGGAAGGGGAGTGATAGGGCAGGCAGATTGGTTGCCTACCATCCAGCATTTTGCTGCATCTACGCAAAGCTACTTGAGGTCAAAGTGCTTGGAACGGAGAACCCAAACTTAAAATCACGTGGAGCACCAACACGCACCTGTTGGAGAGGGAAAGGGGTCGCAATATTCCCAGCGCTGGTCTGGATCTGTGGTGTAGCACCAAATGGAGGATTCTCCGTCAGGGTTGCGGCAGTAGTTCGAGACCAGCCCTGCTGTCGGGTAGCTTGAAGACGTAGTGCTGTGGCCGTGGGGACTCTGGCTGTCCCATTGTTGGCAGAGGTGCCCACTACGCGTCCGAGTCTGACAGCCTCGATAATCAGCACCGGCACCACTGAGCGCTTCGTTGCACACTGCAACAAAAGCCAAATTGATTCACAACTCACGGTCGGGAGAAGGGTTGCTATCGGCACCGGTGGTGAGAGCAATTGCCACGTAATCATGGCATCTTCTTCGGGTCTTTGTGACCTCGTTCCTAACATGGCTTAAGGTGTGGCCATTGCACGCTCAAACCAATGGAGGCACCACCAATTGATTTATTTTGACTTGACATGACGGCGATCATCGCGCACGTTGTGGTCATTTGCGCCAAGGTACGGTGCGCGTGCGCCATTTTGGCTATCATACTCGCTCACGTGCAATGGAACTGCAAATGCAAGCGTAGTCAAGCGCGCCCGCACATGGGGCATCGACACTTTGCATTCTTGCAACATCGGAGCAGGTCGGGCTTGATCACACACAAGCCAAGCACAACTACTTTGGATCCCCAAAGAAATGGTATATGGTTTGCATGTTGTTCAGTTTGAACCAACAATGGCATTCACTACCGTGCTTGGTTTACCCGAACAACACCAACAAGGTGGAGTTTGACTACCTTCGAACAAAAGTTGAAAACAACATCCGCACCAACCCGAAGCAAATGAGCGAAGGCTCAATCACATGGTGCTTAGGACCAATGCGACATCATGACTATAGGCGGATCGGTTGACTTGTCAAATAGCGTTTTCGCCCTAACTCTCTAACCAATTTGCAATTGATGGGCCCACATAATGCCCACGATACCCTCCCACTTTTTGCCTTGGATGGATACTAGAATTGTATGTAGCACGCCCACATTTGAGCCTGAAGTTAATTTTTGCAATCAATTAGCAATGTGAAAATAGCGATCAAAGCGAAGTGGACCAGTAAACCCTACGACCCACATTGCCGCAAACTCTAGGCCCAATATTGCACAGCTTGTCACTTGTCGAAACCTTCACTTCTTCTACCTTTCATCACCTTGTCTCTCTCTTCGATTAGCACCACATTGCAAATGTCCCTCTCCTTGGTCTCTGGTAGGCGCGTACAACGAAGATGGGGAGGATACACGAGAGATTTCATGCGTCGACACCGCTGTGGGTCTTTGGGGTGACCGGGACTTTGGATCCAAGTCTATCATGTGCCCAAGTGGTTGTCAATCCTTAGCGGACCGAGTGTGGGGCGTGGGGCCTTTCACCAGCGGCTCGGGTATTTGCGGTGCTGCCATCTTTATTGGCGCGATTTCAAATCTCGGTGGCCCCGTGGTTGTGAGGTGGGCACCGGGCCAAAAAAATTACTTGGGAGGTTCCCGTCATGGAGTGCAGACAATCCCATGGCTACGGTGGTGGTACGCCTCGTTTGATTGCATAGGTGCTCCCGTGCATCCCATCAGGGCGCCTTTTTCTTTTGTTGGTTTGGTTTTTTGGTGTGGACGATGTGAGCCCACTCTTCGAGTCACCGTGGTGTTGCATGTGCCAACAATAGAAGTCATATGACCACACGAACGAGCTTCCACTGGGGATTTGGCGCAAAAATGTTTTGGCGGTCGGAGCGTTGTCACGGCAGCACGAAAGTGCATCCTTCGTTTGCTTTGCATTACTTTGAACACGAACGGACACCACACACCTTTGAACACGAACACAAACCATACACCACAACTCACTTTGCACCGAGACGATGTGATTCTGAATTAAGGCGAATCGGAGCCAAACCAAGTTGAACACCGGCGGTTGGAAACCTTGTTTGGAAAGCTCCGGCACAACATCGTTCACATTCAAATCGGGTACAAGGGCAAGGCGGGGGCTAAGAACGAGGCGAAATGGCCACGTAAGGTGACAACGACAAACAAATGACGGGGGACAAGAGGATAAGGTCGCCCACATTGTTTTCATAAAGTATGAAATTGGAAACTTTGCATTAAAAGTTGACTCGCGGTCCATGTCGAGTTTCTTCCGTGGTCTGCATCACACGGACTCGGAATCGAAGATGTCGACCACACCCCATGTACGGCCCCTAGCTTGGAGTCCGTGCTGGACGTTGCACAAGTCGGTTTTGTCGCCTTTGCTAAATTAGACAAATCTCAATATTGGACAGATGACGTAATGAGGCGCGCCCTTGGCTCAACACGAGCTAGCCCCTTCACTAGCAAGTAACCCATGCACAAACGGGCATCGGGGAGGTTTGTGGGGTCCAATCTACGGACGGGGAATAACATGGTTCCTTGAAAGGAAAACTTATGGTACCAAGTTGCGTTGGGACATGCCGCGGTCACATCCCGCGTGGGCACATAAGAGGTACCGGTAATCTTACTAATGCATGAATGTGTTGCGCGTCGCTTCACTAGGTTGTGTCACTAAGGTGTCGCTATTCTTCTTTCTTATGACACATGTCCCCAACTCATCGGAGGATCATGGAACAAACCACCAAAAAGTCCACGGGCACTCCCTTGGACCGCCTTCGGAGGTCATGAAACGCGCGCCGCGGATTCCTTTATTTGCCATGCATGTTCCATGCATTGATAAGCATTGAAGTGAGACTTGTGAACGTGTGTGCGCGCAAAAGTGCGCGGAACCCATCTACAAAATTATACTCGGTTGATAGGGTGCATTCGCATGCATGTATGCATCATGCACCTGCATTTTTGCCCATCACGAAGGAGATAAGGAGCGAAAACCATAGCAACGCAAATCTCAAGCAATCGGACATTTTGGGCGAAATTCTATAATTGAGAGCAACTTGCACGAGGGGCACAACGGTTACTGCCTTTCTTTTGGTTTGATAAAATCTCGAAATGCCACCTATCGGGCATAGGGGAAATAAGTGTGAAAGGTTCCACACATGCGGAATCAGAAAATGACGGGACATCTTTGTGAGGAGCCTAGAGTTGTCCGACGCGAAGCCACAAATGAAAATTACGCGTACCATGGCCACAACGCAAAAAGAGCGTTCCCTTACCAGACACGATGGAAATTTCCCATACTTTTTGTTGCATCAAATGCAAAATTATAAACAGTCTACCAGACATCAGGGGCGCTGATATGGAAAGTATCACATAAATTATCACGGCTGTCACAATTAGATCGTTTGTTCCACCCGCGACTTACCGGCGATGACGGTACCAGCGGCCGCGTTCAAATTTTGCGGATTTCTCTTCACTGCCGCAAAGTTTTTTTTTGGACGCATGGACAGCTTTGCGAGTGAGGAGCTGAATTTGTGGCGACCAACCGATTTAACTGTCTGAAGGAGACATATAAGGCCTCAAATTTTCAACATGAACGACTGGACACTTTGTTCGAAAATTGAGAAAATCTTAGCGCCGCCGGCACAACACGCAGCTGCCCTCAGCAGGGACTGAACTAGGGAGCAGCCGGTTGGGTCGCATCGCTTAGACCAATGGACTACCACTGGATTGGACTCTAAAGTGGCACTTGCACCGAATGAAGGTCGTTGTCTGCATTGGCACATTTTCTCCTCAAGTGGAATTATCGTGTTATTGTGGTCCACAGTTTCTTGGATTTGTGAGTGATCCGAAGAAGCTTTGGGGTAAAGAAAACTTAAAGATCATCATTCGAGAAGAGGTGTCTTCCCAATCCAAGATGAAAAATGTGGGTAATGTGGCTCACGTGTGCGCATTGTTTGTCGAACAGCTTCACAATACTTGTTAACAACATTCAAACTTCACTGTTGCATGTGTGCCGTGATGGCAAAGATCAAGGTAGATTTTGGTGTTTTTGACAAGGCACCCAAAAGAAGCATAGGATGACTAGAATGCCAAATTTAGATTTAGTACGTAATTTAGGGTGCGTGCTATCATTTTGGCCCAACAACATGAAGAAACATCTTTTGTTGGGGTTACATGAAACAAGGTAATATTTTGTAGGATGGTGTAGATACTTACGTCTACCGGAACAACTAGCTGTGTTACTTGCGTCTAATGGCGCTTATAATGTTCCGGTAGATGTATAAATTTCTACTTACGTCTAGCCAAATAAGTGTTACATCTAGCGGAATATTATAACCATACCGAATTTAACATTATAATGCACCGCTAGATGTATCGCGACGTACATTCTTCAAGATAGTCTCCTTCCAAATCAAAGCATAAGTAGCAAAGAGCGGCTGCAGACAAAGATAGTCAAATGTTTCTACAGTACAAATGAGTTTTGAAAAAATTTTACATGCAAAAATGAAAGCATTGCGGTCAGATAGCCCGAAATCACCATTTGATGTGCACTGTATTGTGTGTAGTCGAGTTGGTTAGGAATCCGGTGCAAGTAGGTTGCGCCAAACACAGGATACGGCTTGGCGAACTTGGCCATGCAACTGAATTCACAAACAGTTACAAACTAAAATCACAATAAGGAGATCAAATTTTATGATATCCAAGATCTGAGGTGGGAGGAGTGGGACAGACAGATGATATGGCTTGGCGAATGTGGCCATGCAACTGAATTCACAAACAGTTAGAGACTAGAAGCACTGTAAATAGATGAAACTTCAGAGTATCTAGGATCCGGCTTAACCTTAAAAAGGGGTGGGGAGGGCATGAACTGCATACTTTATTTTGCGATATACCCCCGTGAAAGAAGATGTCACCAATCCTTAGAGAGGTAACGGTGAACATTATGGGCAACCACACCAAGGCATGTCAATCACCACCCGTTTTTTTTATGCATGGCGGCATACCGCCCAAACAATGCTGAATCACATCAATGTTCCCCGAAGGCGGCTGTTTTATGTACATTATATAGACCTGGGGGCTTTTGTTGATGTGTTGGTGTGTCTGTGCTGCTATTGTGGTGCTTGGGGTGGTTGGCTGGGGGGGGAGGGCCGCTGTGGCTGCGGTTCCTTTGTTTATCTGTGTCCTAGAGAGGGTTTTGATCGTATAGAGGGTTGTGGGTTTGGCCGTTTGCTACTTCGGGGGGGAGGGAGGCTGTTGTGTTGGGGGTAGAAGGATTGTGTGCTTGGCCTCGTGATTAATTTTTGGTGTTTTCCGGATACGCTGCAGTGGGGTTTCAAAAAGGGGATAGCTATGGTGGATTGATTGCAGAAATTTTGTTTGAACCTCTCAGTCACCACTCTTAACTTCTTAAAATGCTTCTTTTACGTTTTACATTATTTAAGCTTTTTGGGTTGCATTTTTTGAAAGATTTTTTTTCTTTTTTTTTTGTTCACCCTGCTTGGATAATAAATTTTGATGTTGTGCTCCATGGCTCAAAGTACACCACCCGCCATAGATACGACGATAAGCTCCTCTCCAAGCTTATTACATCCACCCCATGCAGCCACTTGTGATATGTCTTTTCCATAATAAAAATACCGATGACCATCAATGAAAATATCAATTAAAATCAATGACAATATCAATAAAAACCAATGAAAATATCAATGACAACCAAAGAAAATATCAATGAAAATCAATGTAAATACCAATGAAAATCAGTGAAATTATCAATGAACGCCGCAATGAACGCTCACTTGCCTGTGGTCAAGCCGCTTTGAATTATGCTCGCCCGGGGCGTTACCCCAATGCATCCATAAATGTAAACATCAATGAAAATCAATGAGAATATCAATGAAAATCGATGAAAATATCCATGAAAAAAAACTTTACTTTTTGATAGCCGCTAGTATCCTGGGTGAACTCAAAGTATCTTAGCGCCTTAACCTTGGCATGGTATGTATCCTGGCTTTGCATTACCTTGTGACACTCCTTGTCATCTTGCTGTGTTGCAATGGCGGGTGCCTCGACTTCTGTATGCCTTGGCTTCTGAGGTTTATACATTACTTGAGGGAGCGCGTAGCACATCACTAATACATGATGCTTCACATTGTTTACCAGCTTAGAAAAGAGTTCACCATGCCTGCAAAAGAAAACCAAGAATCACAACCCCGTCGGTCCGTTAGTGCATGTGTAACAGCATGGCATGGTAAGATCAAAGCTAGGGTGTGTACCCCTAATCACACCCCACAAGCATTGCAGCAGTGAAATGGGGTCCATATCCTGTGGTCCCGGGCATAAAACCACCCCCAAATGGGGGATAAAACCACCCTTAAAACCACCCCGGGTGGTTTTATTCCCACTTTTATGGGGGATAAAACCACCCCTTTTGGGGGATAAAACCACCCCTTTGGGGGGATATAACCACCCCTTATGGGGGATAAAACCACCCCCCCTTGTTAAAACCACCCCCTTCGGGGGGATAAAACCACCCCAAGGTGGTTTTATGCCACCAAAGCATAAAATGACACAACAGGGCAAAACAAAGCAAAACAATCTAAACCAAAGAAATCTGAAGAGTGCAATGTGCGAAACGATACTTATATGGCTTGATAGCATGATATCCACACACTTACAAACCCCTCCATAACAAAAACCTCCTGGAGCCGGGTCATCCCTGTCATACCAGGTTCTGACTGAGCAGCAACAATTCCACAACTTTGCCTCAGGGCACGGAAAGCCTGCAGGCCCTAAGCCGATGCTTATTCCATCAATGAATTGGTATCGGACGAAGATTCAGGCCTTCTGTGCAGTAGCCCCCTCCAGGGCCAGCCCTCTGCATTAGCCCCCCCCCCCCGCCCCCCCCCCAACTCCATACAAGTCTTTCATGTGTCTTCCACTGTGCTCGTTGTGTGTGGTCACCAGGACTTCTTCCTTTGTGCTTGAGCAGGACGTGTGAACAGCTTGCGGAATAATAATACAGATGCTTTGCCAACCAGCGACACAAACAAAAATCCCTCCCTGGCACCTGGATGATCCCTGATTCCCTCATCCTTGATCCCTGACTCATGACACATTCTCTGGAAGTAAAGCAGGGTGCAGAACGGGGTGCGTTGACAAATGAACACCCAAGGAGTGAATCTCAGTTGACTAGGCTGTAGTGTGCCTTCCAACGTGCATGGGATGATCTACTGTTCAACTGGCTGAGATGTGAAACTCTTCTTCCTGTGATAAACCATCCTGAATTCCTGTCTCTACTGCCCCTTGGGGCCAGATGACCTTCAGTAACACAAGTAACACAGACACGGCACAGAAAAATTTCATGTCTGCAACATCCCTGACCTGTTGAAGTCCAAAAATGTGTGGAACCCGAGGGCAGGGGGCAAGAAGGCGGGGGTGGCCCAGGCAAGAGGGCAGGAGAGGAACTTACAGGTTTATATTTTTATATCCCACCCTGCTCTCTCGGACCCCTTGAGTGCCTGGGCGTCCTCTCCTCTCCCCCCAGGTGGGCAAGAAGGTGAAACCTGCCTGCCCAGGCACCCAGCCATCAAACAGCACCTGTTTAACTAAGAAAGGATGGTTCGCCAAAAATGAAAAAATAAACTTGCAAAGCGGTGCTGTCAGTGGCCCCCTGTGTTTAACTGACTTTTGTTTGTTTCTTGTTGGGGCTGGTTGCTTCGGGGAAGGGGTCGAGAGCAGGGGGGAGGGGTTTAAGGGGTATGTGCGCCTGTCAGTGACTGATAGGGGGGACCCGTAGCAACACACATGAAATGATGTCCTGCACACCTGAATAGCCGTCCTACATCCACCACAACCATGGAAAACCCAATATCCACTGGTAAAAAAAGTTGTGTGAGCATTCGACTGCGGAACCAGGGGGCGGTTCTTGCACAAGGCGGTTCCTAGGCACGGGGGGGGGGGGGTAGTACACAGCAAAGCAAAGCAAAACAATCTAAAGCAAAGCAGGCTGAAGAGTGCACTGTGTGTCTGTCTGTCTTCCGGGACTGAGTTTCCTGGTTCACATTGAGATCGGCCAACCCCCCCCCCCTGGCCAATAAGGGGATAAAATCACCAGAAATGGGGGATAAAACCACCCCAAAGGAGTGATAAAACCCCCCCAATGACCAAATCGGGGGATAAAACCACCCCTATGGGGGGATAAACCCACCCCTGCAAAAGGGGGGATAAAACCACCCCCAGGTGGCATAAAACCACCCCAGGGGTCAAAAATGGCCAAAAAGGGGGTTGGGGGTGGTTTTATCCCCCATTTGGGGGTGGTTTTATACCCACGACCACATATCCTGGGGGCAGTTGGCTATAGAAAGAATGGGGAACTCTAAGGCACGCGACATGATGTAATTCTTTTGGAGACGCACTATCGTACCATTGCTCTGTGTATTCACCCATGACCGTGTGCATGCCTTCCAAAAAGCAAGCGCCCATTTTTGGCATTGTATCAGCCGCTTGTGCACAGTGGTGCCGTGCTTGGTGTTGCACAAAAGGCAGATTGCAACATTATGATCCTATAGTGCGCCACATCCATCCCACCGCTCACGTCTCCCAACAGTGCGTTCCTGAAAATAGGCCATAGTATCTCCTCTCTATGACCCATTTTCTAGCTGGAGTAGGTACTGGACCCGCATTGACAGCAATATCACCTCCATTCGCTCTTCCTTGGTTTCGGCCTTAGCTCTGTCCGTGTGACTTGGGACCCACATCGACCGGAGGGGTTTGTTCCGTGTTTCCTCCTGGATGGTGGATGGTGAGTCGTAAATCCATATCAGAACACTCCTTGTGGGGAGGTTGTAAAGTGTGGTCCCCACACTCAGTTGTGCAAACCCATCCGAGTTTGTCGCCAAAAGCAGTGTATGTTTCACATATTCCTAAAGTTGGTAAAGAAGTTGGAGGGTCTAGTGTAAATGATTATTGTGATTATTGAGATGACATCAATTCAATATGAATCAACACGATACATCAGCAAATGTCATGGCCGGCAGGGACACAAAAACCTATCACATCACAGGGGCTGTGCTTGAAGCGCAGGTTCAGGCCCAATTGTGTTTTCAAAAAAGACCTCTGCATAGCACCGGCAGAATTAAAACACCAAATGGGCACATGGCAAAAATGGGACAGATAAACACAATACCAACAACTGCGCATGTCATTTGCAGTATGCAGACGGGCAGGAGCAGAGGTTTCAAGTGCCTGCATCCACTAAATTGGGAATTAGGGGCTCGTAATCTTCTTTTAGGGCGTCCACAGAGCCCTGCATACCACAAATTGGGAAAGTTTTGGTGCCAAGCAGGTACACACAAAGGATGGGGGGGCGCATGCTTGGGCACAAGCACCAGCTGCGCCTGTGAAATCAAACAAGAATTTCTCGCTCTTCAACAAGAATTCCCCTCTTCAAGGTGCCCCTCCTCCCGCACTGTTGACAAACAGGGGACCTTCACTTTAGCAAGAGGGCAAGCAATGGGCCAGTAAAAGAGATACCAAGGAGGGTGAGACCAAAATAAGGTGAGCTCAGCGAAGGTGTAGGTGGAACCTTTGATACACTAATCTTGTTTGTCACAGCCACCAAGAGAGCTACTGGATTGCAAACACCCAAAGGCACATAACTTCAAAAGGTGTGGGAATGAAGGACAATGAAAATAGGTGTGAGAAAACACACTGTCAGAGTGTTGTCTGCATACAGCACGGCATCAAGAAAGTGTTGTGGGTGACAAAGCCGCTTGCAATAACAACAATAAAAATAACAAAAGGGGGGGAAGGGGGGTACCCTGGTGCTACCAATTTCAGGATGTGGGTACAGGGGCCCCCGTATGCGAGGTGTGTGTGGGGGGGGGGGGGGGTCAGCAAAGGTGGAGGTGAAACTTTTGGTGGACTTACCCTGTTTAACACAGCCACTTACCAAGAGCTACTGGACAGCAACCACTCAAAGGCACATAATTTCAAAAGGGAGGATGCAAATTAGTGTCTGAAAAATGCACTGGCCAAGCGCACTGTTAGAGCAAGAACCTATTGCATATCTGCTTTTGATGTGGGTGGGTGGGTGGGTGGGTGGGTGGGTGGGGGGATGTTCAACCATTTGGGCTGGGTCAAATACCAAAAAAAAAAACGAAAGCAGGAGTGGTCAGAGGGCTGATGAGAAGTGGGGCAATGGTCCCAAGGGAAAAGAAAATCATATCCATATAAAGCAGGAGAGGGAGTGGATGAGGGCATCCACCAGGTACGCCACAAAAAAACTCTCCTTTGACTTTCCCAAGTTCTTCTGCTGCATCAACCCAAAGGGCTGCCAGCAATTTGTTAATGGGGTGGGGTACACTGTCCTTCAGGACCCTGTCCCAAAGGCTGAATATGCCACAGCCTTTGGCAAGGTCCTGAGGTTGCTTTCCGTGGGGAACCTCTCAAGCACCTTCGATTTTGTTTTTTACACCACAAGTGTGAGAGATCCCTCTCTTCCCCGCTGATATATTGCAGAAAGTGAAAATGAACAGAAAGTGTGCATTGGGGGTGGGGGGGGGGGCACTTCTAAATTTTGGAGAGGCTACCCCCAAAATAAAGGAGTTGTGGTCCATGCTACCTGGCAGTGTGACTGTGAACAGAGTGGACAGGGGCTCACTACTGGACCCTCTGCTGTTACATGCTTCTCTGTTGCATGCTCCTCGAACATTTTCACCATCTCCGGATCTCCAACAAATACCGACAAATACAAACCCTGGCAGGCAGAACCAGGATTCGGATGTTGTCAAAGAGTTTGTGGTAGTTGTGTCAACAGGAAAAGCCTTTGTCCTCCAACCTTGCATGCAGTTTCTCTGCTAGTGCGGCATTAAAGAATTCCTCTATGTTGACCCCTCGGAAGTTGGCAGACAAAGCCGTACAACCCCCCACTCCCCCCAGTCAAACACAGCTCCTCTGCCCCAACCGCTGGTCCAAATCAAATCCAGGAGGGCACTGGCCTTGTAAGATCCAAGACGCTGATTCGCAAGGGGTCATATCCAGGGGGTAAAGGGGATCGTGGTGAAGCAGGGCAGCGCTCTGGGGGCGAAAGCCACAATCACTACAACCAGTGCGACTGGGATAGAACGAATGGTGTGTGAATTGTGCAACATCGGATGACGGAGTCGTCCATTTCCCACCAGAAGGTCGGCTTCCTCATGTTCCTATGGAACGTCGCTTAGCAGCCCTCTTGAACTCATCCCATCCTTTAGCACTCACTTCCTATCTTGTCTGTTGCTGCCAGGCAATCCAGGGAGACTGCCCATCCCATGTCCACATGTACCTTGATATGGCTGAACATGATAACTTTGACATCACAACACCAAACACCAGGACGGTTGTTGCTAAGAGCGAGCAATGTGGGGCCAGCTGCAGGGCTTTGCTTGAGCGGAGGGGGGTATGGGGGAAGGGGGTCCAGGGAGGAGCCCTTCTCGGCTGGAATGAAAATTACAGCAAAACCCTGGCCAGCCCCACCCCCCTCGCGCTCCAGCACAAACCTTCGAGCCCCCAACACTCAGCCACACTCAATTGCAGAAACCCCAACCCCCGAAAGTGCTTGCAAAGGTTGCGTGACTAGACTCTGGCCCATCAGGTGGATGTTGCCAATAGAAGGTCCCAATCCCCTACCTGGCGCGTAGACATTCCAAAATGCTGACCTGTCTGCAACACAGCAGAGATGAGCACCATGCCACATAAAAACAATGATCCAGAAACGCGCGAAATATTAACAATATATCATCCATAACATTCATATCATCCTGGCAAAACTGCCACGTATCGGAGTCAGCACACGCAGAATGTGTTGCACCGAGACTTGCACGGCTGAAACATCTGGGCGTATGTACATTGATACTTGACCCGCACAATCCACCTTTGAATTGCAGGGGCAAACGGGGCAAAATCACAGCCCAAGAAGATCTTTCCAGTGCAAAATCCTGACTGTTGTCAGAATAGTTGTCGTAGAATTAGTTGAAGGGGGAATGGCAGTGCCCCCATCCACCCAGGACACTTGAGGGGCATGGTGTGTTAGGGTGAGGACGAGGCAACATGCAATATTGTGTATCAGTCAGGAAAGTGCAACATGCATGGTGTGTTGAGTGAGGGCAGTGGAAAATGCAGTGGTATGTTGGGGTGAGGACAACTGAACAGGCAGTGGAAGCATGCAGTCGGAGCACGCAGTGGTGCATCAGGGTGAGGACAATGAAACATTCAGTGGAAACAGGCAGTTGTGAGGGCAGGTAAATGCAGTGGCATGTTTGGGTAAAGAACTGAGAAGCATAGGTCTGCTGCCTGACCCTACAGGATCTGCACTATGCACTGCAATTGCGCCTCAAGCAGAGGATCGGCCAAATGTCTGGGCGATTTCTTTGATGGCCCTTGCCATTGCATACCACGTTGGCAGGACTGGAACACCAAACACTGAAGCACATGCCAGTGCTATATGTGATGGCTTGTCCGGTGCAGCGTGGTCACATGGATTAGGGTACTGCAACACCATCCTGAGCCCTAAGCTCTGCTTCGTTGCAGCCTGATTCCAACAAATCAATGCAAAACGTTTGGAGTCTTGGGACTGAAGAAACAGGTGTGTGCAATGTGAAAAAAGACACATGTGGGGCACATTCATGCGGGGGTGCACCATGCCAGCAGACACACAGAATTTGTTAGGAAAATGTGTGTGTGCTCACCCACACCCACACACACCCACACTCACTCACCCACTCCCATCCAACCAGGGCCGTGCTGCTTGCCGAGCTCCATATGACAGAGGCTGGGCACCCACCTTCAGCGGGTGTACTAACAGGGTTGTGCATTTGCCTGCCCTGGCCCCCAGCAAAAATGCAACCCCACTGGGCTGCCCCATTAGCACTGGGGGCTGCTGGGAGTGGAGGGGCGGCTTGCTATGGAGGCACAGCCCTCTGCCTATAACGGTGGCCCCCCACGCTATGCGTAGGGGTGCAATCCTACAGGTTGCTACTAAGGGTCTGTCTGTTCGTGGTACATACCCCCTGTGTTTACCCCAAAAAACCCCCTGTGTTTACCAGAAAAAAAACCCGCTTTTGTACCAACCCCCCCCAAAAATTACCAAAAACCCCATTTTTGTACAAAAAAACCTCCATTTTTGTACCACCCCCCCCCAAAATTCTTACCCCCCTGTGTTTTTACCAGAAAACCCTCCACCAGAGAAAAAAATTTACCACAAAAAACCCCAAATCTTACCAGACAAAACCCAATATTACCAAAAAACACCCCGACCAACAATCTCATCAACCCCCCCCCTCCCAATGCTTACCCCCGCCCGTTTCTTACCAACCGCCCCCCATTCCTCCGAAAAAAATCCCCACACCTGACCAAACAAACCCACCTGTTTGGACGACCCTGCCACACCTTGCACCCACACATAGTTGACAACAAATAAAAGGCACCGAAACGCATAAAAGAAGTCCACATAGATAGTGGTCACCGAGCACTTGTTGTTGGACCTAGGTGTATGCACACCGGTGGATCCCTTGTGTTCTAGGCACTCAGTGCACCCGTACTCACTCGGCTGCACCACACAACCAGACTGTGTGAGTCCATATCCCCAACTCAAGGGGCCACTCAAAATTGTAATTTGTTTGCCGAGGGGGTGGGGTGGGCTGGGGAGGGGGGCAAAAACAGTCATGGGTGGGAATTTTGTGTGTTTGTGGGTTGTGCTCCCTTGGGGCACCCACATTGCATCTGCACTCCAATCACGAAAATAGAAACTGTGCCTTGAGCACTGTGATACATGCCATTCTTGGCACCAGATTGCAGCCCTCAAACCACAAATACTTTCCGACACGTTTACTCAAGCCGGTATGGCAACTCGCTCCCCCGGCAGTGGTCGTGTGCATTGGCAACGCATCGGGTCTGAACCGTTGCTAACGTACAAGGCACGGGGGGGGCGACCCCTCGGTTCTGGACGCCAACTACCCCCCCAACTAACTGTTGGCCGGAGGCCCCTTGGGGGGGGGGGGCATCTGAGGGGGGGGTTCAGGGAGGGCGAATGGGGGGGGGTATAGGAGGGGCTGGGGGGGGGGGGGCTCCGGGAGGGTCGGTTGGGGGGGGGGGTCCAAGTGGGGCAATTCGGGGTGGTGGTGGGGGGGGGGGGTCCAGGTGGGGCGATTTGGGGTGTTGGGGGGGGGGGGGGCACAGGCTCCCCTTACCTCCCCTTGCCCTCCTCTAACCATACCATCACCATAAACCTAACCCTAACCTTTGCAGCCACTTGGTTTGGCCATGCCAGCCATGTTGATTGGGTTGAACAAGATCCCCCCAATTAGGTTCATGGTTGCTTTTGCCACATTATTGCTCTCCATTTTGGACCCCAACACTCACTTTGACCCTAGCCTAGGGTGAGAGCCAAGGCTAGGGTTAGGGCTAGGGTTAGGGTCACCGAGCTGGTGGAACCAGTCTTGGTTTTATAACCCTTTTTAGTGTCTAGGGTGGACCTACCAGGTTTAGCAGCAGCAGCAGCAAGCAGCAAGCAGCAGCAGCAAGCAGCAAGCAGCAGCACGCGCGAAATGGGTAAAAATCAGATTTCCGTCGTGGTGCTTCAGATTCGGGTGAAATTTTGGTGGATGATACCTATGGGTGTGAAGTACAATCACACAAAGTTTGAGCAAGAAACTCAACGGTGGCGGCCGGGAACGGGATTCGCAAGTGGCGGACCTCGGTTTCAAAATCTGCAGTTTAGGGCCAAAAACAGCCATTTTTGGGCCAAAAATGCCCTGGAACACATTCAAAACGGCCAAACGAAGGGAAACGGTGGGTACACTCCACGTGCCGCTTGACTTCCCCGTGTCAACGAGCTCTTTGCGGCCCTCTAACTCCATGATATGCCGCGGAAGCGGCCCAAAAAGGCCCCCAGAAGCTCCAACTGCCGACAGCCACAAACCAAGAATAGGCCATATCTTTGGCTACATGGCTCAAAATGCGATTCCGAGGGCACCTACTCCACCCGCAACCCCCCACTTTTTGTGGTTTCCACCCCTCAGAATTGCCCAAACGGACGCCTAGACCCCAATAACTAGGCCCACTAGGCTGTGGCAAGCTGCAAGCTCAAGCCCAAACAGGTGGGTACCCAAATGGGTCAACAGGGTCCGAAAGGGGTAAAAATATGACTTTCCGCAAAAATGATCCTAGACCATGTGCGACGCTAAAACAAGTGTTTTTGGACTGTTTTGAGCTGGTGGTGGCCCATTTGGGTCCTCCAAAAATCCCAAAATGCCTTGAAAATGGGCTGTTTTGGGACCAAAAATGGGTCAAAAATGGGTCAAAAACACATTTTTCCAAAACTCATCGTAGACCATTTGGGGTGCACAAAAGGGTGAAATGAGCCCATTTTGAGCCCATTTTGGGGCATTTTGGCCCCTGAGAAGTCCAAAAAGCCTTGAAAGTGGGCCTCGTGGTGATGGGGTTCAGGTGCATTTCACTTTGTCAAGAGCCATCAATGTGTGAATCATTCTTGATGTCCCTCACCATTCATATCTAATGTTCCCTCCCCCACCAGCTCGGTCCCAATATTCAGTCTTGATTAGGGTTGGGTGTAGGGACAGGAGCAAGCTGAGGGTTGGGGGTGGGTGTTAGAGTCAAGGTTGGGTTTAAGGATAGTGTTGGGGTGCAAATTGGACAAAATTTTCCTTAGGGCACCTTTGGTGTTCATGGAGCATCGGGCGCCTTAGGCGCCCATGGAGGCCTGAGGGCGACACCTTTGGCAACTAACTGTTGGCCGAAGGCCCCTAGGGGGGGGGGGGGGGGCAGGGGTAGTTGGCGTCCTAGGACCCGCGGAGTCGCCCCCCCCGGGGTACAAGGGCCTCTCCGGAAAAATATGCCAAGAGCAGGCAAAGAGCAGGGGCTCTGGAGGACTCTTGACCTCAAATAGCATGAGAGAGGACAAGCATCAACCCCCTTTTTTTTGACATTGTGTTCACAGTACCTTGCTGCATGGTAAGCTGGCGCTTCAATATCTCATGTACTTGAAGAGTGCAATGCAATGCAAGACTGGGGTTTTTTAATGCAAAGGTCACAGCACCCAAGGCATAGATGCGAGTTTGTATACTGAGGCAGCGCAGGGGTTAAGAGGGTGGCAAGAGGGAGGCCCTTAGACTCTGCACCCCCTCCCCCCCCAAACAGCCAGAACGCATTTCCTGGTTGCATGCCCCTCTTCGAGCCACCCTTTCTGACCTCCAGTCTTGGATATCCTTTGACATAGAAGACAGCCACAACCAGCTACAGGAAGCCACAGGAAGCTGGGGCACAGGGTAGCAGCAACACAACGATACAGCAGGCAGGAATTCATCCACGGAGTACACAGGCCTGCCAGGACATACGACAATGTGCTTCAGAAGGGTTTCGTGCGTTCTTGTCATCAAACTTCATAGATTCATGTCGTGCTTCTCGCTTGTGACTCACCATTGCGTATCGTTAAGTAGTTTCGGCGCGGTTGCACAGTGACCACTGCATCCATTTGACCTGTTGGCAGCAGACAGTGACCATGAGGCAGGAATGCCTGACCATGCTGCAGGATTCTGGCACACCAGAACAGACTTTCAAGCATAACTTCCAATCCAACAGGCCACCATGTGAAAGCACATCATGCATCATGTGCTGCATGTCGGCTACCTGGAGGCACATCCATTTGACGGCATTGCCCCAGTACATGCACCAAAAAGAGCGTGCAGGGTGTAGGTACCCTCTATGAGACATTTGAGCCACCAAACCCAAAAAAGGCAATCCGCCGGGTTTCTCATCTCTTTTTACGCTTCAGTCTACAGGGCCCTGAGCAATCCCAGTTATGTTCGTTGGATCGAACCAATTATGTCGCTCCTGCCACTCTTGCATTCCTCCGTTACGTTTTTAGGGCAAGCATGCCCTAGTAGTTCTCCTAGGCTGTCTGTAGCCCTGGACTCTCGACCACCAATGTGCCTGGGTCTCAGATGGGGCTTCAGGTTCCGTGGCTTCAACACCTAAATTCCCCTTGCCCTGGAAAAAAACAGCTGCAAACGAAGCAAATCAGGTCCTATCCGATGCCCCCTTCGAAGACATGAAAAGGAAGCCTCTTTTGTCTTTGCACCTCTCTCTGCAGATGGTGGGGAAAACAATCAACATGCAGAGGTAGGGCAGGCAGCAAACTGCATACAGTAACCCTCATGCTGGATGGTGGACTCCTGTGCTGTGCTCCCACCACATACCCATGCCACATCTGCCGGGGGTACAGGGGGGGGGGAAATTTCGCCCGGGGACAATTTCGCAGGGGATAATTTCGCCAGGGGAAAATTTCGCCACCCTTGAAATCCCCAAAGCCCCAAGCAAGCATGTGTCTCGCAAAATATCTCTCAATTTTCGAAAAAAAAATTTTGTCTCTCGGTAGGTGTCAGATGTGGTCATTACTCTGGTGGTAAGTGCACTTGATTCTGATTGCACAGGCGTTGGTTCAAATCCCGGTGACGCAATGTTTTTCATCTGTCCAGCACTTGTGAATCTGATGAGATTGGTTTTTCATGCACAAACAAACCCTGCCTGAAGCAGTCTCCAATGGTCACAAAACAACAACACATGCACTACACAGAGGGTCCAAAACTGCAACAGGCTGGCACAACATGGTCCCAGAATTGTGTTTTCCAAGAGGAGCCAGGCGCGCCTACGAACGCGCCTGAGCCAACCGTTTCTTGCGCAGCTTCATGAAATCTGATGCAGACGATCCAGTAACTGGTGCAGAAGGTGCAGGCTTCTTTTTCAAGGCATCAACAGGCACGGGCGCATTCGTAATCGCGCCTGGCCCTGCTCAGGAAACACAATGCCTGCAGCTGTGGTCAAGGATGGAACTGGTACGCCAAAATTTCGCCAGGGGAAAATTTCGCCACCTTTCTTAACGGCGAAATTTTCCCCGCGAAATTCTCCCCTGGCGAAATCCCCCCCCCCCCTAGTGCGCAGCGCCCAACCCAGGGGCGCTGACCCCTTGGGTTTCGACGCGGACTCCCCCCCCCAATACCTGTTGGCCGAAGGCCCCCGGGGGGGGGGGGGTCCGGGAGGAGCAATGGGGGGGGGGGGGTCTTGGGGGGCCCATTGGGGGGGGGGGGTCCCAGGAGGGGCAATTTGGGGGGGGGGGGCTGGGGGAGGGGTGCATGCCGTGCCCCCAGGGCCAAGCGTTGGTTAATCACAGGCTCCCCTTCATCCCCCCCCCTTTTTTTTTCAACCATACCATCACCTAACCCTAACCTTTGCAGCATGCTGAATCAAGCATGCTAGCCATGTTGGTCAGGCTGAACAAGATCTTCCAATTTTTGTGCATGGCTGCTTTTTGCCATATCATTGCTCTCCATTTTGGACCCCAACACCAACTCTAACCCTAGGCTAGGGTTGGGATAGGGCGAGGGTTAGGGTCACCGAGCTGGTGGAACCAGTCTTGGTTTTATAACCCTCTTTAGTGTCTAGGGTGGACCCACTGGGTTTAGCAAGCAGCAAGCAGCAAGCAGCAAGCAGCAAGCAAGCAGCAAAGCAAGTAAGCAGCAAGCACGCGCGAAATGGGGAACAATCACAGCTCTGTCGTGGTGCTTCGGATTCAGCCAGAATTTTGGTGGATGCTACCTATGGGTGTGAGGGACAACCAAACAAAGTATGAGCTAGAAACTCAATGGTGGTTGTTTGTGCACCCCAAATGGTCTAGGATCATTTTTGGAAAAACACATTTTTGACCCATTTTTTGACCCATTTTTGACCCATTTTTGGTCGCAAAACAACCCATTTTCAAGGAGGCATTTTGTGACTCTGGAGGGGCCAAAATGGCTTGCAATGGGCTCCAAATGGGCTCATTTCACCTGTTTAGGCACCCCAAATGGTCTAGTATCAATTCAATTTCGAGCGCACCTAATCCACCCGCAACCACCCACTTTTGGTGGTTCCCACCCCTTACAATTGCCCTAACCGACCCCCGTACCTAGGCCCAGTGGGCTGCGGCAAGCTGCAAGTGTAGCCCAAAGAGGTGGGTGCCAAAATGGGTCAACAAGGTCCACCGGGTGCAAAAAAAAAAAGGCTTTTTTCAAAAATGATCCCGGACCACATGGAATGCCAAAACAAGTGTTTTTGGTGCGTTTTGAGCTCGTGGTGGCCCGTTTTGGCCCTCATAAAATCCCAAAATGCCTTGAAAATGGGCTGTTTTGGGCGAAAAATGGGTCAAAAATGGGTCAAAAATGTGTTTTTCCAAAATGATCCTAGACCATTCGGGGTGCACAAACAGGTGAAATGAGCCCTTTTGGAGCCCATTGCAAGCCTTTTTGGCCACCCCAAAGTCACAAAATGCCTTGAAAATGGGCTGTGTTGGGACCAAAAATCAGTCAAAAATGGATCAAAAAATGTGTTTTTCCAAAGATACTTTTGGACTATTTGGCGTGCACAAACAAATGGAATCAGCCCATTTTGAGCCCATGTTGAGCAATTTTGGCCCCTCTCAAGGCTGAAAGGGCCTTGAAAATGGGCCAATTTGGGACCGCAAATGGGACCACAAACCCATGGTTTTCCAAAAATGATCCTAGTCCAATTGTGGTGCCCAAACGGATGAATACAGCTCATTTTGAGCCCCTTTTGAGCCACTCTCATCCAATTTCCAGTGCGTACCTCATTTGTCGTTGAAGACGATGTTCCTTCCCCCACCAGCTCGCTGCCAATATTCAATCCTGGTCAGGGGTAGGCTAGGTTCGGGTTGGGGTGGGCGTTAGGGTTGTGATTGGGTTTCAAGATAGTGTTGGGGCGCAGCAAAGTGGACAAAATTTTCCTTTGGGCGCCTTTGGTACCCATGGACTGCTGAAGTTGGCACCTTTGACTGCTGAGGCTGGCACCTTTGGCAGTAAGACAAGAGTAAGACAAGGATGGTCTGCGTCAGAGCCAATGATCCTGGTGATCAGAACTCCCTGCACTAGGGGGGGGGGGGGGTAGCATCACCATGCAAGAAAATCGTGACTCAAAAGAGCCATGTGGCTGGCATTGCTTGGGCAATGGAATCTCATGGGGAGAGGACCACAGCAACATTGTCTTGTCAGACTCTTCCAGCGTTTTGCTAATCCGTTGGGGTAAACCATACAAGGCATTGCCGGGTGGCACTAGCAGGAAAAGGATCCGACACAAAACCAGAGGTTGCACCTGCTACCCACCTGTCAGCCTCGCCGATGTGGTGCCACGCACGGGTGTGTGGCATTCTTGGGCACTTTTGGAGAGCCTCCTGCATGATTGCAAAGGCTGATCACGCATTTAGTCGGCACTTAATTTGACCCAGAAAGGGGCCAGCCCAGCAGCTTTGGCTGGGTGCCCCCACTATTCCTCGTGATCCTGCTTCCACCTCCACAGGGCACGACAGTCTCTCCTGCAGATATTCTTCATGCCCCCCGACCCCTGCCCCGGCCCCTGCCCCTCCGGCTCTCACTCCGGTTGGGGCCGTTCAATGCCCCAGCCCAGCAACTCAAACGCTGAAGGATTTCGAGAAGGGGGGTATGTCGTTCAAACCAGGGATCTCATGAGCTTATGTGCATGTGCCGTCAGGAGGGACTTGGCAAAGTGGCCTGGAGATATGTTTCGGCTTTCGACCCCGTGACACACACTTCCGAATGATCGGCACGTCGTGGGGATCAGTTGAAATCACATCCAGCAGCGCTACACTACTTGAAATCGCGCTGCTGCAACGCAGAGCTTAAGAATAGATGTTGTAAAACCCCGCAGCACCACCCCCTCAACCCCCGCCCACCCGAGGGCCCACTAGGAGCGAAGGTGCTGGCTGTTGGTAGCGGGAGCAGCTCTCTTGTGAAAGCAGTGAGTCAGTTGCTCCACCTGAAAGGTTCACCGCCGCCACGTTTGCTGCCAACAACTCGCCACTGGCCTCCAGCGAGACATTGACGATGTTTGCATGGGGGAAGTCCATCGATCGGGGCGCACTGAGACAACGTCACGTCGTCAAAAGGGTCTCAAGGATCTCGGCCATACGGAGCCAAGCCTCATGGTCCAGGCAGTGCCACACACACGGGGGCTGCGGCCTGTGGACGTCGCTGCAGCCAACACAAGAGGGACCGCAAGCGCTTGGACTCCGTTGCTGTGACGGGCCCTGTACCTCAGGGGCGTCGCCCTATGACAACCTGCCATGAATGATGACGATGGCAGCGGCAGCGGGAGCACTGGTCGTGGCTGCAGCAGTTGCAAAAAAAATTGGTGACAGTATGACACACCTCCAGGGCTCTGCCTGGCCATTGGTTCGGTGCCCATTCTGCCCCTGCTCTAGTGTTTCCCCTCCTTTGCTCTGCATAGGCCGTGATCCCGCTGCTGCCTCAATCCATAGGGTATCAACTCTGACTGCACCTTAGACACAGCCGTCCCTTTCATGCGAAGAAAAAAAAACAAGGACATGCGCAGTGCAAAGCCGCACCTTAACCTTAACACTTACCCGGGAAGGACACCATCCTGTGACATTGGTCATGCCTCCGGGTGCCATGGTGCACATTGGGCAGAGCCTGCTAAACACCGGGCAGTAAGGGTGACGGCTGCGGTGGCACGGGTGATGACTGCACCAGCGACGTTGGCGATCTCAGCTGAAAGCAGATTTTCGGCCTTTTGTGTCCCCGCTCAAGGCCTGCAACCAGGGAGGAGGGTCTCTGTGCACAACGAGTGCCTTGGCCTTGTCACTGCGCCGCGGGCTTCAGTCATTCATTGCAGGGCACGGGGCGCTGTTAGCAGGACGATCAAGGGATTTGAGCCGGAATGGACCTGCGCGCCCCTGAGCTGTCGCGGCAGCGGCCAGGCGTGCTGGCAGTTAGACCCACGTTGGGGATCTGGGACGGGGGGCCACACCACCGGGGCCAATGCCACTGCCCTGTCCACACGCAAGCGAACCGCTCACCTCCGCAGTGCACTGTGGCATGCAGCAGCCCGACCTGCGCATACCTCAGCAGAATCCGCTTCACAAACTCCCGCAGGGCCTTCTGCAGGGCCCCTTGCCGCACCGACAGCACCCGGAAGTCGATGCTGGCGCGGTCCTCGCGCATGTTGACGGTGCGCTCGTACTCAGAGCCCGGGGGGACGTGCAGCGCGAGGCTGGAGTGCAAGACCCCCATCGTCCGGAACACAAGAGCACTGCGCGGGTCGTTGCCGTACTGGATCGGCGACGCCCCACCGTCCGCGCCGCCCTCCAGCGCCCTGCGGTTCCGGGGGGAGTCCGGCAGGTTGCTGTGCTTGCGGTGCCTGCTGTACGCCAGCGAGTGCCCAGGAGACTCTGGGTCCTCCAGCTGATCGTTGAAGTCGAGTGGGATGATCCCAAGGGTCGTGGACGGCAGCTGCGCGACCGCATTGCCCTCAGCGTCGGTGGCCTCGCAGTGTTTGTGGTGGAACATCCAAAAGTTCGTGTGCTCCACTTCGGAGGCGTCCAAGTGGTCCCGCAGGACCTCCAGAAGTTCCAGGTTGAGGACAAAGAAAGCCCTGGCGTGAGGCAAGTATCGGGGGCGAATCCACAAGGGCATGGCATTGCGTGCGCGCGCATGCGCGCGTGTGTGCTCTGGACTGTTAACGGGCGCAGGCAGCTTTTAAGATCCTGGACGCTGCGAAAAGATGGTCAGGGGGTTAGCGGGTCAGGGCTGGCTTGTACTGTTGACGAGGGCAGGCGTCTTTTAAAAGTACTGTTAACGGGGGCAGGCGACTTTTAAGGCACTGTACTGTTAACAAGGGAGACCCATGTGCAGCAGTGCGGAAAGCAGGCGGCCATATATACCCCACCATGAGAGCAGGGATCAGTTTATGGCTGAAACCACCTCTTCTGCAAAGTCAGAACCTCATTTAAAGTGGGCAAATCATGTGTGTGTGTGTGTGTGTGTGTGCGCGTGTGCGTGTTAGGTCCAGGCAATTTCAACAAACATCATAGGCTTGCTACCATACATCACTTCTCTACAGCTCTGCTCGATTTTGTGTGTGTGTGTGTGTGTGTGTGTGTGTGTGTGTGTGTGTGTGTGTTTGCCAAGGCGGTCGTGCAGATTATGCGGGGTTCAGCATCCCTACGTTCCTACTGACTGCAGCAAACCATGTGTTCCGTGTTCTGTGGCCCTGCAGCGGCCGCCCCAGGCTGGGGTCTGCTGACACCATGTCTACAGGGTACTGCCAACAAACCGCAGCTCGCGTACCCTGCCACCGAACCCACTGCCAGCCCACGCATCCCCTGACGGCCCCGAGGGCGAGGTCTGGACAGACAGTCAGGCCTGCCTGCCTGGACTGGGCGCCGGGGGCTCAAGAAGCTGCTGCTTCCTGGACGACGCGGACTGTGGGTTACGCTTACCACCGCGGCGTCCCGTGTTGTGTGCGTGTGCGTGTGTGTGTGTGTGTGTGTGCCAAGGGATCATTTCCATCATGCTCAAACTGCGAGGTTCAACATTCCTACTTTCCTACCATGCTGCAGAACCATCAGTCCAATGTCCATGTGGGCGCTGCAGAGGCCCCTAGCACACTAATACACAGCTTCCTGACCCTGTCCCAGCGTTCTGAGTCCATTCGTGTGGCTCTCCCTGGCATGCAGAAGGTTGCTTCGGCGGGCATAGGAGGTACTAACCCCACCCCCCACAGCGAACTCGCAAAACCAGTCAAAGGCGGAAACGCCGCAACAAACAAACCACACAGCAGAGAGAGAGAGAGAGAGTATGTGTGTGTGTGTGTGTGTGTGTGTGTGTGTGTGTGTGTGTGTGTGTGTGTGTGTGTGTGTGTGTGTGTGTGTGTGTGTGTGTGTGTGTGTGTGTGTGTGTGTGTGCCAAGGTAACAATTCCAATCATGCTCAAACTGCGAGGTTCAACAATCCTACAGACCTAGACCTAGACCTGTGTGTGTGTGTGTGTGTGTGTGTGTGTGTATCAGGGCAATCAATTCCAATGATGTGCCAACTGAGAAGTTGAACTCCAATCTCCTACTCCACAACAAACCACGCAACTATCATGCCAAAGGCCCTGCTTGTGTGCCCGGGGGAGCGGCTGGGGCCGGTCCCGCTGTGACCTACCCCCTGAGTATCTGTCGAAAACTTGGGCCCGGGGGAGCTACCTGCAGTGCCCGGAAGACACGTGCACAAACTGATGGTGCCTGGTCCTCCAGATTCGGGATCAACTGCCCTCGCATGATCCGCGTGCACACACACACGACCTGTACGGTGCCCCTGACGCCGACGCATCAGATTGACCGCGTTTCAGGGGCGTATTGCAGCTGTTGGACCTCCGCGTGAGGCCGGCAGGTTTCCGTTTGGCACCGCGGGGCACATTGAAGCTGCCGGTCTTCTTGGAAACGCTCATGCTGCGACGGCCGCATAGGCCCCCGCACAAGTTCCGGGTCAGGGCAATCTCCACGAGCCGCATGAGGGACATTTTGCCTGTCACTGGGGCCTCGTACCTGAGGCACCGGCGGTGCACAACAGCGAGGCGCGGAGGGGGTACTGGATGCCATGGAACGCAGCATAATAACAAAGGGGGGCAATCCACGAGGGCATCAGTGGAAGCCAGTGTCTACACGCGGCACAGGTACAGGAGTGGACGTCTGCCAAACAAACAGGGGGGCAGATTCCGGAGGTGCAGGAAATCGGTGGCAAAAGAGCATGGCAGACTCCACAGGCATCATGTGATGCCGTCAGAAAATGCCGGCGTTACGGCATGTACGGCAGCGCATGTTCTCCAGCGCGTGGGGTTCTCTCCCCCGGCGTTTTCTAGATCCAGCAAAATCCCACTCTCCCCCATTCTTCACGGCCTGGCCCCACCAGTGTATGGCCGCCCACTCAAACAGCCCCCTTCTTCGTTGCAGACGGGTCAAGCCCCCACTACAGACCTACAACCGGACAAATGTGACAAAGTGTTGGACCGGATCAAACACAACAAGAAGCGCTCTTAAAAGAACAATTGTGAGGCTGCTGCACAACCGTCCCCCAAGAGCTTCTGGAACTGGTTCACCCTGAGGCACGTCACTGTGGCATATCGGTTTGGCATGACTCCATGCCCTCGATAGTCGGCAAGAAGTCGCCCCCCCGTACCCCCTCCCCCCCGTACCCCCTCCCCCCCGTACCCCCTCCCCCGTACCCCCCCCCCCCCTACCCCCCCCCGCACCTCCCCCCCCCGTAACCCCCCCGTATCCCCCCCGTAACCGTAGCTCGCCTCGCTTTGCTCGACAAACGGCTCGCTTCGCTCGACGCGGAGGCCAGCCCGCACACCTCCGCTTAGATTACAAGACTCCTGCGGTGGCTACAGACCGCGTGTTGTGTGCACCGCCTTGTGTGTGCACCGCCCTCTGTGTGTACCACCTTCTGTGTGTACCGCCTTGCCTGTGGCCCCTTAATAACAAGACTCCTGCGGTGGCTACAGGCCGCCTTTTGTGTGCACGGCCTTGTGTGTGTACCACCTTCTGTGTGTACCGCCTTGCCCGTGGCCCCTTAAATAACAAGACTCCTGCGGTGGCTACAGGCCGCCTTTTGTGTGCACGGCCTTGTGTGTGTACCGCCTTCTGTGTGTACCGCCTTGCCTGTGGCCCCTTAAATAACAAGACTCCTGCGGTGGCTACAGGCCGCCTTTTGTGTGCACCGCCTTGTGTGTGTACCGCCTTTCGTGTGTACCGCCTTGCCTGTGGCCCCTTAAATAACAAGACTCCTGCGGTGGCTACAGACCGCGTGTTGTGTGCACCACCTTGTGTATGCACCGCCTTGTGTGTGAACCGCCCAATCCCCCGTACCCCCCCCCTGTACATCCCCCCCATACCTCCCCCCCGTAGCCCCCCCGTACCCCCCCCGTACCTCCCCCCCGTACCCCCCCCCCCCCCCCGTACCTCCCCTCCCGTACCTCCGAGGTACGGGGGGGCGACTTCTTGCCGTATATGCTGGTAGGGCTGGGCTGCCGAGTTGGGATGGGATTTCACATTGTTGTCGCGTTTCGTCTTGATCCCAACTTTGTTTTGGGTGGTATGCCTCAACAGCAGTGGACTGGACCCGGCGGCGCATGCCAGCGAAGCGGGCAGCCCACCGCGGCATCGTGAAGCGGAGGACGTCCGGCACGACATGTGAGCCCACGAGCCCAGCGGTGGACCGGTGGTGTAGCAAGGCGGTCATGCGGGGGGGAATGGAAGGCGGCACCACAGGCCACATTTGCAGCCAAGCCCAGGGCCGTGGGGTGCAGGGGATGGGGCGTACCTACTCAGCAGCTTCTCCCAACAGCGCTTCACCGTCGCCATCTCCCCCACAATATCCCGCGGGTGTTTGCTGTCGAACAGGAGCTCCCCAACGTCCACGTCGCGCCCGTACCGGGAGCCGCCGCACCGCAGCAGGCGCGCCAGGGCGAGGCTCTGGCACTGCTGCTCCTGAGCCTTGTCCAAGTGTCGCTGCTGCGTCAGAATCCAGTAGTCCATCAGCCCCTGGAGGCAGGGGGCGGTTGCAGCGGGGGGACGGGGCGGTGGGGGGGGGTGGGGGGTATGTCAGCTGGTTGTGTTGCTGTCTGCACTGGGCGGGGCCTATTGGCCATTCGCCACTTACCGCTGCCCTTCCCTTGAACCCTTTGCCTCCGTAGGCGGCGGTGCCCAGCGGCCTCTCACCACCTTGTGCCCTCCCTCTCTCTCCTTGGCCTTTCCTCACCTCCCTACTCCACCTCGACTGTCCCTGTTTCACTGCTCTGTGTCGGGTCCACACAGAGGACGGTGTGGGCCGGGCACCAGCAGAGGGCACGGGTTTCGGCATCCAGTTGAAGGGCAGGTCATGAAGGGCCTTCCAGTGCGGTTCTGCACTCCAACAGCCAGCCACAGCAGCCACACACACATATCACGTCAAAACACATAGAAACAGCGGTGTCCTGAGCAAATATGACCCCTCCCACTGCCAGGGGCTCACAGGCGTGTCATCTCGAATTCCTGACCACAAAGACACGGGTCAGAAAGACGAAGGTCCGACGGGGTCGCCGCGCTTTGACGAGGCCGTGCGTGCGCGGTGGTGGGGGTGGGGGATGGAGGGTAATGGGGACGCATGTGGGGGTTGCCCCGATACCGGGATCTTCTTGTGGCCCCAATTGTCGTGTCTATCATGACCTGTGGGTACTGCCGAGGGGTGGCAACCCCCGCCCCCTCCGCTCGCGTTGCGCAGCCTCCAAACTTCACGGTCTGGGACATCAAGTGTGAGGCCTGTCAGCACTGGCAGGGGAGTGGACGTCATGAGGGTTGAATGCTGGGAAGGGGAGCAGTGGGACAGATTATTCCGCAAACCCAACACTGTCGTAAGCCTAGAAAGAAATTTCCGGCACTTTCAGCAAATCACCCTTACCTCCAGAACAGTAACAGCCTGTTTTGTGAATTGTAAGCCGTCAACCCCCCCCCAGCCCCCGAGCCCGACCAAATAATTCACGTCAATATTATATCCATCCTTGGTAGGCCCCTGGAGAGGGTCAGTTGTGACCCCGAGTAACAGTAAAAACATTATTGGTTTTTTACGCATGCAGGGCAACCGGAGGTCCTGGAGTGCTTCGGATATTTCTTGGGGTCATTCATTTTATGCCAACACGGAGCGTTTTGGCACTTTTGGGGGAATTTCGAAAGTTTCGCGTTGATGTGTGGAAGTAAGGACACCCAGCCCCCTATTTTGAGGGTGGGGAACTCAAAACAACATGTCTTCGAAGGTATTTAGATGGATAGGGGTGGGTTTTGGGGCCCATCAAGGGGTTGGAAGGACTAAAAAGAGGGCATAACACCATCGATTGCTAAATAATAGGCGATTTGGGGACAAAATTGGTGACGAGCCATGATTCACCCCTACAAGTGACTCTGAATGATGAAAATGAGCAAAAGGAACGGGAAGGTTTCCAAATTCCATGGTATTGGGGGGCCAAAGGGCAGGGATGGGCTATTTTTAGGGGTAAAGTTTTTTACCACTCTGGGTAGGATCCTATCAATAGTGATGATGTAGCCCATTTTTTCATAGTTTTGCCCGTGTACAGGTCTCCACTGTCCACTGTCCACTGTCCCAACCTTCTCCGAAACACAATTTTTTGAACGTCCCACCCCCCCAAAAAAATAAAGGGGGGGGGTACCTCTACCCCCCCCCCCCCAAGCGCATCCCGCAATCTGGGTAGGGGTGCAGTGCAGTCTATCTGGAACCTGACCAGAACAGGCAAAAAAACCCCAACCTGTCAACGGTAACGGCCAATTGTCTGAAAAATATGGTTCCGGACCCCCCTAACCCATACATCTCCGAAAAGCCCTTTTCAAGGGCTTTCCGAATATTTCCCACATTCCCCTACCTACGGGACACTCAGTGGACACAAATGAGGCGACAATGGCTCCGACCCCTGAAAACGCTCCGTGTTGGCGTCAATCTTACCGCTGTTGAGAGATCTGGTGCGCCACGAATGGCAGGGCGAGGAAGGGGCCTGACTTGTACTGGACGAGGAACCAACGCGCGCGTGAGGGAGACCTGATGGTCCCCTTCGTTGCCGTCCGAATGCCAGTACACCACCTTCGAGTTGACGCCCTTGGTGCGCGCGTACCACGCGTACGTGAGGGACACGTACGCGCCGCCGCCCTCCGCGGCCGGGGCACGGGGGTTGGGGGCGCTCTCGTGGCGACCACCAGCATTCAGCATGTCCCCGACGTAGGCCTCGATCTGCTCCGAGGCGTCCTGCAGCCATTCGCACCGGATCGGGCCGGGGGCCACGCGCGCGTCGGGACCCCCCTCGGCCCCCATCAGCTCCGACAGGGGCATCGACCGCGCTGGGGAGGTCGCGCGGGGGGGTAGCGCCGCCGGGCCCTGCTCGGTCTTGGGGGTCGCCCGCGGCGTAGCGGGCCCGGAGGGCGGGGACCGGTGGCTCCCCGGCGTTGTTGGCCCTGCCTCGCCATGCAGCCCGTGCGCCTCCGGGGGGGCGACGGCAGGGACGGCGGCGCACTCGCCCTCGCCCTCACTGGGGACGGAACTCGGGGACAAAGGATCGTCAGGATCGGGCGCCACTTTGCTCTGCTCGACAGCCGCGCGGCACAGGATCGCCAAGTCCCTGAACAGGCGGCGGCACACTAAGGCCAGACGGCCCGGACTGGCCGGTGGCGTTTGTTGCCTCCGGGAATCCCGGATGCCCCTGTCGCCTCCGGCTGCATGTCCCCGCGCGGATGGTGTGTGTACTGGAGTGACCGAGGGAGCGTGCCAATGGTGCGTGTGCCGAGGCAAAAACTGCGCGCGTGCGCCGGCGCATCTCTGCGTGCGTGCGTTTGGGCTAATGAGGGCCTCGGGTACCAAACATGTACCAAGGAAACAGGGAACGTTTGGGGTCTACAGAAGCCTATGGCACGGCTTATGGCCTGGGTCCCACTCCACAACGTAGGCCAATCCTACACCAGACAAAAGTGCAACAAATGGCCCCCAAGAAAACTCCATGTGATCTTTGTGCGGGAAAAAGTGGGATACAAGCGTGCGACGCCCAACGTGTGTTCACAGCACGCTGAGACTGCGAGGGTCAGCTCCTCTGAGTCCTCTGGAACGGCGGGGGGATGCGTTCCTTGCTCTGCCGGAGTCGCTGCCAGGCCGTGGACTACCTCGAAGCAATTTGAAACCCCACGTGTATCTCCTGCTCGTCGGCGTCGCGTTGCTACTTGGAGCTGGACGTGCACGAATTGGCCGTTTGGTTGCCTGTCAGACCACACATTTTGCTGCGCGACAACTGTGAAGAGCAACCAAAGAGCCAGAGCCCAGAGTGCCTGCGCCCTCTGTTGCGGTGGATCACAGAGTCAGTGCGAAGTGCACGCCCCTGCGCGCACGCAGGGCCCTTGTGGGGGCACCGGGGCAGCAAAGAGGATGGGGGGCATACCCACCCCCCGACAGCAGCAGCCACAGATTCTTCCGCTCGGCCATGTCCCAGAACGTCACGGCGACGGGCGGGTTTGTGTGGGGCGCGCCGGTGCCGTCGTACAGCACCCGCCAGTCCTCCGCCTCCCCCGCCTCCCGGTCAATCCCGATGAAGTCCACGGGCGTCTTCAGCGTGGCCCGCAGCGCGTGCTGGACGCGCTCCACGATCGGGGCGTCCGCCGCGGGCTGGGACGGCTCTGTGCCGGCCCCCGTGCCGGGACCGCCCCCTCTGGGGGAGCACACCGTCTGGTCGTCCGCCGCCGCGGGACCCGAGGCGGCACCGTTCGCGGCTGCTTTCATCATGACGCCGTGCGGGCTGGTCAGAATGAAGCCGCTCTTATGGTACACCCGAGCTAGGGTTGGGGCGTGGTCGTAGATCATGACCGCTGCGGATCGGGGCGGCCGGGGGGCCTGCGGCACGACGGTAAGAGGGATCCGGGACACCAGCGGGTTCCGTGTCATCCGGCCGTCCTTCGCCTGCAGAGGCGCAGGCCAGTGATGCGGGGGCACAAAGAGAGACCATGGCAAGGGCGAGGAGGGCTGCGCTTGAAGCAGAGGGATTGTGAGTGCGCTCAACTTCCGGGTTTGGAATGGTCCGATAGCATGACGGTGGACTTCATGCACACTTTTGGCAGTTGGATCCTCACCCCCTGCGCCCCTTGAACTCCCCTCGCCTGCACCCACCCCTGAGGGGATTGCACGTGGGCACTGACCCACTGCCATTGGTTGACTATCGACTGTCATCGGTTAACCTGCCAACTGCCGTCCGTTTGTCCTGACAAAATCCTGCAACCTCAGGCCTGAGACTTCTCAATCATGAAACAAACAGGAAACATGTCATTCCTGATGTACAGCCCCAGCGTACGGGCCTTCATAACGGGGGTGGACATGGTTTGCACAAGTTTGGGGGGGGGGGGGGGGGCGGCTCCAAACATCCCCACCCACACTTTGGGCTTCCGGAGGAGGGACCTAAACCCCAGCCCAAAAGCAGCACATTTGGGATCCCCATGAGATTCTTTTGGGGGGTGGGGGGGCTGACTCGAAATGTTCACGAGTACTCAAGATAGCTCTTGGAAAGTGGGCGACTCAGGTATGTGATACACTGGATCCCTGTTAGACAGGACACAAGGCACAGACCCATGGCTCATATACAAGGAAAGAGGAGGTGCTCTCTAGTGCGGCAGGCAACCGCCACGCCTGATGGCAAAAGCCCTGAGATTCTGGCCATTTTGACAAGTGATGAAAATATCAGTTTGTGTGGGAGAACAACAACCCGGGGAATGTGGTCTGGCAGGGTCAGGTGTTGGCCTGCCGCATGCGGGGGAAGGCGGGGGGTTGAACCATAAAAATGGGGTTGGTTTGCCGGTTGGTGCTTCCGGTTTAACGCACACGGTTGTGTTTGTGGACGTGTGGCCACGGGGCTGTAGACGGCCGATGCTCAGCGGTACAGCGCTTCCGCTGCTCGCCGTTCATGGGGTCTTGGTTTGTTGCCATGCTGACTGGACCTGCGGGGCACGCATTGGAGCGTGCTGCCTGCATCGGATGTCAGCATCTCCAGACCAGGGCCTGTGGGTGCGCGTGCCTTGCCACGTTGACCTCGTGTTAGGCAGTTTCGAATGGGGGTGTAAGCCCGGTTCTCCGTCCAGAACTGCCCTGCCAGGGGCTTGTCCAAGGGCGGGAGGCATGTCGGACTGTGGGACTGTGCTGTTTGGCCAAGAGGCGTGTCCGTCCGTGCTCAAGGGGGGGGGGGGGGGGGCTGTGTCCTGGGACCTGTTGTCCCAAGGATGTCAGCACGTTTTTTTAGGACTGCTGCACAACGGTCTTGTGGGCTGCCTCTGTGAAGAGTACAGGCTGCCACATCATCGATGTGGCCTTGAGTTCGCCCATCTGAGCATGCCAGTGAACGGAAAGGGAGGCGTTCCATAGAGGCTGGTTGGCTACTGTGTCATGGCAAGCGTTCATGCGACCCGGTTACCCATAGAACTAGTATGACCTGCACTCGAAGGACTGGGGCTGTAGTGTAACGCGAGTGGTAGCCTGAACGCAACTCCAAAGAGGGAGTAAGGTTAGGGACTCGCACAGCGAGGGTGTCAGGGGCCAAGAAGCGTCTGAACCCGCACAAATATCTCGCTGTGCAGATTTGGAAGTAGAGAGTCTCATGGGAGTGGGCTGGGGGAAATTGCTCCAGGAAGGAGGAGTGGGGTTCGCTAGAGCCCCCTTTTCAATACCCCCCTCCCCCGGTGGGGTGGGGCTCTCCTGTCAGGCTATTTCCAGGCCAACTGGACGAGTCAGGGACGAAAAAACATGAAAATGGCCCCCCCTTTTTTTTTGGAATCAGCCCATCGATGGGAGTCATAAAAGTTATCATTTGCCCCCGTTTTCATGAAATCTTTGCCCAGAGAACAGCCAAAATCTAGGTCCCTGACAGAAGAGCCCCCTTTTCAAGACCCCTCTCCCCGGGGTCCAGGGGGCTCTATTGGACCCCCCGTTCTCCTGGAGCAATTTTCCAACTGCCCTGAGCACCTCAATTTGAGAACGCGTTGGCCCTGATGTAGTCTCGCTCTCCAGTTTGAATGGTGTTGCTGGCCCAACCGTGCTAACCTGGAATTTTCTGCAAGGATTCTGAAGGTGCGGTCGGGGGCACTAAAAGGGGAGGGCACCATTTCCGTGCTTTGTGTTTTGGAGGGGGGATACACTGTTTTCCTGTGTGCCCACTGCGTGCCCTCAAAGTTGCACGGTTGGGGTTCAAAAAGACCTGCACAAAGCCCTGAAACAGCTTTGACGAGGCTGTGAGACCCTGGGCCTCCAACAGGGGGCCTGCGACAGTGCCAGAGGTCGGTGATGTGGGTATGTCCGGCGCAGGGCTGGTGTCGGCATCGGACTTGGTCTCAGTCTCACCTCTCGCGGAGGTGGGCTCACTGTCTGGCGCATCATCCGGCTGGGCTTTGGCCGGGGACAAGGGCAGAGGCAGGGCTGAGGACTTTGGGGGGCTGGACGTCAGAGGGCTGGTCGGGAAAGGGGGGTTCAGGGGTGAAGAGGTACGGGGGGGGCTTGTGGTCAGGGGACTGCGCGGGAACGGGGGTGACAGTGGCGCAGAAGCCAGGGGACTGGTTAGGAATGGGCACGCTGGAGGCGAAGGGGTCAGGGGGACACCGTGAAGGCCTCGCTCCGCATCCCGAGGGTGCGCAGGCGACAGCTTCGAGCTGGGGAGCAGGGGAAGGTGCACGCCCTCCTTTTCCATTGGACTCTGTTGCGAACGGGGCAATGTGAAGGTGGAGGGAAATGTTGAACCCGATGCCCCAGCAACACCAGTGCCTTGGTACACCCCGTCCCTGCTACCAATGTCAGCATTGGTCCGATTTCTGTTGTGGTCCCACTGTTTCTCGACGCCTGCTCTGCTTCTTCTGCACATGCCCCAAATCCTACCTCTGCCGCATGTGATCTTACCAGAACAGCATTGGGATGGTCACCATGGGGGGTCGTAGTGCATTTCTCCGCTGCGTCAAAGTGTTTGAAGTTGGAAAATGTCAATGACAGGGTGTCTAGCAGGCCTTGACCAAAAAAAATTTATCGTGAGTAATAAAATCAGCATCATCGATAGACGCCAGGCACATGACTTGCCCAGAGTCTGTTGGTAGGATGACACGCTCACCTTGCATGGCAAGCCTGGCAATGGTGTCGCTCACACTCATTTGGTCAAGGAGACTGGTGTAAGCGCACAAACCCCTCTTGGGGCTGTACATTGTTGCAATAAAGACACCGAACAAAAAATGGACACCCAGAAAATGTCAAAGGGGGGAGGGGCACTACTCTACACATGGCACTGTCTTTTTAGACATGCTCTCCTGCATTCTATTGCTTTGAATAGGCAGTAAGACGTGCACACCCTTTGGTTTGGAGGATGTTGTTGGGTGATCATATCATTGTCGCTAGATACAACTAGCACCATGTCTTGGGTTGGGGTATTGTTGACTGTTTTGGAGGGTGATCTGAGATGATTTGGGGGGGACGTTTGCTGGGCGCGTGCCCAGCACTACTTTTGTATTCGTGATCCCAACGCTAACCCCAGCTTCATCCTCCCCTAGAGAAGGCCCCCCAAGCACAGCAGAATAAATTGCAATCCTTCCCTACAAAGCACATTGCATAAGACGAAAATTGTGAATTCCACATCACCACTAGTGACATGTCATGTTTCTAATAAACAATGTCATCCCTACAAGTGTGAGGGTGAATACATTCAGAACAACAGTGTTGGTTGCACACACCACAAACTGTGGTGGTGGCGCACCTTTGGCAACACAATGCACACACCTCTACCTCATCCTCTCCATCATTGTACGTGGCGGCTGAGTTATTTGCATTACTCCAAAACCGAGGTGAAACATGGACCCATGGCCCATAACTTGAGAACTAGAACTGGAACTGGAACTGGAACTGGAACTCGAATTCCCAAGAGGCTGGAACGTTCTAACGATACTCAGCAAACGGACAAAATCAGAGAGGGCTGCTTAACCCTTGCCGTGTCAGTGCGCAAACAAAATCAGAACTAGCTGCTGAAATTTGTGGATTGTGAGTCCATATCCCAAACTGAAGGGGCCACTAAAAATTGTGGATTGTGAATCCATGTCCCCAACTCAAGGGGCCACTCAACTTGTGGATTGTGAGTCTATATCCCCAACCAGAAGTGGCTGCATAACGCATGCCATCTCGGGGTACCCAAGGTGGGGACGAATGGTAAAATAACCCCTACCATTTCGGGGCCCCCGGTGTGGGGAAAATAGGTTATGGTTGGAAAACGGGTCCAAAGAGATGCCAGGTGCTCGACTCTACCCAAGGGGAACGCTAGAGGTTGTGTGCTTGACACAATCCCTACTTGGGAACGGACCGCGCTTTGCATACGCCCACAACACCCAAAGTTGTACAAGCAAAACAAAACTCATTCAAAGGCCATATGACTTCCTGGTGCGCAGCACCTCGACGTCATGAGAGGTGATCACCTCCATAGAGACTCGTACAGTGACAGTATGGGCGGGCGGGTGGGACCCCATCCCCCTCTCCCCTTCCCTGGGTGGGTGGGAGGGCCCTGTTATAGTTTATAAAATTCTGAATGGAACAGGGCATCATAATGAACAAAACAAAGTATGGTGTACAACTACTGTTACTGGGGAAACAGCAGTTGTACAAGCAAAACAAAACTCATTCAAAGGCCATATGACTTCCTGGTGCGCGGTCTTTGTGATTCAGCCAGCACCAATCCATACTCCAGCGACCATAGATAGTGTTGTGTCTTCCCACGCGGTCACGACACCTCCAAGCACAGACACCGTGGGAAACGCCGCAGCGAACTCGCCACTGGCATTCCAGCCAACAGGCGTCCGGCCAAGAGCACGTGGCCGCGCGGTCGTGGAGAGGCCACCAGAGTTGATACTGAATCTAAAACAAAAATACAGGCACCGGAAACGGAAAGCAGCCGTGCTGGGTCAGGTCCCTCAGGGAAGGCAGAGCCTCTACGGGCAAGAGGACACCAGGGACCCGCCGAAAAGTGGCAAGAGGCCCCCAGCATCCCGCCCTGCGAGGCGTTCCGCCAATACTAAGAGACAGCCCCCACAGGACATTCTGCAAGCTGGCGGTCCATAGCAGTGCGCCCCTTGGGCAAATTCGCAACCCACACAGGGCAAGGGAGGGCGGGGAAAGCCTGCAGGGACCGAAACCTGTCCCAAGCTGCCAACCCCGCCGCAGCGAAGTCGCCGCCAAAATCACCGTCAATACGGGAGAAACAGTCGGCCGGGTTCAAATCGCCTGGGACCCACTCGAGGAAAACTGTTGAATCAGATCTCTGGAGTAGGTAGAAAGCTCTGCGCAGGTTCCTGTTATGTCTCTTTAAACCGGACCGGGCGCGCATTCCCGCCATCTGGCCGATGGAGGAGGCATTGTCTCCGACCAACCTGAAGACGGGCCAGCCCACATTGACTATGAAACTAAGGCCCTGGACCAGGGAGTCCAACTCTGCCTCCTGCTGCGTCAAAACCTCGTGCCCACAGCGAAAAACCCTGCCCCCCAGTGCTGGACCCCAGAGACCCACCTTGAAGCGGTCCAAATCGAAGGCAGCGTCGACGAAAACGAGGCCTCTGCCCGCAGAAGAGGGGGAATCGACTCGTCTCGGAGTCCAACCACGCCGTGACATGACAAGGCAGTGCAGGAGGCTATGAACCAGTTTCAAGGGGGCTGAGGGCAAAAAGGAAGAGCCCCACATAACGTGTGACCACCAACCAGCCAAAAAGGGGCAAGCGCCCACCTGGGGTCTCAGGGCCCATGAAAAACGGCCAAAAACCCGTCGAGCGAGCTTCCGGGACAAAGGCAGCAGCGCAACGCGCAACCATAGACCCAGCAGGACGATCCATTGGTTGGTGACCACAAAAACGCCCTGTCCCGCCCCAGACAGCACCAATTGCTTACCCAACCAGACAATGGACGGCACAGGCTCAAGGATGCTCTTGGGGCTGATGATCGCCCCCTCACGACCCAACAGGTCACAGAGTCGCGCCGCCGCTGAACGCACGTTGCCTGCCCCGAATCCCAAAACTAGAAAATCATCAAGATAGTGCAAAACCAACACCGAAACCAAATCCAGCCCCTGCAGCAAGTAGCCTAGCACGGTCTGGCAAATCACTGGAGAGTATTGCCATCCAAAATGTAGGCAATTGAAGGCGAACGTCTGTCCGTCAATACTGACCCTGAAGGTCTGCTTGAAGGCATCGGGTAAACGCAACGACCAGAATGCATTCTTAAGATCAACATGGCATGCCAGCAGGGGGGCCCCCTCAGGCGCCTCCAAACGCAGGTCATCGAGCGCGCGCAAAAAAGGGTCGCACAAATAGCGGCCCACTTCCTCAGAAAACGCAAGACACCCCTGGCCCGCCCGCAAGTAATGCAGCTCAATGAGGAAAGCCAAATCCTCCACGACCGGGAGGGTGAAGGACGGCGGGCGGTTGGCATGCTGCTTATTGAACTGCACCAAATGCACTATCATGGATGCTTTCTCCGAATTTTTGGGAACCGGGAGCAGCCAGCCATTAGGGGGTAGGTTGGAAGGGCACCGAGTCAAAACGCCATCCCGCACCAAGGCTCTAGCCATCACCAAACCTTCAGGAGAAATATTTTGGATGCCCGGTAACGCGCGCGTAGACACCGACAGGACATCATTTGGGGCCACTGCATGCCAAATGAAATCCGGGATGCGAATGCTACCCACCGCCCCAATCCCCCTTTCCAGCACGTCCAGGGACAATCCCACCAGGATCGGCTTTGGAGACGTCGATTCACGAAAAACCACCGGCCAAAGGTCTGGCTCCAGGCGGTCAAGCGCTGCAACAGCCGCCTCCAGAAAATCAAAAACCCCCAAATCCCTCGCCACCACATTACCCCTCATCAATAATAATCGGATCCGGGACCTGACGAGACCGCTGTCCGCGAGAGGCACCCTTAAGCCTTCGGACACGCGATCCAGCCATTGCTGTCCCCGGCGGGAGTTCAACAGGAGCTCCGGGCCCTCTTCCTCGAGACCGCATGCGAAGAAGTCCAGACCCGCCGCTTCCTCCTCGCACAACGGGGGCGGTGCGCTGGTGGTCCCGGGCCCGTCCCTTGAACTTCGCGGCAACGGACTGGCGTTGGGGGGAACCGTCGGCTCCGACCGATGAGCCGGACTCGGGGGCTGGCGCGGTGGTGGAAGAGTCGGGGGTAATGCCCTCTCCTGTCGGACCTCCAGGAGGGGAGTCTTGGGCCGGGGAGGGCGGAACCTTTCGGCGCTCTGTGGTCGACGCGGACTGCGGGGCAGCCACCGACGGACCCGAGGGGGTCGACTGCCCGTTTCTCCGCGAAGGTTTTCGAGGCGGCGTGGGTCGTGAGGGTCGCTTGGCGGTAGGCGGCTGCATAGCGTCCCCGGAGTCGTCCCCTTCCACCACGGCCTCGGAACCCCTGTCGCGCTTCGATCCGGTGGCCGGGAGCTTAGCGGGCCTCTCGTCCGGCAAGCAGAGTCCCATGAGCGATGACGGCCAGAACTCCGCCGTGTCGGTGGTGATCCACTTGACCCCCTGACTCGTTGGCCATGGTAGGCGCGAACTCGAGTGGAAGGTGAAGTCCTCCGGCGCCGCTGCATAGAAGTGTGCCATGCGCACACTGGCCCAGCGTCCCCACCAGCATAGGTAGCGCCAGGGGAGGCCACGGAAGCGGAGGAAGGCAGCCCCCGCGCGACGCCACGAGTGCCAGCGGTAAGCAGCGTAAGGGCTGCCTTGGAGCAGCCTGGCCATACCCTCTTCGAGGACGGCGGCTCTGTCGACCATGACGTCCCGTCCAGGGAACTGGCGCCGCAACCAGTGGGCCCACTCGCCCGCAAAGCTGCCGAGGTCACGGGAAACCCAGCGCGAGTCCCTTTTGAGGCCCCAGAAAGCCACCGCCTTCCCCCGCAGGCCGGAGCGCCGGACAGACGCGATTTCCCCCACGCGTGTGAGGCTGCTGAAGGAGAGGACGGCGGCGGCGAAGACAGCCCAGTCCTCCGGAGTCTGGCAGGCCTCGGCCATGACCTGCAGAACATGGGGGCCTGCGTAAGGGCGGTCTCCTGGGGTAGCCACCGGCGCACGGGCGAGGCGCCAGAGGCATTCCCATCGTAGCGGCGGTATCCACCCCATGACCCACACTGCGTGTAACGCTGACACAGCGCCCCGCAGCGTTGCGGGTCGATATCCCGATCGGAAGAGGAGGAGCAAAATACTCTCCGCCAGGCCCTGCGTGTCCCCCGCCGGTGCCGACCCATGGAAGAACCGTAGGAATTTCGTGTCCCCTCCTTCCAAGTGCTGATGAGGCATGTCTGGACATCGTCCGCCGGATCCGCATACCCGAGCTCTCGCCACAAGGCCGCAATGGATCTCCAGTCGATGGTTTTTCCGACCCACTCTGATACCGGTGCCACTGCCACCGCCGAACTCGCCAGCTCCAAGACCGGTTCCAGCCCCCCCGGCGCGTCGCGTCACTCAAGAAAGGGACACCTCCAGACCCAGTGACGGGTCACCTCACCACGAGCCTTGCAAGTCTTGCATGGGCCGACGGGATCCTCAGTCGTGCATACCCACTCATTCTTGTGAATCTCGAAGAACTCCTCACCGTCGATGACCTTGAAACGCCGCCGCATAGCCTTCTTTAGGCGTTTGCCCGCCTCCGACAGGCCCTCCTCCAGCCGAACATCCGATTCCTTCTGAGATCCAGAGGTAGATGAAGAACCAGACGTCCCCTCGTACCGTTCTTTGTAAGAGGCCGTCGCAGAGAAAACGAGCGTCCACAGTGCCTGCACCAGGGTGTGAAATCTCTCAGAGACCTGCGCGGAGTCGGACGTGTCCATACTGTCGGACCCATCTGGGTGTTTACGGTCGGTCCACGGCGTGTCGTCCCTCCTGTCCTCGTCAGTGAGGCCCAGCATGATCTCCTTAGCCGCGGCATCGGACATTTTCGGAATCATAGTGACTGCGGAGGCAGGGACATTCTCGAATTTGAGCAGCCGTACCAGGAGGAAGAGAGCCCGATTAATCCATTGGGGGTGGTTGGTGGCTGTGTCCGCATCGTGGATGGCCTTTAGTGATAATGCACGTACCTGCAACTGGTCCTTCGGTGGCGCCTCAGTGATGCTTTGGACCTTGGCGGTAAGGGACTTGATGAGCTGTCCCTGGTCCTCCAGCAATTTAAGGATTGCAGGGTCCACTTGCCCAGGCGCCGGCACTGTCGGTGCTGCGGAGGAAGACTTCTTGAACGCCCCAGTGGCGAAGTCCGGCGTGACGTCTTCCAGAAGCATGTAACCCACCAAGCGGTCGATGAACTCGTCCCGAGAGCCCGTGAACGAGACGGTGGACGCGAAATTCTTGGCCCAGGCCTCCCCCTCGTCAGGCATACCCCGAAGTTCTCGCATCAGGACCAGCTTTCGACGCGTCCACGACTTGGTATCCGCCCCAAGCCGAAAATCTCCATGGGCATCTCCTTGGATGTAATCCGCGAACGACAGTGCATCCTCCATTTCTATACTGCTGCGTTGCCACCAAATTGAACTCCACGAAATCAGTAGGAACAACTCTCAAAGGAGTGGAAGTAGATCAGCTGTTCGGCCTGCGCAGCAAAAGGAACAGCACCTTCGTCTGAAGGCCCTGTTATAGTTTATAAAATTCTGAATGGAACAGGGCATCATAATGAACAAAACAAAGTATGGTGTACAACTACTGTTACTGGGGAAACAGCAGATTTGGGAGGGTGTGGGTGTTGCATCCAATGCTCGTGTTATTTGTGGTGGGGAGATTGAAATTGTAGCCTGAGGTTTAGCAGTACTATCCTCATCAATATCCCAACCATTGGACAAAGAGCACACACCACTACCACTGTTGCTAGTTGAAGATTCCAATTTATGTTCATGGGCAGTATGCCCCACCCTTTGGTCACCTCTCTGTCCTACGTGCCGCCAAGTAGTGTTTGTGGGCAGCATCCCCCACCCTTTGGTCATCCCTGTGTGTCCTACCCGACACCAAATCATGTTAATAGGCAGCATCCCTCACCTCCGGCTCACCCTTGTGTGTCCTCCCTTGCGCCAAATCATGTTCATGGGCAAATATCCCCCACCCGTGGTCACCTGTGTGTGTCCTACCTGGTGCCAATTCATTTTCATGGGAAGGAAACCACAATAGGTCACCCATGTGTGTCCTTCCTCGCACCAGTTCATATTTATGGGCAGTATCTCCCATGTCCTACTTGGCACCAATTCATGTTAAAAGGCACTATCCCCCACCCCAGCTCAATCATTTGTATCCTACCTTTTACCAATTCATGCTCATGGGCAGAACAACCCACGGGCTACAAAACCCCAGCCACCTTGGGCCCCTGAGCATGAGCCTACCTGCAAAAAGAGCAAGGGCTTTGGGCTGGGGGCTGTGCAACCCCTTGACCCGCTTCTCTGTTCACTTCTACCTTCCATCTGCCGCTGCACATTGCATTCTACTGGTCTTGCGTTGTCGTCCGTCGCTCGTAAAACCTGAACCAGATTGTTGTGATATGAAGGAACCAGCAAATGCAACACACAGGGCACAACATCTGAAGCAGCCAAACAGAAATCTGTCTCCCAAGCATGTTCAAAGATGCTTACTTTTCTGTCCCCACATGCTGATGCGTAGACAATGCAACATCTTATTCAACCTACACCTCTTCAGTGGCTACTGAAACCCTGCTAAGCAACCCTCAATGGGTTATGGCAATCACACAGGCTTCAATAACTGCTCAGTACGACAAATGTCTTGTTTTGTTGTGTGTTCCCGCACCAGATGGGACCCCAATGCCCTGACACACTGGTGATCAGTGCACATAGGCTTGTATGTACAGTGAGAAGCTCATCACCACCACCATACCAATCCACAAATGTGTGGACACCAGTGGGGTCAGCAACCCCACTGGACAATCATCGTTGTGTGAACAAGGCCGCAGTGACTGTTGATACCATTGATCTCATCACCAAGACAACACCCAACCGTTGTTGCCCAGATTCGGCACCACCAATAAACGAATCTGGTGGTGAGTCATTGCTGTATGAATAGTTGCGTTCTGTCATTGATGAGGAAATTCAGGGAGAACTTGTGCTTGTAATGCATGGTTTCATTCAGTCAGCTGTTCATTGGTTGCCCAGAAGCTCGTACTCCTGTTCTCGGTGTATGCGCAGAAAACAGGCGTCAGAGACAAAATTCATTGAGCCATTCAATGTGGGGTAGCTTAGCTCATGCCTGGGAGTGAGACTGTATGTACAGCGAAATGCTTGGAGGTATATATCATCATTCATTCAAGCATATGGGAGAGTGTTGGTAGAGAAATACTTGGTGGAAACAAATTGCAGTAACACATCGCACACTTTGTGGCTATCCTAAACCTGCACATGCTTGCCCTGCCCGACTCACCCATGTCGATAAACCTGGTTGTCCATGAACAAGACCACTGTCTTGCTTGTCCGACAACAAGAACCCTGTCGGACTGCAGTATTGTTCTGTTGCTGTCAAGCTGCCAGGGTCAGTTTCATGATGCACCGTGACAGGCTTGGTGCAAGGCAGCAAGCCTTCAGAGTGCGTTTTTGCTGTCAGGCCATGCTTGACCATGATCACACAGGGCGCATGTGTTCTAAACCAAAATGCATGGATGATTACCGTTTAAATTACAAGAACCAACAACTGGGTTTGCAGGAGTACAAAGCCTCTGTTCTTTGACATGTTTCCGGACAAGCAGGGTCCTTTGACATGTTTCCGGACAAGCAGGGTCCTTTGACATGTTTCCGGACAAGCAGGGTCCTTTGGCATGTTTCACGACAAGCAGGATGGTCAATGCAGCACATAGAAGAGACCTACCTACGTAGTGCAATCTTCCACCGCGAGCGCATGGGTCCCTGAGGGGTACTGCAGGGGAGAGCGATCCGGGTGTTTGTAAAGGGGGCTTCTCCACTCGGCAGGGTAATGCTGCTGGGATATGGGGATACGCTGCATGAAAGGGACCCTTCCGAAGGAGAGAGACGAGGGTATGGGAGTGAATTTTCCAGGGCTGCAATGCGCGCCTATTCACTCCCCAGAAAAAACGGATCCGGGAGCAACTTTTGGCTCAGGTATTCGCGAGAAGGGCAGTGGCAAGGGTAAGCAGGCCACCAGAACCACTCTTAGCGGTTCTGAGTGGTTAAAACACCTTCCAGGCCGGTTCAGCTCCCTACAGGCAGCTTCCTGGTAGCTTTCAGGTGATACCAGCCCCCTGGCGCATTGCTCTAAACAAACTGGATGCAGGTGAGTCAGGGATATTGCCCTTTCCCAGTGTACAGAACGAGATATAAAAATGTCCTGTTGTTTCTGCCAAACATTGACGCAGAAATGCATGGAGCAGAGATGGGTGATCTGCTGCGTGGGGGATGGTGTGCAGGAAACGGTTGAGGCACATGCACACGAAGGTCTGTGGCACAGTGCTTCCGATTTCTATCTGTCTGCTGCATGGCTGATATCTGTTTTAAAACTGCGATTCCGGGGTCTACAACGGCATTGTTGTATCTGCTTTGCTCTTAGCTACACAAATGGGGATGGGTGGTCTGAACGTATTGCAATGGAATCTTAGACGGAACCACTAGCAAAACGTTTGGTCAACGCTGTTAGAGAAAGAATGGGCTCTCTCAGCACTGGAGAGCACGAGCTGCAAGGCGACAGATCTGTGGGTGTCTCCTTTGTTTTATAAGTGGGACGGGCCCCAATCCAAATGCCAAGCATCAACACAGCAAAGCATGACAGCACAGTCCACGGCATCCCACCATATCCAGAGGTATGAGAATTCTCAGACTCCATGGTGCCCAATTGTCTCTCTAGGTCCTTGATGTGCTCAACGTGGCCACGGATCTCTCGCAGCAGCTGATCTGAAACACGGGACGTGTAACAAGTGCGAATTGGTAAACTTAACTGTCCAACAGCAAAAAACCCACTGCAGGGCATGCCATGGTTTCCAAGAAGAGATCAAAATACAATACCTGCCTTTTGCCCCTATGTGATCACCATATGACACATACAACCCAGCGGATTCCCTCGCCCTCACTGAAAACGGACCCTCTGAACCATCACCAAACCGAGAATGAAGGGATGCATACCAGAGGCAAACCATCCCATCTAACTTAAAATTGGTCAAGGGTCGGGAACTATCCTGCCCCTCAGTGAAGCTGATTGACGAGGGTGCAACGTGCATTATGCTGATGTTTGTTGCATGAACATGTGTATTGCATACCTGGGGTGGCTTGACTGATCTGAATGCCATCCACTGCATCACTTGCAAATTGAAGCAGATTCCGATGCTTGGCTGCCGGTGGTGCAGGACCCTACGGAAGACAACAGTGCAATGTCTTTTTATGTGACCTGCCTGTGTTTATTGCGGTCGTTGGGTGGGGGCGCAAACTAGTGGGTAAGAGTGGATTGTTTGTCACACCACACAACACAAAAAATTCGTGCAGAACAAATCAGAGTCCAACAAAGGGAACGGAGACAACAGAAAGGGGGTCAGGCTGTGTTCATGTCGTAGTGGCTTGACAATTGCTGATGAGAGCATGCCTCTAACACATGTGGCCGCACTGGAACGTGCCCTCAGGCTGATGCCCCTCCCTCCCCGCAGGGCAGGACGACGAGGAACCATAATGCATGATTTAATGCTGGACAATTGGAGGGGGACGTCCTCCGGTGAAGCATCAGTGGAAAAGAATAGAGGTATGTGTCTCACAGGAATTCCAGGCACACCTATTTTGGCACAGCCTCCCCCCCCCACCCCCCGAGGCCTTGTGCCAAACCCCCCCGAGGCCTTGTGCCAACCCCCCCCCCTCCCCCAGATGCTTTGTGGCCAGTTTTTGCCAAAAACCATTAACAATTATTCATCAATCACAATTGCTAGGCGCACTGCCCCAAAAGCCAACTTGGCATGCTCCGTTTGCATCATTGCACAGGCTGAAAGAATATGCTAGATGGTACTTCCAGGTGTTTGCACATGTTCGCCTTTTGAGGAGGGAACCCTCCACTTGTGGACAGGTGGGTTGGGTGCCCACCCTTTGGGTTGGGGTTGAAGAGGGAGGGTTCAAAAAAATTGCGAGAGGCGGGCAGCCTGTCGGGCTACCTAAAAATTGTAAAAACTGCGTGATAGAGGGAGAATTGTTGCCCCAGTCATAGGGGCTGCTGCTGCTTTGAGTCACTCCCATGCCAGCACCGGCATGGTCCACACAAAGTCTTTCTGAAGTTTGGAGGGTGCTTACCACCAGTGATGTGGGAAATTTGACACAGGGCCAGGGGGTTCCAGACATCAAGTGTTACCCATCAGTGGTGCACAGCATGTTCAGGCATTTTGCCAGTTGTTTCAGGGATTCACCAGTGTGCAGTGGGGGTTTCACCCACCAGGGCCCTGTTGCGGAGCCTACGCGGTGCTGCGCAGTGGAAGGGATTCACCCAAGGATTTTGCCAATGCCCGTCCCAACCTACATAATGGCGCCACCTTTCACAATGGCGACCTTTTTTCCAGACAGATTTCTCTCCCAGTGAAGACGCTCCTCCTTGTGTGTGCTGAGACATAAGTGACAACAGACATGTTGATTTTGGCATGCACTTGTGTTGCCAATAGGATTGGGATTAGGGCTGTGGGGTGGAAGGTGGGCTATGGGGAGGTTTGCCTTGAAGGCTGAGTGAGTGTGCTGGTTGGTGCTCCTGGGTGTACGCATTGGAGTCCCAGGTGCCTCTAAATGGTCACCACATTGTGCTGACAATTTGGAGAGATTTTGTGGTGCAAGGGTGGGCGGGAATTCTTACAAGAAAGTGACTTGGTCACTTGGCAGCACAAACCTTCTTCCAACCCCCTTTGGCCACCTGATAAACAGGGCGGCCACTTTTGGGGGTGGGGGGGCAGGGCGCCCGGCATACAAACACCTCCCCACCCCCAATTTACTTGTGTTGGCCTGCTGATGAAAGTCCTGCAGTGGACTCTGCATCGTGGCATTAGCTCGTCGGATTTGTTGACCCCGTTGGACCACGCCTGCATAAAAGCCTAGGCCTCGTCCTCTGGGGGTGCCTGGGAGGGTGGGTTTGTTCGACACAATGCAAACTGTACCGTTTACACTGAACGCTGGCTCACGCAGAAGGAGAGCAGCGCGTACACCCTATGCCTTTCCCATCCTCCTGCATGCCTACACCCAGGCCAGGTCCACAAGTGTTCACCCGCGGAGTGCCACCTCGTTAGCACCACCCCTTCATGAGTACCCGCACCGTGGGGATGAGCCGCTGCATACGCTGTTCGGGATCCCATTGCAGGAAGGAATTGATTCTCATCAGGATTGGTGGTGACTCTTCAGTGTTTCTGAGCTTGTTTCCATTTTCTTTGCCCCTGCCCCCCCCTGGGGATAGGGTGAGTCAGGGGCTGGGTTGATGGCCTGCAATTATCGTTTGGCATTTGTGGAGAGAGCGACACTGTTCCTTTTTGTTGGTGTGTCTTGGTGGGCCAAGGGTTGGAACATGTGTGTGCACAATTCTTGGAGACCGGGCGAGCCATTTCCAAATGGCTGCACTCAATACGTAGGGGCAGTACTTGCGGTGTGCATTCAACTACTGAGGTGGTGATCCTGCGATCCATTCCTGCCGGGGTGCCCCCAGTTCCCCAGTTGCCCCAATAGCTGGGCCATGTACACTGCATCCAGTGCCCGCCGTATGGTGCACTAATCATTCCCCTCCCCCCCCGAAGGAACGCTGGGCTATTGCACGGGTGCACAAGAGGCAGTCAGCACAAAGCGCAGAAAGGAATTTGGCTTGTCAGTGGCCTATAAGACCATAGGTACCTTTCTGGCACAAAGATGAGACGGGAAGATGCCTGCGGACAGTCCACTGAGCAGGCAAAGGGCAGCGGTTGTGCAGCGGTACGTCACAGACCACCGCTATGCAGCAGCGGCTGGATCCATCTGTCAATTAACTACTGAGTTCGCTGATGACTGGAAAGGCAGGTGTCCCCTCCCCCCGGGCTGATGCCCCAACCGGATTTAGCCCCCCCCCCCACGCCGCCGCCCGGTCATCAATCATTGAATGATCACTGGGTGTATCGTTCACATCGCGTCCTGTTATCGCCCTGGGTCACCCTTTCCTGGACAAATACCCCTCTCGTCTCGCACACCTGCACATTGGCCGCAAATAATGCGCCCATGATACCAGTGTCGTCAATGTCAAATCGCTTTCCGCTGACCAGCAGTTGGTTGTCCACTGTCACATCTTTGAGCTTTAGAGAATCAAGCCAGTCGGGCAACAGAACACTTCCAGTCAAGCGAGTGTTCTCCAATTCAAATTTCTCCTTCTGGCCACAACTTTCCTGGTACAAGTTGTAGAGCAGGAATGGGCTGCCAGCCTCATACTGCTGCTCAAAAGAAGTCGGGCGCAGTGATGTGTGCTTGTGGGCAATCTCAGTATACTTGATATTTACGATGACAAAGCCGTTGGCCCGTACAATCTGTGAGTAGCCACCTGAAGGATCATTTTTCAGGGGCTCATATAACCAGTCATTGATATCCAGCCCATTGAAGATATTGTATACCAGCCCTGATCCTTCCAAAATCAACGTGGTCGCCAGTGCGTCGTCATCGTCATCGTTATCGTCGTTATCACCATCATTGTTGCCGGAGTCATAGTAATCCTTGAGCTGCACCGTAGTAGTAGTGGGGGGGATGTGCTGGGTAACTTTGCAGGCTGCCTGTGCTTCACAAACAATGCTCTGCGGCCCAGTGGAATAGTCAGGAGTGCTGGAAAAGATGGTTTTCTGGAATGAGGCCAGTGTCCGTGAGGCGGCTTGCAAAGAAGTAGAGGAGGGGGTGAGATCTTCCTGGATCTCTCCATCGATCTCGGAGTCCTTTGTCTTGATATCCGCAAAGCTGCCTACAGCGCCCTGGATATTCGTGTCCTTAAGATCCAAATCTCCTTCAGAAAACAGTGCATACCGTCCAACTTGTCCAAGAGTCCAGACAGCGCCATGACTTCGGGGATCCTGGGGGTTTCGCACCCTGACGGTCTGCATCCAGGTGGCCGTGTTCCCACATCGGTCTTGTGCGGTCCATTGCCGTGACACTACAGCCAATCCTTCTGTCAGACTTGCTGCGTCGGCATGGAACACCACGTTCACGTCTTCGAACTCCAGAGTTATCGGGTATGATACCAACCCCAGGATGGATGCATCAGGGTGAGTTGCTATGTCTTCCACAACAGGGACCCCTGTAACACTGGTGCCGTAGTCCGTCAGGAATTCCACAAATTGGTCGGGCGCTGGTGTTTCAGTGAATTGTGGTGCGAAGGTGTCCAGCACAGTGATGACTTGCACCCTCGTCTGGGTAAGGGACGCATCTGCACTACCACAGTCATTGTATTGTGGCTGTATCTTCCAGCTTCTTCCAATGGTCCACACCCCACATTTGTCTGGCACTTCCATGGGCATTCCATCAGAATACGTGACTTTGAAAGGGGTGCCACACGCGGCAGATCCAGTGGCAACTCCCAGGCTTGAATCGGAATATGGGTCAAGGGTGTCGTTGGTGTACCTCTTCACATCAGACGGGAATGGCTCATTGAATGTGGGTGCAATGAGATACACTTCCTTCTCTTCAAACGAAGACGATTTGCTGGATGATTCAGTCCAACACCCTGTCTCAGGCGATGAAGCCTCAGCACAGCTGCTGTCAGGCAGCAGGAGTCGGTCATACACCCTTGTGCCAAGAGCAATTCTCTTCCCAGGGTGGCACTTATCTGACAGCTGCATGACACCAGGTGCATATGGGGATAGGCCCTGTCCAGGATTCCAAACTTGCAGAGATACAGCCTCAGCGGGCGGATGTTGCACGACAATGGTCTGGTAACGTTCAGCAGAATTGCCACAGGCATCCATCACTTTCCATATGCGGGTGAATGACGCGAGACCATCGAAGCAGCTTGTTTCACCAGTGCTAAAATCTTCATCTGTGGAGATCAGCTGGATGGGGTGGGATACAAGCCCTAACGCCTTCATGTCACCATGGGCCACTTCATCTGCAAATGGCAGTGGCTCTTGCTTGCGATAATTTTCGTAGAGTGGGATGTCAATCTGGTCTGCTGGGAGGACCAGAAATTCTGGCGCGCTCCTGTCAATGATGGTGATCTCCTGGACATGTGTTGCTGTTAGATCTGCCGCATATTTTCCACCACAGTCTGCGTATTCTGGTTGGATCTTCCATGTTCGTTTGATGGTCCATTGCCCACAGGCTGCAGGTACTCGCTGCGGTGGGGCATCCTCATAGCTGATGGTGAATGGAGTATCACAGTAGGAACTTCCTGCTGCTTGCCCAAGTTTTGGATTTTCGGAAGGTGTCAGCGACTCATTTGTGAAAATCTCAACATTGCCTGGTTTGACCACGAACATCGGAGGCACCTGGTTGACGGACTGGCTGTAATACACCTGAATGAAGAGATACCGTACAAACATAAGTTTTTTTTGCGAAAAAAACAATTCCTGGCACAAGGTGTTGTTTTACCACAAACAAAAACAACGCAAAAAAAGTAATATAAGTTGCATGCCCTTCGCAAAAATGACATCCACAAAAAAAATGGCAATCATAACTTTTTGGCCCCACCCCCCATTGAACACACTTGTTTTGCATGGGGCATCCCTTACTCCACTGTTAGACGTCTTGCATGTGATGCCCATCGAGTCCACCCACTTTCGCCAAGAGAGTGAGGTGGGACCTGTCAAGCCATGGCTTAGCCAAAAGCTGTTGGGTGTTCCGGTAATAAGGATACATTGGAAGTTTGGATGGTGGGGTATGTGTGACCAGTACAGTGCAGCTCTTGCACGTGTGGGTGTATCTGGTATGGCAGAGTTGACTGCCACCTCAAAAGCTGAGCTCCAGAAAATGGGAGTTCTGCTAGGGCATGCGAACCTGCTATTGCAGCATGCTCTCAAACCCTCTGATGCTCAGCCAGCACCCAAGCAACCGAAGTCCACTCGTACCCCTGCCCCAAAGTCTGCCCCCAAGCCTGCTGTTTTTTTTTGTTGGGAGGAGTGGTTTGTACACTCGTGGCAACGGGGCTACGGCCGGGGCCTGGGTGGTCAAAAACCATGGAAATTGCATTGGTGTTTCAGCATTTCATGTGCCATGGGCACTATCATGGACGAGTTTGCAACTGGTTTGTTGAAAAAGTGGTAGGCCTGAATATCCGAAACACTTGCCATGGACTGCAATCCCAGAGTCTAAGTCACCCACATTTGTATATACCCCCCTCTTGTGCAAGCACGGGCTTGTCCAAGCATGGAGTGTGCGTTGAACTGCTGTTTTCAGGATTTTTTGGGGCGCTGTTTTTTGTGGTTCTGAATGCAGGATTGGGCATTTGTGATGGACTTGTAGAGGAAAAGGGGGGGCTCATTCATGTCTGTGATTGTGCATTCTGTTCATACCCCCCCCCCCCCCCCGTGTCCAACGAATAATTATGTACGCAAAAAATACGGTTCGAACGGGTAGTGTTCGTTGGACACAGTGTTCGTTGCGCGCGACAATGTTGTGAACCGGCGGTAACACATCCCTGTGCACGAGATACCCAGCCCATGCGAAGCACATTGCGCTGGAGACTTCCACTTAACACTTTTCCGAGTAGAAGCCCTTGTTGCGGTCCCGCTTCATGCGGAAAAGCTGAACGTGCTCCCCGGGCTTGGGGCTTTTCTTGGCACAGGCAAAAGTGGCAGCCCCATCCGAGTCGCTCACCTTGGGGACGGACAGATTTGATGGGACAGCACTGTCCTCCATCAAATCACGGGTTAGGTACAGGGTGTCCTCAAAAACATGGCACAAACCCCACACCCCACGCCCTGACTTGGCCCAAACCACGTCACACTCACGAGCATCGTCACTATCAGAGTCATCAACACCACTACCATCATCGGAGTCACCTGAGTCATCCGTATCAGTTTGTGACCCATCATCAGAGTCGGACTCAGGATCATGCTTCTTGAAAAATCATCACCGTCATCAGAAGGCCCAAGAATTGTGGCTGGTACAAGCTTGCCGGTGTGGTACCGCTTGTACAGCACCTCACGGCCAGGTGCCAGTAGGGAGTCAGTCATAGTGGGCAATACAGGTCCTGTAGTTGAGGGACACCACTTCCCCACACCCTGCTTTAGAGTTTTCTGCGACATACATTGCAACAGCCCCTCATTTCCCCGCACCTTTGGCCTGAAACCTCAATTCTGATGTCTCGTACCTAATTATGTACCGAATTAATTAGGTACACAAAAAATACGGTTCGAACGGGTAGTGTTCGTTGGACACAGTGTTCGTTGGACACGGGGGGGGGGGGGTACCAAAATGGTACTGCACACTGCAACCCCATGCTGTTTGTTTTGATGTGATTTTCGGCCATGGCTAACATTGCTATTCCCGGCATGCCTATCACGTACCATGCTTTGCTGTCGTGTGTGTCGTGCGCAGGCTCGGGCTTGTCTGAGCACAGGGTGGGCGTTGAACTGCTGTTTTGCCTGGACTTTGGGACCGCGGCCGTGCCTGCGCGGGGGGGGGGGGGGGGTTGTGTAGGGATGGACTGCAATCCCAGAGTCCAAGGTACCGCAGGTTCTTTTCAGTGACACCAAAATGAATGAAACATGGCCCCCCAAAAAAGGAGGCCAAACAAAAAAAAGTCGAAAAAAAATAAAATTGTTGACTCAGTCACCGAACAACAGCTCCGCAAGATTGCATTCCACAGGGAAAAAACGGCAAAACAATTTTTCCCTATTTTGGGTGCTGTCTCAAAATTCCCAACACAAAAATTAGTTTTCCGTAAAACGTTAATATTGGTACGGTATACGAAGCACATATCCCTGGAAATACTACAGGGTTCAACATTCTAAGCTCACACAAATCAGCCAAACGGTGAGGTCCGTCCGCCTGGTTGTGTGTTTGTGTGTGACGCCCAATGCAATTCTTTCATCCCTAATCTGCGAGGCTAAACTCCTGGCTCCTACGCTGCAAGGAAGGCTTTGGTACTCAGTTGTGGTGGCCACCAGTGTGCACAGAGCGGGAATAAATGGGGAACTTTAGGGCTCACCCCGCCCAGCAACACCCTGCTCCACCCACTTTGATGAAGGAAATCAGCTTAGGTTAGTAGGTGCAGGCAACTGGACATGTCAGGGGCGCACCAGCAAAGGCCAGTGGGAGCCCAACCTGTGTATTGGGGAGAGAGCAAGTCTATCGGTGCACAAGGGAAACACACCTTACTGCCATGAAAACCAACCTCTCGACAACCATTGCCAGACCACCATCCATCCTCACAGTTGTGGGTCACGGTATCACCACTCAGCGGATTGTATGCACGCCGTCCTCCAATTACCATCTTCCCGGCAGCACAAACATCAGGAATTTGTTCAACCCCAGGAACGAAGTTAAACAATTGTGATGCTGGATTCCAACTCTGTGTTGACCCCTTGAAAGGTTGAGGTGGGGGATTTGCAATGGTAATGATCTGCGCAAATGTATCTTTGTTCCCACATGCATCGGAGACGATCCATGTGCGCGTGAAAGAAGCCAATTCATTGGGTATGCATGTCTCTGAACCACCTTTGTACTCCAGCGTGCCATCTTCCGAGACAATGCTGATTGGATTGGACACAAATCCGCGTGCACTCGCACTTGCCCCAGGGTCTTCTTTGGCCAGTGGAATCGGATTGGCTGCATTATAATTGTTGAAGAATGGCACCGCCATTGGTGACAGCGGCTTGTACAACACCACAGGTGCTGTGGTATCAACGACTGTCATGACGTGAGTCCTTGTTGGCTGGTCCTCCACAGAAGATGGTGTGCAGGATCCGACAGGAAAGTCATTGGAAACTCGCCACGTTCTTTGGATCTCCCACTTCCCACAACCAACTTCCACACTGATCTCCTCCACTTTGGTGAGGAGTGTTGGGTTGCTGCACACGGATGTGGCGGTGGGCGTTGCGCTGGACAATGCTGCATCGATGTCGTCAGCACTATCCACTTGCTCAGGGGGAGGAAAATTGGAGAATCCAGGGGGTGGGGGAGACACCGTCACAATCTGCGTCACTTGGTTGCTCTTACGCTGGCATCCGTCGGTTGCCTGCCACACCACCTCTTTGACTCTCGTTCCGCAAGGGGCCAGGGGCGGAGCAGTCCCCTCACTCTCACGGAGAACACTGACAACCGTTGAACCCACGCACGCAGGGTCAATGAAAATAACTTTCGGCTTCTCCAAAGACGGTATGGCGTCCCAACATGCCACAACGGTTTGTGGTGCAGCCTCTCCCAGAACTGGGTCAAACTGTGCTGTGTTTTGTGTTGTAAATTTCGCTCCTTGGACATATGCACCCTTTTGATTTTTCGGGACCCGTTGCAGCCAAGCCAGATCATCACCAAGTTTGGTCTTCCAACGCTGTTTGTCTTCGGCACTCCTCTTCTTTTCAAAGAATTTTTCATAGATATATTCTGGCTCAGCAGGCGCCTTGGCAGACTCGGTGGTTGCGGCAGCATGTGCAACAACACAAGACTCTTTCAAGATGCCCAGGAGCACAAAAATACCCAGCGATAACATAACGTGAAACGACATGGCTGCAAAGAAAATGCTGTGGCTTGATATCCTGTGTTACTGACCCCGCTGACCCATGCTGGTGTACCTCCCGTAATATGGTTGCCCCCCCCCCCCCCCCCCACAACAGAGGGCTGACATCACTTGTGTGAGAAGGGGGGCAAGTGCACATGTACTGATTTGGGGGGGTATTGCGCAGCGCACTGTGTACGCGCAACTGACCTTGACCTTAGCCCTAGATTTATCCCCAAGCAGACGAAAAGCAGCCACCCCACCATCCAAATCAACCCCAAAACCATACCCGCAGATCCCTTAACAAAACAAAGTCAGCACGAAGTCGCCCCCCCCTACCCCCCCCCCCGTACCCCCCCCCCCCGTACCCCCCCTACCCTGCGGCTCGCTGTGCTCAACAGACAGCTCGCTTCGCTCAACGCGGGGGCCAGCCCCCACACCCCCCTTAAATAACAAGACTCCTGCGGTGGCCACAGATCGCCTTGTGCGTGCACCGCCTTGTGTATGCACCGCCTTGTGTGTGGACCGCCAAACCTTCCCTTCCCGCACCCCCCCCAATAACCCCCCGTACCCTCCCCCTTGTACCCTCCCAAAACCCCCCCGTAACCCCCATTGTACCCTCACCCCCCCTACGTCCAGGGTACGGGGGGGGGGGGGAACTTCGTGCCGTACATGCAACTCAACCCCAAAACCATACCCGCAGACCCCTTAACAAGACACCGAATCTTGCTCATCGTTTTGTTTTGTTCCTGACGCTTAGGTGTCATTGAGTGTGTTCACGAGAACCCTGTGTAAATTTGGCCACTTGATCACACGTGTCCAGCTTGGCTGCCAATTCTGGTTATGCTGATTATTGACAAAGGAGTCCCTAGAGCATACCATGACAAATGCTGCACCTGAATTGAAATAGAAAATGGAAAGCCTGAGGTGCCAAGCTGAGAGAAGTGGGCCTTCTGGTGTATCCCAAGCTAAACACAACACAACACAACACAACACAACACAACACAACACAACACAACACAACACAACACAACACAACACAACACAACACAACACAACACAACACAACACAACACAACACAACACAACACAACACAACACGGCACAACAACACAGCACATACCACACAAAACACAATGCCAGGAGGATACATCCAAACAGCGTATGGTTCGTGACAACCACTGAGGTACTCCACTAAGTACCCCGCCCGAGTGTGACTGATCCTGGTTTCCATGCTCCCTGTACCCCTGGTACTACCTGCAGTGGCATCCAGTGATTGGTGTGAGCAAACTCTTGCACAACTTCACTGCTCCCTTCTCCCTTGTCTCCCGCTCTCCCCACCCAACACTGAGCCCACTCATAGATACACAGGCGTCCTTGACATCCCGTCCTGCCTGACATCCCGTCAGTATCCCTGCCCAGGTCATCGGCTGGCTCTCCCTCCTTATGCTGCTGCCCTGAGCCCCTGGACTTCAGCACTCTTGAACCTGGGCAGTACACCCAACTCCCACAGCCACACCATTCCCTGGACAAGTGTCAGGTCCCTGATTTTAGTGAGTCCTGCTGGAGTCCCATAAACAACCACACGCCCTCTTCTTCGCACATGAGCTTTGTTCCAAGGGAGAGTCGGCGCACCATGTGCGCGCCATGTAGGATGTTGGAGTGAAACTTTGGCGAGGAGCCTGGTTTCAGAGCCCCTGAAATGCTGTACCTTGGAGGTTCTAGGTGGGTTCTGGACTGTACTGTTGCTTTCCTGTCATTGGCCTGTTATTCCCCAGGTATTCGCCTGGTGTTTTTTTAAACTGTTTTCCAGATTCTTTCCAAGTGTTTCTTGTTCTTTTCCAGATATTTTACTAGTCCTTTTGTAGCATAATTGTGTTATCTTCCCTGCACCTTCTTGGTATTTTCAGTGGTGTTTTTGTTGTGCTTTCGTGGTTTTTTTGCAATGAGTTGTGTAGTTATAAAAAAAGTTTGGACCAATGAAAAAAAAATTGTCACCGCATGTTTTTTTTTCTCGGTAACCTCTGTCATTTTTTTCTTACTGTAAAGGCAGGAAGTGTTTTTTCCACAATAATGCCACTTTTGCAATATGTATGCAATATGTACAATTGCCGGTTCCGTACAGCACCCCACAGCGACCTTAATGATGGGACACCGAGTCCACAAAGCACAAAGTACCTACATGGCCACCAATTAATTGGGACTTGGCCAACATAAGAATATGGAGGTCTCATGGAGACTAGCTACCAAGGAGCTCCGAGAGGTAGGTAGCTTATACACTCCACCAGGAAGGGGCAACTTATACACCGCTACAAGCAGTGGCACATATAAAAGCACTTGTGGTACACCAAATAGGTGGAGGAAATATGGGGACACAACAAGCCTACAAAGCGTGCACCCGCTACAAGTAGTTGCAGAATGCACATTTGTAGATGAGGTCAATCTTTGAATCGGAGGACTTGGGCTTTGCACTAGGACCAGTGTTCCCCTGACAAGCCTCGCACAACTGAGCTACCAGCTGCTACTTCACCCCTGCCTTCTCAGGGGGCCAAAATCTAGATGGAATGGCTGCATATCCCATGCCTTCTCGGGGTCCCCACTGCTCAGCACAGGGAGAAAATCGGAAAGGGCCCAAATATGGGCAAGATGGCTGTATAACCACTGCCTTCTTGGGGGCCCTAGTGCTTAGCACGGCACAAAAAAAAAGGCTCAAATTTAGGCAAGATGGCTATATAACCCTTGCCTTCTTGGGGGTCCCGAGCACTCATACAGGGAAGAAAACATAAAGGGCTGCTTCACCCTTGCCTTCTCGCGGGCCCATGTCTGGTCAAGATGGTTACATAACCCCTCCCTTCTTGGGGGTCCCAACTGCTCGCATGGGGAAAAAACAGAAAGGGCTACTTCACTTGCCTTCTTTTTTTTTGTTCCGCGCTGAAGGTGTCATTGAGTGTACTCGGGAGAACCCCGGAAAGCTGAAGGTCCATTTATGTACAACATAGGCACACTCAATCACTGAGCGGACCAGAGGTCCATGCGGCATGCTGGCATAACATGTGTCATTCCTTCACGCAATAGTGCAGACGATCTGCCACGCCTTATTGGCAACTGATCAATGTGGATGTGATGTGTGTGTCGTTCAGGGAACGAGCATCTATTCGGCTATTCGGCTACTTCACCCCTGCCTTCTAGGGGCCTAAGTTTGGGCAAGATGGCTACATAACCCCGGCATTCTTGGAGGTCCCAAGTGCTCAACACGGGGAGAAAATCAGAAGAGGCTACTTCATTACTACCTTCTCAAGGGCCCAAACCTGCGCGCAATGGCTACTTGACCGCTACCTTTTTGGGAGTCTCCCATGCTTGCCACATGGAGAAAATCAGACTTGGCTACTTCACCCCTGCCTTCTCGGGGGACCCAAACCCGGGCGGAATGGTTGCATAACCCTTGCCCTCTGGGAGGTCCCCAATGCCTAGCATGGGCACAATCATCGTTCACACTGCATCAGTTCTGAGGTCTGAAGGATATGCTATGAACTATCCAGATGGAGTACGACGTATCCATCCTTCACTTGGCATCCATATCTACATTCCACTGTCAGCATCGGCCATGAGGCAACGGATACTGGGCTCGCATACGCCCCCGAGTCACAAGCGCATGGTCATCACCACACAGTTCAGTGTTTTGCCTTGCTGCACTGCAGCGCAGACCAGTTCTGTACCACTCCAGGTGGCTTTTGATGGTGCTTTGGCCTTGGCCATCAGTACATCTGGGTCAACTCACACCCACCACCCTCCCACAGTGCCGGTTAGTCTCTAACCCTCGCTCTGGGGGTCTCTCTCACTCTCTGGCCTTTCGCTCTGTGGGCTTCTCTCACTCTCTCTCTGTGTGTCTCGCCCACTTTCTCTCTCTGTGTCTCGCCCTCTCTCTCTCTCTCAGTATCTCACCCTCTTCACCCTCCCAAGGGGTTTTTACTGTCAGCATGGGGGGGGGGGGGTCTGAAAGGGCCCGAATTTGGGCAAGATGGCTGGCTGCATAACCCCCGCTTTGTCAGGGCCTCCTGGTGCCCAGCACTGAAGAAAAAAAATCAGAATTGGCTACTTCACCCTTGCCTTCTCGCAGGCCCAAATCTGGGCGGAATGGCTACATAAATGCAATCTTCTTGGGGGTTCCCAGTGCTCAAATCCCAAATGGCTACTTCACCGTGCCTTCTCAGGGGCCCAAATCTGGGCAAGAAAACCCATGCCTTCTGAGGGCCCCCAGTGCTCAACATGGAATGTGGAAAGGGCCCAAATTTGGGCAAGATGCTATATAACCCCTGACTTCTTGGGGGTTCCCAGTGCTCATACGCAAAACAAGCACAAATGGCTACTTCACCCTTGCCTTCTCGCGGGCCCAAATGTGGGTAGAATGGCTAGATAACCCCTACCTTCTCGGGCATCCCCAGTGCTCAGCATGGAGAAAAAAAATCAGAATTGGCTACTTCACCCTTGCCTTCTCATGGGCCCAAATCTGGGCGGAAGGGCTACATAACCGCTACCTTCTTGGGGGTCCTCAGTGCATAGTACGGGGAAAAACTCAGAAAAGGCCCATATCCAGGCGGAATGGCAACATAATCCCCACTGGGCAAGATGGCTACATAACCCTTGCCTTCTCGGGGTCCCTAGTGCTTAGCACTAGGAAAAAATCAGAATTGGCTACCTCACCCCTACCTTCTCGGGGGGGCCGCACGGGGCTGAAATGGCTACATAACCCATGCCGTCTCGGGGTCCCGAGTGCTCGACACATGGAAAAAATCAGAAAAGGCCCAAATTTGGGCGGAATGGCTGCATAACCCCGCCTTCTTGAGGGTCCCCGGGCCTCAACACAAAAAATCAGAAATGGCCCAAATCTGGGCAAGATGGCTGTATAAACCTTGCATTCTCACGGTCCCAGTGCTCGGCACGGGGAGAAATGAGAAGTGGCTACTTCACCCCTGCCTTCTCGGGGCCCACATGTGGGCGGAGTAGTACTTCACCCTTGCCTTCTTGGGGGTCCCCAATGCAGGGACAAAAGCAGAAATGGTTAGTAAAGTGCATGTAATTTTTTTTGCGGAAAATGCAATAACGAAAAAATCCAAATGTCTTGTAATTTTTTTGATGCGGTAAACACGAGTACTAGGTGTTTTTTTCCGAAATTGTGTTTACCGCAAAAAAAAAAATACACGGCGTTTTTTGTTTTTACTTTTCTTTTTGTCCAGGCTCAACAACTTCGATGAGTATAATGTGAGCTCTCAGGCAACAGCCTGGGTCAAGAAATAGGGCATATAGTACAAACGAGGGTTCCACATTTGTCATGTGTTCATGTTTACTCGCATTTACCGCAAAAAAAAAAATACGCGGCTTACAACATACGCGTTTTCCTAGCATTTGTAGCCATACACGGTGCAGGGTCATGTGGACGGCCGGGATTACGTTCAATAGGTACAATTATGAAACTCAAAGCTTCAAATGCCATGGTTGCATTGCCTACCATGGAGTTAGAGACACGTTTCACTCAGAAAATGCACCCTAACCATCTACACACCCAATGCATGTATTCTGCCAGTTGATTACCTCCAAGTTGGGTGTGTGAGGTCTTGGCACAACCTCAATGTATGCACCATGCGCAAACACTGCTTGAGACTCCCTCAGAAATTAGACCATCAAAGGGGCGGGATAGGATGAGGAGGTGCCTTTTGAAAGCTTCCTGCTTCGTCGTGTGACCCTTCCTTTGTCCGGTTCTTTGAGGGAGCCTCATTACGCGGTGCTGATTTGTAATTGTTCACATCTTTCTGGATTCAGTCCGGTCTGAGGGGTGGCTGCCTTTGGAGGCAGCATAGTCCCAGGGCGTGATGAGCAAATTTGAACAGAGGGGGAACTATGTTCCATGTGTGCTACCAATTGCGACCTGGTGCCTTACTAGTGTTTTCACAGTATCTTGATAACAATTGTCAAACAAAGAGTCGGGATCCAATTTCATGCTGAGAGCCCCTCAATATTTGAAAAAACCCAACTGTTGACACAGTGAATTTCTGCGAACACCAAAATTTTGCAAATTTCAAAAAGAATCAATACTTTGTCAAATTTTTGTGTGTTACAGGGCAAAACGTCAAAAAGGCCCGTGTGTTACAGGGCAAAACATCAAAAAGGCCCTTTCGGCGAGGAGTCGGTGTTTTGCAACAAGAAGTTCAACAAGCCCGGCAAAGACTGATTAAAATTTTTGCGATTACCTTTGCCAAAATGAAAACTTTGCGAATGAATCGTTCTTGAGGCCAATGGCATGTCCCCTCTGCTCCTGGACCTCGGCCCCACACCCCAAACACACCTTCCTTTTGGTTGTTTTGCAGTTAGAGTTACATGGAAACCAAATATCTCTCAATTTTCGAAAAACATTTTCATCTCTTGGTCTGTACATGGTCCTTGAGCTCCTTGACCAGTACTATGACAGGCATAGTCATTACTCTAGTGGTTGGTGCCAAAAAAAAAAAGAGTCTAACGGTCTAACGGTCCTCAATGGTACCGTAGTAGATCATTGTAGACGAATAATGCTGACCCCACTTTTAACATTTTTACCAGCTGCCTTGGAGTGGTCAACTTGATGGAAAAGGCTTTTTGTACAATCCCGTTGACAATACTGCGCGAAGATGCGCACATTCGAGGACCCAATGGGGGCGTCTGTGTGGCCGGGAAAGGGTGGTATTGGCAGTACCAACCATTCCCAGCACAATGTTGCCATAGAATGGTTCCACATCATCTGCCCCTTCAAGACGTTCAGACAAGACAAGACAAGACATGCTATGCAATAGCAACATCTGTGGGCAAAGAAGAAAAATAAGGTTGCAAGTAAACATATGTCAAGCGCAAACAACCAACAACAACCTGCAGAGAATGCACTACCAGAGGAAATACTCCTTTTTCTAAATTTCCAAAGAATCTTCCTACCCCCTCTCCCCTTGTCCAAGCATGCCAAAAGTCTGGAAAAACGACGGTCATGCTCATGTGCTTAGCCATATTCCGATGATGGCCGTCACCCCCGGTATCCTACCGGCAGGAAATCATCGTTCAAATGTCCAGCAACCGCGGCCGAGTCGTAGCCAACAATTGGGGGAATGTTTGCCCGGCGCGCTACTTTTCTATTAACTATCTTTTTTTTTTGACTGACTCCAGAAGTTCAAAGAGTACTCAAGACTGTGCTTGGGAAAGTGGGCGTCTCCAGCATATGATACAGTGGATCCCCGCAAAGCGGGGCACATGGCAAAGACCCAGAGTTCACATGCGAGCAACTCCAACTGACATCTGTATTGTACTTAACAAACAACATTGGCCCCACAAGTGTGGGTGTCAATACATTCAGTACAATAGTGCTCCTTACACTTATCACAAACTGCGACGGTGGAGCGTTTCTGGCAACACAACACACACACTGCCGCCTCGTCCTCTGCCTCATCTTGCGTGCCACAACCGAGCAAACAGTTGCTCAATGTGTGCCCTAAACCACCCGTGCACGTCATTGTAACATTGTTGGCCGGCTATCAAAGTGCCATTCTTCCTTCCAATGAATGGCACAATGACATGAATCCAACCGTTATAAGCACCATCATGGCCCCCAACTTCGAAATCAAAGAAATCACCTCGGGTACGAGAAGGTCCATAACCATCCCAAATCAAAACATCTGCTGATGTCCCGGGGCCAAGGGGCAAATCCATATAATGTTGCCCAACATATCAACGGCAACAGTCCACCGGTGGGGCACGGGTCACAAAAGATGCCCGGCGTGCGCCTGGCGCGCTAACGTCCCCCCATTGTCCATACGCAGCGGAGCGCGCCCAAGTGTCCGACAACGCGGCAACGCCGCCCTCACAGGTGCGTGCACATCCTGTGCATCTGCCCTCCTGCCCTAATGGATGAGGTCTCAGCGCCTTCAGGCGATCAAGATTGTTGATTAGAGGGAATCTTTGCACTGCGCGTGCACTGCGCGCTACTTTTAGACTATGTTCCCCCCGAAGAGCCCCCAAGCACACCCCTTGGAAATGCCCTGAGAATTAGGTGACCCAAACTGCCCCAGCTCAAGAAAGTTGCAAACTACCTTCCCTTCACATAACACACATCATGCACATGAACAGGCATGGGTTGCACCATTTTTAGCGATGGAGGTTGGGTTGGGGCAAACTTGCATGTAACATGATCCATGAATGCCCTTTCCCTTGCGTACATGGTACTCACACGAGTCTTAATCGCGTCCTTGTATCGGATAATCGGACTTGCTTCAATACTTCCACTTCCCAATGGAATCTTTGGCCGTTCGATGCGTGCTTGTCCCCTTGAGTGGAAATGGCTCTTCGCCACTCTGCAGAGATATAACGTAAAGCATAAACACAATCAAGGCAAGAGAGTCACGAATGGCATTGCGTGTAGTAAAGAGGGCGGAAATGCTACGTCACCTCTGCATTCTCGGGGATCCCCAAACAAAGGGGGACAAAATCAGAAGTCAAAACCTCCGCTAGGGGTCACCCCTAGTATCTCAAAGTATGGGTCTCTAGTACGGCCAGACGCCCAAATAGTTGCACTGCGCTTAAGGCTCCCCCTTCTCCTCCGCCTGACCCCCTCCCCCCCCTTGTCACCCAAAAGACACGTTCTGTGCATGAAAAAGAGGACCCAAACCCAGACGGTGCCATGACCTACACGCCGGGGTTCGCACCAAGGGCCTCTGCCACGATGTCCCAGTGCATTTCCAGTATGCTATGCTACCGATGTGGTTATATAGCTGTTACTATAACCACCATTCAGAAATCCGCGGTTCGCCCCCCCTCCCATCCCCTCTCGGTATAGCTGCCCATGCAGCAGCTGTTCATGATTCACCGCACCGTGGCCTCCACGAGCCGCGGCGACGAAGCGCACTGCGGCACGAGGTCCCAGTGCATTTTCAGGTATGCTAGCTCCCTCAACGACTAAATAGGTCCACAGACCAAAGTGGGGATTTAGGGGGGGCGGTGCATCCCTGCCCTCCCTAGGGTTCGAAGCCCCCCCCCCCCCTCCCGGAGAACTCAAGACCCATGCATTTCCGAAACACTATGCTCTATACGGCCTACCAAACAGTTTCGTCCACTGTTGTTCCAACTTGTCATTTGCCACCCGCCCTCATTTGCCTCTTGCGCTCCCTTTGTCGTTCACTCACATCTATACTGAACCCTGACACCTCCAAACTCCCCTCCTCGCTCGAGGACCTGAAGAAGACAAGGTCCCCGTCAGGCTCATGTGCTTAGACAAGCCCGTGCTTGCACGCAACGCGCGGTACCAAAGAAACCTATGTCGCCGAAAACCTGCCCATACCTCACCCTAACCACAATTGTTGCAACAGGGCACTACAACACTATGTGCAGGCAAATTTCCGCATGTTCTGGAGGTCCTCACTGCCCGTCAGGGGCATCAGCAGTTGTGGAATAGAAGCCCTTTCCAACTTTGCACCTCATCTTGAACAATTGCACATGCTTGCCCTTTGGGGCGGGCTTTGGAGCAGGCTTGGCTTCAGGTTTTGGAATGGGTTCAGGTCTCCTATTCCTTGGGACAAAACTGTCATCAACAACATGTTTGGTGAAGTAAAGCTTGCCCTCAAAGACATGGCCAAGGCCCCAAATCCCACGGCCTGCTTTGGCCCACACAATCTGCACTTCATGATCCTCCCGTGATTTCCCGATTGTGGTCAATGTAGTACGGCATGCCACCATCCGTGGTACCAGGAGTGGCAACATCAGCCATGGCTGAAAATCACACCAAAACAGACAGCATTGGGTTGCAATTGCAATTGGAATGTTGGTATGAGCAGGAGGAATTACCAGAACCATGATCTAGCTCCCCTTTCCCTCTACAATTGAAGCACAAACCCATAATGTCACATTTCTGACCATAAAAAGCGTGGTCAGAAAAAGCTAGGAAAACGACGGTCAGACAGGCTCATGTGCTTGGACAAGGCAGTGCTTGGACAAGGGGGGGCGGGGGTATTTTGCAAGGCAACGCGAGAAGGTTTTTTCCTGCGTTTTTCTATTTTTTTTTTGCGAAAAGCACAGTTTCAAGGCAAGTGAATGGTACAATAAACTATTCTCCCAAAATTTCAGAATTTCAACGGTAGTGAGCCAGCCCTGCATTGCAAATGGTATTTTCAATTTCTAGTACAACACCTCTACACCAGGAAGGGGATGAACCAAAACATCAATGAGAACAATGTTCTGCTTCAACAACACCCGGTCAGCCACTTCCCACAAAACTGCACTCCTTTGTTGCAGTGTACCCTGCCATAACGTCGCCGGGACGTGTCTTAATCCACAGCCCAGGACGGAGGCAACAGCCACAGAAAACGAAGCTACAGGATCACAGGCACACAGAAACAGCTGGGCAAAATGCAACGCAACAGACACCATGTATCAGGTGTAGCGTTTTTCTGTCTTCGTTTAGCCATGAGCATCAAAAAGGTGATGCTGAAAAGTGCAGTCACAACGAGGTTGCGTTGTTGGACATGGAGGTCATTAGGCAAGGGAACGTTGGGCTGCTCGTCATTGTTTGGTGCTTGAGGCGACCAGCTCCGCCAGCTTGTCCGCCAGCTCGTTGCCAATTACACCTGAAGCGCGATGACGTCCATGGCAGTTGAACCGCGTCCCCCTGCAAGCTTCCATCCCCACAGCATTTGCTGCCAGCACTCCCAGCGAGTGGGTTGCATTGGCTTTCCAACCCTATTGCACAGCGCACACACTGCGCCAAGTCCCCCCCCCCCCGTTAGAAGCCCCTGTCAGGAAAATTATCCTGCAGATGCACACCCCAGCGCGCTCAAGTCAGTGCTGGAGTCGGCAAACCCAGCATGGACCAGGAGTGTGCATCTGGATGCACCTGGTCAACGGCACAGGCAACAGCCCGTCTCCGGGACAGCCGACCCTGGAGTAGTCAAACAGGACAAGTCATCCAGGGGCTCCGTTGACACAACCAAAACACGTTCGGGCCCACAGAGGGTCAGAATGAGCAGTGGCGAGAGGCCAATAGGCGCCGCCAAAGGCAAACAATCAGATACCGAGGCCTTGTGCCAAACCCCCCCCCGGCTACTGATACTGCAATACTGCAAGGTCAGCATTTCAAGAACGACAAAGACGGTCCCCTCCCCTCCCGGTGGTCCGTGTCACTGTTGGCATTGCACGGACCACAAAAATGACCATTGTGCATGGTCTAACACCAAATCATCCCAACAGAGATAGCCGCTGCTTTAATGCACAAACCCTCGGCTTGGTGGCAGTAGATGCTGTGCTTGTGCTACGCTACTTGGCTGGGAGTCAAGTCACCGAACCATAAGCGGGCGTGGCGTGCGGGCTCCCCACAGGGGCCCGCTTGCGCTCACTGTGTGTACAGGTGCACAGGGGGTGCCGCATGGCACGGTCGGCGGCATGTGACACTCATCGCACGCAGGTGCGTGTCCATCGCCGTGTCCATTGCTGTACTGGCGGCCATGCCATCCACACCCCAAAAGGTTCTTGAATTCGGGATTCACCATAAAACACCGATCATCACAGGGACAACTTTTGGTTAGCTTTGTGCAGAGTTCAAAGTGGCTGAAGAGGGGTGGCAACTGCCGACCGTAATCCTCCAAGAGTCAACCAGAGTAACTTGGCGTTGGAGGCGAGGAGTGATGGCAGGGTTCAGAGCAGCTGGAGGAAAAATGTGCATTGCAGCCTCATTGCACCGTGCCCCGGGATGTGTCATTGGACCTTCGCCAAACACAGAGATATTTGCCGATTCAACCCCGCCCCCACACACGCCCCAAACACACGCAATGCCACGCCGGTGAGCTTTACAAAGATTGAACTCACAAATGTAAGCCAACCTCTTCTGTAGGGTCTCACACTCGTGGTGTCTGTGTGGGTCTGAGGAGGCTGAAAGGTTGACGCCCTTCCGCCCGTTGTGTGGCAATCCATGACCAAGTAGTGGCTGCCAAATTCATAACGGGCCTGCACAGTATTTACATTTGTGCCCATGCGGAATGCTGAGAAAAATGCGTAGAAATAAACTCAATTCACCACACGTCCTGATCAGGTTCATCTTCTGGCAACTCCCAAGACACAACACTCGCGACGTCGCGGGCCTGGCACCTGCGCACGTGTGCAATGCACATACCAAAACATACATGGAACAATTCGCGATATGCAGTGCAATCATTTAATTCATTGTTGCGTATTTACACACACCTCCCATGGTTTCAGGCATCGAGGTAAAACCTTGGAATCGAGCAGGCAACGCTCAATGGCATTGGGGAGGCAACGCTCAATGGCATTGGGGAATGTACACCTGGTACGACTACATGCACGCCTTCAAGGCAGGTTAGACACATCTGACTAGCAGACAGACTGTGTGGCTGGAACTTCCAAGGAGACTGACCTTGGTGACCAAAGCCATCCACCAATCATCAGCGGCGGCCGGGGGGGGGGGGTCCAAGGCATGTACAGTCGTCTGGTTTGTGGACCCGGTAAACAACGTTCCTTTTTTTTAGGATGCGCAAGGGGCAGGTGCCTGCGTACGTACTGCTGCCACACCGCCAGGGCACACGTTCGTGTTCAGGGTCTGTGGACCCTGGACCCGGCGGTGGGGGCGGTGGGGGCGGGGATCGGCAGAAGCGCGCAATGATGGACGGACAGGGGTTGCGCTTTCCACGCACTACACCCGACGCTCACGGAAACGTCATCGGGGTCTGCTCTTTGGGGTCCGACTTCCCGTTCTTGTCCCTGTGCCCCTCCGCCAGTGCCTCCGTCCGCTCCTGAATGCACCGCCACGCGGCGCTGATGGACTTGTACTGCAGGAGCCTCAGACACTCCACAAACGCGTCCACGAAGTAGACGCTGGCAGTCGGGGACGACAGATGCGATGACGGCTGCCTCCCCCAACACTTCTGAGTGCCAGACGCCCCAGAAATGCCCGTGACCGAACCCTCCTCCCGCTTGGGGGCCACTTTGCCGCGCACCTCCTCCACGTCGAACCACGCGGCCCCGGAATAACACTCCGACAACACAAACTGCAGCTTGAGGCAGTCCTTTGCCTCCGCGGTGAAGGCCTTGAAGATCGCGGCGAGCACGTCCTGCCACAGTAGCTCCACCCGCTTTTTGTACTTCTCGCCGCCCCGAGTGTACTGGTCCTTGTAGACGATTTTGTGCTGCTGCCCGGCCTTGGCCTTGCCGTGCCCGAGCACCGTCACCACCACGTCCGCGCACTTGCAGTCCTGCAACGATTCAGCAGCATAGCGAGTATTCAGCACCAGGACGCACAGCTGGTCCTGACACTGCTCGCAGACGCACTCCACAGCACGATGCCCCCCCCCCCGACCCACATTGCTTCAGCAGCAGAAAAAGAGGGGGGGGGGGGGAGCACCGCAACAGAAACCATGCATCGTGTGCCAGAGCAAAGGCAAAGAGAATCCAGTCGAGAACACATTCCTACAGCGCACGTGGTCGAGGGTGGAACCCCTATTCGTCACCGCCCTTTGTTGTTGCGGGGGGGGGGGGGGGCAAAAGGCAGGTACCTGGTTTCTGTCACTTTTTTTGGAACCATGGGACCGACGGGTCCTGATTTCTATTCAGGGGGGCGCGGGGTGTGTTTGGAAAACACTGCATCCCGTACCCCATACACCTGCTACACCTGCAGCCCCTGCAGCCCGACGGCCATGGCGGCCAAGCTTCTGCTGGCCCAGACAACAACGTGTGTGCTGTGCCCCAAAACCTACAAATTGCATGCTGCAGGTGGACTGTGGCGGTCTGCGACGCACCGTGACTGCAGTAGAACGGCCGTGCAGCAGCGCGCGGAGCAAAGCAGCATAGACTCAGGCAGCAGCAGCGCGAAGGCGTTGTACCAGCGACTTCAGCAGCTGCTGGATTTTCTGCTGCAGCACGTCGAGTCTTGGGGCACGGCTCCCCTTCTTCCGCATGTCGCCCACCACCCCCGCGCGCAGTATCACCACGTCTACACTGTGCTTGGCGTTCTGGGAGCCTTTGAGCCGGTAGACGTCGTGGAATTTCCGGGCGAGATAATCGAAACCACTCTTATCATCGAACTGCAGGATGAGGGCAAGCGTCCGGACACCGTCTGGGCAGGGCCCAGCCAGGGCCCCAGTCAACCCCAGGGAAGGCTCTTCTTTGGGAGGCTCTTCTTTGGGAGGCTCTTCTTTTGGGGGCTCTTCTTTGGGAGGCTCTTCTTTGGGAGGCTCTTCTTTGGGAGGCTCTTCTTTTGGGGGCTCTTCTTTGGGAGGCTCTTCTTTTGGGGGCTCTTCTTTGGGAGGCTCTGGTTCTGACTCTGGGACGTCATCTTCGTCGATGCCATCATCCTTCACACCCTCCCCAACCTCCTCGATCGTAGCCTCGTCACTATTGGCGCAGTCGTTGGCGCGACCCACCAAGGGTACCTCGTAGCCAATCAGCCTCCCTCCGTTCTTCGCCGTCCACTGCAGCTTTGTGTCGGAGCTGCCCACCGCAGGGGGTGTGAAGCCCACTGACACCCACATCTCCTTGGATGGGTACAACACGTAGTCCAGCTCTCCAGCGTGCACGCGCCACACAGTGGGGTCTGCGCCTGCCGCCAGCCGCAGTCTAGCGATGACCAACGGAATTTTGCCTGCATTCTTAATCAGGAACACACGGCCATCGTACGCAGGGTCCCCAGTGCCGGGAGCACAGGCCATAAACGTGTCCAAGGGCCCTTCGCCGTTTGGGGTGCGGAACTGCAAGGGACCATTCGCTGGAGTAATTTGCTTCTGCTGGGCTGAAGCCGTCAGCAGCCAGGCCAAAGTCAGCAGAAGCCGCATCAGGTGGGTAGAGACACTGAAGAAATCAGAGCAAAGATGCGGGAGACGTGGATCAAATAGGCCAGTTCAGAGAGTGCCAGGTGCCGCAGTGGGCCAAGTTCGAAGCTAAATACAGATTTCGGCAAAGCCAGGGTGTGCATACGGGCTTCAGCTCATGGCTGGGTCCCCATGTTTTCCCGTTGAGGTTGGTGTTGTCATGTTAGAGGGATTTCCCACTCGTTTGGATCCCAGTGCACTTTTTGTCGTTTTGGTAATGGTTGCAACGGGACTTCCCACAAGGTGGGCAATGTCGACTCGATCTTTTGCTTGTTGGCACAGCTAAGGCAGCACCAGCAAACCGAATGCCGCCGAGTGTGAACGGAGCTATGGGATGTGGCTCAACCCCTTGCTGGAGGTCGCCAGCTATAGAGATTGCCAGATGTGGTCGTTGATCCAATGTCGTACAGATACCCCCCTCCCCCTGTAATAGCTACACAAAAGTCCCAAATTAATACGGTCGCTACGCCTACTGTAGCTGGACAAGGGCATGGGTTGCGCGCAACACATACCACTACTGACACACGTGAGTGAGTGCATGGTATGAATGCACCTTAACCTCCGCCCACGTTCCCAAAGGCATGTAAACACAAGAAAGTGCTTCAAACATGAAACTTCAGGTTCACCCATGTTCCTACAAGCAAGCATGCAGGCATGAGACACCGACAAATGTTCGGCTTAGAAACCCTTCTTGCGATCATACACCATGCGGAACAACTGCACATGCTCACCACTTGAGGATTGCATGATGAGCGGGTGCAAGAAAGGGGGATATACTACAGAAATATCCCCAAAATCAGAGCAATGTGGGTTTAAGTGGGCAAACACTCACAACAAATGTGTCCATGACCCTATGTAACTGGCAAGTTCATCACCAAACCCAGTCTTATGCGGTGGCACTACGTTTGGTACCGAATTAAAATTAGGTCTCAAATTAATACGGCCCCTATGCCCACTGTAGCTTGGCCATAGAACAGTGGAAAGTTCAGCGATAGGTCCCCACCGACAGACCTACGCCCTCTCATTCAGTGTATTCCCAGGCATGGCGGCGAAGCCGCCATCACAGTTCATCCACAGATACGGCGCCGGAGGCGCCGCCACAGTTCGTCAGGGTAGGTCAGGCTTCCCTCCCTAACCCTCGGCAGGAACTGGGTTGAGATGACTGAAACAGCATGTAAAAAGAACCCCCAGCGGCCTGCCCACCGGGATTCGAACCCACGATCTATGACGTGGGAGACAAGCGTGTTTCCGATATGCTACCATTCGATGTGTTGTATACTGGCTTTTAGAACCACCAGGTCTTACCTCTCCCGTTGGACCCAGCGGCTCCTCCTTCGGTACCCACTTAGTGCAGACCTTCAAGGCTCAGATCGACTGCGAGGGTCGATCCCCGGCAGCGTTTCCGCCGCCTTCGCCACCAAAAGCGGTGTGACGTGGGAGTCACACGTGTTTCAGGTATGCTCCTCCCCTGTTGCGACACAATCTGACCTCCCCCCCAACCCCCGGTGTCGCTTCCGGTGAGGCGCCGTCACACTTAGTCCAAAGCAGTCCAGGAGCGCCACTGGCGCCCCCCCTTGCCGGCTAGGGCCCGGCCTCAAAACTCGACCCCTCCCCGCCGCCTCTTCCTGCTCTCACTGACATCCGTGCTAAATTCGTCACTGTCACTGCCCGATACCCCCCGCAACCGCGTGTCACTAATATCCGTGCTGTACAACTCGTCGTCTGAACTGGGCAGGAGGTCCTCGTCCCCTGACATCGATGACGCGGTCGAGCTACCGCTCGACGTCCCCCCCGAGTCCACCTCTGACCCAAGGTCCAGGTCCGACGGTTCCGCCATGGGCTCCAGCCCCAGGGCATCCCACTCTGTGACACGGCGCCGCTTAGACAAACGCAGCAGGTTATAGGGGTGTAATTCCCGGCCCTGCCGCGCCAGCTCGTCGGCTGCCTCATTGCCGGCCACCCCGAGGTGCGATGGCACCCACCGGACCTGCAACATGTCCCCCGCCTCCCCTCGCAGCCAATCAATGTGTTCCCACAAATCTCTGTGCCCCACCTCTCCTGAGGATGTGCGCCACCCATGTCTCTTCCATTTCTCTGTCCACACCGTGATGGCTTTAAAGATATACTCGGAATCGACCACCACGACCATGCGCTCCCCCCCCGCTCGACTTAACATCGCGTGTAACACTCCCCGCAGCTCCCCCCTACTGATACTCTGCCGCTCATGCGCTGGGACATGCGCTCGAAAATTGCGGCTGTTGTGTTGTCCGAACCAAACACCATACCCCGCCTGCATCCACCCCCGCACGCGTTTCGCGGAGCCATCCATGTAAACCACCACCCAGCCCTCCCCCGACATTTTCTCCAGCTCCGCCAACAGAGACTTCTTATGGCTGCCCCATTTTTCCTCCTTTAACTTCAACGGATCGGGTCGCGCTGACGGCTGCTTGGCCGTCGTGGGGGGGTGGGGCGCCCTGTGGAACATTGTTTTATGCTCCGCCCAACTGTGGAGTTGAGCTATCAAATGCCGTAGGTCAGCTCGACTGCAAGACATATTACGCTCCCCCCTCCAACTCTCCAATACACCCACCCAAACGGCGACGAAGTCCTCTAGCGACACCTGCCTATGTTGGTATTTTACCTCACACCGCGGCTTCCACTATGCTCGTAGGCCCGCCCACAAAACGAGGCCCTATGTCGTCTGCAGCGACAGCAGGGGCTCCTCTAGCAGAAGCCTGCTTGGTTCAACTGCTGCCCCCACCCCCTGTGCCAGGCCAAATGCCTTTCTGACTGTATCGAACATGAAGGCCGAAAAGTAGCATCGTTTCAGCGTGTGTGCGTGGTCCTCCACCCGCCCACACTGTGGACACAGTTTACCCCCCAACCGTTCCATCCGCACCTCCCACTGTAGCTTGGACAAGGGCATGGCAATCACAAGGGGGAGGGGGTACTTGAACACAATTACCGGTGATTGGGGCACCTTTTCATTGACATAACTGGGTGTCTGGGCGTGATACATGTGTAACAGCACATGCCCAAATCAAGAGGAAGTTTACAAAAGCAGTGTGTTCATTGGTCAATATTCGTCAAGCCAAAAAAATTTGGTGACGTTTATGATTTAGCCTCCCCTCCCAACAAGAGCATTTGGTTGTGCATTGGCACAGAGCGGAAGGATGCTGCCTGCTATTCTGCACCATATATTTTCCCTCTGTTTGGTTGCACATCGACCGAAAAGCCCAACCTGGATGCAAGAAGCCCCATGGCTTACTGAGCTGCAGGGAGCTTGTGGACGGGTGATGCTGGGCCGCACATTTCGTGGCTCTGGGGTTGACAGGACTGGTGGACAGACATGCCAGTTCAACTCCACCCCTTGCCGTGGTTGTTGGAGTCATGCCCTTCTTGGTTTGCGCGGCCCATCTCTCTGAAATGTTGATTCTTGGCATAGCCACACCCCTGTAGGTCTGGTGTGGTGCCACCACAGATCCGGGTTGGGAAGAGGTGTTTGGCTAGCAAAGCCTCTGCTCTTTGAGCCAACATTGTTTTGTGACTCTGAGCTGAGGCAAACATGCTAACCTGCTACCTGTTTGGCATCTTCATCAAGGATGCTCTATGCAATGCAGGGATATTTTCGTCGGTGTAGTGGTGGTACTCCAACAGCACGTCACCCTGTATGTTCCTGGTGTCAATGAACAAAAAGGAACATCCTTTGGGTGTGCGTTTCCCAAGCAGTTTTTGCATGCCAGTTGCTTTGAACACCAGCGCTGGGATGGGTATGGGAATATCCTTCCGGCTATTTATGGCCAACACAAATTGTGGTGTCCCAGGAAGCTACCTGCACAAAGGCCCCCCACTTTGGTACCCTCTGCATGGTGACGTGTGAACTGTCTAGTGTGTGGTGGTGGTGACACTATCGGCACAACAAGCAGCACATGCAGGCCACAAGAGAGAGAGAAAAGCTTGTCCAGGGCCGAAGGCTCGACCCCAGGCGTGTCTTTCGCAACAGGTCTGTCGAAAGTGTATCAAGGAAAGACGGATTTGCGTGGGAGAGGAGGCAACACTGAATACAACTGAAATCTGGTCTCTTTGTATGTGCATAGGTTGTGCATGGAAAAGGCAGAACATCACCCACATGGCAGCAATGCATCTGGTATCATCTATATCCCTCCCACCACCACCCCCTCCCCAAATGTTGTGAAATTGGCCATGTGCCAAAGGGGGGCTTTCCTATAGGAAAGGGGGGCTTTCAGAGTGCTTTCATCGGAGCCCCTTGAGGGATGTTCAAGGGCAACTACTGTACAAGGTGTACAAGATAGGGGTACATTGTATACTTGGGCCCTGCTGGGCGGAGAGAGGTTTTGCATGTGTTGTCCAGCCCCCCTCCCCCCACTCTGATCTGGAACTCACAGCACAATGAAACCTTGACCCTGAACCCCGCCAAAGCCGATCAATAACTTCTCCATCACGGGTATTTGCTTCAAACAGTAAGATGTAGCCATACGCATGGCTGTGCCTGTTACCTGATGATATTTGGTTGGTGCCAAGTAGTGGTAGTCCAGCTCCAATTGTCTAAGACACCCAAAAGAAAAGGGTGCAAGCAATTGAGTTCAGGCAATGGAGTTCAGCGGGACTAAACTGTCATCAACTGCAGAGCGTGTGCCACAAGTACCGTTACTGGCTTGGCTTGCAGCACGGCAATTGATGAAACGGTACCACTCCGACTATTTTTTTTTTTGGCTGACCCCAAAAATTCTTAGAGCACTAAAGACAGTTCTTGGAAACACGGGCAACTCCAACATATGATACAGTGGATCCCTGCAATGCCGGGCACGTGGCACACACCCACAATTCATATGCATAAACCAGAGAGCTCTCTATTGCGGTAGGCGACCGCCATGCCAAAAGGCAAATTGTGCCTCTCCAACTATTATAAACATAGTTCACTATTCCGCATCCCGTAGCAGAACTAAATTTATTTGCATAACTTTGGTTTACTATTATTACCGCACCAGGCCAATAGCTGACTATGTCAGTGCTCGAGTACAATACAACATTCGTCAATATGGGAAAATAAAATTCAATGACCACCCATCAACGCGCAAGGGGTCACGACTGCAATAGGCAACCGAATTCAAAAAAGCCGCAAACAGGCAGCCAAATCTTCTCTTCCTCCAGGTAGAGAACTGTCATATAGAAGTTTTTCGTGAGAACAAGAGTGGTGAGTTTTTTCTGCATGGTTGTCCCTGTAAATATCATCCATAAGATCCCAATCACTCCAGTTCCCTCCATATTGTGCAACACGCTTGGTTCTACGCAATCTCACCCGGATGCTGTGACATTGATGTATATTAATGCCTCAATTGGAAGTGGAGTGTTCTCGCGCGAAGCAATGTGGCGGGGCTAGTCAATTATGAAAGCGACATGTCTGCTACCACATCCGAGATGAACCTAATATGTTAACAATGATGCAAGATTTTTGCATGCAAGCATTGTGCACTGTGTCTCTGAATCTGAGAGGCAACAATGTGGGAAGCATGGGAGCCAAGGCCCTTGCTGGGTTGAAAGATGCACATGCACTGCAGACTCTAATTTTGGATCTTGAGGAGAACAATGTGGGGAGCAGTGGCACCCAAGCACTTGCTGGACTGCAAAATGCAGAAACACCCCATACTCTAATTCTGGGACGGAGGTGCAATGATTTGGGACACAGTGGAGCCCAAGCCCTTGCTATGTTGAAGGATCCACCTACACTGCACACTCAGTCCCTCAATTCGGCCTCCAACAAAGTGGGAGCTGTTGGTGCCCGCACACTTGCAGGGTTGAGGTATTCAGCTGATTTTGTTTTCTTCGGTATACATAGTCCGGAAGTTGCAAAGGTGAGTTCACGGGTGCTATGCTATACTGCGGGTGCTCCGCCCGGTTCATATAGTATCTTTAAAGCAGGCCTACCCCTCGCAAGGAGAGGGGGCACTGCTTTCTCTTGTCAATACTACAGAGTATGCCGCCCGGCTACGGCCACGCCTTCAAATTGAAGACAAAGACCAGGAACAGTGGTGACGAAAAATATGCACAGGCAAACACATGGCAGGCAGAACACATGTTCTTACTCTACCCTATCATCTTGCGCACACTGTGATATGTCTGATGTCCCAGGTCACAACTTCCCTCACGCTTCTAGGACCTACGGATACCTACTCGTGCATGCATTGGCCTTCCCTGTGTGTGCCGTTCTGGCCTTCCCTGTGTGTGCCGTTCTGTACCCCGTCTCTTCTCGGGCCCTTTTGGCGTGTTTGTGCTTCCCTACCCTACATGTGTTCTTGGATCCGCCTACATGCGATGTGATGTGCCCCCGTCTCCGACGCGCCTCCCTCAACTGCCAAGCAATGTATCACCCACACTGTGTACTCATCCCCTGAGACATGAGCTGACCACCCACTCGGCTCTCCATACATTATCCAGTCCCCCGCCTTGCTAGCGACCTGATGCACAGGTGCTGTCACATGGTCGCGTATCGTGTGGCAACCCGGCGGCGGCCCGTTAGTGACGAGCCGGCGGGCGGCGGCCCTTGTGGGTCGAACGCTCTCGCCGCGGTTGCACTGTTAGGTCCCACCACACCCAGCTATGATGTGTCAACTCCCCGGTCAAAATTGCGCACTTGAGGAAGTAAATGACCCTAGTTACCGATTGTGGATATTTCCAAACTCTAGACAAGGCGTGTAGTTCCTTCGGGGATAGTGGTGGGATCAACTCCTACCGTTTCTCTCGGGCCTCCGACGGTTGATTCACCTTCTCAGTAAGAGACTTGATTAGTGCAGCCTACCCCTCCAACAACTCCATTGGTGCTCGTCTGTGGTCTTCGGCTTTGACGACGGCTCATGTTGTACCATTTTGGAATGGTTGGGTACCACAGTTTGCCTTGAAATACCCTTGCCAAGGGGGGGGGGGGGGGCATCAAGTTTGCATAACAGGCACAGGGCGTGCCGCACTGGCTGATGCAATTGAGGCAATTGAGCATGGGGCTGGTTTGGCGACCGGTTTAGCACCTGGTTGCGCAACCTGACTGGCCTGTTTGGGGGCTGGCTTTGCTCTTGCCTCGTAGGCAGGCATCGACTTCTTTGGAGCCAAATCCTAAGGGAGCCACTTTTCCTCGGATATATCACGAGTGCTATGCAATTTTGCATCAAACACATGCCCCAAGTCCCAAACGCCACCTGCACTCTTTGGGGGCGTCCTTGCGCCGCGCGCGCATTGCGCGCTACTTTTAGACTAGGTTCCCCCTCGTTGCTACTGCTAAAGCTGCTACTGTTGCTACTATTGCTGCTACTAGTGCTGCTGCTACTCGTAGGGTGACACAGAAGTTGATGCTCAATGTCGCTATCAACTATGTGTATGCACAACAACTTTGCTTGCCTCATGGGTTGAACACGGTGGTAGAGAGAAATCAAAATGGCGACATCACCCCTGCCTTCTGCGGTCCCCGTGGCAGGGAGAACTCAACCTAGAAAAAAGTGGATGTGATGGAGCAAAAAAGTGTGAAAAGGGGTGGAAATGAGTACATGTCTGGTGGCTCTACAATAAGTGCCGGAAGCTCAGATTCCTCCTCATTTCATGGTAGCCCAGAACCTCATTTTCCTGCCATTTTTTACTATCTTTGCTGTGTGTTCCAGCTCTATGGGAGGGCAGTTTGGAGAACCTAAATTTCGGGGCGTTTGGAAGGGGTGTGCGTGCGGCCCTTCGAACCGCAACGGTTGCCCCTCTTCCACCTATTCCACGAACCAGCACCGCTTTGCATGCCCCTGCCTCCATCGCACCTGCGTCTTTTGCTTGAGTGTGTGCATTACTGTAGATAGAACACCCACCAATTCGTCCCTTGCTCCAGCCACTGACCCTTTTGGCTTCTCTGTGGGTCCCTAGGTTTTCCTGTTTCCTTTGCGGCGCGCGCTTCCTCCCTTTCCGCCACTGTTTTGCGTACCCCGTTGATCCACCGTAGACTACGCTTTGATGACTTGCATGTACCATATATGTAGCACAACATGTTGTGGGGTTGGAGCCTCTTCTCCAAGTGCCATTGTTTGCCTCGCTGGAGCACTTGGTCGGTTGTCTCCTGTGCCTTCAAACGTGCCTTGTGCCTCCATGTATTGGTGCCAGGCTCCAAAGTACATCTTCTTGCACATCACCACTATGTTGTGTGGTCCCCTATCTTCTTTGACCACCGTTAGGTCTCTGTGCACCATCTTGACCGCGTCCATACCATACCCCCTTGCGGTTTGAGTTCTCTTGGTTGCAAGGCTAGCTCTTCCTGCACTCGTCTTGTGATGGCACCGAACCATGCCGCAAACGCATCCCCCGGTATTTCGTGTTTCCTTCTCATGTACCTACCTGTGGCATCCCCTTGCAATGATGATGGCTAGAAACCGCACTTGTTCTCCCTCATAGAGGACTAGCATAAAGATGGCACCCTGTGGATAGAGGTACAGCTTGTGAATGGCAGTACTCCAATGGAGGGCGATCTGTTGACTCCACTGATGCAAGCAAACAGCACACAAGTGAAGCGCATTTTGCATTGATGCTTTGCCAATGTGATTCATGCAACACGAATGTTACAGGGGTCCAAAGGAACGATAAAGAATTTCTGGGTACGAGAATAGCACACCTTGAACGGTTGCACATTTACTTGGCAACCGTCTCCCCCACCGGGGGGGGGGGGGGGGTGTACAAGGGGGGATTTCAAGGGGGGGGGGGGGGGCATATGTGCCCGTTGTTCTCCCCCGCTACCACTATGCTTCTTGTGTTTGCAATGATGGGGGTGCATTTCCAAGAGGCGAGGAATTCAAAGGGTATGGGTCTGTACACCCCCCCACACACACACACCTTGGCAAGCAACATCTATCTTTGGCCTCCGGTGACGGCAAGTGAGTCTCCTGGACCACCAGCACGTCGAGTTTATGTTTATGTTTCTCGGGTCTTTTCAACTTGCAAATGGATGCCTCGGCATACTGTTCGCCTTATCGTGCATCAGCAGTGTCACCGCCCGTTCATCGGCCGTCTGGCACCGTGCTAGTCGACTTGCACGGCCATGCTCCTCATCTTCCCCTGGTAGGTGCCGGCCGTGTGACAGCAGCGGTACATCAGATCGCTGGACCGGGCCATATCACACCACACGTAGAGCAGGGACACGCGTATGCGTCAGGTGAGTCACAAACGCATGCACGGCAGGGACGTGTACACGTGCCGGAGGGATCAAAGATCAGATGGGGCACTAACTGGTTCCCCTGGCATTCGTTTCTAGGGTGCATGCATGACATCCCGCTACGCCCGGCGCCCACTATTATCCTCCAAGACTGTTTTTCACACGCATGGCATGGTAAAACCGGGAAAGCATCGCCAACCCCGCAAGGGGGATTGGGTATGCACGCGGTGCACATATTACAATTACGCCCGTCACACATGATGCCGTGCGTGCCGAGCGGCCAACACTGTGACGATGGCCCCTTGAGACCGGTTGTGTCCACGTTGCAGCAACAGCGATTGGAGCCAACGTGCGCACTGCCACAAATGTCAAATTCCCCGCCTAGCGATGCCCCGCAGCGAGTATAGGAGTCCGCGGCGTGTGGCTGCAGGGGAACCAGAAGCGGGTGGCACCCTAGCAGTTGTGAAGACTGAACGGAGGGTGTTGCCTGTGCCATATGCGCCCGCACCGAGATAGTCGACACCGCGACACTCAGCGTACCCTAAGGATCCCGAGAGGCCTCAGAAGCGTTAGAAGACAGCCCACCACCCACTACCAGAAGACAAGATCATCCCTTACCCCTAGTCGCCGGCAAGCGAGGTGGAGCAGCGGCAACCGCGTCCATCAGTGACCGGGCGGCCGGACAAAGTACCGGGCGAACGCGATACCCTAGCGGATGCGGAGAGAATGACGTGTGCCCCGTCCTACCCATCAAATGTGGGTTGTAATGGGGCATGCTGGTGGTGGCCCATGGGTAACGGGCCGGCGGGCGGCGGTCCTCGCAAGCCGACCGCTCTCACCGCGACTACCCTGAAGCCCTCGTGGATTTACATGTCCGTGTTGATCAAGTTGGGGGATGGATCCGGGGTCTACGCCGTTGTTGTGGCGGCGGGGCCCCTGCGGGCCCCGTGCGCCGTCGTGGATCACGTGGTGGATACTGCCCACATAGTTCAATTTTTCTGCCAACTGGCAGTTGGCCACTAGGAATTTCAGTGCCCCCCACCACTAACGATGTGGGAATTGGGAACTGTAACACCCCCCCTCCCAAAGAAAAAGCCCCATGGCCGCCAATAGCCGTGGCACAAACACTACCCGAAAGGCCTAATAAACCTCCGCTGGCATCCCATCCTTGCCTCAAGAGGAGCCTCCCATTTGGCCGCTCTAGCTCTGTCACCACCACCTCATCCCCCAACAGGCGCCTGTCTGCCTACTGCTTCACCCGTACCTCCCTGCTCTGCAGCTGTCGGTGGAGCCTGTCGCACATGTTGTTTCGAAAAAAGGCATCGCCGATGGGCCACCAATGACACCAACCCCTATAGGCACAAACCGCGGGGTGTATCCCGGCTCTTCCACATATTCCTAGGCCTTGGGCGCAAGGGTCAACGGCGTGCTCTCACATACCAGACACTGCAAATCCGTATACCCGGACGATGGATTCTCCTGCCGCCAATCCCTGGCTGCTCGCTGCATATACCCCCTCACCCCCACCCACCAGTCCATAACTTCCAACTCCCTGCCCGCCCACTCACTCAGCGCCTCCTGTGAACGCTGCACCACCGCTTCATTGGACGAAATTCCACTGGAAAGCGATAGCGTGCTTGTCCCTCTAGCCCATCTGAGGGGTCCATCTGCAGTACCATTGCCTTGTGGTCTGCTAGAGTCTTTACTAAATACGTGGACTTAATGAATGGAAACATTTGCAGTTGTACATGAATCCAGTCAATGCTGCGCTCAGGCGCCATGTGTGTGTACTCCTTGACCGACTGCCCCCTTAATTGCCCATGCACACAAACCCACACCCTCACCCACACATCATCCAAAGAAAACTGGGCCAATGCATTTCCCTCGCTCTCCCTTGCTCTAACAGTGAATGAGTTCTCTTTGGACACTGCGGCAAAGTCCTCCCCTGGGACCATTATGGAGGACATCCCGCACCACCCCTACCATGATCACCACTCAATTGGGTCACGAGAGAAGTGGACGGTTAGCACTCGTACCCCCCCCCCTCCTCCGCTGTGAGCTCTGCCACTACTTGAGATACCACTTGAGATATATTGAGAGAGGGAGAATGATGACCAGCACTGCCACACACACGATCTCTATAGCTGCACTTCGCTAAGTGCGCCCCCTTTGGCAATACTACTTCCACATTATTATCCTCCTCAAAGTCAGACTCACTTGATTCCTCCTCACTGCTTGAAGGCATCCAAGTGACCATCAGCCACCGCTCAGGGGCAGGTACAAACCACCACAATAGATATTGCCTGGCAAAACAGTGAAGTGACCCCCCCCCCCCCCCCCGGGAGGAGATTGCAGGAGGGGGGAGATTTCAGGGAGGGGGGGACGAAGCACACAGCGCAAGCAGTCCTGAGACTTCTGCAGTGGTTTTACAGAAAACTTATTTGGCTCAGTATACAGCGCACAATCCACGGGACAAAAAAGTCGCGCTCAGGTGTTGGATGGACATGCACTGCTCGCAGCGGACGGTCGTCTCATCCCTTTTGCTCATCCCTTGTAAAATGATCCAGAGAATCGCTGCAATCCACATATGCCATTCGTTAATGCTTGTTCTGCTCTCTCTTGCTCTGCAAACACAAGGCTAACCTCATGTACTCCAACACAAAGATTACAGATGCATTTGCCACGGTGCCCATTCACTGTCCTATGAAATCTTGAAGGGAGAGTATCATGAATGGACACAGTGATGGGGTGCCAGGCAGCAATCCTACTTACTTCTTTGGGGCCAGAAAGATGGCGCGGGCGCCTGTAGCCTGAAGAAATTGTGGACAGTTCTGGAATATGGTGCCTGGCATTGCAGCCAGCGTACATTGCTAAGCAAAATCAAGAAGAATATCTCATAACTGCAATCTCATGAGCAGGAAAATCAGGTATTCCAAAATCCAAGGGAGCCGTTCAGAGTTGGACAAATGTGGACCTCCCATGTTGAAATTCGGATGCAACCTCCAACCAGTACTGACCAAGCAAAGAAGAGGCGTGTTTTTGGTTCTCACAATCATAAATGAGTTTCAAGGCAGGAAATTTCATCGCCGTTGCAAAGCACACCCATACACTTGGCCCTCATGTAGTACCCACTGAGCATCAGATGGCTTGAGAAGAAGAGAACGCCCGTCCAGACCACAGCAAAATTTACTGGTGCAAGAAATATTGTTTGGTTACAGAAACAGCACAGGCCAGTGGGGGGGTGTTTGCCCTGCGTGCGCCCTGCGCGCACCCTGCGCGCTACTTTTATGATGACTTTCCCAAATTGAGTTCCCGAGTTTACCATTACCGTATGAAGCCCCCAAGTAGACCAACAGCTGCCCCTTGCCTACCAAATGAAGCAACAAACCATCCGTGCACAACATTGAACAGACTACCACAGATTGCTATATCCTCCAAATGGATGTGATCGTAGTCTGGGACCGGTAGCCGTGTGGCCATTTTGGTGAGCAAGTCCACCTCCCCATTGCGCCGGATTTGCTCACGTTCTTGTGCCCTGCGGGCCTTGGACTCTTGACAGCGACTGGGGATCTAGTCTATAATGACCCGCTTGTGTTGCGTGTGATCACACACCTTGTGGCGGACGTTGGAATAAGAGCACTCCTGCGTGCGTCGTTTCTGGCACATTTGGTCATGGCCATGTTGTCCATGTACTGCTCGTCACCGTTGGATGCTATCACCGTCCCAATGGCCGCGCCGTACATTTCGGCTCTGTATGGCTGCTGCGGACCCACAACCCGAGCTAGAATGCGCAGGGGTCCTTTTGTCACCGCAGCTCCCGCTTGGTACTCGGAGCCCGCGATTTCCACTATTTGGAGGCTGCCGTCGGAATACAGGGACGTGCCTTCGGGCTACTTTTGATTGTACTAACCCCTTCAAATGAACCAAAGTGTAGAGGAAGCAAATGTGGTACCCATAGGCCGCTAGGTCAGCACCCTAGGACCCGTGGGGACAAAATCAGACCTAGCTACCTAACCCCTGCCTTCTGGGCGAATTGGCTACATAACCGCTGCCTTCTTTGGGGTCCGACAGGGGTAGAGATCGGAAATGGCCCAAAAAGCTGCGCGCGCCCTGCGCGCTAACGCTCCCTTAGTGGCCGGAGTCAATGGTTCATTAGTATGATGTAACAATGTGCATGCCCAATTGTAGCAATCTGAAATGCAAGGGAGTTGATACCAGTTGCACAAATATGGACAGAGGATGCTGAAATTTTGGTGTAACCTCTAGCCGCTCAGGGTGTACCTATACTACAGCGGAAAATGTCTGTAGTCTGACTGCTGTGTAGACAAACACAGCGGCCACCTGAAACTGTGTATGTTCCTCACCAGAGAGCATCATATCATGGAGAGCAAGAGCTTACTAAGGTCCAAGACTCTAACTTGCTGGGAGTGTTCACTATTTTTCAGCGTTTGTCCGGAGAGACATTCACAATCATTTGTTCAAATTTCAGAAAGCAGCACTCCAAACGGGGCTGGAAATTTAAAGGGTTATACGGCCTACCCCTGGAAGCCCACCAGGGCACATTTGGTAAGAGGGACAAGCGCCCAGGGTTTACTTATCCTCACCCAGGGGGAGCCCTTACACCGCGCGCTACTTTTAGACAAAGTCCCCCACTGGAAGAGCCCCAGACACCCCCCTTCCAAACACACTCAAAGTTAGGCCACCCCAACTACCCTAGCTCAAGATAGTTGCAAGCTACTTTCCCTTCCCATAATACATCATGCAAAATGTGATGATGCCCCTAGTATCACAAAGTATGGGTTTCTATTACGGCCGGATGCCCAATCAGTTGCACTGCACGCGCATTGCGCTAACGGTGCCCCCCTAACACACTCCCCAGAAGGGGGCTGTGAGGCCACCCAGTGCCCTGGTGGAACGCCCCTGCTGGGGCAAGAGGGGGGGGTATAGCATCTACTGTAAAAATCCATGGGCAGCTTGGAGCTGCAGAATCATGTGCATACACAGCAAAATACAACAGTCAGCCCGCCCTAATATGTTGCACCTGTGGGTGCTAGAGCTATGTGCTGGGGGCTGTTTGTACGGTTGAACAGGGCAGCACTGAAGGATGGGCAGAAAGAGACCTGCAGATGAGGAATCTAGCTTGTGCTATGAAACGGAAGGCAATCTTCTCGAAGGTGTGAAACCGACGGCGTCTTCCAGAAGGGTCATAAAGACTGCGCCAGCCTGATGGTTCAAATGTTGTGTGTGGGAGTACGCTGTGAGGTTAGGGAGCCTTTTATGCTACTTCCATGGAACAGAGAGGGTCCTGTGAGTAGAGATTAAATCTGCTCATCATCGAGAATTCAAAAAATAGAAAAGCACCAGCATGTTCACCCCTCCCCCCCATCTGGTGCATTCTGTGTCCAAGTGTGCACTCGAGGAAGTCACCGGTTAAATGTCAGGATAGACGGATGGAAGCAGATCCTTATGGCTGTCATTGCCTTCCAACCCTCATTGACTTGCATGCCTGCCTGTTTCGAATGTGCTCGTTGCAACAGAACACACTTGCGCTGTACATATTCCAAGTGGCTTTTCGGGTAGTGGTGCACAGGTAAATGGATGAGGTCAAGATCAGAGCAGCATGTAACTCACAGGACGCCAGCCGGAGCCTGAGATCCAGCTGCCTTGGTGTGAGCAGGAGGCATGGCTGGCATAATCAGTGCCATGGGTTGGTTAGGTGCTTTTAAAATTGGTAAAAAGAGGGTCATTCACAAACCACAAAGATAGTATCTGTGCCCCCCTGAATTGTGGATGTGGATAAAAGGAATGCGAGCCACTCTCTCATTTTAATATCTCAGATGATTCTGGGACTGGTTCCAAGTCTGGAATCCTCCGAAGCTCAATCAGGCCCTCCAACTGCATTCTTGGATATGGTAAGCACCTGGGGGTGAGTGCGCTGTCTGCAGACAGTACATCGCCACTCCCACCAGCTGGAGTGCACACTCGAGAAGAAAACTCTAGTACAGCGAAAACCTGTCCCGCAGAGGAGGTTCCCCAGCAAAGATCTTGGAGGAATTTCCTAACACAAGCAAAGGGGCCGATCGTATGCAATGGGCAGGCATCAGTGGTAGATGCAGAGGTACACAGGTGGTGCAAGCGACTGGTGTGGCCGCTTGCAACTTTTCTACGTAAAAAAGGCATGACATGCAGAGCTACACCTGAACCCTTATCTTCACAGCACAACAGCACTGAAACTTTTGTTTTGCATCGGTGTGTATCTACCCTCCCCCCCCCCTTGCGCAAGCACGGCCAAGGTCAGAAAAACAACGGTCACACGGGGTCCCCGTGCTTAGACAAGCCCGTGCTTGCGCGTGACGCGCAACACAAAGAGACACTGCACACAGAAAACCTGCCCGTACCCCACACCAAGCACATCACTCACAAACATGGCACTAGAACACAACGTGTAGGCAAAATTCAGCATGGTCCTCGTGTCCTTACTGCCCATCAACGGGTACGGAATAGAAACCCTTTCCAACCTTGCGCTTCATCTGAAATAGTTGCACATGTTTCCCCTTCGGGGCAGGCTTTGGAGCAGAAGTGAGGAGCTCGGGCAGGGCAGGGCAGGGCAACAGTCAATGGTCAATCGTTGTGAATTTGGGCATCAAGAAGCAAGAGAAATGTGTGCTTTTGGGCCGGCGACAGTCTAAAAAGACCCACTGACACCTATCTGGGCTAGGACATTTCAAGCGTATTTGTTTTTGTAATCCTGTGACCACAAACACACAATTCCATGGGACCAGAGTGCAAAGCCAAAGAATAGGTATATAACATCATGTTGCTATCAACGAGGTTGAGGGAAGGTGTTAGGCAAGCACAGGAAACCAGACATCATTCCCAAGAAGCTGCCCAGAGGGGCATGAGCCTATAATGGTCCTGACTGCGATGAGGCAAAGGGGTTAGAGAGGGGCGAGATGCCAGGGCAACCCCTGGGCAAGACTGAGTATGTTCATGGCTCGCCCTCTTCTGCTCCCCAAGCGAGCTTTGCTACCCCCTTGCCATGGAAGCTTCCTCTTCTGCCCCTGCAAGGCCTGATTGCCCCTGAAACACACCTCCAACTGCATGGGAGGCGCAGAATGTAGAAACACGAGAAAGGGCAAAAGCGATGGTCACTGGGACGACAACAACAGCGCCACCACCAACAGACCAACCAATCCTGGTGGGTAGCGGGGGCAGGGGCTGAGACTGGTCTGGACACTTTTTCGCAGCACGTGGCAAAGAGGGGACTGGTTAGCACTAGGGGGGCGAGCAGTCTGGGTTGTCAGCAGGAATCTGCTGAACCTGTTGGACAGTCGCCTTGAATACCACTATGGTTGTGCAGGGAAAAAAAAAAGACCTGTGTGTTCCAACTCAAGTGACGGACCCACCGCTGTACGAGGCTGACATGCAGATACCATGTTTTAGTGTAATGCGGCATGCGGTGCCCCCTGTAGCACACCGGCTGGCGCGCTTCTATAATTAAAGAGTGTTTACGTCGAGGATAGGGCAACCGCGACAGTACTTGTGCAATAGCCAAGCAACCGTGCCATGCACACAAGATACAGAGCTGGTGCTGGAGCTTTCCAGGCAAATCAGCAAAAGACGGGCAATGAATCTTTCACCAGGCATCGAAGTACCAGCGACACCACATTCAACATCCAAACCTCTTTTCCTAAACAAGGCCGTGAGCAGCCACGCAACGAGAGTTGCGAATGGATGCACAGCCGGGGAACTTTGCACCCATGGTCTACGTGTAGGGTGCACGTGTGCGTATGGTTGACACCGCAGCGCCGATGGCGCTGAAGGCGTGAGCAGCAGAAAAGACCAGTGGCCCCTGCTCGATAAACTGGGGGTAGCCCCAATGCAAGAATTGACAAGGGGGTAAAATCCTTCTGCCTGGTGTGTCTACCCCCTGCGTGTTGATTGTGTGTTGGTCATAGACCCGCCACTGGCTACCGTGTTTTCCTCTTGCGCAGCTCTTAGGCCTGCGCAGCTCTTAGGCCTGCGCATCGTTCTTAACAAGAAGACCAGTGGCATCTTAACAAGACCACTGACAGTATTCGTGTGTCAGACGGGGTGATACCCAAGCCCGGTGCTCTGCAAGAACTGGTTACGGATGCTGCTGATGCTGTTGTTGTTGTTGTTGTTGTTGGTGTTTGTCAGATGGAACTGAACGCTTCGTGAGGTGTGAGGGGTATTTTAGGGGTACTTGTTGTATCCGCGCACAGTGCTGAATACACTGGAAAAAAAAAGAGCTGCATTATGTGACTCAAGAGAACACACAAGCAGGAGCGCTTGGTATGGGCATGTGCCCAAATCCTGTTGTCAACCAGGTCTTGGTACCCTACAAAGGTGGGGAGAAGCGAGGACCATGAATGCAAACCAAAACTACTGATCACGGTCAGGTCATCCTCTCCTGCACTGAGCAGCGCACAATATCAACTCATCAAACCTCTGACGCACAGCAGCACACTGTCGCAAACAATATCGCGCACTGTTGGTGGGGTTGGCGGCTCCAATCCATCTGTCCAAGTAGTGTGGACACTGCGTGGTCGAATCAGACCCATCATCATCATCACCACCACCACCACCATCACCACACATCGAAGTGCCTTCAGTTTCTCGGGTTTCACACCACAAAGCCCTGGGCACAACCGAACATATTGGTCTCCAGTTGCCGCACCACTATCGTATATGATTCCCATCCGCCGTAAAGATGGGAGAAGGCAGAGGGCACGATGGGTTTTCTGGAACGCCTGCCCCGTCAGGGTTTCCTCTTTGGGTAAGAGATGCAACCCGGAGACGCGTCTGCAGAGTCGCCACACCACTGCTCCTACGTGCCGCATGGAGGGTAAAAATCATAATTCTCGGAGAAGCATACGAGTATGAAGACGTACAAGTATCAAGACATATAAATATCAAGACATACAAAAATCAACACGTACTTCTTCTAACGATGACTGGATCAACGATGACTGTTACATCCATCAGGGATATTCAATTTTAAGGCAGCAATCTGACCATCTCGGGGTCCCGGACCTGCGGACTGCGGGCTGCAACATAAAAGGGTCCAGCCCGCATCCCTGAGGCCCTAGCTCAGGCTGGGCAGGGAATGGGGCAACACACTTGCGCAACCCCGCGGGAACAACGCCTCACTGGTTAAGACACGCCAGAAGGAAGATTGCTGACATTTGAACAGCTGAAGTCGCTCCCAGGCTCATAACCTTGGGCAAACAGGACTCCCATATCCAGCTCCCAGCTGTTCATAATTCAATGTGGCGATACAACGGACCTGGGCACTGCGTTAGCGTCACGCCGTACCTCGTGTGATGTCATGGAATTGTGCGTACCGTCACGTCAGAGTGACGGCCTCGAGCATCATCTTTCCATGGGTTTTTTTTCCCATCGATACTTCTGGTGTTTCACGGACATCGATCGCACTGACAACTGCATGCGTCTGCGACGTTGTTGGGAGGGTCATTCGTGACTATCTGCTGGCGTAACTCTCTCTCTCTCACTCTCCCTCCCTCTCTCTGTTGCCTCTCTCCTGCTCTCTCGCTCTGTATCACTGCCGTTCTCTGAGTCACGGCCTGCCGTGCCCAGTAGCCGTATGGTAATTGGCGGCCTTCTCTGCAGGCTGTCCAGGTCACCCGCCCACCCGCGTAACTTGCCAGTCTCCTCCCCTGGAACCAGCATGCTCTCGCTGCACCACACCCGATCCCACATCCCTTTTACCCCTTGCCCTGGCAGACCTCCACATCCCTGATGATTGGGATGTGCGGCCAAACGGAAATGACACCAGTCACTTTGTGCATGTGTGGAACAGCATCACCGAGAGGACGCTGATCGAAGGTGCCAACCACGAGTCGATCGGCGGTTCTGCACTGATCCCTGGATGTCATGCGTTCCGTCGGCATCTGCTTTGAATGGGCAAAAGAGAGCCACCTGGTGCCCGACCTGCGCGCACCACTCGCTCACCACCACAATACAATAAAAACAGGGCTGCACAAACTTCTGGGCCGCTCGGGTTCACCATGAGCCTGCCTCCCAGGCGAGCCCTTGTTGGCGGAGCACTGCGCAGCGCGACAGGTCACCCAGAAGCCCTGGAAAAGAGAAAAGACACAAGCGGTGGAGATTGACCAGGAAATTTCAGTGGCCACAGAGTACATGTGGATGGGCTGCCCAGGCTGCCCAACGGAGGTCGAATCTCAGTTGATGGGCACCCCGCGCCATGACCGAAGCAACGGCACCCATTGGTATCATGCATAACTGTACGTGCAAGGTCACGGTCAGAGGGGGGCGGGGGGGCTGAACCATTGACGTGGAGGCAGACTGAGGTGGAGTGAGTTGGACTTCAGGCTTGACGCACGTGTGTTTTACGTGGGCCTCTCTGCCCTGGAGACCCTCATACAACGTGGGTTCTGGAGCCATGTCATGGTTCGCTGCCTCCCGGCTGGGCGCTGCTTTGGGAGAGGGTGTATGAGGGGAGGGTACAGGGCAGGGAGGGGGCGGAACAGGACCGCTGTTGGACTGGGTCAACGCAGTCCAGCAGCACCATCCCGTGGAGGGTGCAAGGGACGAAACATAAATAATCATCTTCTATTCAGTCATCAACTCCGGCTCCAGTGGAACGTCCATCCGTGCGCTCGTTCAAACTTCTGAGCGACAATCTCGATGCAGCCTGTCACGTGTGTTATTGGGGGGCACGGGCGGCTGGTCTAGCGCCTGCGACCCGGCCGGGCTCCTGCACACTTCAAACAGCAAAGTCCTGTCCACGTACGCAGCGGATGCCAACACCTCAATGCGTCGACGCCTACATTCACATCCATTCATGCCAATCCACACACACAAGCACCTCTGAAGTGGAGAACTGGCGAAAGAGAGAGAGAGAGAGAGAGAGAGAGAGAGAGAGAGAGAGAGAGAAAGAGAGTGTGTGTGTGTGTGTGTGTGATTGTGTGTGTCTAAAACGAGGCCAAATGAGGCTGCTACGCTGGCCCGGTGGTGCACCACCGCAAGGCATTGGCCTCCGTACAAATGGACACCGTGCCATGCGTCAGCGCCCACAGGGCTGTGCATGATTGCGGTGCTTGCGCCGCACGCACACTGCGTGCCACTGCAAGGCACCCTCCAGTGACCCCTGAAGTACAAACAAGTGCACAGACCCTAGAGGGTCGAGGGTCGAGGGTCTTGTGTAAGTGTGCAAGCGGTGAAGACAGCGCTCGGAGTGGAAAACGGTGACGGACAGTAAACATAGCTGGGCCCGTGCGAAGGCCCCAGGCGGTACTGCGGCCCTCCGGCATGTGCCCTTTCTCCGCCTTTTCTGAGCCTTTGGCGGGGGGGGGCGTCCAAGAGGTATGTCGCGATGCACCAGCGCACGATGTGATGTTCCGCATCTGCCAAAAAAACGGCGGTGGAACCGGGTGTGCCGGGGCGGGACCACACGCCCAAACACCTTGACGCCGTCCCAGGGGGGGCAGAGCGGAAAATGAAAAGCGATATTGCTATTTGAGGCGTGTAGCCGTCCCCATAAGCCCGACCAGGTTGTCTCCTTCGGAGGCGGAGTGCAACTTGCCCATCATTGACACAACCACGTAGGTCCGTTTTGCACAATTTATGGGTCCTTGCAGTAGAGTCGCCGTCGCCAGGCGAGGGTGCGTTGGATCTTGCAGCGGATAGAGGACTACGTATGCATGTCAATGTGTAGAGGTCTGCATACGCATCCAATTATGCGTATCCAAAGGTAAAGGCACCTCTGAGCTGGAGAAATCGCCAAACAACAGACTACAAGGTGCCAAACCCTGGGACCCGGAGATGACACCGCTGGCTGGTGACCTGCGCCAGGGTCTCCGTCAGGTGCTGTGCAGCGGTATACATCCTACGGTGGTGAGAACTCGGCAGCCTCTGCCCTTGTGCATGGATGCTCAATCCCGATGCTGTGGACGGCTGCGTTGCAAGGGGGTGTGGAGGGGGCGTGGTACGATTACGACAAAGACAACGACAATTGTTCCGCGGCTGGGTAGCTGTTGTGCAGTCGTGGGGGGACGTCTGCTGGCGGGCTGGAGGGAGGGCGCGGGACTGCCACGGCGGCAGCAGCGTCGGCGTCGAGGGGATATGACAGGGCGGCCGCTGGAAGTTTCTTGTCACGGAAGTCGCGCGTGTCTTTGCGGTGTTTTTCAATGCCTGAAATCGAAGTGCACAGAGGAACCTGACCACTGATGGTGAGCAGGGGTCTGGGCATTGAGGGGCAGTGAAACCTGATCGATAGCAACGGAAGCCATGGGTTCCTAGAAAAGAAGTTGTTACGGGCACTCGCATTGACGTGCACCGTGCTGGGCGGACCCTACAGATCGGTTGGTCTTGGAGGGTGGGGCTTCTATTTGCTCCCAAGATAAATGCAAGCCTGGAGCTTTGGAATGCGCACTGGCGGATTCTTTTAATACCACAAAAACTGTCGCTTTACTATTTTTGACTATGTCGGATGTTTCGGCGGGCTTGGCTCTGCCTGGCCCAGCCCCACCCCGCCCTGTCCCTTCCCCTCCCTGCAGGCAACACAGTCTGTCTGTCGACTTCTGTTGGCTTCTTGTCCTGGCCCCACTTAGCAAAACATTTTGCCTGTTCGTCACTTCCCCTCAACCCTGTCAATGTCGCCTCCACCTTGTGCCCGAGCCAGAGAGCACCCCCACAGGTTCCCAGGTCTCCCAAGCCAGCCTTCTTGGCCACGCAAGGCGCAGCGCCATGTAAGCGTACAGCGCCATTGAATCATACAGCGCCATGTAATCATACAGCGCCATGTAATCATACAGCGCCATGTAATCATACAGCGCCATGTAATCATACAGCGCCATGCAATCATACAGCGCCATGCAATCATACAGTGCCATGCAATCATACAGCGCCATGTAATCATACAGCGCCATGCAATCATACAGCGCCATGTAATCATACAGCGCCATGTAATCATACAGCGCCATGTAATCATACAGCGCCATGCAATCATACAGCGCCATGCAATCATACAGCGCCATGCAATCATACAGCGCCATGTAATCATACAGCGCCATGCGATCATACAGCGCCATGTAATCATATAGCGCCATGTAATCATACAGCGCCATGTAATCATACAGCGCCATGCAATCATACAGCGCCATGTAATCATACAGCGCCATGCAATCATACAGCGCCATGTAATCATACAGCGCCATGTAATCATACAGCGCCATGCAATCATACAGCGCCATGCAATCATACAGCGCCATGCAATCATACAGCGCCATGCGATCATACAGCGCCATGTAATCGTACAGCGCCATGTAATCATACAGCGCCATGCAATCATACAGCGCCATGTAATCATACAGCGCCATGTAATCATACAGCGCCATGCAATCATACAGCGCCATGTAATCATACAGCGCCATGTAATCATACAGCGCCATGTAATCATACAGCGCCATGCAATCATACAGCGCCATGCAATCATACAGCGCCATGCAATCATACAGCGCCATGTAATCATACAGCGCCATGCAATCATACAGCGCCATGTAATCGTACAGCGCCATGCAATCATACAGCGCCATGCAATCATACAGCGCCATGCAATCATACAGCGCCATGCAATCATACAGCGCCATGCAATCATACAGCGCCATGCAATCATACAGCGCCATGCGATCATACAGCGCCATGTAATCATATAGCGCCATGTAATCATACAGCGCCATGTAATCATACAGCGCCATGCAATCATACAGCGCCATGTAATCATACAGCGCCATGCAATCATACAGCGCCATGCGATCATACAGTGCCATGTAATCATATAGCGCCATGTAATCATACAGCGCCATGTAATCATACAGCGCCATGTAATCATACAGCGCCATGCAATCATACAGCGCCATGCAATCATACAGCGCCATGCGATCATACAGCGCCATGTAATCATATAGCGCCATGTAATCATACAGCGCCATGTAATCATACAGCGCCATGTAATCATACAGCGCCATGCAATCATACAGCGCCATGCAATCATACAGCGCCATGCAATCATACAGCGCCATGCGATCATACAGCGCCATGTAATCATACAGCGCCATGTAATCATACAGCGCCATGTAATCATACAGCGCCATGCAATCATACAGCGCCATGTAATCATACAGCGCCATGTAATCATACAGCGCCATGTAATCATACAGCGCCATGTAATCATACAGCGCCATGTAATCATACAGCGCCATGTAATCATATAGCGCCATGCAATCATACAGCGCCATGTAATCATACAGCGCCATGCAATCATACAGCGCCATGTAATCATACAGCGCCATGCAATCATACAGCGCCATGCGATCATACAGCGCCATGTAATCATATAGCGCCATGTAATCATACAGCGCCATGTAATCATACAGCGCCATGTAATCATACAGCGCCATGCAATCATACAGCGCCATGCAATCATACAGCGCCATGCAATCATACAGCGCCATGCGATCATACAGCGCCATGTAATCATACAGCGCCATGTAATCATATAGCGCCATGTAATCATACAGCGCCATGTAATCATACAGCGCCATGCAATCATACAGCGCCATGCAATCATACAGCGCCATGCGATCATACAGCGCCATGTAATCATATAGCGCCATGTAATCATACAGCGCCATGCAATCATACAGCGCCATGTAATCATACAGTCACAGCATCAGTCAAGTCTAGCCACCACCCCTGCAACAGGGCATGCCCACCACCAAGTCCACATCCTTCCCCATCCATGCCAACCTCTTTTGAGGGACGGTCTCGAAATTGTCTCTTCCCAGAAACCCTGTACCATGTAGTAGGCGTGTTGCCCTGGGCGTCACATGTGAGCACCTCTCCATATCCTGGGCAGGAAGCATTGTAAAGTCACCGCACCCAACCACCGCTTGAGGGTCCCGATCCTGGAGCCTGCAATGAATGCTTGGGCCGCCTCCAGTATGGTACCTGGTGGCACACGGATCAAAACTCAAAAACTGGCCCCGTGGGGGGGGGGGGGGCTTGTCTTTGCACACAAGAAACTCTTGCGGAATGCAAGAGTGCAAGTGCTTCTTTGCTTCGGATGGTTTGGTAGGGACGCCTGCACCGCTTGCAGGGAGGTTTTTGGGATGTTTGCATCCAGTCCATCCGGCCATTTAATTTTCCAATTTTTACGTCACAGTACGCTGTGGTACGTCACGGTACATCACCGGGTATGAGCCATTTGTGAGGTCACTCCCCTCACTTTGACAGAAATTGCGATATTCAGGACGAGTAGGCAGGACACAGCTGTGACTTTCCCTCCCTCTTTGCAATTACAGCACGCTTTAGTGCAGCATTGTAGGGTGCTGCTTCTGTGTGTGTATTTGTGTGTGTTTGTGTGTGAGTGAGTGTGTGTTTGTGTGTGTGTGTGTGTGTGTGTGTGTGTGTGTGTGTGCACGCGTGTATGTGCTGCGCTCTGGTGATGGATACCTCCAGGGGAACTGCATGGGAACTGATTCACGTACCTTCCCTCCTGCAGGAAGGCGTTTCTAGTCACGTGGTTACGGCTGTTTTATTGGCCTATGAGAATTTGAATATGTGGCCTATCTTGCGGTTGTGCAGTGTTTGCTCGCGCCTGTTTGCATGCATGGGATGACAACGCATGGGGGAGGGGAATATGAGGGAGACAGAGGGTGCCCGTTGGCTGTATACACAGTCCTGTCTGTGATGCCCATGACACAAGGAGAAAATCGTTCTGGTACAGGACGCAACCGTCCAGTCACACGCACACATGCGCGATGAGCACCGCAAACCACAAAACAAAACAACAGGAGCACACACATGCACACGCCCGCACATGCACACGCACCCACAAACATGGTGTGGCACAAACAAGGAGCCAAACGTGCCTCACAGGTCATGACCTGTTCGGGCAGGGCGCTCTTCATCCGACCGACACGCGGCTGACTTACGACTACAAGAGCTAAAGCAGCATGACACACCTCTGATTTCTTTGTGCAGCAACTCTTCCATATCTTTGCCCATGAAATCCTTCCGTTTCTCCAGCAGCTTCAGGCGGCGATGTGCGCTCCTGCATCCAACAATGAGGGTGGAAGGCTGCAGAAATACTTCGCCATGGAAACCCTTCTACCCGAGGCAATGAAATTGGAGGCGTTAAGGTGTTAGTTTGCAGTCCGATCCCTATGGGGGTGGGTGGGGTTGCAGGCCAACACATCCTGTAGATTGCTAAGGCTGAGCCTCCAGATGAGCAGGGGGCAGGGGTTAAGCCATAACAGGACGAACAAGCAAAGTGGAAATGCAAACACTCGGCGCAAAGCAAATATTCTTGTATGCACTGGAACATGCAGCCGGTATGCACCGAGCCTCCGGAATGATGACCCTGTTTGGCACAAGCGTCCACCAAGAACTTCTGTCAATAGGAGACACATGACTAACACCAATTCCCTTTTCCTTCCCAGTTTTATTGGAACCCGAGAAAGGGAAGAACAGGCAGGAGCTTTCCTGGGAGAGGGGGTTCGGGGTGAAAGGAGGCGCCCGAGGTGAGGTCTCAAAGGGCTGCAGGGGGCCCTAATTGCCTCGAGATGATCCCTGTGTGTGTGTGTGTGTGTGTGCGCGCGTGTGCGTGCATGCGTGCGTGTGTGTGTGTGTGTGCAGGATGTTGGTAATGTCAGTGAACCGGTATTCCGAGGTGCTTACCAATGGAGAGGGACGAATTGCATGAACGCACGTGGCAGCAAGTCCTGAGCACCGCTCACATCACTTTGAGATCCATATTGTGTCAAACTGTCAAAAATTTTACCCCGGCGCCCAGTTTTTCCAGTCCCTGTTGAGGGGCCGCAGGGTGGCCCATGCAGGCGGGGGCTTAATCCACAAGGGCATTCGGGGAAATCGCCATCTATCAATACAACCACAAGCACATGGTCCAGTCCGCTAAGGCAACGCCTGACAATATGATCTGAGGGAAACTGAAGAGGGGGCGTGGGGGGAAAAAGCATTGACGTGTTTAGACACACAATGTACGCACAACCTATTGGGCCTCCACAGGCCGAGCACGCAGCACGCAGCAAACGCCTGGGCATACTTCTCTTGCATTTGAGTAACTGGGGAATCGAAGTCGTCAGTCTCTGCGAACAAGTACTCGTACTCCCCGAACTGCAGAGTTCTGCGACACAAGCATACGCAGTGGAGCACAGTTGTGTGCACGGCCTCTGGCTTAGGTCCAAATGGGACCTGCACCCCAACGGGAGAGCACCCCACTGACCAGTCCCAACGACCCCTGTGCAGATTTGTGGCATGGACACCTGATGGAGACGGTGCTTGGCGGCTGGGGGGTGCGGAGGGCAAAGGAGTTGACTACAGATGTCAGAAAAATTGACACATCACGGGTACTACTTTCCGTTACCTTGTGCCGTATAAGAAGAATATCCCCATCCCGTCCTGCCCTCAGCCATGGCACGGCATTCTGAACGGTGGGGTGGGAGTTCCCTGCTTGAGTGGGGTCTGGAAAATGAGCCCCTGTGACTGGGGCCGAAATTTGGCCTCTTGCGAAATACATATTCAAAAATATGCGGTGAAAAGGTGGGTAGATCATAGGTTCTCTGATGCAGCTCATCGGAATGGAACGGCGGTGAGGCTCGGCGGCGGTGAGGCTTGGCCGAAAGTGAAGGAGCCAATGGGGGTGTCGGCCGGCCGAGACCGCCACCGAGGATTTCGGCCCAAAATCCGGCCGACACCGCCGGGCGGTGTTCTGGCCGGCCGAACCGCCGGGTGGTGGTCCGGCCGGCCGAACTACCGGCTCGTTCCGATACATCCCCCACCCCATGTGCCTCTTGAAAAAGCAAAACCCACGTACGTGGACAATATGCACCAAGTTGCCCCCACCGCACCTCCCCCCTTCCGTACCCCCCCCCCCCACCTCCACGTTCTGCGGCTCGCTGCGCTTGACGGACGCCTCGCTTCGCTCGGTGGTGCGGGGTGGGGGGTGCGGGGGCTGGCCCCCGCACCCCCCTTAAATAACAAGACTCCTGCGGTGGCCACAGACCACTTTGTGTGTGCACCACCTTGTGTGTGTATTGTGTTATGTGTGTACCGCCTTGCTTGTGGGCCCTTAAATAACAAGACTCCTGCGGTGGCCACAAACCGCCTTGTGTGTGCACCGCCTTGTGTGTGCACCGCCTTATGTATGCACCCTTGTGTGTGGCCACAGACTGCCTTGTGTGTGCACCGCCTTGTGTGTGCACCGCCTTATGTATGCACCACCTTGTGTGTGCACAGCCGAACCCTTTGCTGCGGCTCGCTGCGCTCAACAGACACCTCGCTTCGCTCGCTGCGAGGCCTGACCCCACACCCCCCTTAAATAACAAGACTCCTGCGGTGGCCCCACACCGCCTTGTGTGTGCACTGCATTGTGTGTGCACCGCCTTGTGTGTGCACCGCGTTATGCGTGTACCGCCTTGCCTGTGGGCCCTTAAATAACAAGACTCCTGCGGTGGCCACAGACCGCCTTGGGTGTGCACCGCCTTGTGTATGCACCGCCTTGTGTGTGCACAGCCGAACCCTTTGCTGCGGCTCGCTGCGCTCGACAGACGCCTTGCTTCGCTTGCTGCGGGGGCCCGCCCCGCACCCCCCTTAAATAACAAGACTCCTGCGGTGGCCACAGACCTCCTTGTGTGTGCAAAACAGAGTCTCTGCATCCTCATACAGCCTGTACACCCCTCTACCGCGCTTTACAATCGTGTTGTACAGTCCGCACCATGCCGGTACCACCCAATTCCACCCTCTGCAATCTCATCAACAACCCTCATTGACAGTCCACACTTCTCTAAGCTCCCCCCCGGTTCAAATCCTCCGGGAGGCCCTTGCTACCCACAAGTATAGCTTTCAGGATTAGCGTGAGATTGGGCGTGGGGATCACACACACGTCGCTACCCACAAGTATAGCTTTCAGGATTAGCGTGAGATTGGGCGTGGGGATCACACACACGTCAAGCAGGCAAGCAAACGATGCAGCAATTCGTGCAGCATCTGGCTTCTCGTCGGGCCCTTACAAGTAGAGGCAGGGCATGTCTGACATGTAGCGACTAGGCACCTTTCTGCAGGTTCAGTCCAGGATGTGGAGGGAAAACGGGCCGCACACAGACACACACACACACACACACACACACACACACCACCCCCCTCCCCCCTCGCTCCTGCTTCAGTCTGCCCCTTCAATCCTCAGCAACGACCTGGCCTCCATGATCTGATTCAACATCTTTGTTCGCTTCGAAAGAGTATCGTGTCTGCAAAGCAGGAGAAATTAACCAGATCCTGACTCGTGGCGCACAGAGCGGACTGCAAATACGGAGCGGACTGCAATCTCATTACATCCCTTTATGTCATGAACTGATACTGTCCAGAGTACCCCACACTTGCATGTTGCCTTCTTGCACCTACTGGGTATCGAATCTTTCCTAAGTGCGGGGTGAACGAAAAGGCGGGACGGTCAGACAGTTGCTCCAGAGGCGGATCAAAGGAAGTGGTCAGGGTGTGGAAAAAATTGCAACAAAAGGGGCAGGGGTGGCAGCCCAGTTTGCAGATCCCTCCCTCCCCTACTTGAACTCGCATACCTGGCCCATTTCCTGGGATGCCCGACCCTGGGGTGGGGGAAAATTGGCTTGCGCCCACGGGGGGTCACGGATGTCCATTTCCCAACCCCCCCCCCCCCTTCTGGCCCGCCGTGACGGGGCAATGACAACCGGTATACACAGCCCCCCAGTCCCCCCCCCTACCCCAACGATGGTGGTATTTATGTCCGGTCTATTCCGGTTGCATCCCATAGCATGGGGGGGGGGGGGGATGCAACGCCCCACCATGGCCTCCCGTTGGCAAATTAGTCTGATGCAGATGTCAAGGAAGGTTCGCCAAAAAAGAAAAAAAAATTTGCAAAGTGGTGCTGTCAGTGGCCCCCTGTGTTTAACTGACTTTTGTTTGTTTCCTTGTCAGGGGCTGGTTGCTTCGGGGAAGGGGTCGAGAGCAGGGGGGGGGGGGGTTTAAGGGGTATGTGTGCCTGTGACTGACTGAAAGGGTCCCCCCTGATGGGGGGACCTGTAGAACACTGTCTTGGGGGGGGCATGCACATGCAAACATGCAAACATGAAGACATAAAAAAGACCAAAAAAGCGAAGGGAAAAACATTGCATGAAGCTGGGTTTGAACCCACGACTTCTGGGATGGCAGCCTAGGCCTACTACCAACCAAGCTAAGTCAGGATCTGCCTATGTTAAAAAATCAGAGAGTATATAGCATAGTAAAAAAAAAAGGCTGACAATGAGGACCATACATAGGTCCTGTCACAGGTGTCCATTTCCCAAACCCCCCCCCCCTCCTTCAGGCGACAGCCGTGACCCCCCCCGGGCGCAAGCCAATTTTCCACCTCCCCTGGAAATCCACATAATTTTGGGCGAAAATGTGGGCATTTTTGGAGTCAGGCATGGGAACCCCGGCCGAAATTTACCGCGTGCATCGTGTGCACTGCCAGATGCGTACAAGACTCCCTGTCTCTGATATGCACAAGGGCTCTGTGCAGATGTTGGCCGCTGTAACAAACTCTACTTGCAGCTGGAAAAAAAACCCAGTTGAGGGGTGAAGGCCTGGGACTGTAAGCCAGTGCCCTGCGGTGGCGCGCAGACCGTCAGGTGTCTTTGTGTTCGTTCTTGATTTTGGGGCAAATGGTGTTCTTTTTTCCTGAATAATGTCTCAGTTTTTCCCTACAAAGGGTTGCATTCCACCAGATAGAGTAAAGGAAAACACAACGGATGTGGGCTCGGGGGAATGTTATCAGGGCAACGTGAGCAGGGGGACATCAAACCCACTTTCTGGCTGCCCCAGTGCAAAATCCAGTCCCTACCAGACTTAAGCCGCAACATCCCCAAACACAGCCAACATTACCCTCACGTGCCTGACCTTGCACCCACATTATGGTGTTAACACCTGACAATGATGTCTTTGTGGAGTTCTTTGTATTGGGCGATGGCAGGATCAAGCGTCTCTTTGCAAAATTGGATCTGGAATTCGGATGTCCTGTGGGATGGGAAGAAAGAGCACTGGTCAGGCTGATGGCGACAGGGCAGGCAGGCAGGCGAACAGACAGGCAAATGCACGGGCACTCAACAGTCGTCTTCAAAACACGGCAGCCATTTTCAACCGGCAAACTGGGAAGGGGGGGCTCTCCCTAAGGAACAAAAATTCCCAATCAGGGAACCAGCCTGAATATCCAGACCTGTGTAAGCTCCCGCCACCCCGTTTGGGGGAGCCTACCCCGGGCCACCCCTCATGGGCAGGGAGCAGGTCCCAGACCGCCTCGTGAGGAGGAGTCCGGCTTCGAGCATGGCGACCCCCTTCATCTACCGTGCGACCCGCGGAGGCTGTGAGGTAATCGGTGGGGGTTGCTCAGGAGGTTCCCCGTCTCAAATTGCTGGACTGGAGTTGTTCAGCTGTCCCAGACTGTCAGGTGGAGTTTGTTTTGGCATTCATCCGCCCCAAACGACCAGCCCCCAGGCTAAAGAAAAGTAGAGAATAGCAGCACAACACCACGGCAGAACACAACCAGCATCAACCTCAGCTGCCTGTTCACTTCATCCAATAGCTTCAGCTTTTTGGTAGTCACGTCCCCAACATCAAGGGCGAAAGCCCGAAACGCGCTCAAATATCTGCAAACGAAATATCAGGTGCAGAGGCATGCCTTAGAGGTAGAGCTCAGAGGCCATTCAAAGCAGGACCATGTGGACACACGTTCTGAGGGTCGTGAAGGCGAATTTGTTGGGCGGTTCAGACGGCGACGGGGGACAGAGGGGCCTCCAGCGAAGCCATGTTGGCAGGAAGGCCCTGGGGTAGTCCGGTACACTGTGACCGGCCCGGGGGAAGGGGGGGGGGGGCTGGGGGGGCTTGTGCATGCAGATGGGAGAGATGGTCTGGCAATCGCTTGTGACATGACCCAGTTAAGAGCAATGCAAATTGTGGTGATCTGCTGTGGGGCCATGCCTTCAGTGTCAACACTGGTGCAGCATGACAAATTGCATCACGTACCCCCCACTTCTGTTGTTCAAAGCGACGTTCTGATAGGGGCCAGGCACATGTGTTGAAAATCGAAATCGCTCAGCACTCCCGTGCGGCTGGCATTGGGCCTCCTCAAATCGAAATATTTGTTTGGCAGTTGTGTTTCCAGCGTGGGCCAAGAATCAACACGGTCTACACGGTTGCTGTGCCGTCGGTCGCTGTGCACAGTCACTTTCCACATGTGAGGTGCTCTACCCTGGCACCCAATACAGATACAAACACTCTCCGGCTTTGTGAGCAAAGGCAGCAGCCCCTCAGTCTGCACCCCAGGGACCCTAAGGGTAATTATCCCCTGGAGCCCCCTACCGAAGGGGAGGGGGTGTCTGGAAAAGGGGCCCCAAGGCCCCCCTCCCCCCACACTCAATTTTCAGAAGCCCAGTTTGCATGGCACTGCCTGCAGCAGTAACATTGGGACCTCAACCTTTTACCCAGTGTTCACCAGCTGCTATCACGCTGGGAAACGCAGGGATGGCCCTTGGAGCCAATCCCCTGGTTGAGAAACATAATGCTGGCCCTTGTACGAGCCCTACTCTGACATGCAGACTGAGGAAGTAGGCTTGTGGCCCTTGGTGCCCATTTTCCAAGGCCCTCAATCCTGAATTAAGGGGGACTCCAAGGGCCCCTATCCCCCAAATTCAATTTTTCACGAGCCTTGAAGACGATAGATGAAGGAATGCGATGCACCTCAGTACCTGGGCCCTGGGGTCATCGATTCTGATCGTATTGAACTGTAAATCATTGACTGCACTATACATGCAAGGGGTTGCTCACTCCGCCCAAGCGTCCTGCACACCTCTGCGCCTCCTGATCCTGCTGATTTGCGTATGCATCAGAGTTGTGTTGCGTGTTGCGTCGGGCAAGCGCGGCTGCCTGCCGGGTCCCCTCCTCAAACTGGTTGAGCAGTGACGCACACGTCAGGGCATCGTTGCGGAACCCGTCCAGCACCTTCACCTGATCCTGTTAATGGGACAAAAGAGCAGGAATCAGTGCCGCGTAGGGCTGTACAACGATAAGGACGGACGCAGAGGGCGCTGAACGGTTGGGGTACTAGAGAGAGCGGGGCAATTCTCTGCAACATTCTGCAACATCGACAACAGTCTGCAACCCTCTGCCTCTGCACCCCTCTGCACCCCTCTGCGGTTCCTCATTATAGGACCAGCTACCACGGTAGTGTGAGAGATGGGCGGAACTGCCAGCGGGCGGAAAGGGAGATCAGGCCGGGGAGGGGGGGGGGCAGTCCAAGGCCAGCCGGCCGCAGAAGACCAGCAACAGCCGACACCAACTCGAGGCAGTCTTGTAGCGAAGAGAAGGTCCGGTCCAGGAGGGCAGAAGCGCCCTCCAAAATAAGCACCATAGCCAAAGGCACTGCGGTGAGGGGGCGCATGAGCTGTAAATACGTGCTCGACCAAACGACTGACCAAATCTGTTGCAGGCCTCGACACTCCCCTTCAGTGCTCCGCAACCCTCTGCACACAACCCTGTGCAATCCCTTGCAACCTTCTGCGACAAGCGACAAGGGGCAAGAGTGTACTAGGCAGTGTAGACGGCACGAAACGATGCCACGCACAGAGGAAAGTGGTGCGCATAGGGACACTGAGCACATGTACATTTTGCCATAGGGTGAAGGGAGCCAGCCTAATGGCTGTGAGTGCCCGGTCCCAGGCTTCTCCGTAAGACCCGGGCACCCAGGTCTGCCCGGATGCACCCCTTTGCTCTGCCCGGGTCTGCCTGGATGGAGGTCAGGGACCGTCACAAATCATTCCAAAAAAAAAACCTTGTACATGCAAGAGCAAGAGCAATCGCAATGCAATGTGGCTTTGGGCACATCACAATTCCTTGAGTGCAGCCACCAAATGGCACAGTGGCCAACCTTCATTCCATATTGTCCGGTCGCATCAGTTTCAAGATGCCAAATGTTTTCCACCCCTCCTGCCGCAAAGCATTCTCATTCTGTGCAAGGACTGGTCTGAACCCAACCAGAGACTTCAATTCGTCATTTGAGGGTGGTTGGTTCAAACCCTCGATTGGTTGCTGGGCTGCTGTTTTCACAGGTAGTGGATTACCCGTCATAACATCTGCCATCACATTAAAAGCCCAAATATCCTCACTTCCTGTGGAAGCCTCTGAGTGTCTGACTTGCCTGAAATACATGAGGTGCTCGATGTATGAGACTGCGCTTAGAGGCATGAGTTTGCGTGCTACCGCCAGCCTTGCTTCCAGGTTGGGCAGTCGTGGATCCCATGAGAACACAGTGTCAGTTGACACTGCGTCTCATCTCTATGTTGTGCATGTACGCGTTGCATGTGGCACAGAAGGCTGCATGCACCGTAGGCCCAGTCCCCTGCACACGTCTTGCCCGGGTCTTCCCGGATAGACCCCATCCTTCTGCCCAGGTCTGTCCAGATGCAGGCGCCACAGGAAAAACGTTCCCTTTTCAATCCTCTCCAACCCTCTCCAACTGTCCACAACCCTGCAACCTTCCGCAGCGTTAACATCAACAGCCCTCTGCAACCCTCTGCAATACCCTGCAACATCAACAAACCTACATTTGCTTGAGTCTGCAGGCGTGCACACCTGACAAATGGCAACGGTTGCCTTTTGATCAGTTTCATATTTGCGGTACTGTTCTGTGCGCTCCATGTAATCCTCAATTTTGGCCTGGCGAGCATCACTCAGTCGCGATAAGTCCCCAAAGAGGAATTCAATGTCGTTCCAAGTCTATAAGGAGAAAAACAACTGGGTGGCTTTCCATAGATGTGTATCGTGCTGTGCATGCGACTGCAGGAAGGCCGGCTGTTTTGGGAATTTTCCCAGTCCATGCATGAGAGATACGGTTTGCCATGGGGCCTAAACAGTCATCCATGTGTTGAGCTGTGCTGGATGACTGCGTGGCTGGCGCCCGTTTTATGTGCGCCCTCTCCCTTAGGGCCCTCGAACAGGAAGTGTTCATGAGACGCCTTTGGATGCCAACGGTGCTTGGCAGGTGGTTCCTGTCCGTCGACTTTCCAAAGCATATAATTTCATGTGTGCCCTGTGTCAGACTTATTTGTGATCACCTGTCTGCACTCTCCCCACCCTCAATGTTCCAGGCCCCATTCTTTTTTCATGGCGAGCGCGGGGGTAGCCAAAGATGTCAAAATGCACCTTCCAATCGAGAGTCAAAACAGAGGACATTTCTCCCCAGCGATGTTTGTCATGGTTTGCTGGTGCCACAACAGGTGGCCCCCGGCGTCAGCGTTGTTCTATGAAATGCTAATCTGCATTCTGCTGTATACGGCAAAGGATTTCCGTATGCCTCCTTGGACTGTCAAGATCATTTAGAGCTTTACACAGCCTTTCTGGTGAAAGGAACATGGAGTGCCCAAAGCTTGGCTCTACTTGACACTTTGGAGAATTTACGAAAGAAAAGTGAAGTATCTTGGCATTCAACTGGGACATGTTAGCAGCAATGAAGCCTAAGCACTAGCTTTGGCACGCCACAGGTGGCAATGTTCCGAGAATGGATTTGGACTCTCCCCCTTTTGATTTTCCTAATGGGTAAAGATGAGCCTCAGGTGGGGCCAGAGCTGTTGGGTTCCCGTCTTGAGCAATGTGCAACTATGCGTGCAGGGCGGGCGGTACTATCCCTGTGACAAGCGTTCCAGCAGGCTTCACATTCAGTCATTCCCAGACCGCAAAGGGGGGGGGTTGGCACAAGGCCTCGGTATCAGATTGTTTGCCTTTGGCGGCGCCTATTGGCCTCTCGCCACTGCTCATTCTGACCCTCTGTGGGCCCGAACGTGTTTTGGTTGTGTCAACGGAGCCCCTGGATGACTTGTTCTGTTTGACTACTCCAGGGTCGGCTGTCCCAGAGACAGGGGGGGGGGGGGGGTGGCTTAGGGTCCGCAGGGGCCATGGGGTCCGTCCCAGCCCCTGTGGTGGAAAACAGCCTTATACTGGGTACTCTAGGCAAAACGTGGCGATCCATGCATAAGCCGATGGAGCCAAATCTGAAATCCTCCAACCTGATCACACAATGCAATGAAAAACAGCATCGGTGTAATTTCCCCCTTTTTTTGGATCGCACAACAAAACGATGACGTACGTTGGTGTTTATGGGCGGTGGGGCAGGTGGACGGCTTCCCTTGGTACACGCTAGAACACCCAATTTCGTTCTAGGCTAGAACGCTTCGCTAGAACGTTCTAGCCTAGAACACAAATCGTTCCAGCCTGGACCGGTACAATAGGTAGAACATAAAAAACAAATTAACACAGTGGGTTGGGGGGTGCATGACACACAAACTCATAGCAACCAACACACTTGACGCATGCATACACATGTGTGCCCCCCCCCCCCAGCATACACACAGTTTTGCGGGAGCATATGCACGACACAACACACAACATACAATGTCAAGGGTGGGGAGGGTGGGTAAGAGGCCAAACACAAGCACCGCACAAACACCCCCTGAGTGTCGAGCTATCAGCCCCCCCCCCCCTTTCCATGTTGTGGTCTGGGATGTGGGGCTACTCTGCTTGTTGTGCTTAAGGTTAGGGAGGGTGTCCATTACCTTTTTGCAGGTGTGCTTTTGTTTTTTGAATTGGTTGAAGAAGTGCGCCTACAGTGACACCAAGAGATAGGTGTGTTACTCCTTCCCTCCTCCCTGCCGTGTGTGTATGTGCCGAAGGCGCTGGTACCAGAAGGCAAAGGCCGGGATGTCTACCCACGGGTACAGGTAAACGGGAGGGCTGTGTGTCTAAGTGCGTGCTGTGTGCTAGTGTGTTGTTGCACAGCCGGACCAGTGCACACTCGCACTTGGCTGGCATTGCTTTGCCGACGCCTGTGCGCAGTCACACAGGGTCTCATAGGCCCACTGCACCGTGCCTGCCGCGCTGCACCATCAGTGCTTTCTGTGTGGTGCCGCACTGCTTGGTGCTGTGCAACGCACTGCACTGTGTGTGCCCTGCTGCACTGAAGTTGTGGGCAGAGGGCAGTGGGCAGTGCAACTCCTGCAATGCACTGCCTCACTGCCTTGGGGCAGTGGGTAGTGCAACTCCTGCAATACACTGCCTCACTGCCTGGGGGCAGTGGGCAGTGCAACTCCTGTTAAACACTGCCTCACTGCCTGGGGGCAGTGGGCAGTGGAGGTCCCGCTTCTGTTGCAATGCACTGCTTCTCTGCCTGGGGGCAGTGGGCAGCGCAACCCCTGCATTGCACTGCCTCACTGCCTGGGGGCAGTGGGCAGTGCAACTCCTGCAATGCACTGCCTCACTGCCTGGGGGCAGTGGGTAGTGGAGCTCCCGCTCCTGTTGCAATGCACTGCTTCTCTGCCTGGGGGCAGTGGGCAGTGGAACTCCTGCAATACACTGCCTCACTGCCTCGGGCAGTGGGCAGTGCAACTCCTGCAATGCACTGCCTCACTGCCTGGGGGCAGTGGGCAGTGCAACTCCTGCAATGCACTGCCTCACTGCATGGGGGCAGTGGGCAGCGCAACTCCTGCAATACACTGCCTCACTGCCTGGGGGCAATGGGCAGTGCAACTCCTGTTAAACACTGCCTCACTGCCTGGGGGCAGTGGGCAGTGGAGGTCCCGCTTCTGTTGCAATGCACTGCTTCTCTGCCTGGGGGCAGTGGGCAGCGCAAACCCTGCATTGCACTGCCTCATTGCCTGGGGGCAGTGGGCAGTGGAACCCCTGCAATACACTGCCTCACTGCCTGCGGGCAGTGGGCCGTGTGTGTATGTGGTGTGGGGTTGTCTAGTGTACAGGTCCCACCTTCCCACCATCCCTCCTCCCTTGCTCCCCCCAACTCCCCCAGCTGGGTAATGCACTGTGCTGTGTGGGTCAGTGGTATGCTTTGTCCCCCCTCCTCCCAGGTTATGTAATCCCCCCCCCCCGTGTGTGCACTGGTACCTGGCTTGTTGGTTGGTTGGCTGTTGATTTTCGGGTTGCTTGGTTGGTTGTTGGGTTGGTTGGTTGGTTGTTGATTGATTGGTTCTTGGACAGCTGAGTTTGGCTGGTTGGTTGGTTGTTGGCTAGTTGCAGGGGTGTATGTGTGTGTGTTGCCTGGACACATGCTGTGTGGTGTTGTTGCACAGTCTGCCAAACTCAGCTGTCCAAGAACCAATCAACCAACAACCAACCAACCAACCCAACAACCAACCAAGCAACCGGAAAACCAACAGCCAACCAACCAACAAGCCAGGTACCAGTGCACACACGGGGGGGGGGGGGGGGTCCCATAACCTGGGAGGAGGGGGGACAAAGCATACCACTGACCCACACAGCACAGCTCCTGACGCTACAGCAGTACACTAGACAACCCCACACCACATACACACACGGCAGGGAGGAGGGATGGAGTAACACACCTACCTCTTGGTGTCACTGTGTACGCACACTAGAACACACGCTAGAACAATTTTTTTTGTCTTCGTTTCGGGGTCAAAAATGTGTTTTTTTGAAAAATGAGATTTGGACCCCCCAGAATGGTCCGGGGGCCCAAATTCCACCATTGATACCACCTAACCCCCACACCCACGGGTTGGCGTAAACCCCGCTTTTTTCGTTCTAGCCCTTCTAGCGCCATCTAGGCTAGAACGAAATTGGGTTTTCTAGTGTGTACCAAGGGTTTGTACGGTTGGTTGATGCTTCACAGAAAGGGGACGGGGTGCAGAACTTGCACGCCAAAACTCAGCTGGTGACTTGAGGCTGAGGATTTGGAGGGGTGATATAAAATGCGCTGGATACCGTGCGAATCCTAATTATTTGCGGAATCCTAAGTTTTGCGTTGGGTGTTTTGAATTTTATTTAAGCAAAATTTTGCGACAACACTTAAAACAGGGGGGAAAATATTATTTTTTTGCGATTTTTTTTTGCGGAACCCATTTTTGCGGAGCGTATTGAGACAAAAGTTTTTTTATTTTTGCGTTTTTTTTTGCGGAACCCATTTTTGCGAAGGGCCTGGGGTACCTTGGACTCTGGGATTGCAGTCCAATCCTACACAGGCATACAAATGTTCATCATTTGGACTCTGGGACTGCAGTCCAATCCTACGCAGGCATACAAATGTGGATCAGTTGAACTCTGGGATTGCAGTCCATAGCACAGACAAGCACCAACAAGAAAGTGTTTCGGATGCGTCAACCTTACCAGTTTTCAATGAGCCAGTTCCAAATTTCGTCCATAATAGTGCCCCTGGCACATGAAATATGGAAACACCAATGGAATTTGCAACATGGCCCGACGACTTTTTCACAACACCGGTTTGTAAATTCGGTTTGATCTCGATAATAGTGCACAAGGCACATCAAAGGCTGAAACAAGGGCACAAAAAGCTGTGCAGGACCATACAACAAAAAGTAACACAGCACTGTGGAGCAGTGCGAAACAAAAGTACCTTGTACGTAGACAGTCTCATCTATGCAATTTGCAATTTGGCCCTGGTCACAGAAAGGCGGACCACAGAATTGCCATCCTGTTCGAATTGAATGTCGTATTTGCCATTGCCATGATTTTTCATCACCTTGGCCTCAATTGTAACCCCAGTGCCAGTATTTTTTTTTGCGATTTTTTTTGCGGAACCCATTTTTGCGAAGAGCACAAAGCCAAAAATTAATATTTTTTTTGCGTTGTTTTTTTTTGCGGCAAAACAACACCTTGGACCGGGAATTAATTATTTCCGCAAATAATAAGGATTCGCACGGTATGTCGGACCTGAAGATTCAACTCCACCATGCCTCCCTAAATCGGACGCCTAAACTTTTTTTTGTCCCTTGCACCAAAAGCAGGATGGTCCCTTTCCACAGAATGGAGGCACCTTCTCTTGATCCTGCTTGTTCGACTCGAGCTCAAGCATGGTTTGCCGCTCATATTCTCGATGGAGACGTTGAGCACTGTTCCAACCATCATCCGCACTGAGAAGCTGGAACAGGACGAAAAACAGTGGGCTCTGAAGTGGGGCAACGTTGGTGGTTACCACACAAAATTTGGCCAGTAAACGCCTGCAATTTCCCCACGACCGCCGGGGTTCGTGGGCGCTTTCAGCAACGTATTATACAAGCCACATCGTATGTGGTCTTACTGATAGTGGTGGGTCGAGATGGGCCTGAGATTGCTTCTGTGCAGTTTTGGAAGAGGGTCAACCGCACACAGCTTTGCTTGATGAAGTGGCCAAATCTTCGAGTGCAAATGTGTCTGATGTCATGTCATTCCGGAACATCAAAAAGTTGGCTCCGGTTACTGAACTCCGGATCACCCGCACCCTAAAGAGCAACAGGGTCACGCAGGGAACGGTTAACGGCCAGTTTGTCATTCATACTTGTATCCCCGGGATCCCGTACCCTCCCCCAACGTACCTCCCATCAACCCCTGCACGCCATTACGTCCACTGTGCGGTTTGCGGGGCCCCAGACAGGCACCCATTTGATCGCCGGGATCCTATCCAACCTGTTCTCATTCTCGTCCTTGTCGTTTTCTGCCCTGCCCCAATTCCAAGGGGGCAATGTGCAGAAAACAACGATACCCCTTTGCCCCACGGGTTTGGCCCCATGGACAAAAAGCGCGCACACTGCACAAATGCACCTTCTCCTGGAGCTTGCACAAATCCTCTTCGAGTTGCTTCGTGTTGTCCTCGTTGACCCCACGGGACACCAGACACTGTTCCTGGATATTGGCACAAATATCGTTGGTAGCGTTGATGAAGGCGCGCTGCGTACTAATCTCGATCAAGGCGTCCAACCGTTTCAACAGAACGTCCAGGTGCTGCTCCTGTAAATCTACGGGAAACACAAATCGGGCGCGAGTGAAGCAAAAGAGAGCAACCAGAGCCATGGGAGTCCCTCTGCACTACCTGCGTGTGCGCAAAAAGTCATGCGGTTGCAGCAGTACACGTGCTGCTGCGTCTTGCTGCGCCATTTTGCAGGTTGCTGCAGACTGCTGGTCGTTTGTTGAACAATCGACAACCCTCTCCCACTGTTAATTCACTGCATCCCCGGCCCGCTCTTCACAAGCCTGCATCGAAGAAACTGAAACTCTGTCCGCGACGTGACACTTTTCGACAAATTTTGACACTTGTTTTGGCTTGTTTTCACTTATTGACACTTGCTGGTAACAGTTGACGCGTGTTTGCTGTTAATTGCAGCTGTCGGTATTTTTTGCCACTGGCCCAATCAAGGTCATTTATGCGTCGTTTGCAGGCCTGAGTCATCCAACCTTCCCCACCTGTCCAAGGCAGGGCCCTGAACCAACCACACACCCACATACCTGACCCACGAATTAACGTTTACCAGAAGCCAAAATAGCCCAAAAATTCCTGCGTCCGCAAAACCCTGCAACGCAACCCACCCACCCAAACCCCCGTCTTTGGGGGGAAATATTGTTCTGTGGCTGATCAGTTTTGGGTCTGCTCTGTGACTCTGCATCTCTCTGGGTCAGGCCACCGCTTCGAGACATGGGCGTTCACAAATTACACTAATTGCTTGGGTCGTCCTGGTGGCTCTCTCTCTCTCTCTCTCTCTCTCTCTCTCTCTCTCTCTCTCTCTCTCTCCCTGTCCCTCTCCCTCTCCCTCCCTCCCTCCCTCCCTCCCTCTCTCTCTCTCTCTCTCTCTCCCTCCCTCCCTCTCTGTCTCTGTCTGTGTGTGTGTCTGTCTCATCCACTGCACCAACTTCCAACTCCACATACATTCATGGAAGTGTTGCCAAACCTCTGTGCCCCTCTCGACGGCTGTGTTGAGGTCTCCAATCCTCTTGATCTTCTCCGAAATTCAACAAAGGGCAACGATTGTGTAGCCTTTCTCGAAAAGCGAGGAGAATAGTAGTGTTCGCAGACGGTTGCAGAGAGGTTGCGCGGGACGTTGAGGGCCACGATTGGGGTCGAGGGTTGTCGATGTCCAGAAAGCGTTGTACAGGGTTGGGGAGTCGCACCTTCAACCCTCCACAACACTTTCTGAACATCGACCCTCAATAAAGACCCTCAATGAAGATCCTCAACGTTCCCGGGCACCCTCAACAACAATCCTGTCCGCTGTCCGGGCCTCCACAACTGCTCTCCTTGACGGCGAGTTTCGCAGTTTGGTTAGATTGTGTGTTTGTTGGGGCTGGTTCCATTAGATCCTCAACGTTCCCGGGCACCCTCAACAACAATCCTGTCGCTGTCCGGGCCTCCACAACTGCTCTCCTTGATGGTGAGTTTCGCAATTTGGTTAGACATCGTGTGTTGGGGCTGGTTCCATTTGCACACGAGATATCCACCCTTCCGCGCCTCTCTTCGCAAGACGCACCCAGACTTTTGTCAAATAGCACATCGTGCGCCTTCATCTCGTCACCGGCCAAAGCTGAAGCACGACTCGCATACAACTCGTCAATTCTCTTTGACATGTCTGCCAACTGCCCGTCTGTACCCTTGATCAACTGAACAGCAAAGGGCATCGCATTGCAACATCAAAATACGACACAAAACAATACCGCAACGCATCGCAGCAGCAATGCCCTTAAATAGCGAACCACCAAGCGAAACCACTGCATGCGTGGCAGTTCAACAGGCAAATCAGTTTGCTAGTCCCCAAGAACGTCTATGGCAACCTGCGGGTCAAAACAGAACAAAAAGGGTCCAGTGTCTCACGGTGCGCCTCCTAACTTCGATAGGAGGGAGTTTTTGAAAATTTTGGGGAAGTTTTTGAAAAAAGGTATCGCCCATTGCGAGGCAGTTTTTGAAAAAAAGCATCGTCCATTGCCCCCCGCTGAGGGATACAGATGTGGGATGCTAACCTTTACCCTGCAAAGCACAGGCTGCAAAGCAACAACAGTCAGAACAAAAAGCCTTCAGTGACATTGCCAGAGGCGCCTTTCGCGAAAGAAAAAATAGACATTCAGAATTGCCCCCGCCCCCCCGACCCGTCCTCGTCCTGTTTGCCCAGAGCAATGCAAACAGCGACTGCATTGTGTCAGTGTGGTGTATCTGTCGGTCTGCAGCCAAGAGCACAAATCCTTGGCACCGGGGAGGACACTTCCAACCGATCTCGTGCGCTGCCACATGACCCAGATTTACCTGCGCCGAAACTAAGGCCTACCCGAGGGTGCTTGGTCTGGCTGTCCGTGATGGGAACGGGATGAAATGGCACTGAAATTGAAGCCATGCGCATATTATATCATTCCCACAGCTCTGTCCGTTGCAAAATCTGCCCAAGGGTCCACGGCTACATGTATTGATTGAAACAAGCCGCAACAGGTGAATCGTCCTCCACCAGCTGTCATGGTTTACCATCCCCTCCTTTTTGTCGGTTGAAAAACAGAAGCACGTCAAATCTTCTGTGAGCTGCATTGTCCTCTGAAGTTTGTCTTACCATCCCCTCCTTTTTGTCGGTTGAAAAACAGAAGCACGTCAAATCTTCTGTGAGCTGCATTGTCCTCTGAAGTTTGTCTGAGTCCCCAAGCTTGGCGGCCAGTTGGCTGGTCTGACCCTGCCAGTGGGCTGTGTCCCGGACGGTACACTCGAAAGGTGATTGGTTTGGTGCCAACAGTGCGAATGGCATCACCAAATGTCCGAAAACGACTCACACCTGCTCCAGTGCTTCACTTTGGCCGAGGTTGTCACTCATCAAATCGGCAAATTGCGACACTAGCTCCACCAACTCCGTCATTCCTGGACCATGGTGCGTAACCAGGGCTGAAACCTCCTTAAGAATGTCCTTTCGGGTGCGGCGACTAGCGTACTGGTCCAGCGCTTCAGTCAGCATAGACTGCAAAAGGAGAGCATTGCCTTGAGAACGCGAATGCGGGGCTGCCGTTAGGCCTTGTATGTGGCTGTTGCCTCATGTCAGGTGGTTCTATCCCTCATGTATAAGCATTAGATTCATCTTCAGGCATTCAACGCCATTTCCCAGGGGCCATTTCCAGGGGCAAAAACAATTCCCCAGGCGAAATTGTCTGCGCCGATATCGTTCTCAGGCAGTTTGTTATTTGTGCACCAGTTTTCATTTTCTGCCTGTGCCCATGGTCACTGGCTCACTCGTATCAGACACCAGCAAGAGCACAATTGCATGAGCGCACCCCCGTCGAAAATTGGTTGCACCCAGCCACACCGAACACCGTCTAGGGGACCAACTCATGAAACACTACTGAGCAATACTGTACTGATACTGTACAGAACTTTTGCAGCATTGGGAACCGGATTTCTTCATGTTATATTGCGCCCAGGCTGATACCAGATACGGCGCGTGCTCTCCAATTTCGCTGGAGGGACAAACGGTTTTCAAATACCTTTCATGCGGCAGAAAGAGGTTTTTTACGGTAAATCGATTACAGCTGACATCCAGCACTGATCTTTCATTTGTCCATGCTGAGCGATCGACGCCGCATTTTTGAGCCTACTATGTGAAAAGAGATTAAAAATTGATCAAAATAGGTCATGGTTCATTCACATTCGACAGGGTAGGCCCAAGCTATGAGTCCGACGAGTTTGACTTGTTTGGCCAATTTTGCCCCATTTTGCCCCATTGGCCCCTTGCTGCTGGTCAACGCGCATGATATTGGAGAAATTTTTGAGAAAAAATTGGAGAGTTTTCAGAAAAAAAAAACACGCCATTTGCCAAGATTTCAAGAAACTTCATTCTGAGAAAAAATTGACAATTTTGAGAGTGAAATACCTGCTGGCATCCATATGAATTTTTTTGAAAAGATGGGGGATGTTGAACAAAATGAATGTGAATTATACGGTGCCACTACAAGAATTAACCCCACGGATCGCCCTCAGTGCGGTACAGGGTACAGTACAGGGTCATTCCTGTCAATGACATTTTGAGATATTCCATTGCCAAAAACGGCACGTTTGCTTTTAGGAAAATGCAATTTGATAGTGTCATACCTCTCCTCCCGTGGCCACACTGGGCATACCTTCAGATTCCGGTGAGAATAAGTGGCGAGGTGGGTGTACTGCTCCTGCAGCCTCTGAATACCCTGCTCGTCGAAATTCAATGCCAACTCCTCCACAAAGGTGGGCAGGTCAAATTCACTCGGCTCTGCCCACTTGTACGTCTGTGGAAGGGTGACAAGCCACACACACGCTCAAGAGAAAGACCCGGGTGAGGCTCATCAGAATTGTGTCTCGTCGGGCCTGGCAACAATCTACACCACACGCACAAATTCACAGATATTGGGAAAATCCCAGATCGCACGACCTACGGACTATGCCTCCAAAAGTGGACAATCATGAAAAAACCGGCCGAGGCAATCTCGTGATTGTACCACATGTAGCCAATTGCCCGCAGCACCGATTTGCTACCTCTAGCGCCGGATGTAGCAACTTGCCGATTTGCTTCCTCCGGTGCCGGATGTGGCAAACTTCCTACAGCCAACCCCGATTTGCTACCTCCAGCGCCGGATGTCACAAATTGCCTACAGTGCAACCCCGATTTGCTATCTCCAACACCGGGCGTCGCAAATTATCCGGTGCCACATGTAGCAAATTGCATGCAGCCCCGATTTGCTACCTTCAACACCGGATGTCGCAAATTGCCTACAACGCATGTTTGCTACCAGCGCTAGATGTAACAAATTGCTTGCCACCTCCGGCGCCGGAGGTCTTGCAACCCCAATTTATTACCTCTAGCACCGGATGCAGCAAATTGCTTGCAAGCCCGATTTGCTACCTTCGACGGTGGATGTAGCATATTGCCCGCAGCCCCGGTTTGCTACCTCGAGCGCTGAATGTAGCACATTCGGTGCCGGATGTAGCAAATTGCTTGCAAAATCCTTGCTACCTCCAAACGCCAACTATGCCCGGTTGTTGATGGACGCGCGCGTTTGTGCGTGGGCACACACATTCATAATAAAGTGCACACAACTACTTCAGCAATCACTTCGTTTTGCATGAACGGTCATGGCTGTTGGTTATCAAAAGTGCAAACAATGCATGGTTGGTTCGCTGGTCGCGACGAGGACAAAATTTCACTTTTTGACCGTTTTGAGTGTTCACTACACGTAAGAATCGACTCACAGAGGAAACGCGTCGTGTGTGTAGGGTGACGAGCCACATAATACAAACCACCCGCAAATATCCCTCACGCGCCCTCTGGTGTTCCCTCCCGGAGGAGTTACATTGCTCACACCATCCCGCATTGGGTAGTTAATATGGTTGATGCAATATTTCTTCTCCCACCAATCCTTGCCCTGCCTTGTGTGCATGCTGACGGGTGCGGGTGTCATACCTTTCCAAACGCCATCATCGCACTCTCCAATGCTTTCGATTGCTCAAAGAATGCTCGTTGTTTCGTGGGCAAAGGTGACATCAGTTGGTTGCACACGTCCCGCATCTTGTTTGCCTCTTTCTCAATCTAAAAGCAACCACCATGGTCAATCCCAAACAAACATCAATAAATGGAGTGCACCACACCGTGCTATCGTCTTGCTGGTTCACTTCGGCGCACGTTCGAGCAAGATGCCGAGTTCATTTCTTTGCATCAATGTGTTTCAAATTGAAACCATCGTCGGTTCACAATGGCAGAGAAAAGTTCAAGTTGCTACCTTGCCAATGTGGCCAAATGGAGCCGCTACTCTTTAAAGTTGGTTGCCGAGAGCGAAGTTTGATGGCATGCAAAATAGAGATATTGTGCATGGGAATGTGTTGGTCAACCCGCATAAAAAAAACTTGTCTTTTCCTCGTCTCACATATGGTCTCTATCCTCCTCCTCTTTGGTTTCAAAATTGTGCCGGTTCGCTTTGCACCCAAGGGCAATTTCACGAGGTAGAATGATTATATTATTTTGTGAAGCCAATCCATCCAAATGGTTTTCGGGTGAAGGGTTCACCAAACCCCCTAGAACCCTTGACTCTCATGACGATGATCATGTTCATGATGGCACCGATGATAATGATGCTCAAAAATTCACTGAAATTGTCACGGCACCTACACTTTGGATGTTGAAGAACTTTCGGACGCCCCCCCCCCCCCCCCGTACGACCAAATTACTAGGAAATCCGGGGACATTAGGCGTGTTAACACGGCCGGCCAACACATAGGTAGAAAGTACCCCCCCACCCCCTCCTGTGTTGTGTTAACACAGGCCCAACACGGACCTGAAAAGTACCCCCCCCCCCTTTTGTCCACCCCATGGCAACACAAGAAGCCGAAGATTTTGTGTTGTGTTGTGTTGTGTTGTGTTGTGTTGTGTTGTGTTGTGTTGTGTTGTGTTATGTTGTGTTGTGTTGTGTTGTGTTGTGTTGTGTTGGGTTGGGTTGGGTTGGGTTGGGTTGGGTTGGTTGGGTTGGGCAACCCAACCCAACCCGACACAACACAACACAACACAACACAACACAACACAACACAACACAACACAACACAACACAACACAACACAACAACACAACACAACACAACACAACAAAATAAAAAAGAAAAACACTGCACAAAATGACACAAGAAAAAAACCCAAAACAAAACAAGGAATGACACAACACAACACAACATAACACAACATAACACAACATGACACAACATAACACAACATGACACAACATAACACAACATGACACAACATAACACAACACAACACAACACAACACAACACAACAACACGTACCACAACACACCACCTATTGGACGTGTTAACACGGCCCCAACACAGGCGGTGAAAAGTACCCCCCCACCCCCTCATGTGTTGTGTTAACACAGGCCCAACACAGACCTCAAAAGTACCCCCCCTCCCCCCCCTGCCTATTGCCCCGGAGGTTCATATGTCAATGGTAAAAAAAAAAGGAGGAGTGTCAACCTTATCTCGCGCCTTCTCATTGGCTTGGAGCTTCGCGTTGTTTGGACCGTGCGTCTTCTGACCTTTCTCTTTGCTCCGTACAGGGGAATTTGCGCACTTTTGAGGCGACGAATGCTTAGGTGTATCTGCAACGAGCAAGAGTTGCGTGAACAGACAACTCAACACATATCTAACTCAAACACATATCTAAGCGCCAACCCACCTTGCCACCTCCCTTTTAGTCCCCGGCTCTTCGAAACACTTGCAATAACGCGGCACCTCACAATGGCAAAGCCACACCTGGACTGTCACCGTTACCCATGTCTGAAGTGGACCAACCGAGTTCACCGGATATGGATAAGTCGGATAGATCCGAGAATTCTGAAGATACGTCCGACACGACGTCATCGTTTCTCGGTGTCTCTTTGTTTGCGACCAAAACCTTTCGGATAAGCGCTTGCGTTGGTGCTGCCAATGCTGTGCCGGTCACATCCATTTCGACGATCCTCCTATTTTCTGTGTTCGACCACAAGCAAGAAATAGAGAAGATGGCGACAGTGGTGAGTGGTACCGTCTGACATTCAAACGACAAACCTTTCAGCAAAGGCAAGAGTAGTTTTGCTTCTTGAAACCCGAGAGTACGATTCCTCGCGACGTTTATCGAGGCTAGTCTCTTGTGCTTCACCGCCATGGTGCACAGAGATTCAACATGCTGAAGTTTCAAATTGCAACCGGAAACGTCCAGATTGCGGAGTCGAGGGAGAATCGTGCAAATCTGAATGGAACACAGAATACGAAGGCTTTCGAAACACATCCGGCTGATCCGTGCTTAGTACTTCCGCGTTGCAGCACTTCAAGTGATAGCACAGGTGCATACACAAGCACTGCGTCAGTTTTCCAAAAATACATACCTGCATGACGACATCGAACGCCAACGTGGAAAAAACAACGTCCGACAAGTTGAAGTCACGGATGTGCAAGCCCTCCTCCTCCAACACGCGCAATACGGTGGGTTCGGGTTTTAGCTTGAGAGCGGCACAAAACTAAGAGACAAGACACGATAGCAAACCGGAAACTACGAGGCAAACGTGGCAAAAGAAAGTGGCATACCTTCTCGTAGGTCTCATCCACTGAACTAGTGGGCAAAAATGTCTGGAGGGTAGGTGGATTATCCAACGAATCCGTTTTGAACTGGTCCCGGAAACCTTGATGGTCACGATCAATGCATGCCTCAATTGCCTCAGCCATCGTGGTGCAACAATCTGAGGGGTCATCATCAATATTTGAAGGGAACTCCGTGCAGGATTCAAGAAAAACGTACACCTGATCTTAATCCTTGTTTGGCTTGGACCTATCGCCTTGAATCTCCACTGATGCAAACGCAAAGTGTGATAAATTCTTTCGCGGGGGTACCGGTGGCATCTAACATTCCGTCAATGAAATTCATATCAAAGGGAAACTTGACGTCTTCCGGGTTCCTAATGCAACGCTCGAATCCTTGAATCATGGAGTCCCCAGATAAAGGACAGAAGGACGGAAGGAAGGCGAGGACGAAGCACAGGACAGAACGCCAGGGACAGTGACAGCAACCGATACCAAGGACCAGAAAAAACCCACAGGATCCGTCCCTCCTACCTAGCCTGGGTCCGTAGCTACCCGTAGAACCACGATTTACAAGATTTGGTGCTAAGTGTTCTTTTTGTGTTCAAGAGGTCTTTGTAGCACCAAAAGGCACCGGTGACCAAGGAAGGCTCACACTAAGGCCCACACAAAAGTCCTTGGAGGTCTTGGAGTGGCACACTTTGGGAACAACAAACCACCTCAAAAAGTGGCCACTCCGAGCTACACCAACGACTACAAACGAGTGCCAACCTTACTTGGTCACCATTTTTGTTTGATACCTTTCCTTGTTATGGAAAGGGGCGTCAATATGGAAAACAAGCTTTCCAAAGGTGCACACTATCCTTACTTTGTGTTGCCAAACACTTGTTGCCACCAAGAAGTAGCCATTCAAAAGAGGGTCACTTTTCTACCCCTCCACCCTTAGGCTAAGGTCTGACCATCCCTAGGGCCGTGACGGATAGGGTGTGTTCTTTTTGTGGTAAGAAGGTCTTCCGAACTCAAAAAAGTTCCAAGGAAAACTCACCTTTGGGGCAAAGTTTTGGCCCAAGCACCTCTTTGGCCCCTCCCTTCACCATTAGGCTCAATGATGGAAATGGGCCAATGATTGTGCACAATGTGACCGAAAGTGGTCAAGTTTGTAACTCAACCGAGGTGCCCGGGGGGCCCAGGGGCCGTCGACAACCTCGGCGCATGGCTGGGAAAAGCCAGCAGCCGCCGGCTTCGGCCGGTGGCTTGGTTTTTTTTAAAAAATTTCGTCGGAGGGACCAAATCCATAAATAATATTTTCGGATGATGTTGCAGGCGAACCAATGGCCCAATGGGTAAAGCCGGGCATATAATTCGTAGGAGGGAGCACTACGGCGGTCCGAGTCCCGCCATGCTCCCTTTTTTCCGTTTGGGGGGACTGGCGCGCAGTCAGATTTCGGCGCGCGCCAGTCCAACAGGCGGGGTAATCTAAGTCGCGGGGTTTTCCCTTAGCGCATCCCCTGAGGGCGCTCTGTTGCCAGCGGTATATCTGGCGATTTTTACCACCAAATCTGGATTTTTTTACATCAATCAAGAGCCTGGCTCTCAATCTGTAGATCGATCCAGAAAAATCCTGCAGATCCCAAAAAAATCTCGAGAAATCGACGCGACTGTGACCCACGGGCGGAAAACGCTCGGAGTTCGGCAAATCACCCTAACGTCGCTCGTGCTTCCACCTCCTCAAACACATTTCAAAGCGTTTGTTGGGGTTTCTATTTGCGTTGCGCTTGATTTCCACCTTCTCCACAGAATTTGAGCTTCCTTTCCTTAGGATAGTCATCACCTTGGTACCACTAAGATTACAGGGCAAGACTACCAGAAATTTCTCAAGCCACGGTGGGACAAGGTGTTGGCTTGGCAGCAAGATCTCCTCCGCCTTCTCATTCCTGAATACCTAACCCTTCCCCACGAACAGAAGGATCTTGTCTTCCTCTTTATCCGAAGCCTTTCCCATGTGTTCCAAAAGCACCTAACCTTGACCATACACAATACGAACCCCAAACCAGTGGGGGGGAAACGGTCTTCCGGTATTTGCGAATGGTTTTTGAAAGGCAACAAAAAAGAGGACCCTAATCATTGCATCACTTGTGGTGGCTAAACGTAGCTCATTCCAACAAAATGTCATTGCCAACCCCATGGAAATACGGGATGCAATGCCACAAGCTCGCAAGCGACTCGATAACCCGAAGACCACAACCACGAGGAATTACATTGCATTGAAGCACAAGTCCCCTCTTCTGGATGATATTTTGCGCCTTGGCGGGAACCCGAGCAACTTGTCACCCAACTAGAGCAATGGTTGGAGTGAAATGTATGTGCCAGCTTTGTTCTTTGTGCTTTTGTGCCCAATTGCAAGGGTTTTTGCCATAGGAGGGGCCCGTGAGGGTCCAGTTTATAGTTGCACCTATAAAGCCATCCACTCAGTTTTTCACCCCAGAACTGGTCTCCGAGAGCCCAAAAGTTCACCGTCGGTTCTCCAACATATCGGCTCGAAAACGCACGGGACAAGCGCCCTAAAGTAGTTCGAGACTCAAACTCTATGCTCCCTTCGTCCCGTGCATTTTGGAAACAGTAGGACCCTTCTCAGAGAGATACCATTTACTGTCGGGCTTCGTCCACTTCTGGGGGGTTCTGGCTCCAGGTGATGGTCGGTTTGCCTGTGCATTTTTCAACATTTTCAGAAACTACGTGGCCTTGCGCACTTTTTTATCAGAAATTTCAAAAATCCTAAAATTCGCAATTCACTTTCGAATTGGCAACTCTAAGTAACTACTTCGCCAATGCCTCCACGATAGTTGTGAGTATGATCCGTTCCTTCCCCCTTCCTCCCTCTTCACGATTGCTGGAGGGATTTTGAGAAGTGATAAAACTGTCATCCTAAAATAGCATTGCCTGCCGAGGCCTTGTGTGGCTGTAACAACCAGAACTGTGCTTCGAGGGCAATCTTACGTGCAAAGATGGTCTCATCCTGTCAACATCGACAGGGCATTGGGCATTCGATATGTAAGCACATATGTGAGGCAACATGGTCCGGTTACATGAAAGGCAACGAGACGGCATGCCAACAAACCAACGTGTACATAGCGAGCTTTTGTTACGTTTGTCACACATTGTCTCCACACGTTTGTTTTGGCCGCCTCTGATGCATCACTGAGGAGTTGTTGCCCCGCCGCCTGCATTGCTTATGCTACAAAAGATACAGCTGGGAGTGTACATACCGTGCAACATTGCCATTGCAAACCTTGTCACTCTCTCAGTTATGGGCGCGAGCCATTGCTGTTTTATGCTTGCTTACTTTGGCCGTTTGGAGAGTTTCTTTGCGTTGTGCTTCGTGTGCTGCATCAATAATTTGCCTGTTGACCAGTCTCAAGGCAAAACAATAGAGATACGGGCATATCAATTGCCAAAAGTGCAGCTACGGGTATATCAATTGCAAAAAGTGCCAAAAAGAAAATCAAAGGTTGAGGATTTTTTCGTTGCTCACTCACATCAACCCTCTCTTAGGGCCCTGGCCCCCCCACAATCCACTACCACCGGTAATTACCAAAAGTGGGCAAGTTACCCATGGAGAATTACATCTCCATTCCACATTGACCCGAGTAGCCCGCAATGTGTACACAACAAAGCCAAGACAAAAGGTGTCAACAAGCAATCTATACAGCCGATCATTTCGCGCTCATTGCTTTGTTAGCGAGCAATCATGGAACCGGCCGATCTTCGTCGAAAGGCCATCACCATGGTAGAATGGCTTGAGCATCACTTGGACCATGACATTCAAGAAATTTGGATCAACGACAAGCCGATGGCCGCACGTGCTATCACGGTATGTTCTCGTGGTACGGTTCATGCCTTTAGGCGTACGGCGGAAGGCCATGTGCGGGGAGGCATGTGAACACATCAAATGCACATGTGATTCACCATTTTGTCTAGGAGGGTTGAAAATGAACCGCATGTGGGATAATGAGCCAAAGGAACCTGGGTATCGGATCCACGCGAGAGAAATTTTCCGAACGCCCCATCTTTGCATTTCAATGGGTAATATTTAAATTTTATTGCACCACAATTCGTTTTGCGTGAAAGTACATGATTGCTTTCTTTAACTTGTCATTTGGCACAGTGAATTTCATCCGAAGGAAGTGCGGAGAAGAAACTTGCAATTAGCCATAACGAGACGAAACTAAACACAAAAGAAGGGCTCCGAGGGTCACACACAAAAGAAACACCGAGTACGACAATGTGGTAGGGTAGACCAACTAACCCCTTGACTTGTGTCGTTTTTTCCTTGCTTTGGTGAACACCGTGGCACAAGTGCACATGATATCTCATGGAAGAGTTTGTGCTTTGCTCGTGCACTCGATCCTTCCTTCCCCGGTCGGATGCCTTTGGATATTTGGATAACGAATTCATTTTGGTTGTGACCAAGATTCATTTCCTTCGTAGTTGGTGCCTGCTGCCACTAAACACACGAGAGCAAAGGAAGGGGATGTGCCCCATGCACCTTCTTATCCTCCGTCGAACACGCCACACACGCCACGCACGCGCGCGTGAGCGGATGCGCACACCATGAACAAACACAAAACAAAGCAAAATCTGGTGGCCAAACCAGGTCGCTCCTTCCAACAACATTTGCCATAAGAGGATCCTTCGGTTGTCTCTTGAAGCAAGAGGGTTCAACAATAGGAACAAGAATGGTGTTCGTCGTGGCATTGTGGTCGGGAAAGGTTGCCTTTGACTTGTCGCCGACCGAAAGCCTTGTGCTACTCGTCTACATAGAGTGGTTGTATTCTTGGAACGATCGGTAGAACGTGCATGGGTGGGTCTTCTACGATGTGGCTAAGTGCATTATTTGGGTGTGGATATGGGGGATACACCTCGTACAACCAGCAACTTGCAGAGTATGCACACTTTTGCTCGACGTTTCGGATGTTGTACCTTCACGACAAGAAAGCGTTGGTCTCAATGATGAGTCGTATGTTGGCAAGCAATAAGGTGTGGCCTTTGGGCTTTGGTCCCCTCTTGTGTAGGACGTGGTTGGAGGAGCGCACACAACAGCCTTCCTTGATCCAACATGGCCACGTGATTTACTACCGCGACCGTTATTGGCAAGGGCGGTGTGGCGAAGTGATAGGGCGGTGGGTCCCCTAAATACCCTTGGTGGGCCCATGTTAGGACACGTGGTAATTTTGGGAGTAATGCGACGTTGCCTAAACCGTTTACAACTGGCGGTGCATGCAGTTCGGAAGTGACCAATGGCACCTCTTTTTCCTCGCCTTGTTCTCCGCCCCCCGCGCGATCCCCGGCGGCGCAGAGTTACAACGGGCGATTGGGCGGTATGGGGGCTCCGTGATGGGGAGGTCGTTGGGTTGCGGCACATGCGGGTTTGTGTGGCTTTGGGGGGGGGGGGGGGGCGGGGCCTTGGTGGTCGGGTGGTTGTGGTGGACGTGGGCGGGCGTTGGTTGGATAATATGTTGTGGTTTGTCTCGTGACCATCAACGTGACCTGCACTCGCGGTGTAAGCCTTTGGGGGCTTGATACGGGATGCACGGTCATGCGCGGTTATTGACCCCCAATGGAATTTTGTCGAAGACGCGTCACCCCCACACTCCCCACATGTGCACACACATGCCTCCGTGTCTGCGCTCGTTCATTGGAGATTCCTCGCTCACTGCGCTCCCTCGAGCTCACCACAGGGTGCATAGCAAACAGCAAAATTCTCCTGCATACGCTCTGCCCCTAATATGCACACTTTGTCCAACCCAAATGCCTATTGACTTTTCGTGATGCTTCCTCCACGGCCAATCAGCGGCTTCGGATTCATTTTGGCCTGGTGTCTTCTCGTCGTTCATTACCCCCCACCCCCTCCGGCATCTGATGTAAACATGACTGCACGCGTACACAATTCGCAGGACATTGCCCGAGTGGAGAATATAGAGCAATGGTTGACTGGGCCCGAAAACTTGAAGCACTGCATTGATTACCTGTGGGCACGGATCCACTGGCTGCAGCGCAACAGGGCGGCGGTTGCGAGTTTTGGGAAGGACGGCCTGGAGCCCTCAAAGGACGGGGAGCCATCCCTTGAAGGGGTCCGGAACCGTGCGGTCCATGGCAACCAGCGCCTGTGCTTTTAGCAGTCTGCATGCTGTTGCAAGCGCATCACGTTCACTGACCTGACGCGAGCCTGACCCAGCCCAGAGACATCTTGACATCAAAAGACATTTGACCCCAAGGCCCTCTTCCCAATTTTGACCGCAGCTCAAGTAGTGCCCTCCGCAGGGCCAGCAACGGGGGGGGAAGGGGGGACTGCAGTGCACGGGCGTGCAGGCACACAGCAACGTGGTACTGGTACTGCGAGTGGCGGCAAATATTGCGGATCCCGGATCCAAAGTCGCAAATGTGCCACAACGAGCGGGCATATCCCGGCGAAATTTGTGACTGCGAAGTTGTCGGGCTCCATTTTGTTGCGGGGTTGCGCCGTGCATTCTTCCCCGGTGGGGACCTTAATCTCCAGACCCCCATGTAATAGGGTTTTTTCAAACCTGAGGACCCCGAAGTGAAGCCATGGCCCGTGGCAGGGGCCAGCTCGGTTGACCGCTTCCTACTCCACCCCGCCCGAATCATGTTTGAACGCCGGGTGTTTTCCTACGGGTGTATGGTCGAGTGGGACCAGCCAATGAGCAAACAGCCGCACGAAACACAAGATGTCACGTGTCAGACCAAGCATGTACGCCGCGCCCCCTAACCAACTCTGACCACTGTCCTTTGGAATTGATTGGCAATAAGGCTGTTTGAAGGCAGGAGCACAGTGGCTGTTCTTCAACGCTTCCACATGTTGAACACATGCGATGCCTCGTTTCGGTGACGCATTTCGATGGCACTTTGTGGCAAATGTGGGGTTGTGTGCAAACCCTCCGATGCCTTTTTTAAGCGTTCAAGCCCATTTGCACATTATGGGGCGCGACTTGGGGTGGAGGGCAGCTTGGGCCCTGCCCGATCCCCACCGTCTCTGTGCAAAAAGCACGAACCCGCGAAATTTCTTTTGACGAGAGGGCCGGCTTCACGTTAAAAGTGAAAAATGAAAAGTGACCTCGCGGGGATGCCCAATGTTTCTTTATGGGCTTTAGGTTCAATGTCCCTTCGTATCTAAATGCTACAAATTGCATTGCAGTGGATGGCAGGCGGATCTTCAATGAATGATGGGGTAGCAATAGGGCTGATATTCCTTTTTGCCACATTTATATTTTGAGTTTGCGTCGCGACACTGGCTCGCCACTCCGCCGATTTTAACCCACTGTCGGACTTTGTGCTGCTCGGTCATTGTCAATCTTGTCGCTACCCTGAGATGATGACCAAGCTATCAGGCTGGGCTCTTTTGGTGTAGTGATGGACATGCTGCAGCGCCGAGCTTGAATTCCCTATTCATGCCATCATCATGAAGACCTGTAGTTTTCAATGTGTCTACCTGCGAAATCAGTCAGCAACAACTAACAGCGATCTATTTCTCCTATACAAAACACACTGCATCGAATTGGTGCCAAATCCATCCACAAAATCCATCCCTTGCGAATGACACTCCCTACACTTTTTTGGCATAGAATATTGTCCAGTGACCACTTGAACGTAGAGATGGGAAGGCGCATGCCAAGGACATCAGAGCATCGCCCACCCCCTCTTGATGGTACTTTTCCCTCATTTGCACAGAAATGGCGATGGGGAACCGCTGCCAGCAGCCAAGGCACCCAACTTGGAGGATGGCCGACTTGGTTGTGTAGCATGAGTCAACCGGTCCCCCCAGTGCCAAGGGCACTTCGAATGCTCGTGCATACCATTGCCATTGCCAAAAATGACCATAACCCCCTCCCCCTTGCCAAAGACCTGGAATATTGGAAAATGGCACAACCAAGGAAATTTTTCTGATGTCAACATACCCCTCCCCCCCGCTTGCATGGTAATCGCCCTTGCACAGTAAGCGGGGGGGCGAGGGAACCGTCACTTTCTGTTTTGCAAATTTACTCAGAAGGTCGGATACTGAGCTTCTCCTGTGCGTTTGCTGGCTGGACAAGGTGGTATTGTTGGTGCATTCCTGCGTACTTCAGATTTCTTGCATCCAAGGCACTCCACCGTACCCTGTATCATGCAGAACACTTCAGTGTTTCGCAATTTCAGCCATGGATGTTGATCATATTGACGCGTACCCACCTGGTGCTGTTGTCAATTTCCAACGTTCTGGGGGCAGTATTGTGCCTGCCAAGATTGTGCTTGTCACAGGGGCTGGAGCCCACTGCCAAGCCCCTTGCCAAGCCTGGTCCCAAAGCTGCCAAACCTCGTGCCAGACCCTCAACCAACAGCGCAGCCAAACCTGCTGCCCAGGTGGCAGCCAAGTCTGCAGCTGTAGAGCCCATTCTTGTGGCCCCTGTTGAGCATGTGCAGCTCTTCAGAGTCAAATACTCCCGCCAGAAAAAGTGGCACGCAGAGCCTGTTTCTGAGCAGAGCTGAACATGCATCCCAACAAGCAGTTCCTGGCTCATCTTGTGGTTCATATGCCATTGTGTCTGCATGACTTGTTTCGTATCGCGCATCCTTTGCATAGTAATTGGGGGGGCGAGGGAACCGTCACTTGGGGTATGTTCCCTCGGGGGAGCGAGGATACCGCCGCGCACAGGCGATTACTATGCAAGAGGGGGAGGGGGTACCCGCCCCCCCCCCCCTCGTTTCGCAACAAGCGGCTGCAGCCCCCTGGTCGGATGCCGTCTTTTGCTGCACCCCCTTTTTCAGATCAGGGATGTTTTGGGTCGAAGAATGTATCTTTGCCAATGCCCCCAGATACCGTGCAGTCCCTGGCAGGGGGTGGGCACCAGGATGAACCTGGGACCGGGCCTTCCGCTCGTGGGGTCACAGGGTTAACAATGGGCCCAGATGCACTTAGTCTTCCCCGTTTGCAGTGCAATGGGGGACGTTGGGTATCGGAAGGGGCAGGTGCTACTGCGGCGTCCCCTGCGCGCTGTGGCGTTGATGTTTGGTGCTGTTGGACAGACTGCAGGCTGGTGCCGCCGTCTCTATCACATGTGTGTCTCAAACACTAGACATAGCAGCGGATTTGGTGCATGCTCCTGCCATTGAATGGTGAAGCCCCGGTGCTGCTTGGGGTTTGCAGGTTCAATGGAGATAAGGTCGGTTGTGCGCCCTTCATGTTGCTGTTGAGCTTGTGCCAGACTTTTCAGCACAACTGTTGAGGGAACAATTTGATAAGCATGGCAAATTGCTTCATGTCCGCTGTGTTATAAGCATTGATGATTCATTTAATGTTGTGTTTCCTGCCAAATGCAGAAGCCCCGAATCTTCCGTGCTTGCTTGTCTCTGATCCAAGAAGGCTAGTGTCAATGGGACACACTGTATAACCACAAACAAATGGCAGAGCTATGTGAACATGCAGTGGGACCATTTGGACAGTACAGGGCACCGAGACACATGCTTGGACCATGGTGAGACTGAGCAAACCAGTGGCAGAACTATCTGGACATACTATTGGTAGGTGCCCATTGTAATCCTGATGATTTAGATGTGCGTCCGGGTGGTGCTGTCATCTGTCCAGGTGGTATGACCCAGTTTTCAGTGTGTCGATGTGGTTCTGCTGTGTCCAGCTGATGTTGCCAAGTTTGCATGTGGTCGCATCGTATGTCAAGATATGGAAATGTGGTGGAACGACTTGGGCGTCCGGTGGCTTACACCAGAGCCACATCGGCCCCTGGGGCCACCCAGACATTTGGTGGCAACTGATGAAGCACCAATTTGTGTACCCTCCATCGGTCTAGTATCACCGACGACTGTGCTAAACTGTTGAGCTTATGTCGCCAGACCTGCTCCCACAGGGTGTTTTGTGTGCAGCCAATATTTTATGGTAGTGGGTGCATTTTGGTTATTTGGTCCACAACCGAGGTGGTTCTACCCTTTGGGGGGTATGGGAGGTTCCGATTTTCACCCCTTTTCGCTCTTGTGGAAATGGTATCATGATTATAGGGGATGACTCCACTGATGAATGTCGGGTTAGTCCCATTCTCCAAGACAAGCTTTGTGGAAGTTCATCAAAATTGGAGGACAACAAGGACAAAAGTGTCGAATCGGGGCCACGGCTAGAGGATGGAAAACAGGCATACTATCTTGTTGTGACAACTGAACAATTTGACTCGGCATGGAAACTTAATGGCGCTCCAAGCTAAAAGTGCAAGAGAAGGAGACAAAGAAGGGCAATGGGCTCAAGGGGTAATAGCTACAATGGCTGGTGGGAGTTTTATAGTTTGGGAACTGCACAGCTCATCGAGGGACATGAATGCTGAGAAAACCCCAGAATTTGTTTAATTCCCCCCCGGCTCTTCTCTAGCAAGTGTCGCAGCGAACAGACATCCCCTAGGGGCAAAGGGGGGGGGGTTTAGGGGTACCTCTTGCTCGTTTCCCCATCACGAACACATAAAACAATAGTGCAAGCGTTGTTCCGTTTGGGCAATGTACCGCCTCTAAGGAGGATGCCAACATGGCACCAGATACGTCCCCTTAGTAGCTAAGTATTTGATGCTTCATGGGCGGCGGGGGGGGGGGGGTCATTTGCCCCCAAAGTCCACAGCACTAAAGGTGCCAAAGGAATTTTTTCCACTGGTTACAATGCATTTGCGGTGGAAAGGTCAGGTTTGGGCCTTCGCGTATGGGCGCCATTTGGTGACCGTTCCTCTTTGGGGTTGGGGGCACCATTGCAATTGCTGGGGGGACTCTTCACAGGGCACGGAGGGGGTTAGCAGCCTACGGGGTTAGCACATGCGTCACCAATTGAGCTTGGGTGCCATAGAGTTGGTTGCATCTGCAGCAAGTGATTGCTGTGTGTAGGAACGATTTGAGTATTTTCTATTCTTTGGGCCAGGACTACAGATGCGGCTTGCTTGGGGTGTGGGGTCTCTAGCTTTGGTTTATTAGCGAACCTTACTTTCTTTGTTTCTTTGTGGGATGGGGTAGGGCACAAGGCTGACCTCTTTTTCCCGTTGGAGTGGATAGCGGTAAAATGTTCTCCAATATCCCCGGCCAACCTCCGCGTTCTCTGTGTTCTAGTCAAGTGTAATAGGATTGCCAGGTGACAACACATTGTTCATTATTGGATTATTTTGATGCATACATATTCGCCATATATTGGCATCCACTTGACTTTTTGGTATCTCGTTCGCGAGCAGCAATCAAGCAACACATGTTGCTTGAACTATGTTGGGTCATGGTATTGGTGTTTTTCCATATAGCATCATTTTGAATATGATTTAAAACCGATTTCAACATGTTTCTACTATTTTAGAAGGTCGCAATATAGTAGAAGCTATTTAGAATCCTCTGAAGGCCTCTCGCGATTGTTATTGGCACATTTCTTTGCCTTTGGTGCCTAACGATTCGCAAGCCTAGTCTTTTTGAGATGGATTGAAAATGAATGCTTAGAAAGTGATTATTTTTCATGGTTTCATTGTTTGCAAATTGCATTTGTATGTAAGCGCTTAGAATTGGCTTGGGGGTTGTTGCTAATGTTTCGTGTTGCGCATCGTGCGTTGGCAAAAGGTGTTTACAATGTGTTTTCAAAGAAATACAAAATTTGAAGGTGAGAAACACTTTGAAACGCAGGGACAACTACACTCCAGTTCAAAAAGGTGACATTGTAGCCTACAAGTTCAACTAAATCGACAAGAAAGGTACTTTGCACGCCGAGTTCCCACATGCAGCATCTTTCTAACGTGAAGGGGCTACAGAAAGTGTCGCCGTCAAGTTTGAAAGAAGTTTTGAAAGAGTTTTCAAGTGCGTGAAACATATCTCCCATGTGTGTTAAAAAGTTTGTTTGCCATGTAACCCCACCTCTTCTTTGTTGCGTAGCTCCAACCTTTTTGTGACGACGACCACGAAGAGAGCAGCAGCACGGTGTAACCGCTTGCGTGGTATCCGTGGTCTAGAGGCCTAAAAGATGGAGTTTATGATGTTCATTTGGGTTTCCAAGTTGATACATCAAGTTGGATATCTTGAACAGCTTCCGGGGCTACTTGGAAAACAAACAGAAAGATGTCCTTGATTAATGCCCTAGATATTTTGATGAAATCCTGCAGGTTTTGAAGTTGAAAACCCAAACCAAAGCAGCAAGTAGAGCAAGAACAGGATGTGGATCGAATCAATGATTGGTTTTGGAATCCAGTGTAACACAGAAGGGCTGCAGATAGACAATGCAGGTATAAACACAAAGATTCAATCACAAATGGATAATACAAAAGATTTTATATGAAAATTGGACTGACTCTGGCCTCGAAGATAGCATCAGGCACTTCATGTGCACTCTTTTGGGTGAAATGGTGCTGGTTAGGAATGTGGGGCATAGATGTCAGGCCAACACTCAAAATGACTTGGCCAAGCAACTGAATTCAGAAACAGTTAAAAAGTAGAACCACAATAAGTGGTAGAAACAATTGAGTATAGGGGTCTTGGGGTGGGAGACCACTAGGCTTAACCTCCAAGGTCTAAAGCATGAAATGCCTATTTTATTTCGGTATATCCTTCATGAAGGAAGGTACCTCCGCTCAGTTGAGTGGTACCGGTGAACTTCATGGGGGGCTAGGGTTACAACCCTAGTTACCTTGAGAAAGTGTACTTTAGGCTTCAAAAGAGAGATGAAAATACTTAAGTTAGTCTTAGCATCAACAAAAGGGTTTTAAGGGGGGCTTGGCCTGGATCAAGCCCTCCAAGAAAGACATGGCAGTAACTTTTTCTTACTCCCCCCTGGAGTACTAGTTAGCTAAGCTAGTAGGACCAAGGAAAAAGGCTCAAATATTCCCAAAATTACCTCAAAAAATGCATTAAACTTACCAAAAACATCCTCATCAGTTTCAGAAGCCTATCACACTGTAGGTACCCTTGAAAAATAGTGTAATGTACCGTGAATGATGTCCCTTCGATGGGGCATTCCTCAAAAGTTGCCGGCGTGCGACGAAAACTTTTAGTAAAAATTCGGGGGTAGTGGGATTTGAACCCAGGACTCCCTCCCTCGAGCACATGTGCTTGCCCACTAGGGTACAGTCGACCGCTTCGATGCGGACGGTGATTGCCGTATAAACAGCGTTTTAGCAAACGTCCTGACCAAGGGCCAGGGCTGAGCAATACTCCCAATGGAGGACACAAATCTCCAGGAGCTGAAAAAAATAGAAAATGTAACCAACAGGGAGTGATTCCTGCGGTGTAGTGAAAGGGGTAGCGATTCAACAAGTCAAATCGCTAAAAATTGACGAAATCACGCGAGAAATCGTCATCCTTACACATAACTCAAAGTCGCAGACAAGCGCAAAGGAAGCGGACTTCAAAAACAAGGTTGCGCAAGCGTAAACGGCTTTTGAAAAAGAAGGTATGAGCCGTAGTTTTTAAAGTTCTAAAGGAAATTTTTGCACAGTTGCATCAAAATTTTTATAAACTTTAGAGAAAAGTGTTCAAATTCAACCCACACCACAGAGCACGTGGACAACACACCTCTCAGGTATGCCAGTGTCATCTCACACGTATGCATTGCGTTCGTTTTGGTTGCTTCGTCAAAACGTTAGGGTTGTCAACGCTGTGTTCGTTCGGGGTTCGGGCGCTCATCTCCTTTGCTCTGCACAGGTCAAAACAGGAATGAAAGGTCTGCGAAGCGAATGGAGCGCGCAGCGCGCACGTAGGATTAGTATATGCGCTGTGCTCGCGATGCATGTGCCCAATTGAGGCGTTCACACGCTGTGACGCTTTCCCTGTACCCTAATTCATCCTTGTTGTCTACTCACAGGTAAGAAAAGAAAGTGTTTGTTCGTGTGTAGCCGTAGCGTTAAAGTAGGGTTGCTTAAAACGCTTAGGCTTGTTTAAAACTCGTAATAGGGTTGTTTTGCGTTCCTTTACTTCGGCATTCACATGATGCATGGTGAGTAAGGTAGGTAAGCCCAGGAGGAGCTCACCTTCTGGTTGAGTCAATCTGGTTATGGTTCTGCCTCCTTTCCCTGCATGCGTGCACACGATGCATTAAAGGGTAGGCCACGCGAAATGCGCACGGTAAACCTTGTTTAGGTTACCCAGGTACTCCTCGGTACGTTCTTTCAGAGAACCTGAGGAGTCTCTTAACGCTTGCTTGCTCGACAGGGGTTGTTTGAGGACAGTGTATTATAGGTCACACTGAGAAGCGTATAATACGTGGAGTGTGGCTTGGTTCCTCAGCCGCAAACACCCCTTCATTGGCCTCTGTTGTACAGGTGGGAGAGGTTCAGGGTGATTGGTGCACGCAGCAGTTGCCTTCGGCGGCTATCCCATTTTTCTGCCCCAGCTAAACAGGGGCGCTGATTGCACAATCAATTGACTGTGCCTCAGCCAGGAGTGGCGAGGGCAGTTCGACTCCATCGACATCCGCGCTGTGCATACAACAAGAGCACCCCTTCCCTCCAAGCCCTAGCAGGGAAACGTGTTGTGACGTCCCTGTTAGGCCACAGTTGCTTAGTAGCGCTGTGTTCTCTTGTCTTCTTCACAGGAGGGTCATTAGGACCCGAGACGTCATTGACAGCAACACCAAGTAGCGTGTGTAGGGGTTAGGGTCAACAGACCTGGCAGGGGTTGAGTGCAAGTGATGAGTGCTCACCCTGCCTTCAAAGGCCGGTGCTGGCGTTAGTGAGTGTAGTGTAGTGGTGTCTTCTGTCCCGCGTGCTTTTCCTCGTGGGCAGGGGAGTGCGTTAGCTTTTGGCCCTTAGCAAAAATGGGCGTTTTGTATGCCCTTAGCACACTTGGCCACCCCTCCCCTCTAGTAGGTAGGGCTTTTGCCGTCTTCCCCCAAGGATAGGCGTTAGCACAGAAATTGGGCGCCATAGGAGTGGTAATAGTACCTGATTAGGACCTTCGGTCCGACGTCAGCGAAGCCCGGTCTCCGGGAGCCACGCCGGGGAGAGAAGTGAGACACACACAGACATACGTAGCACACATAGGGGTATGGTAAACCCTGTAAGGAAGGGTAGAACCCCATGGGTCTGGACCAGTCAGGGGTCCTAACTGTGGGCTCGCTTGCCCCCAAGGAGGGAAGACACACCTTGCCTCATAACACCTTGCTTGTCATTCCCCCCTGGTGTAGTAAGCCACCGTTCTTCGTTGGCTCCCCAAGGTCATTACATCAGGGCAGTCCCCATGCAACACATGGTCAACAAGGAATACACTCGCTGGGTGGCTGCAATCCTGATAAGCGGCCACCTGGCCCACGCTGGAAACCATAGGCATGGGTCTGCAGGGCACAGACAGGGTCAGAGGAGTGCTCACTGCACCTGTCAGTAGACTGACACAGGGAAATTAGTTTCGCTTTTTACGCTAGAACATAGTCTCAGCACGGGTTAGGAGCTGCCCCTCGTTGTTCTGAACGAGGTAGGTGCGGAAGATGGGATTGATACTCCTGTCTGGTTGTATGAAGGCTGACATAGGTTCCCAGGTCGCCTCAGATAACCCATAGCCATCCCACAGGGTTAGGAATTTCCAGCCCTGTTTATACTCGTGGCGAGCAATACGTGCAACCACGTAGTAACCATCGACTGCCATCTCATCGGCAGTCATCTCTTCGAGTTCGTCTGCCTCCTCTGGACTGGCAGCGTTCTCTAGGTCTATACGCTCGACCTCACTGTCGCTGAGGCGCCACTCATCCCAAGAAAAGTCGTCAGGGGAGTGATAGTGCCTCAACTGTTTAGGTGCACACAGCAGTTCACCACCTAGACGTGGACTGCACCCGACATGGATCCTCGATCCATCTATCCTGATCTTACGATAGGGTCCAAAATAAGGGTCCTGTAGGCAGTTACGTGGCCAGGAGGGTGGGCGTGAATGGTGAACCAAAACAAGGTCACCAACCTTGAAGCTGGCAGGTCGCCCTAGGCGGTTCTGTCGGCTCAGTTCACGGTCACGGATGTGTCTCAGGTTAGTCCCAGCCTGGTTAGCCAGAGACTGCTTGTGTTCCAGCCAATCTCCCACAGGGCTCTTGAAGTCCTTAGGAAAGGGGGTTTTGAAGAACCAAGCAGGTCGTCCTCCATGGAACAATTCGTGGGGGACGAAACCCGTAGAGGAGCTCCGCTGTGAGTTCATGGTTAGCACTGTCCAGGGCACTAGGCGTACCCGGTCCTTGGTACGCTCCTGTTTCATCAGGATTCTTAAGTTTTGCTCCACCACACGGTTTTGTCTCTCACAGAGAGGGTTAGACGTGTGGGTATAGGGCACACCTGTGGTTACCTCCACGTTGAGGGCATTTAGCACTCGTTTGTACCACCCAGTGTCACTGCGGATGCGTACATCCTCATCAGAGTGCACCTGCTTAGGTGCTCCATAGGGTTCGAACCATTGTTCGACCAACATTTTCACAGTCTGCTCACCTGTGATTTTCTTATTGCAAGGGAACACACGGGTGAAGCGAGATAGGCCACATGTGACCACTAGGCAACTATCATAGCCGCCGAAGCGTGGTAGGCCGTGGATGAAATCCACGTAGAGAAGAGAGTTAGCACAATAGGGTATGGGTAAGCTGGAGATCAGGCCCCTATTGACGCGTTCCCGTGGGGGGCCGGCCACGGGACGCTGCGGTGGACACACGCAAGTGAGCAGGCAGGCAAAGCACTACGCTCACAAGGGCATCAATGCGTTGTCATGTGACAAAGCGTTTCAGAATCCTTGCCACTCTGCAAAGAGGGAATGAAAGTATGTACAGCAACACATCAGGATATGTACACATGGGGTTAAGACTGGACTGGGGTAAGGGCATCAAGGGACAATAGACACTCAGTCCCGACTCATATCCCAATCCCAGGTCCGACCCTCTCAGTGGCTGATGGGGGCGGGGGCTCAAACACAACCCATGCCCTGCTCAGTCCGGACCCTGAAACCCTGCCAATGGGAGAGGTGTCCCGCACAGCCACAGGCGAGTTCCTGGGAGCCAATGGGCTCCAAGGCCAACCGACAGTGGCTCCCCATGCTCCCTTAACGGCAGGTCCCAACTCCTCTCTGAGCCAGAGATATGGCCCCGCCATTATCACCCAGGAGTTGGTAGCTGAAAATGGGCTGTTTCAGCCCAAACTGAAATTAACTCAAAAATCCCCAAAATTGACCCCTCGTCCGGACCCGCCAGAGGTAGGGACGAGGCAACTGACCCTATGCCCTTCGAGTACGAACTCCCTGGAGCCCTCACCCAACCTGGTTCCCTCTGAGGTCCCGGCATCAGGGCAACACGGATGAGTCAAGTGGGGTCATGATGCCAAAATCACCAAAATTGGCGTCATTCCCACGCGTGGCTCGCTCGGCCAAGGTAAGGCCAATGGCTCACAGGGTAGGAGGCAGGACCTAGGACTTATATCTGAGTGTACAACTTAGATTTAGGTCCGGGCTCCCTATGGGCTTAGAGAAATGGGGCCGCCAATTGACCACACGGAAGGGGGAAATTGGGGTCCCAAAATTGGGTCATTTTGGCTGCTTGAAATGAGCCAAAATTCGGTGTGCTCCCAATAGTATATCTCCACGCCGGCTTGGAGATCGGATCCGCCATTCCATATGCGATCCACTGGGAGTCCAACAGAGACTCCCATGCCCTTGGCTCGCAAAGATCTCTATGCCACTCGGCGTGGTGACGATCCCAATTGGGTCCACAAATGCAAAAATGGCAAAGTTGCCCATACTCAATTTGGCCTAGCGCCTTGACGAAGGCGGCTCCGCTTCGCCCACGTGGTGTGTGGACCATGGGGACCATTACCCATAACACCCATGTCATATATGGTCCATTGGTCCATGCGTCCGGCGTGCACGAAGGTTAGAACATGGGGCACGGCGGGCAGCAAAAGTGGAAAAATGCTCAAAATGGCCAAAAATGCGCACACTCATGGTTGAGGCAAATGAGGCACATGCCCGACTCGGACCGGAGTGTGCCATAGGATTGGTATCAAGTCATATATGTCCAACATATCTTTGGGGCGTCGCCCAACTCCTCCGGTATTGGGAATGGCAGGGTCGCCAAGTGAGCCCATGATTTGGGATAGTCCCAAATCGCCAACATGGCGGCCACGGTATGCCAAGCCTAAGAGGAGTTATTCGCCGGGTCCAAGATATGTTGGCTACCGAAGTATGTACCCTCATAACATACTTGGGTCATGATGTCAATTGAGCGCAACGTTGAGATACACGGTCGCCACTTGACATCATGACGAGCCAAAAATGGCAAAATTGGCAAAAAGACACACAAAGGTGCCTTGAAAGGCGCACAAATATATTATAATACCTTCGCCTTGGATTGAGTAATCAACTAATCCTTCTATACACAATGACTTGACACCAATGACCTTCGATCCCACATATGTGCTCCACTTGGGGCGCTTTGAAAGGTAACGAGCGCTGCCTTCCAAGTGGGCACATGAAAATATGGAAAATTGCAAAACACACACCTTGCTCCCAACGCATCGCTTCGGGTTCACCACACAAGCTTCCCTTCACGAAGGTTAGGCTTGCAATTGACCGTAGGGAGTATGGAGAAGGGGCTTGCACAATATGAGGTCCATTGGCGGGCTTGGCTTGGAGTAATGGACCCGCCAAATGGGCACACAACACAACACATGGCACATACCACATATTGCCCAAAAATGTAGCTCCCACCACGATATGTCATGCCCCTCCAAGGGCATATCTTTGTGTCAATCGCTCATAGGAACTCAAGGAGAGTTCCTATGCAACACCAACACTTGCGCGCTACACTCGAAAGTTATCCTAACGCACGCAATATCATGGCCAATGAGTTGTAACGCAAACTCTACCCTCTTGACCATGATCCATTACACTAGCGCGCACGTGTGGAGACGCAAGGCATATAATGCTTCCTAAATTACGTCGGGAGTATTGTGAATACATCCCACGTTTCCTTATCGTCAATACTCGCAAGCAACACGAGATATGACCTTCCCAAGTGGCCTCACGAATCAACTTTGTTTTGCCCATATCTTTAAGACAAATGGAGGGCAGGATAAAAGGGAAGTTGATTCGTGCATACGGAAGCACGTAGGTCCACTCGAAAGAGGTCAAATCAAGTGCGGGGATGTCGAAGTCGAAAATCCGATTTCGACATCATGAAAAATTCGGATTAAGGTTGCGAGTATTAATTATGAAAATTGCGGAAGCATCCATGCAGTTCCTGGCGACTTTGGAGCCTTCGTGACGGATAGCGTTAAAATTTCCATTATAAACAGTTAAACTGGCGGTTACGGTAAATTCGCGATCCAACCGCCAGCAGTCAAAACAGTGAGTATCAGAACGGAAGCGTAAAAATTGACGGAAACAATATGAAAATAAAACCCTGTTGATTCCTGATATTCTGATACACAAATCTCCGCTGGCGGTGCATCGGTTGCCGATGCGGGGCTTCACGGCACGGAACACGCCGTGCATGGGGTTAGTGGACCGGAGACCGGTTGCATGTTGTAACCTGGCCATGGGGTTCTGGGTACCGCTTCACCCCCCTCCTTAGAGCAAACCCTGGGGGGGCTCGATAACACCCACGCATGGCAGCGGGTACCCAGGACCACTCCCTGAAAGGGGGGGGGGGTGTCACATCCTCACTCCAGTAAGTCACAGTAAGATAGGTATCCCACAGTGGGATAGGTATGCTGCTGTAACAGCTCGTAGCACATGTATAGTATCAAGTATCAAGTCCCGGGTCCTGGCGGCGATTGTTCGGCATCCAAAGGACCCGTTAACCCATACCAGGCGCACCGGGTGCCGGCTGCTACGGTCACCACCACAGTGGCAGTGGCATACACGGCCAACATAGGCGTCACACGACGGCCGAGGTGGCCCCACAAGTTGAGAGCGACCACAAAGATCCATCAGGCTACCCCAAGCTTCCCAAGGCCCGCCGACTGGGGAGAGTCCCCACGGGTCCTTCCTCGGGCGCACCATGTCCATATCCATACGACGCGAGTCCAGAGTGCCATAGTCGAACTCCTTACGAACCCCAAATCGTAAGGGAACTCCTCCTGAAGGGATCGGGCATCAAGGCCGTCTTTTCCCTCGCCCTACTGCCACGAAGGCCATACATGAGGGAGTCCTCATGCAGTGTGGGCGGAGGCGTCGACTCCTCAAACCACCAGTTTCCCAGGCAGACTGACCGAGGTCAGGAGCACCGGAGGCGGCCATCCGAATGCAAGTGCGTCTGCAAATCGGTAGGCTCACACTGGGACTGACAGTGGCGGACCGCTGGGAGTGTAGTCAGGCAACTGGGCTTCCCGCCTGGCGCCATCAGGATCTCCACACATCACAGCGAATAGGGCAACACGGTATCACGGGCACTCAAACAGTAGAATCTGTAATCAAGTACTGGTCCAGGCTGGACCAGGCTGTAAGGATATGTACACGGCGACTCAAGGCGCCTCTGTATCCCGATTCGTGATGAAAAACAGTCCATCCCTCAGCGATGGGCTGATGACACTTAACATACAGATGCACATATCCTGGAGGGCAGAAAAACAAGCAACAATTTGGGTAAATAGGCGTGTAAACACACTCAGAATAGAGTGCCAAACCACGCCACGGTCAGGATAAGGCAAATGCAGGAGGATGGACAGGATAACGCCTGAGTTCAGGCATATATAGTCTCGAGACACACGTCGACTGGTCTGGATTCCGCAAATGCCATGGAACCAGACCACACACTCAAAAATCGCAATGCCGATGACAGCGGCATCCGTTGCGCAACGTCGTATGGGCTTCAAGGCCCCAAGAGCTCAAAAAGTGTGAAGGTCAGTCGCCCTACCTGGTTTCCCAAGGATTCAGCAGGGGGGGGAGTGACGAATAGAAGAAGAGAGGGGCCATCCTCCTCTGGATACAGCAGGGGGGGGTATATGGCCACTCTGTCACCGAAAGATGGAAGAGAGCAAGCAAGTAAGGGACGATTCGTCGGCCTCACAAGCGCTCATAACACATCAGGGGAGAGCTCAGGGCGCTGATCAGGCACCCCTGGCTGCAATCGCCCGGGTGAGTGCTGCCAAGTCCGAAACGTGGATCTTGGTCTTGTGCTTGCGGATGTACTCCATGAAGGGAGTATTGACCCGCGGCACAAACGAGGAGACGGGTTCCCAGGTGTCGTGGGACGGCCCATAGCCTCGCCAACGAACCTTGAACTCCAGACCTCCGGGTGCCGAGGCCTTCGGACGCTGAGCCAGGATCTTCTCGACAGTATAGTCGTCCTGCTCAGCATAGTCGTCGTCCGAATCGGCCTCATGTTTGGCGTAGTCCAGGGACACATGTCGGCCACGGAGGTCGGGTTCCCGCACACGGAGTTGACTCTCGTGGCGCTCCCGGAACTGTCCGTGACCCACCTTGATGCGGTAAGTGTCCTCACCAATCCTGCGGACCACCTCGCCGGGTGTGAACCAGGTTTTGGTGCGGTGGGTGCCCATGGGGCGGGGTCTGATCACCCACACCGGGTCTCCCACCCTGAACCTCTGCGCTGTCGAGCTTGGGGCGGACTTCTGACGCTCAGCATGCTCCTTCTCAAGCTGCTGGCGGATGTCCCGCGCCGTTTGCTCTTGCCGCGCGAAGAACTCCTTGGCATCCATAGCCATGCCATCACCAGACAAGGGAAGTCCCCTACCCAGGGGGTCCCTGCCGAACAGAATCTGGTGAGGGGACAAACCGCCCGGAGTGGGGGTGTCATGATGGGCCTTCAGAGCAGGCCACATCTCCTCGAACCAGTTCCGCCGTGGATTGGTGATGTGGATCTTGCGCAGCTTCTCGAACAGCTGCCGTCCAGCCACTTCAGCACGGCCGTTAGACCGGCTGAGATAGGCAACGCTCTTGGCATGTCGTATTCCCATGAGGGAACACATAGCCTTGAACCAGCCACCAGTAAACTGGGGCCCTGGGTCACTGCAAATGGTGCGGGGGATGTCAAAGACGGTCAGCCAATGACGAATCATCATGACTGCCACTTCCTTGGCAAGCAACCCCTTTTTGCGTGCCGGAACGGCTACAACGTAGCCGCTGTGGCGGTCCACACAGAGAACCACACAGTCAAAGGTCTCCTTGCCAATGTGCACTTCGGGCATGGAGAAGACGTCCATGGCCACGCTCTCCATGGGCTGGTCAGGAACCGGGGTCCATTGGGGTTCCCCCTTGACGTTCCGGTTATCGGGATTGCAGGCCTGACAGACCGAACAACCCTTCCTGACCTTCTTGATGGCGGTGTAGAGAACGATATGGTCGATCTCGAACCGACGCTGCATGTCAAGAGCTTGCTTCTTGACCCCTTGGTGCAGCATGTGGTGGTGCCAAGCTTCACACAGCTCGAGCACCCGGGACTCCGGGACTAGCAGCTTACCATTCCGGTAGAGCTTGCCATCTTCCTCGGTCAGCCCCTTTGGCCACTTCTGCCCGTCGTCAGGGTCGGTCACAGCCCTATACTCGGCCGCAAAGGCCTCAGACTTGGCGTAATCGTCGGTCCAGTCGTCCTGGAGGCAAGACTCCGGGAAGAGGTGCTTGTCGGACTCAGTTCCCACAGGGGGTGCCGGACCGGGCCTTCCGCCCGCGGCACCCACAGGGGCGAGTACACTGACCGTTCTGCTCACCCTCGAAGCGAGGGGGGCATCGGCGGCCATGACGACGAAGCATTTAACATCCTCCTCCTCCATCAGGCGCTCCATTTCAATGATCTTCTTGGCTTCAGCGGTCTCAGCCTCATCGCCATGGGCAGAGATATCCTGCATGCCCTTGCTGGCGGGATAGGCCCACCTACTGAGACAGTCCGCCACGGTGTTATCCTTTCCAGGAATATACACAACCCTGAGGTCGAACTTGGCCAATGTCTCATGCCATCTTTCCCGTCGGGAGGCGGGACCAGAGGGGGTGTCCACGTGCTCCTTGTGCCACGACTGCAGACTCTGATGGTCGGTGCAGACGGTGACGGGATGGAGGGCTATGTACCCAGCCCATTTCCTGAGAGCCATGACGATGGCATACGCCTCCTTTTCACGGGGCGTCCACGTCCGTCTCTGGCCTTCCGCCAGGACTCGGCTCCAGAAGGCCACGGGCACGTGCCTCCCATCGTCAAGCACTTGCTCCAACACAGCGCCAATGGCGTAGTCGGAAGCGTCGGTGCGCAGGACGAACCCTCGGTCGGGATCCACGAGGTGCAGACCCACTGCGGATAGCAGCGCCTGCTTCATCCCCTCAAAGGCACGGTCAGACTCTTCAGTCCAGACCAAAGCCTTCTTGGACCCCTTCTTGGTCTCCTCTCGGTTGCCCTTGAGCATGGTCGTCATGGGGGCTGCATACTCGGCATACATTTTGATATACCCCGAGTAGTAGTTGCAGAACCCCAGATACGCCCGTAGCTCAGAGACCGTTTACGGCTTTTCCCAGTGCTCGATCGCAGCCACCTTGCCAGGTATGGGCTTTCGCTGCCTGTTCCCGACTACGTGGCCAGCGAAGACCACCTGGCTTACCGCAATGGTGGCCTTGTCACTGCTGCCCGTGAGTTTGTGCCGAACCAGAAGGTCCAGCACTCGAGTGACGTCCCTCTCGTGTGCCTCCAGGAGCTCCTCGTAGCTCATGCTGGGGTCCCCGGACGCGATGATCACGTCGTCCACGAAGGGGTCCGCACAGTCGCGCACCGGCTCAAGCAGGTTCTCCAGCATCCGCTGAAAAGCCGCATTGCCGTTGCTGACGCCCATGGGCATCACCTTCCACTGGAGAGGTCCAAGTGGAGTGCTCATGGCTGTGCAGGCACGGGACTCTTCGGCGAGAGGCATCTGATGATAACCATGTTTCAGGTCAATCACCGTGAAGATCCTCCGCCGGTGTTGTTTTTGCAGCATATCCTCAATGAGGGGCAGCGTATAGCTGTCGTGCTGCGTTTGGGCGTTCAGGCCGCGGTAGTCGACCACGAGCCGCCACTCACCGGCAACCTTCTTGGGGACGACGAAGCAGGGAGAGGCCCACTCGGAGTGGCACGGCTCAAGCCAGCCTCTCTGGATGAAGTCACGGAGGATCTTCTCCATGGCCTCTTTCCTCTCGCCCCTCAGGGCAAACTCCCGGTGACGATACACACGGGGGTCCTGCTTCAGTCGTATCTTGGCCTCGCCATACGGTCCACGCACCGGTGGGGGCAACACAGGCTTGCCGCTGAAGAAGGTCTCGCCATACTTCTGCTTCAGCCTGGCCCTCAACGCCTGGATCTTGGGGCAGTCATCGGACTCCGCCTTGGCTTTTCCGGGCACTTGAACCACGGAGCTTACTTGAGGGGTAGCGACCCCGCTCGCTTTCGGCTCAGGTGGTCTTCCCAGGTGGCCCAAAGGGCCATCCCTGGTCTTGCCTCGGAACAGATCGCCGTAGGTGGGTGGGTTACCGCCAGGCGGCTCGTCTTGGCTGGACATGTGATCCAGCACCCTCTGTACGAAGGTATTCCCGTCATAGGAACCGGAGACGATTGAGTCCACTTCCCACCAGGCTTTGTCCTGGCCTTTGCCCTCACGCTGGTTTCCCCAGTCGTGAAAGGGCTGATCCATGTACCCCTGAACCAGATCCCACTCCTCTTCAGTGAGGGGGTCTTCGGAGTCCGATTCTTCGATGTCAACAGGGGGAACCGCAAAGCATTGCCTCCAAGGCTCTGCTATGATACGGTTGACACACACGAAGTCCGTGGTGTCGGCCTGATCAAGGCCCCCATCCACATAGTGGAATTCTGTTGGCCATCTCTGGGGTGGCATGGGCTGTCCCTTAGCGTCCTGATAGACACTCTCTCCAGCCGGTAGGACGACCTTGTTCAAGGTCATGTTGGTCAATGAGGCTACCCAATGTCGGGTACTTTCCTCCTCGGTGCATCCCATAGGAACAACCAGCACTGCCTTGGAGCGGTCCTTGCGAATCTTCGCTATCGCTCTTGGAATGTCCCAACGGGGGCAATGGATCCACATCAATCCCTGATGCGGACCCCAGTGCTTCTTCCACGCGGAGTCCTGGGCGCTCCAGTACTTCTCACATACCCGCAGATGGGCGGAGGTTCCTGAAGAGAACGCATCCAGGGCCAGATCCGACGCTCCCAGGTCCGCGACCACTCGGTACGCCACTTCCGGCCTTACGCCGTACTCCTGGTTCGCTGGCCCAGTAGGCTCAGTGTCCAGCGCGGCCACTTCGAGCTGATTGCGTTCGGGGTGGATCCATTGGCATTCCACATGGTGCTCAGGTGACGAAAGCCACGAGAGCTGGTCGTCCTGGTACAGGGTCATGGAGGCCTGGGCCGGGAGGACGCCGGAGTCCGTCTCCATCATGAAGTCGTACCCGACGATCATGTCCCAGTCCATCTCGGCCTCGTAGAAGCTACCGTGCAGGAGGATTTCCTTGCCGAGGTCTGGGCGGCTCAGCTCACGATGGTTCACGAACTGCAGCCCGATGGCCGCTTCCTTCGTGCCTCCCACCATGTACTGGCCGTTCGCCACCTTCAGCCTGACAGGTTTCCGACTGTCGGTAAGACACTCTGGCGGAAGCAGGCCAGCCTTGACCAAGCTGACTTGAGCTCCCGTGTTGACCAACACGTCGAAAACCTTTTCCACTTCCCCGCATAAGGCACGGACCTTAAGATGCAACTGCCGCTCGCGACCGACACGGCGCACGGCGTGCAAACTCAGGATCTCCGGCCGTTCCAGAAGCTCCACAAGCGACTGGTGCAGGTCGTGGACAATGGGCTCAGGCTGCCCATCTGCAGCATCCAGCTGCGGTCCGGGTGATCCTCCGATACTCTCGGATAGATCCTGTAGTACATCAAACACGTTCTTGGTCGCGAAGGACGGACGGGTGCAAGGGTTCGTGCCTTCACTTGCCCTCACCCCGCCTCCGCGACTGGGCGCCAGACCGGGCCTTCCGCCCGCGGCAGTCCCCTTGTGCTTATCGACTCCCGACTGGGATGGATCGGCGCTTCCCACGTCACCATCCTGCGACCGCCCTAGCTGGGGCCCTTGGCTGCAGGGGCTCCGCTAGGGGGCGTCGGTTGTGGAAGAGGGGGTGTTCTCCTCGGCCTCAACGTCGTTGATGCCCTTCTTTCTTCCCCCTTTACCTCCTCCTTTACCCTTCTTGTCCTTGTCCTTGTTCTGGTCATTCTGGTTGTTCTCCTTGTTCTTGTTGTGCGACCTGGGGACCCAGTTCCGCTTGATCTCCTGGATCTCCTTGGCCAACTCGGTTCCCACCGACGACATCAGCTTGGCCAGCTCGTCCTTGTCCACCTCCATCTTGGCTTCCCGGATACCCGCGGGCGCACGCTTCTTCGACCCGTGCGCCTTCTTGTAAGCCTCCGTGTCGGCCTTGTGGACGGGGCATGTTCGGTGGTCATGGTTGAAGCCTTTCTTCCTCCCATAACACACGAAACAGCCCTGCGGGTGAGCTCGTATGAACTCCCCAAAGGACAGCGGAGGGTCGCCAATGCGGCGAGGGTCCCTCTTCTCCTGCTTCCTCCAACCCTGCTGCAGGGGCTTCCAGTTTCCCGGCTTGCTCCCCGCGCTCAGGTTCCTGGCCACGAAGGCACAGACGGCCACCTCGGCGGGCTCATCGTCGTCGTCATCGTCGACGAGAGTCTCATCGCCGCCGGCTCCCGCTGGGTCCATGGCGTCTTCCCCGCCAGGTCCCTCGCCAACGTAGTTGACGTCGCGGTCGCCGGGCCTCAACCCGCGGGTGTGGTGGAGGTTTCGGTACTCCTTGAGTACCTCCTCGCCAACCCACTCCAGGATCTCGTCGCAGCTCATCCGCGCCGGGATGGGCTGCAGACGGATGGTCTGGCCGCTCAACTCACAGTCGTCAAGGCGCCACATCGCGGTCTTCTCGCGATCGCCCGAGACGGTGATGAGAAGAGCGTTCCGCAGGGAGTGCCGTTTGACATCCCGGGCCACGTTCTTCTTCGCCCAAGACACAACGTTCGTATGATACTCCTTGGGGAGCATCATCTTGACCGTGTGGTTGGACTTGGCCCTCTTGGATTCCTCCTTGGTGACCCTCTTGATCCATGCTTCCGGCAGCATGGAGAGCAGGCGAGCCTGCTCGTCACCCTCGTTCCAATCCTCCACATTGCGGCGGAAGAGGGTGTATTTCCCTCGGAAGTCACGCCAGTCCCGTAGGCGGATCTCCCGTCCATCATGCTCAAGCTTGATGGACTTCCAGCGCTTGGCAGCCACCTGCGGAGCGTCCACCCGCTCCTGCTCGTTGAGCCACTTCTTGGCGTCCTTGAGGGTCTTGATTTTCCCCTCCTTGGTCGCCACGAAGTATAGCTCGCCGAGCACTTCCGGCAGGCGGTACCTGAACCGTTTGAAGACATATCTCTCCGCATCTGCGGGAGGTAGGTCTTCAGTGACGGTCAGCCCCCAATCGTCCAGCTTCTCCAAGAAGCGGTCGAGGTTGAGGGGGTTGCCATCGTACATGGGGGGCTTGAGGTCCTTCAAGTCTTCCCACACGGCGGCGTCCGCGGCCTTAGAGACCATGAACGCCGGCCGCGAGGTCGACCGAGGTTCCCATCGGCCTCGCCCACGGACTCCCACGGCCGCCACGTCCATCTCCTCCATGGAGTCCCTGTGGCTACGCCGCGGTTCCTCCACGTGCGCTGAACCAAAATGTTCACGCCGTACTGCATCCATGTACGCATCCTCATCACGGCGCCGGCGGCTGCGTTCAGCGGCCTCCCGTCGTACACCACGCGGCGGGCTGATGTCGAACTCCTCCAGGTCCAGGTCCAGGTCCAAGTCCTCACCTTCGCCGACATCCCACTCCACGTCTCCTCTGGGGACCTCATCCCTGAGTCCACCATAACGTCCTCCAGCCCTGGGGATTGGCACCGGGGCTGGTGGCGGGCGTCGGGGGCGTACAGGCGTCCGCGGTGGAGCACGGCGGTTGTGGTAGTCCGCGCTGAGCCACTCATCGCGCCATTCCTCACTGCCACTGCCGGGCGGCACGCGCTCGTTGCGGCGGCCCGCGCTGTGGTGAGAGGGGGCGGTGAGAGAGGGGGCACTGGCGCTGGGGCGACTCCTGGGGGCTCCGCCGGGGGCGTGGGGTCTGCCTGGACCTGGTCCGGGTCCCCAGCCGTCGTCCGACGAGCCAGACTCCAGGGGTGGGCGGTCGCTGCCGACGCGCCCACGGGCTTCCAGCGCATCCAGCCTCTCCTGCAGGCCGCTGACGACGTTGGTCAGCGACTTGGTCTCGGCCCTGGCGATGTCCAGGTCCTTCTGCGCGCGCGCGGCGACCCCGGAGATGCGAGCCATCTCGACCTTGCCCGTGTCTACCTCGCACTCGAGGGCAAAGACCCTCCTGCGGAGGTAGACAATCCACCGCCAGGTGGTGTCCGGGTCGCCGTTCCCTGGTGGGTCGTCGGGGTCCCCAGGGGGTCCTCCAGGAGGGCCTCCGCCGGGTCCGCCCGGTCCAGGGGGTCCTCCCCCGCCCGGTGGTCCGCCTCCAGGGGGTCCACTCGGTGGGCGTCCTCCAGGGGGTCCAGAAGGTCCTCCGCCAGGGGGTCCCGGTGGGTCTCCGCCGGGTCGCCTCGGTGGGTCCGAGGATGGGCGCTTCCTCGTGATGCCGAACTCCATGTCGTCATCCTCGTCCATGTCGCCCCACCTGGGCGTCTCGGTCACGGAGGACTCGGAGCTCCGGTAGGGAGGAGGGGGATCCTCATCCTCACCTTCCATGGGGACGTCTCCGCCACCTCCGCCCGTCCAAGCCACCACTTGGCGATGTCGACGGCCTCGTTCATCCCCGTCACTGGCGGTGAAGAAGGGGTCACTGTCGTGGGGGTGCCCACCCGCTGGCCTCCGCGGCCTCTCGGGGGTCTTCCCCTTGCCCTTCCTCCGTCGACGGGCGGTGGTGCTACCGCTCCCACTGCTGCCCGTGTCCGCCTCATCCAGCTTCATCCTGGGGGAGGCGTCCCCTTCGAAAAGCCTTCGAAGGGTCTCCACTCGCGATCCTCCCGGGGGAGTCTCGTGGCGGAGTTTGGCCTCTGCCTCCTCCATTGCGGCGGCGGTGGCTGCGGCAGCTCGCGCTTCGGCCTCTTCCCGAGCACGAGCCGCCTCGGCTTCCCGGGCCTGCAGCAGCTGCGCCTTCTGCGCCTCCAACGCCGCCAGCTCCGCCTCCGTCTTGGCCTTCTCCTCAGCGACCCTCCGTCGCGCGGCCTCGATGGCTTCCTTCTTGGCGGCATCCTCCTGGGCCTTAGCCGTCGCTTCGGCGTGGGCCCTTTCCTCCGCCTCCTTCTTTGCCCTCTCTTGGGCAAGCGCCTCCCCCAGCGCCTTCACCTCGGCCTCCTTGCAGGCAATGGCCTCCTGCGTCAGGCGGGCTTCCTCGTCGGCTGCCGCCAACTCACCGTTGACCTGGGCAGTCGCTGCCCCATGGGCGGCTACGGCCGTGAGTCCGGCCGCAATGGCCGCCACGGTCTGGGTGTGGATGGCCATGCCATGCGCCCACTGCGCAGCTTCCTCCTGGGCGATGCCGGCGGCGCCCTCCACAGCAGCGCTGTACTGCTTGGCCCGTTGCCGGGCAACCCGACGGTTGCAGGGCACCCCACAGGCGCGCTCACAGGCGCGCGCCACGTCCCTTTCGGGAGCGACGCTGCTGCTGGAGCTGGCCTGGTCGGCCGGCGTCCTCCCGCGGTGGGCCGACTCGATGTCGCTGCCGGGGCCTGCTGAGGCCTGCCTGGCCTTCAGGAGCAGCGGACGGGGCTTGGCCTGGGTCTGCTTGGCGACTTGGATGTAGTCGCCAAGGGTGGTGGAGCCGGGGTGGTGACCACCATTGGGCCGTTGGGGACTGGGGGCTGGGGTTCCGCCCCTGGCGCCTTGGGCGGCTTCGGCGGCCAGGGACTCCTGGTACTCCCGCCACTTCCGGTCCCGCTTCTTGTCCCCGGCGGACCGCTTCTCCGTCGCCGGAGACGCGCTGCTGCTGCCCTGCAGCCTGCGCTCGCTCCCCGGTTCGGGGAACTTCTTCTCGATCACGTCCCACAAGGAGACGTTGATCGAGGCGCCCGACGGGTAGGCGTTCGGGTCCTCGTCCTCCTCAATCCCGTCGGGGCGCAGCCCTTCGCCGGGCCTGTCCGGCCGGGTCCACGTCCTCCAGCGCCTCTGCTGGTGGCGGTACTCGTACCCCTCCGCCCGCAGCCAGTCCTCCACGGCCTGCAGGCGGTCGGGGGCGATGTCCGTGCGGAGCTCGAAGCTCCTGGGCATGCCGCCTTCGCACTGGGGGTTGCTGTGGCGGTAATGCTGGTCCCAAACCAACCCACGCAGCAGGCGTGCTGCATGGGGGTGGGGCCGCGGCCACGTCCTGCCCGCTTCCTGCCAATTCACCATGGCAGCGGGGGCGTAGATGGTCTCGAAGTCCTTGATCTGCACTCGTTCAACTCAACGAACTGGTTGTGGTTGTTGAGGAGGGTGCTGCAGCACTGGATTGGAAGTGCGGCTGGCGCTGGTCAGCCGGTGGTTGTGGAGGTGGTTGACGCGGCCTTGCTGGTCGGCCGATGGGACTCCGGGTCGGCCGATGGGGCTGATGCAGGAGTCCTGGTCTGTGCACCTCTTTCACGGCTGCTGCGCGGTCAGGGCGAAGCTCTGGACGGCGCTGCTGGCTCCGTGACGAACTCGGCGCTGTCGCTGAGTGGCGCTGCGAGCTGCTGCGCTGCGCTGCGAGACGCTGCGCTGCGCTGCGAGCTGCGAGCTGCGCCGCGCTGCTGCGACGCGCTGCTCGGGGTTGTTGGCCCCGAGTGGCACGCGAGGGCTGGGTAACCCCGCGGCGGTGAAACGCTTTTGACGCGTTCCCGTGGGGGGCCGGCCACGGGACGCTGCGGTGGACACACGCAAGTGAGCAGGCAGGCAAAGCACTACGCTCACAAGGGCATCAATGCGTTGTCATGTGACAAAGCGTTTCAGAATCCTTGCCACTCTGCAAAGAGGGAACGAAAGTATGTACAGCAACACATCAGGATATGTACACATGGGGTTAAGACTGGACTGGGGTAAGGGCATCAAGGGACAATAGACGTTCAGTCCCGACTCATATCCCAATCCCAGGTCCGACCCTCTCAGTGGCTGATGGGGGCGGGGGCTCAAACACAACCCATGCCCTGCTCAGTCCGGACCCTGAAACCCTGCCAATGGGAGAGGTGTCCCGCACAGCCACAGGCGAGTTCCTGGGAGCCAATAGGCTCCAAGGCCAACCGACAGTGGCTCCCCATGCTCTCTCAACGGCAGGTCCCAACTCCCCTCTGAGCCAGAGATATGGCCCCGCCATTATCACCCAGGAGTTGGTAGCTGAAAATGGGCTGTTTCAGCCCAAACTGAAATTAACTCAAAAATCCCCAAAATTGACCCCTCGTCCGGACCCGCCAGAGGTAGGGACGAGGCAACTGACCCTATGCCCTTCGAGTACGAACTCCCTGGAGCCCTCACCCAACCTGGTTCCCTCTGAGGTCCCGGCATCAGGGCAACACGGATGAGTCAAGTGGGGTCATGATGCCAAAATCACCAAAATTGGCGTCATTCCCACGCGTGGCTCGCTCGGCCAAGGTAAGGCCAATGGCTCACAGGGTAGGAGGCAGGACCTAGGACTTATATCTGAGTGTACAACTTGGAATTGGGTCCGGGCTCCTCATGGGCTTAGAGAAATGGGGCCGCCAATTGACCACACGGAAGGGGGAAATTGGGGTCCCAAAATTGGGTCATTTTGGCTGCTTGAAATGAGCCAAAATTTGGTGTGCTCCCAATAGTATATCTCCACGCCGGCTTGGAGATCGGATCCGCCATTCCATATGCGATCCACTGGGAATCCAACAGAGACTCCCATGCCCTTGGCTCTCAAAGATCTCTATGCCACTCGGCGTGGTGACGATCCCAATTGGGTCCACAAATGCAAAAATGGCAAAGTTGCCCATACTCAATTTGGCCTAGCGCCTTGACGAAGGCGGCTCCGCTTCGCCCACGTGGTGTGTGGACCATGGGGACCATTACCCATAACACCCATGTCATATATGGTCCATTGGTCCATGCGTCCGGCGTGCACGAAGGTTAGAACATGGGGCACGGCGGGCAGCAAAAGTGGAAAAATGCTCAAAATGGCCAAAAATGCGCACACTCATGGTTGAGGCAAATGAGGCACATGCCCGACTCGGACCGGAGTGTGCCATAGGATTGGTATCAAGTCATATATGTCCAACATATCTTTGGGGCGTCGCCCAACTCCTCCGGTATTGGGAATGGCAGGGTCGCCAAGTGAGCCCATGATTTGGGATAGTCCCAAATCGCCAACATGGCGGCCACGGTATGCCAAGCCTAAGAGGAGTTATTCGCCGGGTCCAAGATATGTTGGCTACCGAAGTATGTACCCTCATAACATACTTGAGTCATGATGTGAATTGAGCGCAACGTTGAGATACACGGTCGCCACTTGACATCATGACGAGCCAAAAATGGCAAAATTGGCAAAAAGACACACAAAGGTGCCTTGAAAGGCGCACAAATATATTATAATATCTTCGCCTTGGATTGAGTAATCAACTAATCCTTCTATACACAATGACTTGACACCAATGACCTTCGATCCCACATATGTGCTCCACTTGGGGCGCTTTGAAAGGTAACGAGCGCTGCCTTCCAAGTGGGCACATGAAAATATGGAAAATTGCAAAACACACACCTTGCTCCCGACGCATCGCTTCGGGTTCACCACACAAGCTTCCCTTCACGAAGGTTAGGCTTGCAATTGATCGTAGGGAGTATGGAGAAGGGGCTTGCACAATATGAGGTCCATTGGCGGGTTTGGCTTGGAGTAATGGACCCGCCAAATGGGCACACAACACAACACATGGCACATACCACATATTGCCCAAAAATGTAGCTCCCACCACGATATGTCATGCCCCTCCAAGGGCATATCTTTGTGTCAATCGCTCATAGGAACTCAAGGAGAGTTCCTATGCAACACCAACACTTGCGCGCTACACTCGAAAGTTATCCTAACGCACGCAATATCATGGCCAATGAGTTGTAACGCAAACTCTACCCTCTTGACCATGATCCATTACACTAGCGCGCACGTGTGGAGACGCAAGGCATATAATGCTTCCTAAATTACGTCGGGAGTATTGTGAATACATCCCACGTTTCCTTATCGTCAATACTCGCAAGCAACACGAGATATGACCTTCCCAAGTGGCCTCACGAATCAACTTTGTTTTGCCCATATCTTTAAGACAAATGGAGGGCAGGATAAAAGGGAAGTTGATTCGTGCATACGGAAGCACGTAGGTCCACTCGAAAGAGGTCAAATCAAGTGCGGGGATGTCGAAGTCGAAAATCCGATTTCGACATCATGAAAAATTCGGATTAAGGTTGCGAGTATTAATTATGAAAATTGCGGAAGCATCCATGCAGTTCCTGGCGACTTTGGAGCCTTCGTGACGGATAGCGTTAAAATTTCCATTATAAACAGTTAAACTGGCGGTTACGGTAAATTCGCGATCCAACCGCCAGCAGTCAAAACAGTGAGTATCAGAACGGAAGCGTAAAAATTGACGGAAACAATATGAAAATAAAACCCTGTTGATTCCTGATATTCTGATACACAAATCTCCGCTGGCGGTGCATCGGTTGCCGATGCGGGGCTTCACGGCACGGAACACGCCGTGCATGGGGTTAGTGGACCGGAGACCGGTTGCATGTTGTAACCTGGCCATGGGGTTCTGGGTACCGCTTCACTATCCCTACTGTCGCTCTGCTTGCTGGCATGACAGCCACAAGCATCCACAATGGTCTGCATACGCGACCTCAGTTCAGTCAGGGTTAGACTAGAGTAGAAACACTCACGGAAGAAGTCCACTGAGCAATTAGCGCCAGTGTGACCAGAACTGAGATGGGACCACTGTAAGCACCCATCCAGTCGTGCCTCAGGCACCACAATTCGGTCCTCGTAGAAGAGGTACTGATTGTTTTTATACCACTGGTGCCCGTCAATGACACGGGGTTGGAGACCAGTGCTGAGGGTTCGGAGAATTTCTTTATACTCTGACTGATAGTCGGTTAGACTCCAACCCTCCAGCATTCCAGCAGTGCGCATGGACAGGTCAAGCTGGACATCCATACGCTGGAAAGCCTCTCTGGCGAGCGCCTCAGAGCTCTCACCTATAAGCGCATCGAAGTTGTTGCGCGATATATAGTCAGACAGTTCATTCTTTATTCCGGGAATATGATGGACTGTCAGCCTGAACTGGCTCAGGTAAGTCCACCACCGCTTGAGCTTAGCTTTCTCTGGTGGTGGGCCCTTCTGAAAGGACTTCACAGGCTCCTGGTCACACAGTCAGACAGTAGGGTTAGATCCCAGGAGTCGGGATTGTGACGAAAGCACCAACATACCGGCCAGGAGCTCCTGGTCATAGGTGCTGTAATTGGAACGCGCTTGGTTCCATTTTCAATTCCAGTGTCCCAGTGGCACCAGTCGCCACTCACTGGTAGGATAGTCATGTTTCAACAAACCATCACGGTTCAGTCCACTAGTACGATAATGGCAGTGGGTTAGTTCAGCGGGGTTAAGCTCCTGCCATTGGTAGATCGTACCACCACCCCCTACATCACTGGCATCAGTGATCAGGACTATCTCGCCCTCAGGGCGGGGTACCCCCAGGCAGTTGGAGTGAAGCGGTACCCAGAACCCATGGCCCATGGCCCGGAGGCCTGTGAGCCGTCACACCCGTGCGGAAGCCGTTGACACCGGCTGTCAGCGGGATATCCCTGTTTTCTAATCTGCGGGATCTGGAATCCGATCCTTAACCATTGAATCAATGTAGGTTTACCATAACTTTATTGTCTCAGGCGATTCTCGGTCGGAAAGCGGTGAAACACCCGATTTCTACCGCGATTTCCAATTGTCGTGAAATCACCGCAGTCGCGCCGCCTGTCGTCCCCTGTTCCGTGGACTGCATTAGATTATTCTGTAATACGATTTCTCTTGAGGTTAAGACTGAAACGGTCTTCGAGTGATCCGCAATTTTTTCCTTGATATAACGGATCGCGTCCCAGATTTTTCCCAGAAAATCTGGGCGACCGAAGGCGCTTTGAACCCCCAAGTGGAATAACAAGGGTTACGAGCGTTCAAGCGCCCAAGGACGAACTAACGTGCCTCATAGGCACTGTGTATGAGGTTTTGCCCCCCATGGGCATAGGACGAGGCCAACGGATCCCAACTCAATAGGCCCAAAGGGTTATTTATTTTGAGGGTTCTCCAAGAAGTGCACTTTTTCACGTACTTGGCGTCCAAGTACGTGTAGAAGTATGTTGAGTTGGCGTTTGTCCCACCCTTGCTTGCCTCTACATCCGGGGCATATCACTTGTCTTCCCCGGATAGTGCATACATGATCTCCATATGCATATTGGCAATATATTTTGCGTGCATGCTAAAATTCGGCTTTCCGAAAGGAGGTCGATTTTCGACCAAAGCACTTGCATGCTTGTTAAGGGACCAAAGTTACATTAGAATATAGGCATACTTTGGTTGTAGGCCACTAGGTTGGGTGTAGAAGGCGTGCGTAGGGTTGTATGCCATATTCGGTGTCATATCGCGTGCCCATTTGGCGGGTGCACCATTCCAAGACCAACCCGCCAATGGACCCCATATCGCACGAGGCCCTTCATTGTACTCCCAACCAACACTCGCAAGCCTAACCTTCGTGAAGGGACGCTTGTGGAGCGCTCCCGAAGCGATGCGTTGCGAGCAAGGTGTGTTTTTTGCAATATTCCATTTTTGCATGTGCCCACTTGGGAGGCAGCGCGCGCGACCTTCCAAAGCGCCCAAAGTGGAGCACATATGTGGAGTCGAAGGCCATAGGTGTCAAGACATTGTGTTTAGAAGGATTGGTCGATTACTCAATCCAAGCCGAAGATATTATAATATATTTGTGCACCTTTCAAGGCACTTTTGGGTGTTTTTTCGCCAATATTGCTGTTTTTCGCCCGTCATGATGTCAAGTGGCGACCGTGTATCTCAACGTTGCGCTCAATTCACATCATGACTCAAGTATGTTATGAGGGTACATACTTGGGTGCCCAACATATCTTTGACCCGGCGAATAACTTCTCTTGGGCTTGGCATACCGTGGCCGCCATGTTGGCGATTTGGGACTATCCCAAATCATGGGCTCACTTGGCGACCCTGCCATTCCCAAAACCGGAGGAGTTGGGCGACGCCCAAAAGATATGTTGGACACATATGACTTGATACCAATCCTATGGCACACTCCGGTCCAAGTCGGGCATGTGCCTCATTTGCCCCAAACATGAGTGTGCGCATTTTCGGCCATTTTGAGCAATTTTCCACATTTTCTGCCCGCCGTGCACTATGTTCAGCCCACCCGTGCACGCTGGACGCATGGACCAATGGACCTTATATGACATGGGTGTTATGCATATTGGTCCCCATGGTTCACACACCACGTGGGCGAAGCGGAGCAACCTTCGTTAAGGTGCTAGCCCAAAGTGAGTGTGGGCAATTTTGCCATTTTGGCATTTGTGGACCCAATTGGGATTGTCACCACGCCAAGTGGCATGGAGATCTTCGAGAGCCAAGGGCATGGGAGTCTCTGTTGGACTCCCCGTGGATCGCGTATGGAATGGCGGATCCGATCTCCAAGCCGGCGTGGAGATATACTATTGGGAGCACCCCCGAATTTTGGCTCATTTCGAGCGGCCAAAATGACCCCCTTTTGGGACCCCAATTTCACCCCCCCGTGTGGTCAATTGGCGGCCCCATATCTCTATGCCCATGAGGAGCCCGGACCCAATTCCAAGTTGTACACTCAGATATAAGTCCTAGGTTCTGCCTCCTATCCTGTGAGTCGTTGGCCTTGCCCTGGCCGGGCGAGCCACGCGTGGGAATGACGCCAATTTTGGTGATTTTGGCATCATGACCCCACTTGACGAACCCGTGGTGCCCTGATGCCGGGACCTCAGAGGGAACCAGGTTGGGTGAGGGCACCAGGGAGTTCGTACTCGAAGGGCATAGGGTCAGTTGCCTCGTCCCTACCTCTGGCGGGTCCGGACGAGGGGTCAATTTTGGAGATTTTTGAGCTAATGTCAGTTTGGGCTGAAACAGCCCAATTTTAGCTACCAACTCCTAGGGGATAATGGCGGGGCCATATCTCTGGCTCAGAGGGGAGTTGGGACCAGCCGTTAAGGGAGCATAGGGAGCCACTGTCGGTTGGCCTTGGAGCTCCTTGGGTCCCAGGAACTCGCCTGTGGCTGGGCAGGACACCCCCCCTTTTGGCAGGGTTTCAGGGTCCGGACTGAGCAGGGCATGGGTTGTGTTTGAGCCCCCGCTGCCACCAGCCACTGAGAGGGTCGGACCTGGGATTGGGATATCTGTTGGGACTGAGTGTCTATTGTCCTGTGATGCCCTTACCCCAGTCCAGTCTTAACCCCATGTGTACATATTCTGATGTGTTGCTGTACATACCTTTGTTCCCTTGTTTCAGAGTGGCAAGGATCCTGAAACGCTTTGTCTCATGACACGAGCGTAATTGATGCCCTTGTGAGCGCAGTGCTTTGCCTGCCTGCTTGCTTGTGCGTGTCACCGCAGCGTCCCGTGGCCAGGCCCCCCACGGGAACGCGTCAAAAGCGTTTCACCGCCGCGGGGTTACCCATCCCTCGCGTGCCACTCGGGGCCACCAACCCCGAGCAGCGCGGCGCAGCAGCTCGCAGCTCGCAGCTTGCAGCGCAGCGCAGCGGCCCGCAGCGTCGCCCAGAGCATCGACTTGAGCGACCACGGAAGCGCCGCGACCGTGAAGGAGGTGGACAGACCAGGACTCCCTCATCAGCGAGTCTTATCGGCCGACCAGCAAGGCCGCACACCCAGTCGCGTCAGCCACCTCCACAACCACCGGCCGACCAGCACCGGCCGCACTCCCAGTCCAGTGCTACGTCAACCGCTCCAACAACCACCACCAGGACCAGTCTGTTGAGCGGAACGAGAGCCCACCAAGGACTTCAAGACCAAGTACGCCCCCCGCTGCCATGGTAAACTGGCAAGAAGCAGGTAAGTCGTGGCCGCGGCCCCACCCCCATGCAGTGCGCCTACTGCGTGGGTTGGTTTGGGACCAGCACTACCGCCACAGCCACCCCCAGTGCGAAGGCGGCATGCCCGGGAGCTTCGAGCTCCGCCAGGACATGGGCCCCGACCGCCCGCAGGCAGTCGAAGACTGGCTGCGGGCGGAAGGGTTTGCCTTCCGCTTCCAGCAGAGGCGCTGGAGGGTCTGGACCCGGCCGGACAGGCCCGGCGAAGGGCTGCGCCCAGACGGGATTGAGGAGGACGAGAAGCCCAACGAGTACCCGTCGGGCGCCTCGATCAACGTCTCCATGTGGGACATGATCGAGAAGAATTTCCCGGAACCGGGGAGCAAGCGCAGGCTACAGGGCAGCAGCAGCAGCGCGTCTCCTGGGAAGGAGAAGCGGTCCGCCGGGGACAGGAAGCGGGACCGGAAGTGGCGGGAGTACCAGGCATCCCTGGCCGCCGAAGCCGCCCAAGGCGCCAGGGGCGGAACCCCAGCCCACAGCCCCCAGCGGGCCGGTGGAGGTCACCACCCCGGCCACACCACCCTTGGCGACTTCCTGGAGGTCGCCAAGCAGACCAAGGCCAAGCCCCGTCCGCTGCTCCTGAGGAAGTCAGGCCCCAGCAGCGACGTGGAGTCGGCCCATCGCGGGAGGATGCCGGCCGACCAGGCCAGCTCCAGCGGCAGCGTCGCTCCCGACCAAAGGGACGTGGAGCGCGCCTGTGAGCGCGCCTGTGGGGTGCCCTGCAACCTTCGGGTTGCCCGGCAACGGGCCACGCAGCAGGACGCTGCTATGGAGGGCGCCGTCGGCATCGCCCAGCAGGAGGCTGCGGAGTGGGCGCATGGCTTGGCTATCCACGCCTCGACCGTGGCGGCCATTGCGGCCGGACTCACGGCCGCAGCCGCCCGTGAGGCAGCGATTGCCCAGGTCAAGGGTGAGGTGGCGGCAGCCGACGAGGAAGCCCGCCTGACGCAGGAGGCCATTGCCTGCAAGGAGGCCGAGGTGAAAGCGCTGGAAGAGGCGCTTGCCCAAGAGAGGGCAAAGAAGGAGGCGGAGGAAAGGGCCCATGCCGAAGCGACGGCCAAGGCCCAAGCGGACGCCGCCGAGAAGGACGCCATCGAGGCCGCGCGACGGAAGGTCGCTGAGGAGAGGGCCAAGACGGAGGCGGAGCTGGCGGCGTTGGAAGCGGAGAAGGCTCGGCTGCAGCAGACCCGGGAAGCCGAGGCGGACCGTGCCCGGGAGGAGGCCGAAAGGCGAGCTGCCGCAGCCACCGCCGCCGCAATGGAGGAGGCAGAGGCCAAGATCCGCCGCGAGACTCCCCCGGGAGGATCACGAGTGGAGACCCCCCGAAGGCTCTTCGAAGGGGACGCCTCCTCCAAGATGGCGCTGGATCCGGAGGAGGTGGACACGGGCAGCAGTGGGAGCAGTGGCCCCACTGCCCATCGAAGGAGGAAGGTTAAGGGGAAGACCCCCGAGAGGCCACGGAGGCCAGCGGGTGGACACCCCCACGACAGCGACCCCTTCTTCACCGCCAGCGACGGGGATGAATGAGGCCGCCGACATCGCCGAGGAGTGGCTGGCGGAGGAGGCGGAGACGTCCCCATGGAGCCGGAAGGTGAGGATGAGGATCTCCCTCCTCCCTACCGGAGCTCGGAGTCTTCCGAGACCGAGACGGCCAGGTGGGGCGACATGGACGAGGATGACGACATGGACTTCGTCATCACGAGGAAGCGCCCATCCTCGGACCCACCGAGGCGACCCGGCAGAGACCCACCGGGACCCCCTGGCGGAGGACCATCAGGACCCCCTGGAGGACGCCCAACAAGTGGACCCCTGGAGGCGGACCACCGGGCTGGGGAGGACCCCCTGGACCGGGCGGACCCGGCGGAGGCCCTCCTGGAGGACCCCCTGGGGACCCCGACGACCCACCAGGGGACGGCGACCCGGATGCCACCCGGCGGTGGATTCCCTACCTCCGCAGGAGGGTCCAGTCCCTCGAGCGCGAGGTAGACACGGGCAAGGGCGAGATGACTCGCATCGCCAGGGTCGCCGCACGCGGACAGAGCGAGCTGGACATCGCCAAGATCGAGATGGTCAAGGGCTCCCAGGTCGCCACTGCCACCCAGAAGCTGCTGGACATCGCCAGGGGCGAGACCAGGTCGCTGAACAAGGTCATCAGCGGCCTGCAGCAGAGGCTGGACGCGCTGGAAGCCCGTGGGAGTGTCGGCAGCGACCACCCACCCCTGGAGTCTGGCTCGTCGGACGACGGCTGGGGACCCGGACCAGGTCCAGGCAGACCCCACGCCCCCGGCGGAGCCCCCAGGAGTCGCCCCAGCGCCAGTGCCCCCTCTCTCACCGCCCCCTCTCACCACAGCGCGGGCCGCCGCAACGAGCGCGTGCCGCCCGGCAGTGGCAGTGAGGATTGGCGTGATGAGTGGCTCATGGCGGACTACCACAACCGCCGTGCCCCACCGCGGACGCCGGTACGCCCCCGACGCCCCGCACCAGCCCCGGAGCCAATCCCGATGGCTCGTGGACGTTATGGTGGACTCAGGGATGAGGTCCCCAGAGGAGACGTGGAGTGGGATGTCGGCGGAGGTGAGGACCTGGACCTGGACCTGGAGGAGTTCAACATCAGCCCGCCGCGTGGTGTACGACGGGAGGCCGCTGAACGCAGCCGCCGGCGCCGTGATGAGGAGGCATACATGGAAGGCGTACGGCGTGAACATCTAGGTTCAGCGTACATGGAGGAACCGCGGCGTAGCCACAGGGATTCCATGGAGGAGATGGACGTGGCGGCCGTGGGAGTCCGTGGGCGAGGCCGATGGGAACCTCGGTCGACCTCGCGGCCGGCGTTCATGGTCTCTAAGGCCGCGGATGCCGCCGTGTGGGAAGACTTGAAGGACATCAAGCCCCCCATGTACGATGGCAACCCCCTAAACCTTGACCGCTTCTTGGAGAAGCTGGACGATTGGGGGGTGACCGTCACTGAAGACATGGATCCCGCGGATGCGGAGAAATATGTCTTCAGACGGTTCAGGTACCGCCTGCCGGAAGTGCTCCAAGAGCTATACTTCGTGGCGACCAAGGAGGGGAGAATCAAGACCCTCAAGGAAGCCAAGAAGTGGCTCAACGAGCAGGAGCGGGTGGACGCTCCGCAGGTGGCTGCCAAGCGATGGAAGTCCATCAAGCTTCAGCATGATGGACGGGAGATCCGCCTACGGGACTGGCGAGACTTCCGAGGGCATTACACCCTCCTCCGCCGCAACGTGGAGGACTGGAACGAGGGTGACGAGCAGGCTCGCCTGCTCTCCATGCTGCCGGAAGCATGGATCAAGAGGGTCACCAAGGAGGAAGCCAAGAGGGCCAAGTCCAACCACACGGTCAAGATGATGCTCCCCAAAGTGTATCATACGAACGTGGTGGCTTGGACGAGGAAGAACGTGGCCCGGGATGTCAAACGGCACTCCCTGCGGAACGCTCTCCTCATCACCGTCTCGGGCGATCGCGAGAAGACCGCTATGTGGCGCCTTGACGAGTGCGACGTGAGCGGCCAGACCATTCGTCTGCAGGCCATCCCGGCGCGGATGAGCTGCGACGAGATCCTGGAGTGGGTTGGAGAGGAAGTACTCAAGGAGTACCGGAACCTCCACCACACCCGCGGGTTGAGGCCCGGCGACCGCGACGTCAACTACGTTGGCGAGGGGCCTGGCGGGGAAGCTGCCATGGACCCAGCGGGAGCCGATGGCGATGAAGCTCTCGTCGACGATGACGACGACGATGAGCCCGCCGAGATGGCCGTTTGTGCCTTCGTGGCCCACAACGGCGCGGGGAACAACCGGGGAAGCTGGAAGCCCCTGCAGCCGGGTTGGAAGAAGAAGGAGAAGAGGGACCCCCGCCGCATTGGCGACCCTCCGCTGTCCCTTGGGGAGTTCATACGAGCTCACCCTCAGGGCTGTTTCGTGTGTTATGGGAGGAAGAAAGGCTTCAACCATGACCACCGAACATGCCCCACCCGCCAGGCTGACACGGAGGCCTACAAGAAGGCGCACGGGTCGAAGAAGCGTGCACCTGTGGGTATCCGGGAGGCCAAAGTGGAGGTGGACAAGGACGAGCTCTCCAAGCTGATGTCGCAGGGGACCGAGTTAGCCAAGGAGATCCAGGAGATCAAGAGGAACTGGGTCCCCAGGTCGGACAACAAGAACAAGGAGAACAACCAGAACGACCAGAACAAGGACAAGGACAAGAAGCCTAGGAATAGGAGGAAGAAGGGTGTCAACGAGGTTGACGCGGAGGAGAATACCCCTACTTCAACCACAACCGACGCCCCCTAGCGGAGCCCCTGCAGCCAAGGGCCCCAGCTAGGGCGGTCGCAGGATGGTGTCATGGGAAGCGCCACACCATCCCAATCGGGAGTCGGTAAGCACAAAGGGACTGCCGCGGGCGGAAGGCCCGGTCCGGCACCCGACGGTCGCGGTGGCGGGGTGAGGGCAAGTGGAGGCACGAACCCTTGCACCCGTCCATCCTTCGCGACCAAGAATGTGTTTGATGTACTTCAAGATCTATCCGAGAGTATCGGACGATCACCCGGACCGCAGCTGGATGCTGCAGATGGGCAGCCTGAGCCCATTGTCCACGACCTGCACCAGTCGCTTGTCGAGCTTCTGGAACGGCCGGAGATCCTGAGCTTGCACGCCGTGCGCCGAGTCAGGCGTGAGCGGCAGTTGCACCTTAAGGTCCGTGCCTTATGCGGGGAAGTGGAAAAGGTCTTCGACGTGTTGGACGACACGGGAGCTCAGGTCAGCTTGGTCAAGGCTGGCCTACTTCCACCAGAGTGTTTGACCGACAGTCGGAAACCTGTCAGGCTGAAGGTGGCGAACGGCCAGTACATGGTGGGAGGCACGAAGGAAGCGGCCATCGGGCTGCAGTTCGTGAACCACCGTGAGCTGAGCTGCCCGGACCTCGGCAAGGAAATCCTCCTGCAAGGTCGCTTCTACGAGGCCGAGATGGACTGGGACATGATCGTTGGGTACGACTTCATGATGGAGACGGACTCCGGCGTCCTCCCGGCCCAGGCCTCCATGACCCTGTACCAGGACGACCAGCTCTCGTGGCTTTCGTCACCTGAGCACCATGTGGAATGCCAATGGATCCACCCCGAACGCAATCAGCTCGAAGTGGCCGCGCTGGACACTGAGCCTACTGGGCCAGCGAACCAGGAGTACGGCGTAATGCCGGAAGTCGCGAGCCGAGTGGTTGCGGACCTGGGAGCTTCGGATCTGGCCCTGGATGCGTTCTCTTCAGGAACCTCCGCCCATCTTCGGGTTTGTGAGAAGTACTGGAGCGCCCAGGACTCTGCGTGGAAGAAGCACTGGGGTCCGCATCAGGGCTTGATGTGGATCCATTGCCCTCGATGGGGCATTCTGAAGCGGTACCCAGAACCCCATGGCTAGGTTAGGGCATACAACCGGTCTCCGGTCCACTAACCCCATGTACGGAAGGAAGGACCGGTCCACTAACCCCATGTACGGAAGGCGCCCGTTGACGCCCGGTGGGAGCCCGGCGGCAGCGTGCTCCGTGCCGTAAAGCCCCGCATCGGCAACCGATGCACCGCCAGCGGAGATTCATTTATCAGAATATCAGGAATCAACAGGGTTTTATTTTCATATTGTTTCCGTCAATTTTTACGCTTCCGTTCTGATATTCACTGTTTTGACAGCTGGCGGTTAGCTCGCGACTTTAGCGTAACCGCCTGTTTAACTGTTATATACAGATATTTTAGCGCAAATCGTGACGAAGACTCTAAAGTCTTCAGGAATTGCATTGATGCATCCGCAATTTTCACATCTTACACTCGCAACCTTAATCCGAATTTTTCAGCACGTCGAAATCGGTTTTTCGACTTCGACATCCCCGCACTTGATTTGACCTCTTTTGAGTGGACCTACGTGCTTCCCTATGCACGAATCAACTTTCCTTTTATCTTGCCCTCCATTTGTCTTAGAGATATGGGCAAAACAAAGTTGATTCGTGAGGCCACTTGTGAGGGTCATATTGCGTGCCGCTTGCGAGGAATGACAATAAGGAAACGTGGGATGTATTCACAATACTCCCGACGTATTTTAGGAAGCATTATATGCCTTGCGTCTCCACACGTACGCGCTAGTGTAATGGATCATGGTCAAGAGGGTAGAGTTTGCGTTATAACTCTTTGGCCATGATATTGCATGCGTTAAGATAACTTTCGAGTGTAGCGCGCGAGTGTTGGTGTTGCATAGGAACTCTCCTTGAGTTCCTATGTGCGATCGACACAAAGTTATGCCCTTGGAGGGGCATGACATATCGTGGGGGGAGCTACCTTTTGGGGCAATATGTGGTATGTAGCATGTGTTGTGTTGCGTGCCCATTTGGCGGGTCCATCGCTCCAAGCCAAACCCGCCAATGGACCTCATATTGCGCAAGCCCCTTCTCCATACTCCCCACGATCAATTGCAAGCCTAACCTTCGCGGAGGGAAGCTTGTGTGGCGATCCCAAAGCGATGCGTTGGGAGCAAGGTGTATGTTTTGCAATTTTCCATATTTTCATGTGCCCACTTGGGAAGTAGCGCTCGTAACCTTTCAAAGCGCCCCAAGTGGAGCACATATGTGGAATCGAAGGTCATTGGTGTCAAGTCATTGTGTTTAGAAGGATTAGTTGATTGCACGACCCAAGCCGAAGATATTATAATATAATTGTGCACCTTTCAAGGCACTTTTGTGTGTCTTTGTGTCAATTTTGCCGTTTTTGGCCCGTCATGATGTCAAGTGGCGACCGTGTATCTCAACGTTGCGCTCAATTCACATCATGACTCAAGTATGTTATGGGGGTACATACTTCGGTGCCCAACATATCTTGGACCCGGCGAATAACTCCTCTTGGGCTCGGCATACCGTGGCCGCCATGTTGGCGATTTGGGACTATCCCAAATCATGGGCTCACTTGGCGACCCTGCCATTCCCGAAACCGGAGGAGTTGGGCGACGCCCAAAAGATATGTTGGACACATATGACTTGACACCAATCCTATGGCACACTCCGGTCCAAGTCGGACATGTGCCTCATTTGCCCCAACCATGAGTGTGCGCATTTTTGGCCATTTTGAGCAATTTTCCACTTTATCTGCCCGCCGTGCACTATGTTCAGCCCACCCGTGCACGCCGGACGCATGGACCAATGGACCATATATGACATGGGTGTTATGCATATTGGTCCCCATGGTTCACACACCACGTGGGCGAAGCGGAGCAACCTTCGTTAAGGTGCTAGCCCAAAGTGAGTGTGGGAAATTTTGCCATTTTGGCATTTGTGGACCCAATTGGGATTGTCACCACGCCAATAGGCATGGAGATCTTTGAGAGCCAAGGGCATGGGAGTCTCTGTTGGACTCCCCGTGGATTGGGTATGGAATGGCAGATCCGATCTCCAAGCCGGCGTGGAGATATACTATTGGGAGCACCCCCGAATTTTGGCTCATTTCGAGCAGCCAAAATGACCCCCTTTTGGGACCCCAATTTCACCCCCCCTGTGTGGTCAATTGGCGGCCCCATATCTCTATGCCCACAGAGAGCCCGGACCTAATTCTAAGTTGTACACTCAGATAGAAGTCCTAGGTCCGGCCTCCTGCCCTGTGAGCCATTGGCCTTGCCCTGGCCGGGCGAGCCACGCGTGGGAATGACGCCAGTTTTTGGTGATTTTGGCATCATGACCCCACTTGACGCACCCGTGGTGCCCTGATGCCGGGACCTCAGAGGGAACCAGGTTGGGTGAGGGCTTCAGGGAGTTCGTACTCGAAGGGCATAGGGTCAGTTGCCTTGTCCCTACCTCTGGCGGGTCCGGACAAGGGGTCAATTTTGGAGATTTTTGAGCTAATGTCAGTTTGGGCTGAAACAGCCCATTTTCAGCTACCAACTCCTGAGGGATAATGGCGGGGCCATATCTCTGGCTCAGAGTGGAGTTGGGACCTGCCGTTAAGGGAGCATAGGGAGCCACTGTCGGTTCGCCTTGGGGCTTCTTGGTTTTTCACGAACTCGCCTGTGGCTGGGCGGGACACCTCCCTTATGGGCAGGGTTTCAGGGTCCGGACTGAGCAGGGCATGGGTTGTGTTTGAGCCCCCGCCCCCACCAGCCACTGAGAGGGTCGGACCTGGGATTGGGATATGAGTTGGGACTGAGTGTCTATTGTCCTGTGATGCCCTTTCCCCAGTCCAGTCTTAACCCCATGTGTACATATCCTGATGTGTTGCTGTACATACTTTTGTTCCCTTGTTTCAGAGTGGCAAGGATCCTGAAACGCTTTGTCACATGACACGAGCGTATTGATGCCCTTGTGAGCGTACTGCTTTGCCTGCCTGCTCACCTGTGCGTGTCACCGCAGCGTCCCGTGGCCGGCCCCCCACGGGAACGCGTCAAAAGCGTTTCACCGCCGCGGGGTTACCCATCCCTCGCGTGCCACTCGGGGCCACCAACCCCGAGCAGCGCGGCGCAGCAGCTCGCAGCTCGCAGCGCAGCGCAGCAGCTCGCAGCGCAGCGCGTCGGCTCGCAGCGCCGCCCAGCGACAGCGCCGAGTTCGTCACGGAGCCTGCAGCGCCATCCAGAGCATCGCCCTGACCGCGCCGCAACCGAGAAGGAGGTGGACAGACCAGGACTCCCTCATCAGCGAGTCCTATCGGCCGACCAGCAAGGCCGCACACCCAGTCGCGTCAACCACCTCCACAACCACCGGCTGACCAGCACCAGCCGCACTCCCAGTCCAGTGCTACATCACCCACCTCAACAACCACCCCATCGAGAGCATCGATGGTGAACTGGGACGAGGCGGGCAAGAAGTGGCCGCAGATCCACCCCCATGCGGCACGCCTACTGCGTGGGTTGCTGTGGGGTCAGCAGTACTGCCACAGCAATCCCCAGTGCGAAGGCGGCATGCCCGAGCTTCGAGCTTCGAGCTCCGTGAGGACATGGGCGAGGACCGCCTGCGAGCAGTGGAGGAGTGGCTGCGGGCGGAAGGGTAGGAGTACCGCTTCCGCCACAAGCGCTAGAGGACCTGGACCCGCCCGGACAGGCCCGGCGAAGGGCTGCGTCCCGACGGGATTGAGGAGGACGAGATGCCCAACGAGTACCCGTCGGGCGCCTCGATCAATGTCTCCATGTGGGAAATGATCGAGAAGGAGTTCCCGGCGTTGGGGAACGAGCGCAGGCTGCAGGGCAGCAGCAGCGCGTCTCCTGGGAAGGAGAAGCGTTCCGCCGGGGACAGGAGGCGGGACAGGAAGTGGCGGGAGTACCAGGAGTACCTGGCCGCCGAAGCCGCCCAAGGCGCCAAGGGCGGAACCCCAGCCCACAGCCCCCAACGGGCCAATGGTGGTCACCACCCCGGCCACGCCACCCTTGGTGACTTCATGGAAGTCGCCAAGCAGACCAAGGCCAAGCCCCGTCCGCTGCTCCTGAGGCCCCAGCAGGCCCCAGCAGGCCCCAGCAGCGACGTGGAGTCGGCCCACCGCGGGAGGATGGCGGCCGACCAGGCCAGCTTCAGCAGCAGCGCCGCTCCCACCCAAAGGGACGTGGCGCGCGCCTGTGAGCGCGCCTGTGGGGTGCCCTGCAACCTTTGGGTTGCCCGGCAACGGGCCACGCAGCAGAACGCTGCCGTGGAGGGCGCCGTCGGCATCGCCCATGAGGAGGCCACCGAGTGGGGCAGAGGCATGGGCTACGACGCCTCGACCGTTGCAGCCATCACGGCCGGTCTCACGGCTGCGGCCGCCCATGAGGCAGTGGCTGCCCGGATCAGGGCAACCGACGAGGAAGCCCGCCGGACCAAGGAGGCCATTGCCTGCAAGGAGGCCGAGGTGAAGGCGCTGGAAGAGGCGCTTGCCCAAGAGAGGGCAAAGAAGGAGGCGGAGGAAAGGGCCCACACCGAAGCAACGGCTAAGGCCCAAGCGGACGCCGCCAAGAAGGACGCCATCAAGGCCGCGCGACGGAAGGTCGCTGAGGACAGGGCCAAGACGGGGGCGGAGCTGGCGGCGTTGGAAGCGGAGAAGGCGCGGCTGCAGCAGACCCGGGAAGCCGAGGCGGCTCGTGCTCGGGAGGAAGCCGAAGCGCGAGCTGCCGCAGCCACCGCCGCCGCAATGGAGGAGGCAGAGGCCAAGCTCCGCCGCGAGACTCCCCCGGGAGGATCACGAGTGGAGACCCTTCGAAAGCTTTTCGAAGGGGACACCTCCTCCAAGATGACGCTGGACGAGGCCGACACGGGCAGCAGTGGGAGCAGTGGCCCCACCGCCCACCGACGGAGGAAGGTTAAGGGGAAGACCCCCGAGAGGCCACGGAGGCCAGCGGGTGGACACCCCCACGACAGTGACCCCTTCTTCACCGCCAGTGACGGGGATGAACGAGGCCGCCGACATCGCCAAGTGGTGGCTTGGACGGGCGGAGGAGGCGGAGACGTCCCCATGGAACCGGAAGGTGAGGATGAGGAACTCCCTCCTCCCTACCGGAGCTCGGAGTCTTCCGAGACCAAGGCGCCCAGGTGGGGCGACATGGACGAGGATGACGACATGGACTTCGGCATCACGAAGAAGCGCCCATCCTCGGACCCACCGAGGCGACCCGGCGGAGACCCACCGGGACCCCCTGGCGGAGGACCATCAGGACCCCCTGGAGGACGCCCACCAAGTGAACCCCCTGGAGGGCGACCACCGGGCGGGGGAGGACCCCCTGGACCGGGCGGACCCCGCGGAGGCCCTCCTGGAGGACCCCCTGGAGACCCCGACGACCCACCAGGGGACGGCGACCCGGATACCACCTGGCGGTGGATTGTCTACCTCCGCAGGAGGGTCCAGTTCCTCGAGCGCGAGGTAGACACTGGCAAGGGCGAGATGACTCGCATCGCCGGGGTCGCCGCGCGCGCGCAGAGAGAGCTGGACATCGCCAGAGGCGAGACCAGGTCGCTGAACACGGTTATCAGCGGCCTGCAGCAGAGGCTGGACGCGCTGGAAGCCTGTGGGAGCGTCGGCAGCGACCACCCACCCCTGCAGTCTTGCTCGTCGGACGACGGCTGGGGACCCGGACCAGGTCCAGGCAGACCCCACGCCCCCGGCGGAGCCCCCAGGAGTCGCCCCAGCGCCAGTGCCCCCTCTCTCACCGCCCCCTCTCACCACAGCGCGGGCCGCCGCAACGAGCGCGTGCCGCCCGGCAGTGGCAGTGAGGATTGGCGTGATGAGTGGTTCAGCGCGGAGTACCGCAACCGCCGTGCTCCACCGCGGACACCGGTACGCCCCCGGCGCCCCGCACCAGCCCTGGAGCCAATCCCAATGGCTGGTGGACGTTATGGTGGACTCAGGGATGAGGTCCCCAGAGGAGACGTGGAGTGGGATGTCGGCGAAGGTGAGGACCTGGACCTGGACCTGGAGGAGTTCGACATCAGCCCGCCGCGTGGTGTACGACAGGAGGCCGCTGAACGCAGCCGCTGGCGCCGTGATGAGGAGGCATACATGGAAGGAGTACGGCGTGAACATCTGGGTTCAGCGTACATGGAGGAACCGCGGCGTAGCCACAGGGATTCCATGGAGGAGATGGACGTGGCGGCCGTGGGAGTCCGTGGGAGTGGCCGATGGGAACCCCGGTCGACCTCGCGGCCGGCGTTCATGGTCTCTAAGGCCGCGGATGCCGCCGTGTGGGAAGACTTGAAGGACATCAAGCCCCCCATGTACGACGGCAACCCCCTCAACCTCGACCGCTTCTTGGAGAAGCTGGACGATTGGGGGGTAACCGTTACTGAGGACATGCATCCCGCTGATGCGGAGAAGTATGTCTTCAGACGGTTCAGGTACCGCCTGCCGGAAGTGCTCGGAGAGCTATACTTCGTGGCGACCAAGGAGGGGAGAATCAAGACCCTCAAGGAAGCCAAGAAGTGGCTCAACGAGCAGGAGCGGGTGGACGCTCCGCAGGTGGCTGCCAAGCGATGGAAGTCCATCAAGCTTCAGCATGATGGACGGGAGATCCGCCTACGGGACTGGCGAGACTTCCGAGGGCATTACACCCTCCTCCGCCGCAACGTGGAGGACTGGAACGAGGGTGACGAGCAGGCTCGCCTGCTCTCCATGCTGCCGGAAGCATGGATCAAGAGGGTCACCAAGGAGGAATCCAAGCGGGCCAAGTCCAACCACACGGTCAAGATGATGCTCCCCAAAGTGTATCATACGAACGTGGTGGCTTGGACGAGGAAGAATGTGGCCCGGGATGTCAAACGGCACTCCCTGCGGAACGCTCTCCTCAGCACCGTCTCGGGCGATCGCGAGAAGACCGCGATGTGGCGCGTTGACGAGTGTGAGTTGAGCGGCCAGACCATCCGTCTGCAGGCCATCCCGGCGCGGATGAGCTGCGACGAGATCCTGGAGTGAGTTGGAGAGGAGGTGCTCAAGGAGTACCGGAACCTCCACCACACCCGCGGGTTGGGGCCTGGCGACCGCGACGTCAACTACGTTGGCGAGGGACCTGGCGGGGAAGCTGCGATGGACCCAGCGGGAGCCGACGGCGATGAGACTCTCGTCGATGATGACGACGACGATGAGCCCGCCGAGGTGGCCGTTTGCGCCTTCGTGGCCAACAACCTGAGCGCCGGGAACAACCGGGGAAGCTGGAAGCCCCTGCAGCCGGGTTGGAAGAAGAAGGAGAAGAGGGACCCTCGCCGCGTTGGCGACCCTCCGCTGTCCTTTGGGGAGTTCATACGAGCTCACCCGCAGGGCTGTTTTGTGTGTTATGGGAGGAAGAAAGGCTTCAACCATGACCACCGAACATGCCCCACCCACAAGGCCGACACGGAGGCTTACAAGAAGGCGCACGGGTCGAAGAAGCGTGCGCCCGCGGGAATCCGGGAAGCCAAAGTGGAGGTCGACAAGGACGAGCTGGCCAAGCTGATGTCGTCGGTGGGGACCGAGTTGGCCAAGGAGATCCAGGAGATCAAGCGGAACTGGGTCCCCAGGTCGGACATCAAGAACAAGGAGAACAACCAGATTGACCAGAACAAGGACAAGGACAAGAAGGGTAAGAAGGGGGGAAGGAAGAAGGGCGTCAACGAGGTTGATGCGGAGGAGAACACCCCTACTTCCACAACCGACGCCCCCTAGCGGAGCCCCTGCAGCCAAGGGCCCCAGCTAGGGCGGTCGCAGGATGGTGACGTGGGAAGCGCCGAACCATCCCAGTCGGGAGTCGATAAGCACAAAGGGACTGCCGCAGGCGGAAGGCCCGGTCCGGCACCCAGTCGCGGAGGCGGGGTGAGGGCAAGTGAAGGCACAAACCCTTGCACCCGTCCGTCCTTGGCGACCAAGAATGTGTTTGATGTACTTCAAGATCTTTCCGAGAGTATCGGAGGATCACCCGGACCGCAGCTGGATGCTGCAGATGGGCAGCCTGAGCCCATTGTCCACGACCTGCACCAGACGCTTGTTGAGCTTCTGGAACGGCCGGAGATCCTGAGTTTGCACGCCGTGCGCCGTGTTGGGCGTGAGCGGCAGTTGCACCTTGAGGTCCGTGCCTTATGCGGGGAAGTGGAAAAGGTCTTCGACGTGTTGGTCGACACGGGAGCTCAAGTCAGCTTGGTCAAGGCTGGCCTACTTCCACCAGAGTGTCTGACCGACAGTCGGAAACCTGTCAGGCTGAAGGTGGCGAACGGCCAGTACATGGTGGGAGGCACGAAGGAAGCGGCCATCGGGCTACAGTTCGTGAACCATCGTGAGCTGAGCCGCCCGGACCTCGGCAAGGAAATCCTCCTGCACGGTCGCTTCTACGAGGCCGAGATGGACTGGGACATGATCGTTGGGTACGACTTCATGATGGAGACGGACTCCGGCGTTCTCCCGGCCCAGGCCTCCATGACCCTGTACCAGGACGACCAGCTCTCGTGGCTTTCGTCACCTGAGCACCATGTGGAATGCCAATGGATCCACCCCGAACGCAATCAGCTCGAAGTGGCCGCGCTGGACACTGAGCCAACTGGTCCTGCAAACCAGGAGTACGGCGTAATGCCGGAAGTGGCGAGCCGAGTTGTCGCGGACTTGGGAGCTTCGGATCTGGCCCTGGATGCGTTCTCTTCAGGAACCTCCGCCCATCTTCGGGTTTGTGAGAAGTACTGGAGCGCCCAGGACTCCGCGTGGAAGAAGCACTGGGGTCCGCATCAGGGATTGATGTGGATCCATTGCCCCCGTTGGGACATTGCAAGAGCGATAGCGAAGATTCGCAAGGAACCTTCCAAGGCAGTGCTGGTTGTTCCTATGGGATGCACCGAGGAGGAAAGTACCCGACATTGGGTAGCCTCATTGACCAACATGACCTTAAACAAGGTCGTCCTACCGGCTGGAGAGAGTGTCTATCAGGACGCTAAGGGACAGCCCATGCCACCCCAGAGATGGCCAACGGAATTCCACTATGTGGATGGGGGCCTTGATCAGGCCGACACCACGGACTTCGTGTGTGTCAACCGCATCGTAGCGGAGCCTTGGAGGCAATGCTTTGCGGTTCCCCCTGTTGACATCGGAGAATCGGAAGACCCCCTCACTGAAGAGGAGTTGGATCTGGTTCAGGGGTATATGGATCAGCCCTTTCACGACTGGGAAAACCAGCGTGAGGGCAAAGGCCAGGACAAAGCCTGGTGGGAAGTGGACTCGATCGTCTCTGGTTCCTACGATGGGGATACCTTCGTAAGGAGGGTACTGGACCACCTGTCCAGCCAGGACGAGCCAATCGGGGGTAACCCACCCACCTACGGCGATCTATTCCGAGGCAAGACCAGAGATGGCCCTTTGGGCCACCTGGGAAGACCGCCTGAGCCGAAGACGAGCGGAGTAGCTACCCCTCAAGTAAGCTCCGTGGTTCAAGTGCCCGGAAAAGCCACGGCGGAGTCCGACGATTGCCCCAAGATTCAGGCATTGAGGGCCAGGCTGAAGCAGAAGTATGGGGATACCTTCTTCAGCGGAAAGCCTGTGTTTCCCCCACCGGTGCGTGGACCGTATGGCGAGGCCAAGATACGACTGAAGCAGGACCCCCGTGTGTATCGGCACCGGGAATTTGCCCTGAGGGGCGAGAGGAAAGAGGCCATGGAGAAGATCCTCCGTGACTTCATCCAGAGAGGCTGGCTCGAGCCGTGCCACTGGGAATGGGCCTCTCCGTGCTTCGTCGTCCCCAAGAAGGTGGCCGGTGAGTGGCGGCTCGTGGTCGACTACCGCGGCCTGAACGCCCAAACGCAGCACGACAGCTATACGCTGCCCCTCATTGAGGACATGCTGCGAAAGCAACACCGGCGGAGGATCTTCACGGTGATTGACCTGAAACATGGTTATCATCAGATGCCTCTCGCCGAGGAGTCCCGTGCCTGCACAGCCATGAGCACCCCACTTGGACCTCTCCAGTGGAAGGTGATGCCCATGGGCGTTACCAACGGCAATGCGGCTTTTCAGCGGATGCTGGAGAACCTGCTTGAGCCGGTGCGTGACTGTGCGGACCCCTTCGTGGACGACGTGATCATCGCGTCCGGGGACCCCAGTATGAGCTACGAGGAGCTCCTGGAGGCACATGAGAGGGACGTCACTCGAGTGCTGGACCTTCTGGTTCGGCACAAACTCACGGGCAGCAGTGACAAGGCCACCATTGCGGTGAGCGAGGTGGTCTTCGCTGGCCACGTAGTTGGGAACGGGCAGCGAAAGCCCATACCTGGCAAGGTGGCTGCGATCGAGCACTGGGAAAAGCCGTAAACGGTCTCTGAGCTACGGGCGTATCTGGGGTTCTGCAATTACTACTCGGGGTATATCAAGATGTATGCCGAGTATGCAGCACCCATGACGACCATGCTCAAGGGCAACCGAGAGGAGACCAAGAAGGGGTCCAAGAAGGCTCTGGTCTGGGAGCCTGATTCCGACCGTGCCTTTGAGGGGATGAAGCAGGCGCTGCTATCCGCAGTGGGTCTGCACCTCGTGGATCCCGACAGAGGGTTCGTCCTGCGCACCGACGCTTCCGACTACGCCGTTGGCGCTGTGTTGGAGCAAGTGCTTGACGATGGGAGGCACGTGCCCGTGGCCTTCTGGAGCCGAGTCCTGGCGGAAGGCCAGAGACGGACGTGGACGCCCCGTGAAAAGGAGGCGTATGCCATCGTCATGGCTCTCAGGAAATGGGCTGGGTACATAGCCCTCCATCCCGTCACCGTCTGCACCGACCATCAGAGTCTGCAGTCGTGGCACAAGGAGCACGTGGACACCCCCTCTGGTCCCGCCTCCCGACGGGAAAGATGGCATGAGACATTGGCCAAGTTCGACCTCAGGGTTGTGTATATTCCTGGAAAGGATAACACCGTGGCGGACTGTCTCAGTAGGTGGGCCTATCCCGCCAGCAAGGGCATGACAGACGTGTCTGCCCATGGCGATGAGGCTGAGACCGCTGAAGCCAAGAAGATCATTGAGATGGAGCGCCTGATGCAGGAGGAGGGTGTAAAATGCTTCGTCGTCATGGCTGCGGATGCCCCCCTCGGAACGAGGATGGGCAGAGCGGTCAGAGTACTCGCCCCTGATGGAGCTGAGTCCGACAAGCACCTCTACCCGGAGTCTTGCCTCCAAAACGACTGGACCGACGACTACGCCAAGTCTGAGGCCTTTGCGGCCGAGTGCAGGGCTGTGACCGACCCTGATGACGGGCAGAAGTGGCCAAAGGGGCTGACTGAGGAAGATGGCAAGCTCTACCGGAACGGTAAGCTGCTAGTACCGGAGTCCCGAGTGCTCGAGCTTTGTGAAGCTTGGCACCACCACATGCTGCACCCAGGGGTCAAGAAGCAAGCCCTTGAAATGCAGCGTCGGTTCGAGATCGACCATATCGTTCTCTACACCGCCATCAAGAAGGTCAGGAAGGGTTGCTCGGTCTGCCAGGCCTGCAATCCCGATGACCGGAACGTCAAGGGGGAAGCCCAATGGACCCCGGTTCCTGACCAGCCCATGGAGAGCGTGGCCATGGACGTCTTCTCCATGCCCGAAGTGCACAGTGGCAAGGAGACCTTTGACTGTGTGGTTCTTTGCGTGGATCGCCACAGTGGCTACGTAGTAGCCGTTCCGGCACGCAAAAAGGGGTTGCTTGCCAAGGAAGTGGCAGTCATGATGATTCGTCATTGGCTGACCGTCTTTGACATCCCCCGCACCATTTGCGGTGACCGAGGGCCCCAGTTTACTGGTGGCTGGTTCAAGGCCATGTGTTCCCTCATGGGAATACGTCACGCCAAGAGCGTTGCCTATCTCAGCCGGTCTAACGGCCGAGCTGAAGTGGCTGGACGGCAGCTGTTCGAGAAGCTGCGCAAGATTCACATCACCAATCCACGGCGGAAGTGGTTTGAGGAGATGTGGCCTGCTCTGAAGGCCCATCATGACACGCCCACTCCGGGTGGTTTGTCCCCTCAACAGATTCTGTTTGGCAGGGACCCCCTGGGTCGGGGAGTTCCCTTGTCTGGTGATTGTATGGCGATGGATGCGAAGGAATTCTTCGCGCGGCAAGAGCAAACGGCGCGGGACATCCGCCCGCAGCTCGACAAGGAGCATGCTGAGCGTCAGAAGTCCGCCCCGAGCTCGACAGCGCAGAAGTTCAGGGTGGGAGACCCGGTGTGGGTGATCAGACCCCGCCCTATGGGCACCCACCGCACCAAGACCTGGTACACACCCGGAGAGGTGGTCCGCAGGATTGGTGAGGACACCTACCGCATCAAGGTGGGTCACGGACAGTTCCGGGAGCGCCACGAGAGTCAACTCCGTGTGCGGGAACCCGACCTCCGTGGCCAACATGTGTCCCTGAGCTTTGCCGCACATGAGGCTGATTCGGACGACGACTATGCTGAGCAGGACGACTATACAGTCGAGAAGATCCTGGCTCAGCGTCCGAACGCCTCGGCACCAGGAGGCCTGGAGTTCAAGGTTCGTTGGCGAGGCTATGGGCCGTCCCACGACACCTGGGAACCCGTCTCCTCGTTCGTGCCGCGGGTCACTACTCCCTTCATGGAGTACATCCGCAAGCACAAGACCAAGATCCATGTCTCGGACTTGGCAGCACTCACCCGGGCGATTGCAGCCAGGGGTGCCTGATCAGCGCCCTGAGCTCTCCCCTGATGCATTTTCAGCGCTTGTGAGGTCGACGGATCGTCCCTTACTTGCTTGCTCTTACATCTTCCGGTGACCTGCCATCAGAGTGGCCATATACCCCCCCCTGCTGAATCCAGAGGGGGATGGCCCCTCTCTTTCACTTCTATTCGTCACTCCCCCCCCTGCTGAATCCTTGGGAAACCAGGTAGGGCGACTGACCTTCATATGTCTGAGCTCTTGGGGCCTTGAAGCCCATACGACGTTGCGCAACGGATGCCGCTGTCATCGGCATTGCAATTTTTTTTGGTGTGTGGTCTCGTCCCATGGCACTTGCGGGATCCAGACCAGTCGACGTGTGTCTCGAGACTATATATGGCCTGCATTCAGGTGTTTTCCTGTCCACCCTCCTGCATTTGCCTTATCCTGACCGTGGCGTGGTTTGGCGCTCTTTTCAGAGTGTGTTCACACGCCTATTTACCCCGCTCGTTTGGCTTTTTTTTTTTGTTCGCCAGGATATGTGCATCTGTATGTCAGCCCATCACTGAAGTGTGGACTGTTTTCCCCCCCCGACGGGATGCGAATAGACTACGAAGGCGCCCTGAGTCGCCGTTTACATATTCTTACATATGGTCCAGCCTGGACCAGTACCTAAGTACATATTCTTCTGTTTGAGTGCCCGTGATACCGTGTGCCCTATTCGCTGTGATGTGGAGATCCTGATGGCGCCAGGCGGGAAGCCCAGTTGCCTGACTACACTCCCAGCGGTCCGCCACTGTCAGTCCCAGTGTGAGCCTACCGACTCGCAGACGCACTTGCAGTCGGATGGCGGCCTCCGGTGCTCCTGACCTCGGTCAGTCTGCCTGGGAAACTGGTGGTTTGAGGAGTCGACGCCTCCGCCCACACTGCATGAGGACTCCCTCATGTATGGCCTTCGTGGTAATAGGGCGAGGGAAAAGACGGCCTTAATGCCCGATCCCTTAAGGAGGAGCTCGTTCGGCTGTACCACTCTGGACTCGCGTCGTATGGATATGGACATGGTGCGCCCGAGGAAGCACCCGTGGGGACTCTCCCCCAGCCGGCGGGCCTTGGGAAGCTTGGGGTAGCCTGATGGATCTTTGTGGTCGCTCTCGACCTGTGGGACCACCTCGGTCGTCGTGTGACGCCTATGTTGGCCGTGTATGCCACTGCCACTGTGGCAGTGACCGTAGCAGCCGGCACCCGGTGCGCCTGGTATGGGTTAACGGGTCCTTTGGATGCCGAACAATCGCCGCCAGGACCCGGGACTTGATACTTGATACTATACATGCAATTACTAACAGCTACAGCACCATACCTGTCTTACTGTGAGATTTGGGAGCCTAACATGCGAATCAGCCTAAAATGAGGATGTGACACCCCCCCTTCAGGAAATGCTCCTGGGTACCCGCTGCCATGCTGGGTGTTATCGAGCCCCCCCCCCAGGGTTTGCTCTAAGGAGGGGGGTGAAGCGGTACCCAGAACCCCATGGCTAGGTTAGGGCATACAACCGGTCTCCGGTCCACTAACCCCATGTACGGAAGGAAGGACCGGTCCACTAACCCCATGTACAGAAGGCGCCCGTTGACGCCCGGTGCGAGCCCGGCGGGAGCGTGCTCCGTGCCGTAAAGCCCCGCATCGGCAATGTAAGTGCGGCTAGCCCCATCTGCTCAGATTTTCAGACATTCTGCCCAGATTGGCTACATTTTGGTCATTTTCTTTGCTTCGGCGGAATTGCCGCCTCGCAGCTCAGTCACAGGATATTTCCTATATATTTCTGATATGCCGGATTTGATTCCGCGGTCCATTTCCCGTAAATCCGCCGCATTCCGCTATTTTAGCTGGAATCGCCATTTGCCGCTGACGCGCGCTCGCGGGCCAGATCGGCCAGACAATTTTACATAAATGGATTATTTAAATTCTTTCGGACAGTTTTGGACACTCAGATGTATTTAGAATAATTCCCCTCAATTTTCTTCATAGACTGGGATTTTCTGCCGGACCACAATCAGCATGGACCTTGCTTCTGTTGTCGCTGCTCTCGCCTCCGTTGGTGTCCGAGTGTCCGGTTCTACCCCCAATAACAACATCCAGGGAGACTCCTCGCGTGCCTGCCCCACTGGTCTTGCCGGCCCCGAGCCCTCCGGCACCCACAACGACCCAGGGCAGCACTTTCATGGTAGCAGAGGCTACCTGAATGTTGTTCCTTTGGTGTCCCAACCACAGCTAGCCCCTCAGTACGGCCCCGTAGACTCCACAACCTCCGGAGACGTAACGATCACGCTCCCGTGGTGCTGTGCGAACGAGGCCTTGAGAGGAATGCCTTGCGCAAGCCCAAATTGCCCAAGAAGGACACAAATCAGCAGCTGTGGAGGCCCAGATTACAATCAAGATCCAAGTCGAAATTGGCCATCAAGCAGCTGGAATCTCCCAGCTTACGCTAATGGCAACGCTCCGGTGGAGCTTACGGACCTGGCAGGTACTAATACTCCGTACCAATGTTCACATTTTGTGACCATCGATGCCGACATTGACGACATTGAGATGGGTGGTCCAGGTGAGGTACCTACCTATAATCGACCAGCCTCATGGGCACAATGGGACAACCATTTGTCTTCGGAAGTGGCCCGTAACCTTGAGGTGCTTGAGGCCCTGTGTCTATTAGCCACGTCTAAGCTGATAGGACAAGAAAGAATCGCCTCTGATTTTTTATTTGAATATTTTTTCCTTCTTCAAGAGGAAATTAATACCAGGATGTGGTGGTGTTCTCAAGAAGATGAATCTTTTGCCATTTTTGTGCAGATTTGGGAGGCAAGCCCCTTCCCGAAGGAGAAGACCAAGGCACCTGTTGCCGGGCCCTCCGCCCCTCATCCCTCTGTTTCCATCCGCGACGATCTAGCCGCCGCGGTTGAGGAAGGAATTTTAGAGGCAGCTAGGCAGGCAAGCCTGGAAATTAGGACTGAAGGAGCTCCCCAAGTGGACTCCTGGCTGCGAACCACTGAGATTAGCGGTCCGACAGCCTGCTCAGGCCCTTCAGGACACGGTATGTACTGTCCTGTTGACTGCTCTTGCAGATCTCAGCGAGACTCTGAGCTCCAATTGCTCAAAGATCAAATGCAACTCATCATTCAAACGCTGGGAATTAAAGATCTTTTCAAGACCCACATGAGGTCTGAGGGCGCATCATCGGTGGATCAGACAACAGAACCGTCGGAGGAGGCGACAGAAATTTTTTCGATTGCTCCTTCGGTGGACTCTAAGACCACCGATGCACGGATCAGCAGGACTAAGCTAAAGGAAAGGGTTACAATCTCTCGATCACAGAGTAGATTGGCGAAGGCTAGGACTGAGGTTCAGAATGCCAAAAGAACTGCCTCCCGTACTACCCTTCCTGCTGTTGATTCCAATGCAATTGCCCAGATGTTGCTCGCCCAGACCCTCGCCGGAGCTGGTGTGGCTAATGATGCCGCCAAGGTGTCTGCCATTACGGCCGGTGTTGGGCTGGATTCACTCCTAAATCCTACTTCATTGCGACTTCGTCAGGTTGCCAAGCAACCGAAGTATAATGGAAACCCCAGACGTTGGCCTCAGTTCCAACGGGAATTTAAACTGTGGGTTAAGACTCAAAAGCTCCAGGATGATCAGTTCCTGATGGCCCTCCTGGACTGCCTTGAGGGAGCGCCGGCCAATACTTGGCTCAGAACCTGGAGTGATCGTGAAGATTCAAGTTCCCCCCTTACCTTTGATGAGGTGTGGGAACAGTTGGAGGTACGTGGATCTCGACTGCCAGAGGACCATTACCACCAGATGTTGAAGAATTTTCCTTCGTTCTCTCGATTAATCTTGCATGAGGTGCAGGACAAGAGACAGCGCTTCTGGAATCTCGTAGAAGAATCTGAACATTCAGGCGAAAAACTTTCTAGTGCCGAGCTGAAAAATCTGATTTTTGACAAGATCCCCTCTGAAACCGCCGCCACCCTTCGGAATAAACAATCCGAAGAAAAGGTCAAGACCTGGTGGGCGGAGATCGATGGCTTTGACGCCTCGGCCAACCGGTTTACCGTCAGGGAGGCACTTCAAAAGTGCTCCCCCACGTCGTTTACCAAGGTGAAATTCACTGAAAACACGTGGAAAATCAAGTTCAATGAACACGAGGATCGGGACTTGTTTGTCCAAGTCCTCAATAGGGGAGTAAGTTTCCATGGCAATCGCCTGAAGGCCAGGAACTGGGTGTTTTCGTTTACCCCGCAGGAACTGTGGGAAGAGGTTGAGAGGCTCGCTGACGCCGCCAATCAAAATTTCCATGAGGGTCTTGGGGGAAACAAGAATACCCAACAAAACACCCAAAATGGGGCCCAAAAGGGCAACAAAAAGGTGAATGACACCCGGAATGTTCAGGATCATTGTAGCATCTGCCTTCTTCTAGGTTCTACGAACCGAGCTAAGACGCATTCCACTGCTAAATCTGATGGTCTGCTTACGATCACAAGGTGATTGGTGAAAATGTCAGTAATCCTCAGAATTCAGACAGGAATGACAGACAGGTGCATGGTGCCAAGGGGGGAAAGGGTAATTCGACTCCCTCCGGTGGGAACAAAAATACTGGAGGCCCTGGCGGGTCCCAAGGCAAAGGGAATCGGACTCCATCCGGTTCCGGTGGACAGCCGAACGGCCAGACAAGTCCCAATGTCAACGCCGGAGGCGGAAATCGAAATCCAGGCCAAACCCCTCAATCCGGTACAAACAAAGGAAATGCTCCAGGATCACAGGGTAAAGGTAAGGGAAATCCTTCGGGAACCCCCTTCTCTGGTAAGGGCAGAGGGCGTGGCGACGGTGGTGGCCCATCATCCGGCGGCCGTGGCCGTGGACGTGGAAAGGGAAATCATCGTGTGGATCAGGTCTCAGGTGCAGACCAGGTGTCTGATGCGGATCGAGATTACGTCGAAAATGCTCTGAATCCAGCGGATGATCCGTTCCAAGATGAATGGATCGACGAAACAGGCTGTGTTCACAATGTTAACGCAGCCGCTGGAGGTCAGAACGCCTAGGGGAGCCACGAAAATCGCCCCTCCCCAGGCGATTTCAGGCATGATCCCCAAATTCCTGATCGACCATTACTTGATGTAGGGTCGCTTGCCTCCTCTCCCCTGGATCCGGCAGCGGATCCTTCTGTTATAGTGGACGAGGTTGGTGTACAGTCCAAGCACAGGGCTCGTCAGTTTGTCACAAAGCTGTGGGTCTCTGATTGCAAAGGAAATTTCCACCTCGCCACTTGTTTGTGTGATAATGGATCAGAGGTAAATCTCCAATCCAATGCATTCTTACCCGACGACTGCGTGTTTGAGTCGCCTCATCCTGTTACCCTCGAGGGAGTTTCTGGACATTCTCTCGCAGGTGGGCAACGCGGTTGTTATATATCAACCCATTTGGTCGCTCAAGACCTTTGGGAAGAGTAAAATGTGGAAGAAGTTGTCCTTAAGGATGACTACTTCTATCGTGCTGACATAAAATATGACCTTTACTTGGGCCATCCTTGGCTTCGCAAGAACAGGGTAGCGCCCGTAGGTCATCGTCGTTGTTTTTTGCTGGAGTCAGGTCCCTTGGAGCGTCCTGAATTTCGTTTTTTGCACGCAGGGTTTAAAAGTGCAGAAGAATTTTTGAAGCAAAAAGTGACACCAAAATTTGGTGAAGATGTCACCATTGCAGAGGTGAATGGGAGTGCCGATTACTCCCAAGAGTTAGAATGTCTTCGTAGGGACTCCCAGCCACGACGCCCTTCGCGCTGGCACTCTTCATCCTACAGAGTTGTCGACAAATGGCGCGATGCAATTTGTGAATACTTTCATGAACATCATTCATTTCGGCCCCAGTATGATGCCTTTGCTAACCGTATGAACAAGCGCTTTGACAAGCACTTCAGCGACGCTTGGACCCACAAATGGGACAAGAAGTTGTGGATTAATCCTCCGTTTCACTTAATCCAGCAGGTCATCCATAAAATCAAGCAAGATAAGACCCAGGCAATTTTAGTTGTGCCCTTGTGGGACGACAAGCCTTGGTTTCAGGAATTACAAGACATTTGTGTTGATTACATCGAACTTCCCAGGAAGATTAAGCTGTATGCCAGGGACGACACAGGTCCCCTGCCACAGCGGTCCTGGAGTTCGCTTGCATTCCTGGTGGATGGAAAGCTTTCTGACTCTAATTCTGCTGATTCTAGTACAGATTCCTGTGTTGGGTCTGAATCTGAGGTTGAGCGTGGTACTGATGATGAATCTTTTTTTTCTGATTTTTGTCCGTCAGATACCCAAGGTGATTCAACGTCCAATGGATCCGCCTCGTCTCCCTCTTCCCCAATACGGTCGACATCGAAAAGAATCTTCAGTGCACGGGCGAGGAAAAATCTCCAATCGCGCCGCAAATTCAGAGTTTTTTATGAAAAACCCCCTGTGGAAGCTTTCATGGATCCTTTCGAGGAGCTGGATCGCGAAGAAAATCTCTGGGATTTCGACACAAGACCCACCTATCTTCAAGAGGCAGTGGATACGGACCTGTTTAGGGACATCCGTAAGAAGATTCTTCCTGCCAAAGCCGAAGAAGTCGCCAAAGTTTTTTCGACAGTAATTCCTGGCGATCAGGTGGACACTGAATTGTGTTCCAAGTCAAGAGAAAAGATTTTTGAGGAACGGAAGGACACAACCCTTTCAGGGAAGTTGATCAAAGACCCCCCTGTCCGTGGACAGTTCGGTGAAGCCTTCATCGAGCTTCGTGAAGGGTACAAGGCAAAAAAACAGGGCCCTTATGAAAATCATGGACACAAACATGAGATCCTCAGAAAAATCATCGAGAGAAATCTCAGGGAATTTGGTTGGCTTGAGGGTTGTATGACCAGCGAATGGTGCTGTTCACCCTTCACAGTCCCGAAGCCACCGCCTGCAGACCAGAACACCATTGATGGTTGGCGAATGGTGGTTGATTTTCGCAATCTCAACGCCGAAACAAAGGCGGATTCACACCCCCTGCCCCTCATTGAGGAGGAAATCGCCAAGAGGGCAAGAGGTCGTTTGTTCTCTGTGCTGGATCTCCGTCACGGCTTTCACCAAATGCCGTTGAGGAAGGACAGCAGACCTCTTACCTGTATGTGCACGCCATGTGGCCCAGTCCAACGGACCGTCATGCCCATGGGGCTGAAGAACGCCCCCTCATTTTTTCAAAGAATGATGGAGGATGTGCTGTTCACAACCCATCCTGAGCTTCGTGCCTTCGTGAGTGTGTACATAGATGACATAATCATCGCGACGGAGGGGGAGGGACTGACCGAAGCCGAGCTGGTGGCCCTACATGAGAAACAGCTGAACCAAGTTTTGGACATTCTTGACGCCAATCAGCTGATTTGTGGGCCAAAGAAGGGAAAATTATTTTTAAAATCAGTCGAATTTTGTGGTTCTCTCCTAGAGAATGGCACCCGACGACCCAGTCCAGGGAAGCTCGTCGCTATTCAGAAGTGGAAGCGCCCTGAGACGATCACGGAGTTGAGAGGATTCCTGGGTTGTTGCCATTTTGTACCACACTTTTGTGCCGAATTATGCCAAATTTGCTGCCCCCCTCACTGAATTATTGAAGGTAGGGAGAGATGCGGGCAAGGCAGGTTCAAAGGTTCGTGTCAAGTGGACTGACGAGTGCGAGGAGGCCTTCCATCACTTGAAGGCAGCCCTCTGCGAAGTCGCCACGTTGCATGTGCCCCAATTTGACCGACCCTTCTACATTAGAACCGACGCTTCTAGGTACGCGATCGGAGCTGTCCTTGAACAGGTTGATGAAGCCACCGGCGATCATTACCCTCTTGCATTTTGGTCACGGAAGCTAGCCCCACGCCAAATGCAATGGTCGCCGCGTGAGCAAGAAACATACGCCATCATCTGTGCTTTAAAAAAGTACCAATCGTGGGTTGGCACCAATCGAGTCGAGGTCCTGACGGATCATCGATCTCTGGAGTATTGGGCCACCGAACACATTGATACTGTCGCGAGCCCAGCTGGCCGACGGGCCAGATGGCACGAATTTCTCAGTCTGTTTGACCTCCATGTGTCGTATTTGCCTGGAAAACACAACACGGTAGCGGATGCTCTGAGCCGATGGGCTTACCCCGCCTCAGAGGGGCTGCAAAGTACCAACATCCATGGTACGGAGCAGGACCGCCATGTAATCATCGAATGGGATCAGGAAGAAAAGAAACTCATTCGACGTGCATGCATGCAGTGCGCTGTTAAACAGCACGCATTGCCGTGTCACGACATCACGGCCATCACAGATCCGGCGCATGCTCACGAGATCTGCACCAAAACGCTGAAAGTCGTGGAAAAAGTCACCGATCCCTCCTCAGGGAGTGTGAAACGGTTTGACTATACCCGACAAGTAAGTCGATTTCGGTTGATCGAGGGCATTAAGCGTCGAGATCCGGCCAAAACTCCACCCCTGCCGAAGGATTCCCTGATCATCCGTGACTGGACGTCCGATTACCTGCAGGATCCCATGTTTAAAGAGGTCTTTGGAAATCTCAAATCCAAAGATTCTCACAGGGATGGGATTTTTGCTGAGTACTCGTTGGATGGGGGGAAGCTGTGGATGGAGGGTAAATTGTGTGTGCCAGACGCCCTAGCCCCCCGAGTGTTAAACTGGTGGCACAAATGGGAGTCCCCCCACGCACATGGCCGTTGACTGTGGTCGATGATTAAGCATAGGTTGTTTGGATCGAGGCTCTACACTCATTGCATGAAAGTAGCTGCCGGATGTGCCCAATGTGCTGTCTCGACGCCTCCCAGCGCGAAGAAGCACGGCCATCTGAGGCCTCATCCTATTCCGGAGCGTCTCTTTAACAGAGTCACCAGTGATTTTTTCTATCTCGGTGAACTCGATGACGAAGAGTGCCATTGGACTAATAAAAAAGTCAATGGTGTGCTCCTTATTCAGTGCCGTCATTCCGGCTACATTCAAGTGTTGCCTTGCAACATTGAGTCGATGACTGGCAAGGCTGCCGCCAAGTGGTGCGCGCAGACCTGGATGGGACGCTGGGACGTCCCATCCGAGGTGGTCACGGATTCAGGCAAAGAGTACACCTCCGAATGGTGGAGAGAATTGTGTGCTCGCCTTGGAATCCACCACCTCCGATGTGAAATCCACTCGCATCGAGCGCTGCCTGGCGAAAGAGCCGGCCGCTCTATAATTAATATGCTTCGTAAGGAGCTCGCGAGTGAAAAGGATTTCCATTGGATGGAAGTTCTCTTCGCATTGCTTCGCCGTTACCACAACACGCCTTTGTATCATGGCCTTTCTCCAAATGAAATTGTCTTTGGACGAAAGAAGTGTTGGTGGAACATGCCGTTGAATAATCCTCGCCCCTGTAAAGATGCTTCGCTGTTTTTGGACGAAGTCCAACGAGCAGATAAATCTGTGTCGAAATTAATCGAGAAGCATCAAGCTGACTGGCTTTGGGTTCAAAATCAAGGTCGAAAAAACCCCCACAATTTTGAAGTCGATGATCGAGTTTGGCTTCGAAAATCCGAAACCACCCTGGACGGAGATGACAAGCTTCTTCCCTTGTGGGAGGGGCCATTTGCTGTTACAGCGCGTCTTGGTGAGAACAGGTGGAGGATTCGTGTGGATGTCAGCAGGGAAATTGACGTTTCGGGCGATCGCCTCAAGAGAGAGATCCCCTCTGAAAGTGCTGCCCTGGGTCGTTGTGGGTGCCGGAGGGCTCGGGGCCGGCAAGACCAGTGGGGCAGGCACGCGAGGAGTCTCCCTGGATGTTGTTATTGGGGGTATTACCGGAGACACGGACACCAACGGAGGCGAGAGCAGCGACAACAGAAGCAAGGTCCATGCTGATTGTGGTCCGGCAGAAAATCCCAGTCTATGAAGAAAATTGAGGGGAATTATTCTAAATACATCTGAGTGTCCAAAACTGTCCGAATGAATTTAAATAATCCATTTATGTAAAATTGTCTGGCCGATCTGGCCCGCGAGCGCGCGTCAGCGGCAAATGGCGATTCCAGCTAAAATAGCGGAATGCGGCGGATTTACGGGAAATGGACCGCGGAATCAAATCCGGCATATCAGAAATATATAGGAAATATCCTGTGACTGAGCTGCGAGGCGGCGAATCCGCCGAAGCAAAGAAAATGACCAAAATGTAGCCAATCTGGGCAGAATGTCTGAAAATCTGAGCAGATGGGGCTAGCCGCACTTACACTCCCCCTCCAAAAACACACTGGGGTGTGTCGCTACGTCAACGAAGAACGTAGTGCGGGTAGGTCCCAGAAAAACATAGAAATGTAGCCTCGATGGGGCGAAATCTGCTTGATCTGACCTGATTTGGGCTGAATTGGCACTGAATCAGGCTGGATGAACCTGAAATGAGACAGAATGAGAAGTGACGAACAGTCCTCCGTGCTGTAAAACATTAGGTGAAAGGCTAGAAAGCATGTAAACGTATCGAGAATCAATACCAAACCATGCATTGGTTGAGAATGAGGTAGATTATTGGTGGATTGAGTGGGGGGATCAAGAATTGGAGTGACATCTCAGCGCTCTGGCACAGTTTCGCTGTCGCGGGCACGCTACGGTGTCCTCGCCGAACTCTACATCGTGTTATCCCGCTTTTCTCGTTCTGAAAAGTACAGCATGTGGCTCAGATTTGGCGCATCTGGTGGATGATCACAAGATTCAGCAAAAATGAGAATGAATTTGAGCAGAGATTGAGGGGATTAAGCAATCACAGAGAGGTTAAACAAATACACATGTAGTCTACAGACCCTAAGTGAACCACCGAAGGTAGAAATGTTCTTCTGTTCACTTAGATCTAAACAGATCTTCGAGGAATGATGGGAGATGACAAGGAAATCAATCTAAATTGTCCTAACATGAGTAAATTCCCTGAGATGAAGGTGAAATGAAGCGGAATGTGTACAACTGAAACTACCAACACCTTCGTTTAGACTAAAGTTAATATATATTGTCGTTTATTCAGCTCAATTGTGCTTTCCGGCACGTTGGTTCGCGAGCATCTAACAGATTCTATCAAAATGTGGATCATGTGATGATGCATCATGATGGGACATGCTGGCCCTGGATCCTTGGCATGTAACGCGCCGAAGGTTCGCTGAAGGCGCTTTACTGACAGTATATAACTGAGAGACACCGAATTTACATTGGCGGTGGTGTCAATCGACTTGGACAAGGCCAATCTTTCGATGAAGTCCCACAAGACACTTGGATTCACCATTGTCGACAGTTTCAGGTCGGATTGAGCTCACATTGGCGTGTGCCAAAAATACAACGAAGCTTACGGACTTCAGAGGTTGCTGTTAGAAGTCCCTAGAGCTCCTAGATGAAGATTGTCTGAACAATTGACGTCTGGGTTTCGTACAACAGTGGCAGAATGATGGACAAACCTGAGAAATTCAAGGTAAATTTGAGGATCCTGGATCTGAATCTGGACTTTGGCGTTAGCATCACAGCAAATGAAGGTATGATCTGAGTTACTGGCGTCGCCTCTAGGGCAGCCAGTACTACAGGGGATACCTGTAGGGGTGAATGTCGCTGGCCAGCGTTTTGATTATGTACATTTGCTTCCATCTGCACGAGTAGCCAAATTCCAAAGATGCACAGACCAACAGAGACAAGATTACCCCGAATCTGCCTGAATTAAGCCTGAGTTTGGTTTTTTCTGAACACGGCAGCACACTCCGTCAGCGTATCTACGCCTTGTCTGCCGAACGGAGACCAAATAAAAGTTAATTGACGTCAAATTATCAAACATTCGCAGTTCTCCACATCATGACATAAACAGAAAGAATGAACAGTGGATTGAGCAGAATGTGGTAGGATGGCTTCGTTAATTCGGCCAAGCACGAATGCATGTGACCACCAACCTGTCTGGCCTGGCCCTCGTACGGCTTGGGCGCTGCAGATCAGCGGCCGAACTTGAAGCTTGGTCCTCATTTGGCTCCTGGGCTGGCCTGACCACAGGAGGGGGGATCGACGGATCAGCCCTGGAATGTGGCTGCTGAGGGCCATAAAAGGCTGGATCTCGATTCACCACAGGTCGTTTTCCGTCGCTCTCCACTTGTCTGTCTGGTTTCGACAAACAATCTGTCAGGAGTACTCCAATTTCGGGGTGCTTCTTGAGGAAGTCGATGAACCCCTTGGTGTATCCATGGACAAAAGATTGGGCTGGTTCCCAGTTGTTGTGACTGGAATCAAAGCCCCTCCACTCACACAGAAATTCCCATTCGCCCTTGGCGTCTCGTCTTGCTTCAACAATCCTCTTGAGTTCGTACTTCCCCCCTTCGATTACCCGATCGGACAAGTGTTTTGCAGTCCAAAAAAGAGGTTTAACTCGATCCTTGGGGGAGGGGATCTCTCTCTTGAGGCGATCGCCTGAAACGTCAATTTCCCTGCTGACATCCACACGGATCCTCCACCTGTTCTCCCCAAGACGCGCTGTAACAGCGAATGGCCCCTCCCACAAGGGAAGAAGCTTGTCATCTCCGTCCAGGGTGGTTTCGGATTTTCGAAGCCAAACTCGATCATCGACTTCAAAATTGTGGGGGTTTTTTCGACCTTGATTTTGAACCCAAAGCCAGTCAGCTTGATGCTTCTCGATTAATTTCGACACAGATTTATCTGCTCGTTGGACTTCATCCAAAAACAGCGAAGCATCCTTACAGGGGCGAGGATTATTCAACGGCATGTTCCACCAACACTTCTTTCGTCCAAAGACAATTTCATTTGGAGAAAGGCCATGATACAAAGGCGTGTTGTGGTAACGGCGAAGCAATGCGAAGAGAACTTCCATCCAATGGAAATCCTTTTCACTCGCGAGCTCGTTACGAAGCATATTAATTATTGAGCGGCCGGCTCTTTCGCCAGGCAGCGCTCGATGCGAGTGGATTTCACATCGGAGGTGGTGGATTCCAAGGCGAGCACACAATTCTCTCCACCATTCGGAGGTGTACTCTTTGCCTGAATCCGTGACCACCTCGGATGGGACGTCCCAGCCTCCCATCCAGGTCTGCGCGCACCACTTGGCGGCAGCCTTGCCAGTCATCGACTCAATGTTGCAAGGCAACACTTGGATGTAGCCGGAATGACGGCACTGAATGAGGAGCACACCATTGACTTTTTTGTTAGTCCAATGGCACTCTTCGTCATCGAGTTCACCGAGATAGAAAAAATCACTGGTGACTCTGTTAAAGAGACGCTCCGGAATAGGATGAGGCCTCAGATGGCCGTGCTTCTTCGCGCTGGGAGGCGTCGAGACAGCACATTGGGCACATCCGGCAGCTACTTTCATGCAATGAGTGTAGAGCCTCGATCCAAACAACCTATGCTTAATCATCGACCACAGTCGACGGCCATGTGCGTGGGGGGACTCCCATTTGTGCCACCAGTTTACCACTCGGGGGGCTAGGGCGTCTGGCACACACAATTTACCCTCCATCCACAGCTTCCCCCCATCCAACGAATACTCCGCAAAAATCCCATCCCTGTGAGCATCTTTGGATTTGAGATTTCCAAAGACCTTTTTTAACATGGGATCCTGCAGGTAATCGGACGTCCAGTCACGGATGATCAGGGAATCCTTAGGCAGGGGTGGAGTTTTGGCCGGATCTCGACGCTTAATGCCCTCGATCAACCGAAATCGACTTACTCGTCGGGTGTAGTCAAACCGTTTCACACTCCCTGAGGAGGGATCGGTGACTTTTTCCACGACTTTCAGCGTTTTGGTGCAGATCTCGTGAGCATGCGCCGGATCTGTGATGGCCGTGATGTCGTGACACGGCAATGCGTGCTGTTTAACAGCGCACTGCATGCATGCACGTCGAATGAGTTTCTTTTCTTCCTGATCCCATTCGATGATTACATGGCGGTCCTGCTCCGTACCATGGATGTTGGTACTTTGCAGCCCCTCTGAGGCGGGGTAAGCCCATCGGCTCAGAGCATCCGCTACCGTGTTGTGTTTTCCAGGCAAATACGACACATGGAGGTCAAACAGAGAGAGAAATTCGTGCCATCTGGCCCGTCGACCAGCTGGGCTCGCGACAGTATCAATGTGTTCAGTGGCCCAATACTCCAGAGATCGATGATCCGTCAGGACCTCGACTCGATTGGTGCCAACCCACGATTGGTACTTTTTTAAAGCACAGATGATGGCGTAAGTCTCTTGCTCACGCGGCGACCATTGCATTTGGCGTGGGGCTAGCTTCCGTGACCAAAATGCAAGAGGGTAATGATCGCCGGTGGCTTCATCGACCTGTTCAAGGACAGCTCCGATCGCGTACCTAGATGCGTCGGTTCTAATGTAGAAGGGTCGGTCAAATTGGGGCACATGCAACGTGGCGACTTCGCAGAGGGCTGCCTTCAAGTGATGGAAGGCCTCCTCGCACTCGTCAGTCCACTTGACACGAACCTTTGAACCTGCCTTGCCCGCATCTCTCCCTACCTTCAATAATTCAGTGAGGGGGGCAGCAAATTTGGCATAATTCGGCACAAAAGTGTGGTAAAAATTGCAACAACCCAGGAATCCTCTCAACTCCGTGATCGTCTCAGGGCGCTTCCACTTCTGAATAGCGACGAGCTTCCCTGGACTGGGTCGTCGAGTGCCATTCTCTAGGAGAGAACCACAAAATTCGACTGATTTTAAAAATAATTTTCCCTTCTTTGGCCCACAAATCAGCTGATTGGCGTCAAGAATGTCCAAAACTTGGTTCAGCTGCTTCTCATGTAGGGCCACCAGCTCGGCTTCGGTCAGTCCCTCCCCCTCCGTCGCGATGATTATGTCATCTATGTACACACTCACGAAGGCACGAAGCTCCGGATGGGTTGTGAACAGCACATCCTCCATCATTCTTTGAAAAAATGAGGGGGCGTTCTTCAGCCCCATGGGCATGACGGTCCATTGGACTGGGCCACATGGCGTGCACATACAGGTAAGAGGTCTGCTGTCCTTCCTCAACGGCATTTGGTGAAAGCCGTGACGGAGATCCAACACAGAGAACAAACGACCTCCTGCCCTCTTGGCGATTTCCTCCTCAATGAGGGGCAGGGGGTGTGAATCCGCCTTTGTTTCGGCGTTGAGATTGCGAAAATCAACCACCATTCGCCAACCATCAATGGTGTTCTGGTCTGCAGGCGGTGGCTTCGGGACTGTGAAGGGTGAACAACACCATTCGCTGGTCATACAACCCTCAAGCCAACCAAATTCCCTGAGATTTCTCTCGATGATTTTTCTGAGAATCTCATGTTTGTGTCCATGATTTTCATAAGGGCGCTGTTTTTTTGCCTTGTACCCTTCACGAAGCTCGATGAAGGCTTCACCGAACTGTCCACGGACAGGGGGGTCTTTGATCAACTTCCCTGAAAGGGTTGTGTCCTTCCGTTCCTCAAAAATCTTTTCTCTTGATCTGGAACACAATTCAGTGTCCACCTGATCGCCAGGAATTACTGTCGAAAAAACTTTGGCGACTTCTTCGGCTTTGGCAGGAAGAATCTTCTTACGGATGTCCCTAAACAGGTCCGTATCCACTGCCTCTTGAAGATAGGTGGGTCTTGTGTCGAAATCCCAGAGACTTTCCTCGTGATCCAGCTCCTCGAAAGGATCCATGAAAGCTTCCACAGGGGGTTTTTCATAAAAAACTCTGAATTTGCGGCGCGATTGGAGATTTTTCCTCGCCCGTGCACTGAAGATTCTTTTCGATGTCGACCTTATTGGGGAAGAGGGAGACGAGGCGGATCCATTGGACGTTGAATCACCTTGGGTATCTGACGGACAAAAATCAGAAAAAATAGATTCATCATCAGTACCACGCTCAACCTCAGATTCAGACCCAACACAGGAATCTGTACTAAAATCGGCAGAATTAGAGTCAGAAAGCTTTCCATCCACCAGGAATGCAAGCGAACTCCAGGACCGCTGTGGCAGGGGACCTGTGTCGTCCCTGGCATACAGCTTAATCTTCCTGGGAAGTTCGATGTAATCAACACAAATGTCCTGTAATTCCTGAAACCAAGGCTTGTCGTCCCACAAGGGCACAACCAAAATTGCCTGGGTTTTATCTTGCTTGATTTTGTGGATGACCTGCTGGATTAAGTGAAACGGAGGATTAATCCACAACTTCTTGTCCCATTTGTGGGTCCAAGCGTCGCTGAAGTGCTTGTCAAAGCGCTTGTTCATACGGTTAGCAAAGGCATCATACTGTGGCCAAAAGGAATGATGTTCATGAAAGTATTCACAAATTGCATCGCGCCATTTGTCGACAACTCTGTAGGATGAAGAGTGCCAGCGCGAAGGGCGTCGTGGCTGGGAGTCCCTACGAAGACATTCTAACTCCTGGGAGTAATCGGCACTCCCATTCACCTCTGCAATGGTGACATCTTCACCAAATTTTGGTGTCACTTTTTGCTTCAAAAATTCTTCTGCACTTTTAAACCCTGCGTGCAAAAAACGAAATTCAGGACGCTCCAAAGGACCTGACTCCAGCAAAAAACAACGACGATGACCTACGGGCGCTACCCTGTTCTTGCGAAGCCAAGGATGCCCCAAATAAAGGTCATATTTTATGTCAGCACGATAGAAGTAGTCATCCTTAAGGACAACTTCTTCCACATTTTGCTCTTACCAAAGGTCTTGAGCGACCAAATGGGTGGATATATAACAACCGCGTTGCCCACCTGCGAGAGAATGTCCAGAAACTTCCTCGAGGGTAACAGGATGAGGCGACTCAAACACGCAGTCGTCGGGTAAGAATGCATTGGATTGGAGATTTACCTCTGATCCATTATCACACAAACAGGTGGCGAGGTGGAAATTTCCCTTGCAATCAGAGACCCACAGCTTTGTGACAAACTGACGAGCCCTGTGCTTGGACTGTACACCAACCTCGTCCACTACAACAGAAGGATCCGCTGCCGGATCCAGGGGAGAGGAGACAAGCGACCCTACATCAAGTAATGGTCGATCAGGAATTTGGGGATCATGCCTGAAATCGCCTGGGGAGGGGCGATTTTCGTGGCTCCCCTAGGCGTTCTGACCTCCAGCGGCTGCGTTAACATTGTGAACACAGCCTGTTTCGTCGATCCACTCATCTTGGAACGGATCATCCGCTGGATTCAGAGCATTTTCGACGTAATCTCGATCCGCATCAGACACCTGATCTGCACCTGAGACCTGATCCACACGATGGTTTCCTTTTCCACGTCCACGGCCACGGCCGCCGGATGATGGACAACCACCGTCGCCACGCCCTCTGCCCTTACCAGAGAAGGGGGTTCCCGAAGGATTTCCCTTACCTTTACCCTGTGATCCTGGAGCATTTCCTTTGTTTGTACCGGATTGAGGGGTTCGGCCTGGATTTCGATTTCCGCCTCCGGCGTTGACATTGGGACCTGTCTGGCCGTTTGGCTGTCCAACGGAGCCGGATGGAGTCCGATTCCCTTTGCCTTGGGACCCGCCAGGGCCTCCAGTATTTTTGTTCCCACCGGAGGGAGTCGAATTACCCTTTCCCCCCTTGGCACCATGCACCTGTCTGTCATTCCTGTCTGAATTCTGAGGATTACTGACATTTTCACCAATCACCTTGTGATCGTAAGCAGACCATCGGTGATTAGCAGTGGAATGCGTCTTAGCTCGGTTCGTAGAACATAGAAGAAGGCAGATGCTACAATGATCCTGAACATTCCGGGTGTCATTCACCTTTTTGTTGCCCTTTTGGGCCCCATTTTGGGTGTTTTGCTGGGTATTCCTGTTTCCCCCAAGACCCTCATGGAAATTTTGATTGGCGGCGTCAGCGAGCCTCTCAACCTCTTCCCACAGTTCCTGCGGAGTAAACGAAAACACCCAGTTCCTGGCCTTCAGACGATTGCCATGGAAGCTTACTCCCCTGTTGAGGACTTGGACAAACAAGTCCCGATCCTCGTGTTCATTGAACTTGATTTTCCACGTGTTTTCAGTGAATTTCACCTTGGTAAACGACGTGGGGGAGCACTTTTGAAGTGCCTCCCTGACGGTAAACCGGTTGGCCGAGGCGTCAAAGCCATCGATCTCCGCCCACCAGGTCTTGACCTTTTCTTCGGACTGTCGATTCCGAAGGGTGGCGGCGGTTTCTGAGGGGATCTTGTCAAAAATCAGATTTTTCAGCTCGGCACTGGAAAATTTTTCGCCTGAATGTTCAGATTCTTCTACGAGATTCCAGAAGCGCTGTCTCTTGTCCTGCACCTCGTGCAAGATTAATCGAGAGAACGAAGGAAAATTCTTCAACATCTGGTGGTAATGGTCCTCAGGCAGCCGGGATCCACGTACCTCCAACTGTTCCCACACCTCATCAAAGGTAAGGGGGGAACTTGAATCTTCACGATCACTCCAGGTTCTGAGCCAAGTGTTGGCCGGCGCTCCCTCAAGGCAGTCCAGGAGGGCCATCAGGAACTGATCATCCTGGAGCTTTTGAGTCTTAACCCACAGTTTAAATTCCCGTTGGAACTGAGGCCAACGTCTGGGGTTTCCATTATACTTCGGTTGCTTGGCAACCTGACGAAGTCGGAATGAAGTGGGATTTAGGAGTGAATCCAGCCCAACACCGGCCGTAATGGTAGACACCTTGGCGTCATCATTAGCCACACCAGCTCCGGCGAGGGTCTGGGCGAGCAACATCTGGGCAATTGCATTGTAATCAACAGCAGGAAGGGTAGTACGGGAGGCAGTTCTTTTGGCATTCTGAACCTCAGTCCTAGCCTTCGCCGATCTACTCTGTGATCGAGAGATTGTAACCCTTTCCTTTAGCTTAGTCCTGCTGATCCGTGCATCGGTGGTCTTAGAGTCCACCGAAGGAGCAATCGAAAAAATTTCTGTCGCCTCCTCCGACGGTTCTGTTGTCTGATCCACCGATGATGCGCCCTCAGACCTCATGTGGGTCTTGAAAAGATCTTTAATTCCCAGCGTCTGAATGATGAGTTGCATTTGATCTTTGAGCAATTGGAGCTCAGAGTCTCGCTGAGTCCTGCAAGAGCAGTCGGCAGGACAGTACGTACCGTGTCCTGAAGGACCTGAGCAGGCTGTCGGACCGCTAATCTCAGTGGTTCGCAGCCAGGAGTCCACTTGTGGAGCTCCTTCAGTCCTAATTTCCAGGCTTGCCTGCCTAGCTGCCTCTAAAATTCCTTCCTCAACCGCGGCGGCTAGATCGTCGCGGATGGAAACAGAGGGATGAGGGGCGGAGGGCCCGGCAACAGGTGCCTTGGTCTTCTCCTTCGGGAAGGGACTTGCCTCCCAGATCTGCAAGAAAATGGCAAAAGATTCATCTTCTTGAGAACACCACCACATCCTGGTATTAATTTCTTCTTGAAGGAGGAAAAAATATTCAAATAAAAAATCAGAGGCGATTCTTTCTTGTCCTATCAGCTTAGACGTGGCTAATAGACACAGGGCCTCAAGCGCCTCAAGGTTACGGGCCACTTCCGAAGACAAATGGTTGTCCCATTGTGCCCATGAGGCTGGTCGATTATAGGTTGGTACCTCACCTGGACCACCCATCTCAATGTCGTCAATGTCGGCATCGATGGTCACAAAATGTGAACATTGGTACGGAGAATTAGTACCTGCCAGGTCCGTAAGCTCCACCGGAGCGTTGCCATTAGCGTAGGCTGGGAGATTCCAGCTGCTTGATGGCCAATTTCGACTGGGATCTTGATTGTAATCTGGGCCTCCACAGCTGCTGATTTGTGTCCTTCTTGGGCAATTTGGGCTTGCGCAAGGCATTCCTCTCAAGGCCTCGTTCGCACAGCACCACGGCAGCGTAATCGTTACGTCTCCGGAGGTTGCGGAGTCTACGGGGCCGTACTGAGGGGCTAGCTGTGGTTGGGACACCAAAGGAACAACATTCAGGTAGCCTCTGCTACCATGAAAGTGCTGCCCTGGGTCGTTGTGGGTGCCGGAGGGCTCGGGGCCGGCAAGACCAGTGGGGCAGGCACGCGAGGAGTCTCCCTGGATGTTGTTATTGGGGGTATTACCGGAGACACGGACACCAACGGAGGCGAGAGCAGCGACAACAGAAGCAAGGTCCATGCTGATTGTGGTCCGGCAGAAAATCCCAGTCTATGAAGAAAATTGAGGGGAATTATTCTAAATACATCTGAGTGTCCAAAACTGTCCGAATGAATTTAAATAATCCATTTATGTAAAATTGTCTGGCCGATCTGGCCCGCGAGCGCGCGTCAGCGGCAAATGGCGATTCCAGCTAAAATAGCGGAATGCGGCGGATTTACGGGAAATGGACCGCGGAATCAAATCCGGCATATCAGAAATATATAGGAAATATCCTGTGACTGAGCTGCGAGGCGGCGAATCCGCCGAAGCAAAGAAAATGACCAAAATGTAGCCAATCTGGGCAGAATGTCTGAAAATGTGAGCAGATGGGGCTAGCCGCACTTACACCCTCCCCCAAGGATCGAGTTAAACCCCTTTTTTGGACTGCAAAACACTTGTCTGATCGGGTCATCGAAGGGGGAAAGTACGAACTCAAGAGGATTGTTGAAGCAAGACGTGACGCCAAGGGCGAATGGGAATTTCTGTGTGAGTGGAGGGGCTTTGATTCCAGTCACAACAACTGGGAACCAGCCCAATCTTTTGTCCATGGATACACCAAGGGGTTCATAGACTTCCTCAAGAAGCACCCCAAAATTGGTGTACTCCTGACAGATTGTTTGTCGAAACCAGACAGACAAGTGGAGAGCGACGGAAAACGACCTGTGGTGAATCGAGATCCAGCCTTTTACGGCCCTCAGCAGCCACATTCCAGGGCTGATCCGTCGATCCCCCCTCCTGCGGTCAGGCCAGCCCAGGAGCCACATGAGGACCAAGCTTCAAGTTCCGCCGCTGATCTGCAGCGCCCAAGCCGTACGAGGGCCAGGCCAGACAGGTTAGTGGTCACATGCATTCGTGCTTGGCCGAATTAAGGAAGCCATCCTACCACATTCTGCTCAATCCACTGTTCATTCTTTCTGTTTATGTCATGATGTGGAGAACTGCGAATGTTTGATAATTTGACGTAAATCAACTTTTCTTTGGTCTCCGTTCGGCAGACAAGGCGTAGATACGCTGACGGAGTGTGCTGCCGTGTTCAGAAAAAACCAAACTCAGGCTTAATTCAGGCAGATTCGGGTAATCTTGTCTCTGTTGGTCTGTGCATCTTTGGAATTTGGCTACTCGTGCAGATGGAAGCAAATGTACATAATCAAAACGCTGGCCAGCGACATTCACCCCTACAGGCAACCCCTGTAGTACTGGCTGCACCAGATGCGACGCCAGGAACTCAGATCATACCTTCATTTGCTGTGATGCTAACGCCAAAGTCCAGATTCAGATCCAGGATCCTCAAATTTACCTTGAATTTCTCAGGTTTGTCCATCATTCTGCCACTGTTGTACGAAACCCAGACGTCAATTGTTCAGACAATCTTCATGTAGGAGCTCTAGGGACTTCTAACAGCAACCTCTGAAGTCCGTAAGCTTCGTTGTATTTTTGGCACACTCCAATGTGAGCTCAATTCGACCAGAAACTGTCGAGAATGGTGAATCCGAGTGTCTTGTGGGACTCCATCGAAAGATTGGCCTTGTCCAAGTCGATTGACACCACCGCCATTGTAAATTCGGTGTCTCTCAGTTATATACTGTCAGTAAAGCGCCTTCAGTGAACCTTCGGCGCGTTACATGCCAAGGATCCAGGGCCGGCATGTCCCATCATGATGCATCATCACATGATCCACATTTTGATAGAATCTGTTAGATGCTCGCGAACCAACGTGCCGGAAAGCACAATTGAGCTGAATAAACGACAATATATATTAACTTTAGTCTAAACGAAGGTGTTGGTAGTTTCAGTTGTACACATTCCGCTTCATTTCACCTTCATCTCAGGGAATTTACTCATGTTAGGACACTTTAGATTGATTTCCTTGTCATCTCCCATCATTCCTCGAAGATCTGTTTAGATCTAAGTGAACAGAAGAAGATCTCTACCTTCGGTGGTTCACTTAGGGTCGGTAGACTACATGTGTATTTGTTTAACCTCTCTGTGATTGCTTAATCCCCTCAATCTCTGCTCAAATTCCATCTCATTTTGCTGAATCTTGTGATCATCCACCAGATGCGCTAAATCTGAGCCACATTCTGTACTTTTCAGAACGAGAAAAGCGGGATAACACGATGTAGAGTTCGGCGAGGACACCGTAGCGTGCCCGCGACAGCGAAACTGTGCCAGAGCGCTGAGATGTCACTCCAATTCTTGATCCCCCCACTCAATCCACCAATAATCTACCTCATTCTCAACCAATGCATGGTTTGGTATCGATTCTCGATACGTTTACATGCTTTTTAGCCCCTAACCTGATGTTTTACTGCACGGAGGACTGTTCGTCACTTCTCATTCTGTCTCATTTCAGGTTCATCCAGCCTGATTCAGTGCCAATTCAGCCCAAATCAGGTCAGATCAAGCAGATTTCGCCTCATCGAGGCTACATTTCTATGTTTTTCTGGGACTTACCCGCACTACGTTCTTCGTTGACGTAGCGACACACCCCAGTGTGTTTTTGGAGGGGGAGTGTAAGTGCGGCTAGCCCCATCTGCTCAGATTTTCAGACATTCTGCCCAGATTGGCTACATTTTGGTCATTTTCTTTGCTTCGGCGGAATTGCCGCCTCGCAGCTCAGTCACAGGATATTTCCTATATATTTCTGATATGCCGGATTTGATTCCGCGGTCCATTTCCCGTAAATCCGCCGCATTCCGCTATTTTAGCTGGAATCGCCATTTGCCGCTGACGCGCGCTCGCGGGCCAGATCGGCCAGACAATTTTACATAAATGGATTATTTAAATTCTTTCGGACAGTTTTGGACACTCAGATGTATTTAGAATAATTCCCCTCAATTTTCTTCATAGACTGGGATTTTCTGCCGGACCACAATCAGCATGGACCTTGCTTCTGTTGTCGCTGCTCTCGCCTCCGTTGGTGTCCGAGTGTCCGGTTCTACCCCCAATAACAACATCCAGGGAGACTCCTCGCGTGCCTGCCCCACTGGTCTTGCCGGCCCCGAGCCCTCCGGCACCCACAACGACCCAGGGCAGCACTTTCAGGCAACCGATGCACCGCCAGCGGAGATTCATATATCAGAATATCAGGAATCAACAGGGTTTTATTTTCATATTGTTTCCGTCAATTTTTACGCTTCCGTTCTGATATTCACTGTTTTGACAGCTGGCGGTTAGCTCGCGACTTTAGCGTAACCGCCTGTTTAACTGTTATATACAGATATTTTAGCGCAAATCGTGACGAAGACTCTAAAGTCTTCAGGAATTGCATTGATGCATCCGCAATTTTCACATCTTACACTCGCAACCTTAATCCGAATTTTTCAGGATGTCGAAATCGGTTTTTCGACTTCGACATCCCCGCACTTGATTTGACCTCTTTTGAGTGGACCTACGTGCTTCCCTATGCAGGAATCAACTTTCCTTTTATCTTGCCCTCCATTTGTCTTAGAGATATGGGCAAAACAAAGTTGATTCGTGAGGCCACTTGTGAGGGTCATATCTCGTGCCGCTTGCGAGGAATGACAATAAGGAAACGTGGGATGTATTCACAATACTCCCGACGTAATTTAGGAAGCATTATATGCCTTGCGTCTCCACACGTACGCGCTAGTGTAATGGATAATGGTCAAGAGGGTAGAGTTTGCGTTATAACTCTTTGGCCATGATATTGCGTGCGTTAAGATAACTTTCGAGTGTAGCGCGCGAGTGTTGGTGTTGCATAGGAACTCTCCTTGAGTTCCTATGTGCGATTGACACAAAGTTATGCCCTTGGAGGGGCATGACATATCGTGGGGGGAGCTACCTTTTGGGGCAATATGTGGTATGTGCCATGTGTTGTGTTGCGTGCCCATTTGGCGGGTCCATCGCTCCAAGCCATACCCGCCAATGGACCTCATATTGCGCAAGCCCCTTCTCCATACTCCCCACGATCAATTGCAAGCCTAACCTTCGTGGAGGGAAGCTTGTGTGGCGATCCCAAAGCGATGCGTTGGGAGCAAGGTGTATGTTTTGCAATTTTCCATATTTTCATGTGCCCACTTGGGAAGTAGCGCTCGTAACGTTTCAAAGCGCCCCAAGTGGAGCACATATGTGGAATCGAAGGTCATTGGTGTCAAGTCATTGTGTTTAGAAGGATTAGTTGATTGCACGACCCAAGCCGAAGATATTATAATATAATTGTGCACCTTTCAAGGCACTTTTGTGTGTCTTTGTGTCAATTTTGCCGTTTTTGGCCCGTCATGATGTCAAGTGGCGACCATGTATCTCAACGTTGCGCTCAATTGACATCATGACTCAAGTATGTTATGGGGGTACATACTTCGGTGCCCAACATATCTTGGACCCGGCGAATAACTCCTCTTGGGCTTGGCATACCGTGGCCGCCATGTTCGCGATTTGGGAGTATCCCAAATCATGGGCTCACTTGGCGACCCTATCATTCCCAAAACCGGAGGAGTTGGGCGACACCCAAAAGATATGTTGGACACATATGACTTGACACCAATCCTATGGCACACTCCGGTCCAAGTCGGACATGTGCCTCATTTGCCCCAACCATGAGTGTGCGCATTTTTGGCCATTTTGAGCAATTTTCCACTTTATCTGCCCGCCGTGCACTATGTTCAGCCCACCCGTGCACGCCGGACGCATGGACCAATGGACCATATATGACATGGGTGTTATGCATATTGATCCCCATGGTTCACACACCACGTGGGCGAAGCGGAGCAACCTTCGTTAAGGTGCTAGCCCAAAGTGAGTGTGGGCAATTTTGCCATTTTGGCATTTGTGGACCCAATTGGGATCGTCACCACGCCAAGTGGCATGGAGATCTTTGAGAGCCAAGGGCATGGGAGTCTCCGTTGGACTCCCGGTGGATCGCGTATGGAATGGCGGATCCGATCTCCAAGCTCGAAGTGGCCGCGCTGGACACTGAGCCAACTGGGCCAGCAAACCAGGAGTACGGCGTAATGTCGGAAGTGGCGAGCCGAGTTGTTGCGGACCTGGGAGCTTCGGATCTGGCCCTGGATGCGTTCTCTTCAGGAACCTCCGCCCATCTTCGGGTTTGTGAGAAGTACTGGAGCGCACAGGACTCCGCGTGGAAGAAGCACTGGGGTCCGCATCAGGGCTTGATGTGGATCCATTGCCCTCGATGGGACATTCCAAGGGCGATAGCGAAGATTCGCAAGGACCGCTCCAAGGCAGTGCTGGTTGTTCCTATGGGATGCACCGAGGAGGAAAGTACCCGACATCGGGTAGTCTCATTGACCAACATGACCTTAAACAAGGTCGTCCTACCGGCTGGGGAGAGTGTCTATCAGGACGCTAAGGGACAGCCTATGCCACCCCAGAGATGGCCAACAGAATTCCACTATGTGGATGGGGGCCTTGATCAGGCCGACACCACGGATTTCGTGTGTGTCAACCGCATCATAGCAGAGCCATGGCGGCAATGCTTTGCGGTTCCCCCTGTTGACGTCAGAGAATCGGAAGACCCCCTCACAGAAGAGGAGTTGGATCTGGTTCAGGGGTATATGGATCAGCCCTTTCACGACTGGGGAAACCAGCGTGAGGGCAAGGGCCAGGACAAAGCCTGGTGGGAAGTGGACTCCATCGTCTCCGGTTCCTATGATGGGAATACCTTCGTGCAGAGGGTGCCGGACTACATGTCCAGCCAGGACGAGCCAGTTGGAGGCAACCCACCCACCTACGGCGACCTATTCCGAGGCAAGACCAGAGATGGCCCTTTGGGCCACCTGGGAAGACCACCTGAGCCGAAACTGAGTGGGGTCGCTACCCCTCAAGTAAGCTCCGTGGTCCAGGTGCCCGGAAAAGCCAAGGCAGAGTCCGATGATTGCCCCAAGATCCAGGCATTGGGGGCCAGGCTGAAGCAGAAGTATGGGGACACCTTCTTCAGCGGAAAGCCTGTGTTTCCCCCACCGGTGCGTGGACCGTATGGCGAGGCCAAGATACAACTGAAGCAGGACCCCCGTGTGTATCGGCACCGGGAGTTTGCCCTGACGGGCGAGAGGAAGGAGGCCATGGAGAAGATCCTCCATGACTTCATCCAGAGAGGCTGGCTTGAGCCGTGCCACTCCGAGTGGGCCTCTCCGTGCTTCGTCGTCCCCAAGAAGGTGGCCGGTGAGTGGCCGATCGTGGTCGAATACCGCGGCCTAAACGCCCAAACGCAGCACGACAGCTATACGCTGCCCCTCATTGAGGACATGCTGCAAAAGCAACACCGGCGGAGGATCTTCACGGTGATTGACCTGAAACATGGTTATCATCAGATGCCTCTCGCCGAGGAGTCCCGTGCCTGCACAGCCATGAGCACCCCACTTGGACCTCTCCAGTGGAAGCTGATGCCCATGGGCGTTACCAACGGCAATGCGGCTTTTCAGCGGATGCTGGAGAACCTGCTTGAGCCGGTGCGTGACTGTGCGGACCCCTTCGTGGACGACGTGATCATCGCGTCTGGGGACCCCAGTATGAGCTACGAGGAGCTCCTGGAGGCACATGAGAGGGACGTAACTCGTGTGCTGGACCTGTTGGTTCAGCACGAACTCACGGGCAGCAGTGACAAAGCCACCATTGCGGTAAGCGAGGTGGTCTTCGCTGGCCACGTAGTTGGGAACGGGCAGCGAAAGCCCATACCTGGCAAGGTGGCTGCGATTGAGCACTGGGAAAAGCCCAAAACGGTCTCTGAGCTACGGGCGTATCTGGGGTTCTGCAACTACTACTCGGGGTATATCAAGATGTATGCCGAGTATGCAGCCCCCATGACGACCGTGCTCAAGGGCAACCGAGAGGAGACCAAGAAGGGGTCCAAGAAGGCTCTGGTCTGGAACGCTGAGTCCGACCGTCCCTTTTGAGGGGATGAAGCAGGCGCTGCTATCCGCAGTGGGTCTGCACCTCGTGGATCCCGACGGAGGGTTCGTCCTGCGCACCGACGCTTCCGACTACGCCGTTGGCGCTGTGTTGGAACAAGTGCTTGACGATGGGAGGCACGTGCCCGTGGCCTTCTGGAGCCAAGTCCTGGCGGAAGGCCAGAGACGGACGTGGACGCCCCGAGAAAAGGAGGCGTATGCCATCGTCATGGCTCTCAGGAAATGGGCTGGGTACATAGCCCTCCATCCCGTCACCGTCTGCACCGACCATCAGAGTCTGCAGTCGTGGCACAAGGAGCACGTGGACACCCCCTCTGGTCCCGCCTTGTGACGGGCAAGATGGCATGAGACCTTGGCCAAGTTCGACCTCACGGTTGTGTATATTCCTGGTAAGGATAACACCGTGGCGGACTGTCTGAGTAGGTGGGCCTATCCCGCCAGCAAGGGCATGACGGATATCTCTGCCCATGGCGATGAGGCTGAGACCGCTGAAGCCAAGAAGATCATGGAAATGGAGCGCCTGATGGAGGAGGAGGGTGTTAAATGCTTCGTCGTCATGGCTGCGGATGCCCCCCTCGGAACGAGGATGGGCAGAGCGGTCAGAGTACTCGCCCCTGATGGAGCTGAGTCCGACAAGCACCTCTTCCCTAAATCTTGCCTCCAGGACGACTGGACCGACGACTATGCCAAGTCTGAGGCCTTTCAAGCCGAATATAGGGCGGTGACCGACCCTGACGACGGGCAGAAGTGGCCAAAGGGGCTGACTGAGGAAGATGGCAAGCTATACCGGAATGGTAAGCTGCTAGTACCGGAGTCCCGGGTGCTCGAGCTGTGTGAGGCTTGGCACCACCACATGATGCACCCAGGGGTCAAGAAGCAAGCCCTTGACATGCAGCGCCGGTTTGAGATCGACCAGATCGGTCTCTACACCGCCATCAAGAAGGTCAGGAAGGGTTGCTCAGTCTGTCAGGTCTGCAATCCCGATAACCGGAACGTCAAGGGGGAAGCCCAATGGACCCCGGTTCCTGACCAGCCCATGGAGAGCGTGGCCATGGACGTCTTCTCCATGCCCGAAGTGCACATTGGCAAGGAGACCTTTGACTGTGTGGTTCTTTGTGTGGATCGCCACAGTGGCTACGTAGTAGCCGTTCCGGCACGCAAAAAGGGGTTGCTTGCCAAGGAAGTGGCAGTCATGATGATTCGTCATTGGCTGACCGTCTTTGACATCCCCCGCACCATTTGCAGTGACCGAGGGCCCCAGTTTACTGGTGGCTGGTTCAAGGCCATGTGTTCCCTCATGGGAATACGTCACGCCAAGAGCGTCGCCTATCTCAGCCGGTCCAATGGCCGAGCCGAAGTGGCTGGACGGCAGCTGTTCGAGAAGCTGCACAAGATTCACATCACCAATCCACGTGGGAACTGGTTTGAGGAGATGTGGCCTGCTCTGAAGGCCAATCATGACACGCCCACTCCGGGTGGTTTGTCCCCTCACAAGATTCTGTTCGGCAGGGACCCCCTGGGTCGGGGACTTCCCTTGTCTGGTTATGGCATGGCCATGGATGCCAAGGAATTCTTCGCGCGGCAAGAGCAAACGGCGCGGGACATCCGCCCGCAGCTCGAGAAGGAGCATGCTGAGCGTCAGAAGTCCGCCCCGAGCTCGACAGCGCAGAAGTTCAGGGTGGGCGACCCCGTGTGGGTGATCAGACCCCGCCCTATGGGCACCCACCGCACCAAAACCTGGTTCACACCTGGAGAGGTGGTCCGCAGGATTGGTGAGGACACCTACCGCATCAAGGTGGGTCACGGACAGTTCCGGGAGCGCCACGAGAGTCAACTCCGTGTGCGGGAACCCGACCTCCGTGGCCAACATGTGTCCGTGAGCTATGCCGCACATGAGGTCGATTCGGACGACGACTATGCTGAGCAGGACGACTATACAGTCCAGAAGATCCTGGCTCAGCGTCCGAACGCCTCGGCACCCGGAGGTCTGGAGTTCAAGGTTCGTTGGCGAGGCCTACCCGTCCCACGACACCTGGGAACCCGTCTCCTCGTTCGTGCCGCGGGTCAATACTCCCTTCATGGAGTACATCCGCAAGCACAAGACCAAGATCCATGTCTCGGACTTGGCAGCACTCACCCGGGCGATTGCAGCCAGGGGTGCCTGATCAGCGCCCTGAGCTCTCCCCTGATGCATTTTGAGCGCTTGTGAGGTCGACGGATCGTCCCTTACTTGCTTGCTCTCTTACATCTTCCGGTGACCTGCCATCAGAGTGGCCATATACCCCCCCCCTGCTGAATCCAGAGGAGGATGGCCCCTCTCTTCATCTTCTATTCGTCACTCCCCGCCTGCTGAATCCTTGGGAAACCAGGCAGGGCGACTGACCTTCACATTTTCTGAGCTCTTAGGGCCTTGAAGCCCATACGACGTTGCGCAACGGACGCCGCTGTCATCGGCATTGCGATTTTTTTGGTGTGTGGTCTGGTCCTATGGCACTTGCGGGATCCAGACCGGTCTACGTGTGTCGCGACTATATATGGCCTGAACTCAGGCGTTTTCTTGCCCACCCTCCTGCATATGCCTTATCCTGACCGGGGCGTGGTTTGGCGCTCTATCCAGAGTGTGTTTACACGCCTATTTACCCCGCTTATTGCTTGTTTTTCTGTTCCCCAGGATATGTGCGTCTGTATGTTAAGTGTTATCGGCCCATCACTGAGATGTGGACTGTTTTTCCCCCCCAGGAGATGCGAAACGGCATACGAAGGCGCCCTGAGTCGCCGTTTACATGCTTTTACTTAAGGTCCAGCCTGGACCAGTACCTCAGTACAGATTCTTCTGTTTGAGTGCCCGTGATACCGTGTGCCCTATTCGCTGTGATGTGGAGATCCTGATGGCGCCAGGCGGGAAGCCCAGTTGCCTGACTACACTCCCAGCGGTCCGCCACTGTCAGTCCCAGTGTGAGCCTACCGACTCGCAGACGCACTTGCAGTCGGGTGGCGGCCTCCGGTGCTCCTGACCTCGGTCAGTCTGCCTGGGAAACTGGTGGTTTGAGGAGTCGACGCCTCCGCCCACACTGCATGAGGACTCCCTCATGTATGGCCTTCGTGGTAATAGGGCGAGGGAAAAGACGGCCTTGATGCCCGATCCCTTAAGGAGGAGCTCGTTCGGCTGTACCACTCTGGACTCGCGTCGTGGATATGGACATGGTGCGCCCGAGGAAGGACCCGTGGGGACTCTCCCCCAGCCGGCGGGCCTTGGGAAGCTTGGGGTAGCCTGATGGATCTTTGTGGTCGCTCTCGACCTGTGGGACCACCTCGGTCGTCGTGTGACGCCTATGTTGGCCGTGTATGCCACTGCCACTGTGGTGGTGACCGTAGCAGCCGGCACCCGGTGCGCCTGGTATGGGTTAACGGGTCCTTTGGATGCCGAACAATCGCCGCCAGGACCCGGGACTTGATACTTGATACTATACTTGCGGTTACTAACAGCTACAGCACTGTACCTGTCTTACTGTGAGATTTGGGCAGCCTAACCTGCGAATCAGCCTGAAGTGAGGATGTGACCCCCCCCCCCCCTTCGGGAAATGGTCCTGGGTACCCGCTGCCATGCTTGGGTGTTATCGAGCCCCCCCCAGGGTTTGCTCTAAGGAGGGGGGTGAAGCGGTACCCAGAACCCATGGCCCATGGCCCGGAGGCCTGTGAGCCGTCACACCCGTGCGGAAGCCGTTGACACCGGCTGTCAGCGGGATATCCCTGTTTTGTAATCCGCGGGATCTGGAATCCGATCCTTAACCATTGAATCAATGTAGATTTACCATAACTTTATTGTCTTAGGCGATTCTCGGTCGGAAAGCGGTGAAACACCCGATTTCTACCGCGATTTCCAATTGTCGTGAAATTGCCGCAGTCGCGCCGCCTGTCGTCGCCTGTTCCGTGGACTGCATTAGATTATTCTGTAATACGATTTCTCTTGAGGTGAAGACTGAAACGGTCTTCGAGTGATCCGCAATTTTTTCCTTGATATAACGGATCGCGTCCCAGATTTTTACCAGAAAATCTGGGCGACCGAAGGCGCTTTGAACCCCCAAAGTGGAATAACAAGGGTTACGAGCGTTCAAGCGCCCAAGGACGAACTAACGTGCCTCATAGGCACTGTGTATGAGGTTTTGCCCCCCATAGGCATAGGACGAGGCCAAAGGATCCCAACTCAATAGGCCCAAAGGGTTATTTATTTTGAGCGTTCTCCAAGAAGTGCACTTTTTCACGTACTTGGCGTCCAAGTACGTGTAGAAGTATGTTGAGTTGGCGTTTGTCCCACCCTTGCTTGCCTCTACATCCGGGGCATATCACTTGTCTTCCCCGGATAGTGCATACATGATCTCCATATGCATATTGGCAATATATTTTGCGTGCATGCTAAAATTCGGCTTTCCGAAAGGAGGTCGATTTTCGACCAAAGCACTTGCATGCGTGTTAAGGGACCAAAGTTACATTAGAATATAGGCATACTTTGGTTCTAGGCCACTAGGTTGGGTGTAGAAGGCGTGGGTAGGGTTGTATGCCATATTTGGTGTCATATCGCGTGCCCATTTGGCGGGTGCACCATTCCAAGACTAACCCGCGAATGGACCCCATATCGCACGAGGCCCTTCATTGTACTCCCAACCAACACTTGCAAGCCTAACCTTCGTGAAGGGACGCTTGTGGAGCGCTCCCGAAGCGATGCGTTGCGAGCAAGGTGTGTTTTTTGCAATATTCCATTTTTGCATGTGCCCACTTGGGAGGCAGCGCGCGCGAACTTCCAAAGCGCCCCAAGTGGAGCACATATGTGGAGTCGAAGGTCATTGGTGTCAAGTCATTGTGTTTAGAAGGATTGGTCGATTACTCAATCCAAGCCGAAGATATTATAATATATTTGTGCGCCTTTCAAGGCACTTTTGGGTGTTTTTTCGCCAATATTGCTGTTTTTTGCTTGTCATGATGTTGTAACTGCGGCCGTCAAACGCTACCATTAGCGACAGAAGCGCTAGTCTACAGAGGTCGCGCCGGGTAATAGTGACCATAATTTCTCGCCTTTTCTGTGAGCGCTCCTCGGTGCATGCATAATATTTGCGACCTTTCAATGCGTGCATAGTATTCCCGCAAGACAATTCAGCCCCTGATGCTATGTATTTATATAGGGTATGATGAGCCCTTGAATTGTCTCTTGCCGTCATTGCTGCTTTTGGTGCCGCCAACAACACTGCTACTGTGACTGGATCCGGTTCACGACATATTTGACTCTTGTACGTTACCGCCGTGGGATATGGGTGTCTTGCATGTACTGCTTTGAGGAGTGTTTTGGCTTCCGGTAAAACCAGCAGGCACCAGGTGAAACAAGCAAGCAAACAAGCAGCAGGCTTTGCCAATCAAGGCAACTCAAGAGACCCGAGAAAAGGAAACAAACAATAGACCTTGCACTTACAAGACAATCGTAAGCTGCACTTACAAGACAATTCAAGTCATCAAATGATATCAAGTTCCAAGTCTAAGTGGTGGAAGACCTGGTTCAAGCGCTTTTGTTCAAGCGCCAAGCGTTGTCCAAATTCGGGTGCTGGTGCGGCACTGCCGAATGTGCACTCCGAAGGTGCTTCTGGACAAGCTGACGCTCATCCGACGTACGGAGACAAAGGAAGTGTTTTGAAGGTCAGCCAGGATTCGGATGAAGGAAACAATGTTGGTGCAGAGCCAGACAAGACACAACGTCGTCTCCCAGGCGCGCAGCGTCGCCGTAACAGAAAACAGCCAGAAGGAACAGAAAAAATGCCAGATTGCGACGAAGATCTCACACAGGAGCCTATTGCGTTGTTGGCCCATGCAAGAGCCTTGACTCAGGCGCCGTTACAACCAGTGCCCCTGTCTCAAACCGCGCCTTACTTCCCTGAATATTTCTTTCATTCGGATTGTGATGAAACAGAAGTGGACGAACCAGTGTCTCTCCTTCAGCGGGCGCCACAGGTGACAAGAAATGCCAAGACCTCCTGCCAGCTTTCTGCAGCCGCGCTGGAATTAACTATCGATTTTGAGTCAGAAGACGTGGTTCCATGGTACGAGGCTCAGAAGGTCCTTACCGTGTTGGTTACAGGGCTCGAACAAGCGTCTCAACAGGCCTGGAACGCAGAAGTCCCCGAAGTGGTGAGTCAAACAAACTGGCGAGAGGTGATGTTACAATATTTGAAGGAGTCTGAAGGTTACTCTGATCCACAAGTCTGGTATGAGTCCTCCAACCAAACTGTCTGGGTGCAACTATCTCCTACTGAAAGGGTGCGCCTCAGGCATGCTTATCCTCGATGGTCAGAATCACAAGCCTGGTGTTGGGCAGCGGAGAAAATTCTTGATCAGGAGTATGTGGTTGCACGGGTGGACAGTGACGAAGAACCGGTGTCCAGACCAGAAAACGTTCTTGAGCTGACAGGCACCGAAGCTCTTGAAGTGACCGGCACCGAAGTTCTCGAAGCGACACGCACTGATGACTGGTGGCGTCCTGAGTACGAGGACTGTCTGTCGAACTTTTATGTTCAAGGTGCTACACATTCGGTCAAAAACAAGGAACTCATAAGAGCGTTGCTACCGTACGAGGGTCCCTTTTTTAAGAGGTTCACGAAAAACATGGTGCAGGGTTTGAACTTCGGTAACGACTGGATTTCTGAAGAGCTCTTTGAGAGGGTCGTGGGAAAAATTACCCACGCAGAAGAATTACAGGACAAGCCTTTGTGTATTCGTGGCCTTGCTTATTGCCTCTTGACCAGAGAGTTGCCAAGCAACCATTCGTGTCAACAATTAGTGAATGAGGAGGGAACAACTTGCCTAGAGTACTGGTGGGCGAAGGAGTTGACATCAGTCCTCCGAGATTTTCGGACCGTGCCATCTTCCAGCAAAAACAAAACAATTCAAAACAAGCGCAAGTCCAAGCAATCAAAGCGTCGCTAAGCCAGCAAGTGGTGGGCGACCAGCCATAAACGCCAGTCAGGAGTACTGCGCGTCAGGCAACGGCGTCCAGCATCAGCGCGTCGCAGCGAAGGGCGACCAGCCGTAAACGCCAACGGCTTCCAGCATCAGTGGGTCCCAGCAAAGGGCAATCAGCCGTAAACGCCAGTCAGGAGTACTGCGCGTCAGACAACGGCTTCCAGCATCCGCGGGTCCCAGCGAAGGGCAACCAGCTATAAACGCCAGTCAGAAAACTGCGCGTCAGGCGACAGTCTCCAGCATCAGCGAGTCTCAGCGAAGGGCGACCGGCCGTGAACGCCAGTCAGGAGTACTAGGCGTCAGGCGACAGCATAGCCTTGTTGAGGACTCAAGAGCTTGGAGTGCTCTCCATGTGCCGTCAAGCATGCGCTCAACAGCGCGCAGCCCCATTCGTTTTGATGCCTGTGGTCACCTCTCTCTCTCTCTCTCTCTTCATTTCTATATATATTTGTTGGCGCCAGAACTACAGGAGTGTTGGGAAGCCAAGTGAAGTTTTGATTTTGGCTTTGCTCAATGACGCTCCACCGCCTCCCTGTATGTATCTCTGTCCTGAAATAACCTTTGTAAATATCGAAGGTGGTAAGCTCTGTGGGAAGGGTGAAGATTGGGGAGCATGGGCAGTAGCCTCGAGCTTCAGCAACACTACTACAACCCAGTTGGGTGCGTCCATGTCTCGTTTCTCGGAACTGAGACAATTTTCTTCCTTCAGTGGAGTGACGCCGCACGCTACACACAAGTCTGGGGTAACAGTGTCCAATACCTAGGGACGTGGGGTTGAGGGATTTGAGGTGTCTCTGACATGGCGCTACATGACCAATTCACTCGGCCACTCACATCAAGGTCCTTATAGGTGACAACATGACCAGAACAGGCACACATACCAACCCTACGCGTCACAAGTGCTCCTAATGCCACAGTGAGCTCCATGCGTCCTTCGGTTTTGGAGTGACACCACACCACAGTGGACATGCAAGTGAGACATAGAGGTCGTGGGACTGTGCCAAACTGATGATGTCTTGAGTCATGCGGTTTAAGGAGTAGTTGAAATACGTGGTGTACAGAATAACCATGTTGTACAATACAATACAATACAATACAATACAATACAATGTTGTACTGGCATGGTGTGAACGAACCCAATGCGTCCTATTCGACGACTTGAGGCAGGCTTTGCCCTTGGTCGGAGCCTTTGCGATTGCCTCTAATTTGGGGGACAAGCAGTGGTATACCCCATACATGTGCATGTGAGTGCCACGTTTGCCGGCCTCGCTACTCTGTGGGTATCGGCCTTACACCCGTGAGTAAGTCCTGGTAGGGGGGTGTAACTGCGGCCGTCAAACGCTACCATTAGCGACAGAAGCGCTAGTCTACAGAGGTCGCGCCGGGTAATAGTGACCATAATTTCTCGCCTTTTCTGTGAGCGCTCCTCGGTGCATGCATAATATTTGCGACCTTTCAATGCGTGCATAGTATTCCCGCAAGACAATTCAGCCCCTGATGCTATGTATTTATATAGGGTATGATGAGCCCTTGAATTGTCTCTTGCCGTCATTGCTGCTTTTGGTGCCGCCAACAACACTGCTACTGTGACTGGATCCGGTTCACGACATATTTGACTCTTGTACGTTACCGCCGTGGGATATGGGTGTCTTGCATGTACTGCTTTGAGGAGTTTTTTGGCTTCCGGTAAAACCAGCAGGCACCGGGTGAAACAAGCAAGCAAACAAGCAGCAGGCTTTGCCAATCAAGGCAACTCAAGAGACCCGAGAAAAGGAAACAAACAATAGACCTTGCACTTACAAGACAATCGTAAGCTGCACTTACAGATGTCAAGTGGCGACCGTGTATCTCAACGTTGCGCTCAATTGACATCATGACCCAAGTATGTTATGGAGGTACATACTTCGGTGCCCAACATATCTTGGACCCGCAGAATAACTCCTGTTGGGCTTGGCATACCGTGGCCGCCATGTTCGCGATTTGGGAGTATTGCAAATCATGGGCTCACTTGGCGACCCTGCCATTCCCAAAACCGGAGGAGTTGGGCGACGCCCAAAAGATATGTTGGACACATATGACTTGATACGAATCCTATGGCACACTCCGGTCCAAGTCGGGCATGTGCCTCATTTGCCCCAACCATGAGTGTGCGCATTTTCGGCCATTTTGAGCAATTTTGTTGTGGTTTGTTTCTTGGGAACTCGACTGCACTCCTGTGCCTCTTTGTTTCTCAAAATCCGAAATCCAAAATCCCAATCGACAAACCTCGCAGCATCTTTAGACGGAGCACCAATAATAACACAATCTCGAAGACATAAACCCTGTTCAAAGATCGAAGTATCTTACAGCGCTCATTCACAGTTGGCATTCGATGCTTCTTTATTATTCACAGACTGTCAGCGCGATTGCGACTGCGACTTGCGATTTGCGCGCTGTTGCGCTGCGCCGTTGCGCTGCTGCTGTTCGAAGCCATAACATTTTTCCACATTTTCTGCCCGCCGTGCACTATGTTCAGCCCACCCGTGCACGCCGGACGCATGGACCAATGGACCATATATGACATGGGTGTTATGCATATTGGTCCCCATGGTTCACACACCACGTGGGCGAAGCTGAGCAACCTTCGTTGAGGTGCTAGCCCAAAGTGAGTGTGGGCAATTGTGCCATTTTGGCATTTGTGGAGCCAATTGGGATTGTCACCACGCCAATTGGCATGGAGATCTTTGAGAGCCAAAGTCATGGGAGTCTTCGTTGGATACCCCGTGGATTGCGTATGGAATGGCAGATCCGATCTCCAAGCCGGCGTGGAGATATACTATTGGGAGCACCCCCGAATTTTGGCTCATTTCGAGCAGCCAAAATGACCCCCTTTTGGGACCCCAATTTCACCCCCCCTGTGTGGTCAATTGGCGGCCCCATATCTTTATGCCCACAGGGAGCCCGGACCTAATTCCAAGTTGTACACTCAGATATAAGTCCTAGGGCTTTGCCTCCTATCCTGTGAGCCGTTGGCCTTGCCCTGGCTGGGCGAGCCACGCGTGGGAATGACGCCAATTTTGGTGATTTTGGCATCATGACCCCACTCGACGAACCCGTGGTGCCCTGATGCCGGGACCTCAGAGGGAACCAGGTTGGGTGAGGGCACCAGCGAGTTCGTACTCAAAGGGCATAGGGTCAGTTGCCTCGTGCCTACCTCTGGCGGGTCCGGACGAGGGGTCAATTTTGGAGATTTTTGAGCTAATGTCAGTTTGGGCTGAAACAGCCCAATTTCAGCTACCAACTCCTAGGGGATAATGGCGGGGCCATATCTCTTGCTCAGAGAAGAGTTGGGACCAGCCGTTAAGGGAGCATAGGGAGCAACTGTCGGTTGGCCCTGGAGCTCCTTGGTTCCCAGGAACTCGCCTGTGGCTGGGCGGGACACTCCCCTATTGGCAGGGTTTCAGGGTCTGGACTGAGCAGGGCATGGGTTGTGTTTGAGCCCCCGCTCCACCAGCCACTGAGAGGGTCGGATCTGGGATTGGGATATGTGTTGGGACTGAGTGTCTATTGTCCTGTGATGCCCTTACCCCAGTCCAGTCTTAACCCCATGTGTACATATCCTGATGTGTTGCTGTACATACTTTTGTTCCCTTGTCTCAGAGTGGCAAGCATCCTGAAACGCTTTGTCTCATGACACGAGCGTAATTGATGCCCCTGTGAGCGCAGTGCTTTGCCTGCCTGCTTGCTTGTGCGTGTCACCTCAGCGTCCCGTGGCCAGGCCCCCCACGGGAACGCGTCAGGAGGAGGCAAACCTCTTCTTCAACTCCTGGAAACACTCTTTCTCTCTGGCGCTCCACCTCCAGGGAGGAGTTTTCTTGATTAGGTCAGTGAGGGGGGCAGAGGAGTAAGTAAAATTGTGGATGTGACGCCGATAGAAATTACCGGCGCCCACAAAACTCCTCAAGTCGTGTAGACCCTTCTTAGGGTCATCGCGAATCTGCATGTCCTGTAGGGGCTGCATGTTAGACGCGGCTGGTTTCCACCAACCATACCCCACGTCGAAACCCAAATATTCCATCTCCTCTTTCATAAACTCACATTTTTCGAGTTTGATTCGGAGATGGTTTTCTTGACAGACAATGAAAAATCCACGGAGGAGAAGGACATGGTCCTCTTTGGTATTAGTACCCAAACTCACGTCGTCGATGTGAGCCTCCATCTCTGCACCCCGAGAAATCAACTCCTGTACTAGAGGCCTGCGCCTCAGTATGTACAAAATTTTGTTCATTAGCTCCTGGAAGAGCGCTGGGGCATTAGCCACCCCGAAAGGCATAACCTTCCACTTCAAGACGCGGCCCTTAGGGGTTATAAAAGCCAGCAGCTCCTGAGCTGCGGCGGTTAGGTCCACCTGCTAGAAACCAGAGCGTTTGTCCATTTTGGTCTTGTACCTGCATTTGGCAATACCCTCCAGGGTATTTTCCATGTTAGGAATACTCCCTGAGTGGTTCTGGGCTTTCTTGTTGACCTCACCATAGTCTACAACCAGTCGTAGGGCAGTCGACCCTGGTTTGGCAACCAGGAAACAGGGACTGCAATGATGGGGGTAGTCCCGCTGCTTATATTCTTCAACGAGGCCAGCATCAATACATTCCTGGATCTGGCGCTCGATTTCTTCAACCTGTTCCTGTGGAGTGGGATAGGGACGACGCCTCACTCGCGTCTTTTCAAATTCAGTTTTCAATTTCAGGTCCATCTGGACCAGTTTTTTACAAGAGAGGGGAGGCGGCAAGGCGCCGAACACCTCCTCGTAGGTTATCAGCAGTTTCTTCAGGCGGGGGTCAAGGTTAAGACTCTCGAGTTTCTGAAGGAAATCCTCCTCAGCATGGAGGTTGCTCTTTCCATGTTCTTTCTTTTTCTGACGATCAGCAGTTTCGGCGGGCACAGAACCATGGTCCCACTCAGGGGGACATTGCTGGCCATAGTGCAGAGAATACACTAGCGGTATCTCAGGATCAGGCAGCGTATAGGAATCATTGTCCTCCTCAGACCAGATGGAGGATTTGCAGGTCTGTCTGAGGTATTGCAGCCGCTCTTGGCGCTCAATACCTTCGGCCTTCAGGTACAACAGCCGCCGGAGTTCCTGAGTGTCATGCTCAGACAATGGCATGTTATTAGCAGCAGGCCGCGCGAGAGCATCGGCACTCCGGGCCACGGGTTCACCTGTGTGCATAGGCTGCATGTGTAGCACTGGCTTCCCAACAGGGGAAGCGGGTTCAGAGGTTGACTCTAGATCTACCTCCTCTAGCAACAGCTGGGCTAGGAAGGCACTGTGTTTTAGGTCAACACAGCTGGGATCAACAGGAGGAATAGTGCTGGCGATCTCAGACAGTTGGTCGTCAGCATCCTCCTTTAGAGCTGCAGGTTCCAGATAGTCATCGGGAGACTCACACCCTGTAAGTGTGGCAGATAGGTACTCAGGAGATCAATTTTTGAGATCGGAAAGAGTCAGGCCACGATTTTCGGCCATGACCTCTTTCAGTAGCACCTGGTCTAGGTCACACAGGGGTACAGGATTGAGAGATCCATCGACGATGGACAGGAAACTGGCCCACTCAGGGGCCTGCATAGCTGTGTCTGAGTCCTCAGGCACATAGATGGGGCCGTCGGGGAGTTGCACTCTTCCCACGGTCATTCGATCTAGCATACAGCGCCAGTAAGCATGTTCACCAGAGCAGCCCCAGTCAGGGGTGCACATGACAACCCTTCCTCCCTCATAAGCGATTTTGGTTAGAACCTTGGCGAGCAGGGAGAAGGGAGGGTTAGCATACGCTAGGCCCATTGCTTTCCAGAAGAAACGGAAAGCATTGTTCAATTGTTTCGAGCAGTATAACTGCATGATGTGCTGTTGTTGGCTCGCAAACGATTCCACCTGGATCTCATTCAGGTTTACCTGAAGGGCCGCCAGTCCATTTTCAAGAACGTGACGGGCCAATTGGTAGTTTTCAGTACAATAGTTAGTCTTGGATGCGTAGCGCAGCCCAGACTCTTTTCGTCCTGACAGCTCCAAAGGTACGGAGAATAGCCCACTGCCAAAGTCGCAGTGCAAAGAATAGGGGCGCTGGAGACACAGCATTTTTACCTGGGGGTTTCTTCGTAGGAAGTCTGTACCAATGACGATGTCAAAGGCGTCGGTGTCCAGCACTCTGCAGTGTTGGGTCACGGTTTTGTCGCCCAGGCATATAGTCACATTGACCCCCCCCAAGGAATGGATGGTACGCCCATCCCCTACTCTTATGGCCACGGTCTTAGTTTTCTTGAAAGTCTTTAGCAGGCGCCGGGCCACTATGAAAAGTGTTGCACCGGTGTCAAGCACCGCTCGAAAAACTTGATCCCCGATTTTGACGAGGATCCAGAAAACCAAGTCCTCCTCTTCGGAGCCGCCCCCCTACTCCTCATTAGGGAACTTGACATCCACCCCTGCAGCAATGAGGGACCTGGCCATCCAGGCCAAGCGCCTCTTCTTGGAGTTATTCCCCTCAGGGATAGCGTTATCCCCTTGGGGGCGCTTCTTGGGATCACCTGCGGCAGGAGCGGGTGTAGCAGCAGGAGTGGGTGTAGCAACGGGCGCTGATGAGCGCCTCTGGGGGTTAGGGGGTCCATTTTTGCCACCCCCCTTGCCACCTCCTTTACCACCTTTCTGGTGGGTGTTTGGGTCTTCTGGCGTTCGGCCTCCTGACGCTTGATTTTATCACTCTCGCGTTTCTTGATGTGACATTCGTCGTTGTAGTGACGACGTTTGCCACAATACCCACAGGTGATGGTACACCTGAAATGATCCTGATGCGTCACAGGTTTCCCATCCTTGGTATGCTGCTGTCATTTCATCTGCAGCATACAGCTACTGCGGTGATCGCAGTCAGAGGCATGACAAGGCCCCCCCTTGTCATTGACAGGTTTGCAGTAGAACAGAGGGGGTGTACCTGCATCAGGTTTAACCTCATTCATGGCACGTAGGTTACCCCTTCCTTTACCAGCTCCCTGGTTGGTGTTAGTGGGATTTTTAGGCCCTTTCCCTTCGCCACGTTCAGGGGTAGGGGTACCACCTCGACCCAAATGCTTCTTGAGGAATTTCTCCATGTGGGAGTCATTCTCTCTCTCAAGAGCTAGCTCAATCAGGAGGTCAACCAGTTCATCGTACGAGTGGGTCCTACTCTTCCTCTCAGAGGTAGAGCGGCAATCATCCCACGTACGTTGGGGGATCTTACTCATGAGCCACAGGTGCGGCTCAGTGGCTCCGTAGGAGCCCACGTTCATCCGCGAAAACAGATACTCCAAGTCGCACACGTATTCAGAGATTCACGCAGCGGAAGGAAACTCAGGGAGCATAGGTAGCTCCTCTATCTGTGTGCGCAAACTGAGGTCAGTCTCATAGACTGGGAACGTTTTCTCCATCCTCTGGAGTACCTCTGCCCAGGTGGAACAGGCTTTCACAATCTGTTTCACCTGTTTTTGCCAAAACTTCTTTTTGCATGAGCGTTTCAGCAGTGAGCATTTGGTGGCCACACCCACATGGGATTGGCCAGTCAGCAAAAGAAACTCAGCAAATTCTTCTGCCCATTTGGGCAGATTTTTGGGGTCGAACTCCGGCAGTTCCAGCTGGATGTTCGCCTGGGCAATAGGTCTGCCCGTCTTCCCACCCCCCGGAGTTAGGCCAGAAGGCGATACACTAGCAAGAGGTGCCAGGGCTGACAGCCGTCCTTTCTCAGTCTCTGTCACAGGCACGTCCTGTAGTTCAGCCATGGGCACTGTCCTAGCACGGGGGTGAAAGGGGCTGGGGCAGGTGACCTTAGGCAACAGCCTTGAAACCCTTGATCTCTTAAGGTCTTTGGCCAGGGTACTCAGTCCGGGAGAGGGGGAGGACAACTCTGGCTTGGGTAAGGGTTCTGCAATACCCGGTTTCGCCTTAATGGCCTCCGATAGGGCCGTCACATCTGGATCTTCTGATCCAGACAGAAGTTTGGCCAGCAGTTCGGCCGTATGATCCAGGGCACCGTAGGTGGGCCATGGATGATGTTGTTCCTCAACTCGAGTCGGGCCCACTTTGGGAGCCCTTGGGGTTGGACAACATGCTCTTGGATATTCGGGTCTCGGTCGTCTTGGCAGGGATGCTGTCTCGGCTCTGTCGGACCCTAGGTCTGTACGTGGTCGGGATCCGTGTACTGCCAATGGCTCCTCCCCATCTTCTCCACGAATGGATTTGTAGTACTCCTCAAGATGTTGTGGAGCTCGGTAAGGTGGTTCACTCATAGGGTGGGCCATGCTGCCCATTTGTACTTGGACAGTTCTTATGGGCCAGGTCCTGACGCTTGGCGTGGACATGATGAACTTGTTGTTGAGCTTTGTGTGCTGCACTTCTTCTCAGGGTCGGTTCAAAAGGTCACAAGGGACTGTCTCTGCTACCGGAAAGATGTCCTTGATTAATGCCCTAGATATTTTGAAGAAATCCTGCAGGTTTTGAAGTTGAAAACCCAAACCAAAGCAGCAAGTAGAGCAAGAACAGGATGTGGATCGAATCAATGATTGGTTTTTGAATCCAGTGTAACACAGAAGGGCTGCAGATAGACAATGCAGGTATAAACACAAAGATTCAATCACAAATGGATGATACAAAAAATTTTATATGAAAATTGGACTGACTCTGGCCTCCAAGATAGCATCAGGCACTTCATGTGCACTCTTTTGGGTGGAATGGTGCTGGTTAGGAATGTGGGGCATAGATGTCAGGCCAACACTCAAAATGACTTGGCCAAGCAACTGAATTCAGAAACAGTTAAAAAGTATAACCACAATAAGTGGTAGAAACAATTGAGTATAGGGGTCTTGGGGTGGGAGACCACTAGGCTTAACCTCCAAGGTCTAAAGCATGAAATGCCTATTTTATTTCGGTATATCCTCCATGAAGGAAGGTACCTCCGCTCAGTTGAGTGGTACGGGTGAACTTCATGGGGGGCTAGGGTTACAACCCTAGTTACCTTCAGAAAGTGTACTTTAGGCTTCAAAAGAGAGATAAAAATACTTAAGTTAGTCTTAGCATCAACAAAAGGGTTTTGAGGGGGGCTTGGCCTGGATCAAGCCCTCCAAGAAAGACATGGCAGTGACTTTTTCTTACATGAAAGAGATCGCATGGCAAAAGCTGAATAGCGAGAGTTGATGAGAAATCACGGCGATGAGGGCTTTGCCGGAGCTTCTGGAGATGTCACTTTGTAGCAGCTTGTTTAGTTTCCATAGGTTTTTTGTTGCATGCTGTATTTGATCACAAGTTTGCTAATGTGCATGCTTCAATCTGGTATTGTTTTGCTATCGCTAAGCGGAATCAAACACTATTGCTCTGTTTGGGGTGTAAGCACGTTGTCGCCTGCTTGATTGGCTTTCCTCCCCCTCCCTTCCCCTTGAATCTTTTGAATTCAATGAAGTGTTTTTGTGTCCCAAAATGCGAAGAACGAGAAAAATGACGCTAGGGTATTTTGACCTGTGAAGTGAGCGGTGATTGTGGCTAGGCCGCAAGTATATTTTCAGCACTCAAAGTACATATTGCCATCCTTTTTATTGTTGCACAATGTAAAGGGTAACTGTTATTTTAGTTTTTTTTGTCTTTTTGGTTTGTTTGAATGCTTGTTTAACATTCCTGGTTTTCTTTTTTGTCCTCCAAAATGTTTTCCTTTCATTGTAGTTTCAAACTCCTTCTCGTATTTCTTCCGAAAGATTCAAATCATCTTACCTCTTGCATTTTTGGGTAAAAGTTTGAGGTAAAATGACCAGTTTTCAGTCCAGTGACCAGTTGTGGGTCCAGTTGTCCCAATTTTCAAAATAGACAGAAAAACAACACAAAAACCTTGCCTTTTTGTTTGAGAAATATTTCTTGGCCCTGCAAAATGTTTTTTTCCATTTTCATACAAAAACCTTGCTTTTTTTTGTTTTGGAAATATGTTTCTTGGCCCTGCATGATGTCTTCCCTGCCTCTCTTACCTTGCCCTGAAGCACCCACGCACTGACACAAGCTGCAAGGCTGCAAAACTGTGTCGCAGTTTATTTGTTTCTGTGGGATTGTCGTGTTGAGGAACACACTTCCCTTACACTTGTCCTTAAGAGCTTGATGTAAGGATCTCCCATGTTGGTCAAGTCAAATAACTTTCTCCCAATGATATTTCGAAAATCTTGAACTCAAAAGCCAAAAGTTCCAACTTGCCAATGACCAAGGATGTCTATTCTTTAGCATGGTACATGGATGGACACCACAAACCTCAATCAAAGTAAATGCACAATGACAAAGGCGAGCAAAGACGCTTTCCACACTTGGTCTTGATCCTTGTTGAAGTTCTCTCACATAGAGTATCACATAACATTCGAACAATGAACCTTACATAATGTTAGCTTATACTTATCTATGAAATAGATAAGTAAAGATACAAAAAAGAGCACAACAAATAGACACTCAGTTTTTTACTAATACCAAAGCGACACAATTGAGTACTCTACACCACGAGCAACGCTACGGCGACAAAGATTCGTGTGTGTCGGACCTCTAACATGTGTGAACGGCAAAATCAGCCCCTCACACCTAACCAAGAGCACCAATCAAATTGTATGGGTCTAAAACCACAGAAATCTACGATCCCGGAAATTCAGACCCACAGAAATCAGAATTGGAAAATAAAAACTCAGTAGGCTCACGCCCGATCGCGATTTATGTCGCGCGCGCACCAGGCCAGAAAAGGAGTAATTCAGCACCCCTAGGATCTACTGCATCCCACCCCAAGGGTATGTTGTGTGTGTGGGGGGCTTGGATCGGTCTTGGGACCGATGCCGTGTGGGGGTAACCCAAAGGGGGAAAGCCAACCCTATTGCACTCCCCTCCCAAGACCGAACTTAGGGTGCAACCCTAAGTTTGGGCGGAAACCAGAACCATATAGGGTTGGCTGACCACAAACAGTGATGTGGGGGATTTATGTGATCTTTGTGGGCGTGGTTGTGGGTGTGGTGGGGAGGGTTCAAGACCGCAAGTGCCGCGGCACCACTTGGGTCCCTACAGGGCAGAAATTCAGACAAAAAGACAAACATTCAGCCATCAGGCAAGTACAAAAGCAAGCAGTCACAGAATTCAGGGCCCCAGGAGTCCACAGTGACAGAAATTCAGCACTTCAGATGTCAGGAACACCAGAAAAGCCAAAAATCAGGAATCAGCAACACAACCCGCAGGTGTACCCTCCTTACACACCCTCCCAGTGTTACCCCAAGTACGCCTTCACGGCCTTAGCGACCACTGCACCTGAATATATGGGGTGTTATGGGCCCGCGGAAGCTGAACACCACGTGGCCTTCTCCTGGCGGGATATCTGCCGCTGGTCACACATGGGGGCCCAACTCAACCCTACCTCCATCGCCCTCGTAGCCGCACTTGACTACCCGTCGGGAACCAAAATGGACGTGGCAGAAAACAGAGGTCACACAACAGTACTACCTTCAGTTGCATACCATGGGGGGGGGGTACCGGCCACAAGACTCACTCTCGGCTCAACGGCACACCAAGCAAGGTTCGGGTGGGGAGGTCTTGTTCACCTACACGCTGCATCTCGCCATAGGGCTCACCACAGCACATTCCGGCGAGCCCCTTGTCCCTAAGACGGTGGCGTGGGCCGTCTTGGCGGGGGCCTGCTGCGGCGGTACCCAGTGAGGGAAGAAAATATTGACCGCTCGTCATGGGGGGGGGGTTACAGCTCACGGCCGAAGTGCAGTGGGCTCCCTAGCTCCTACAGACAGCTCACGTGGCCCGCACCTGCCCTCCCGGGACCTTAGGACTCAAAAGACAACAACTCACATAACCTCATATCTTTTATGGCCGTGAGGATGGGCGATGGCTCACTCCGGGCTGGTATGGAACTACAGCCATACAGGTTGGTGTGGATGTGACCAAGCAGAAGAGCGTAGGACACATGGGGGGTTAGGGGGGAAAGGAAAACACCAATCCAGACAAGCTCAATGCACATCCAAGACTTGATTTGTTTGTGTGTCGGCGGCTCCACATCACATCACAGCCAAAGTGCAGCGGATCCCCTGACCCTGTTCTACAGACAGCTCACGTGTAGGAGGGGTGATTGACCACCTGTAACCAGCATACATCACACGTCAGGTGCCCGTAGATTGGCTTCAACGGGGGGACACCAGGAATGGTTCATCTAGCACCGGTCCCCGTAGGAATGGAGGTTGCCGGCGTTCCCCGAACGCGCCGTGCAGTCACCAAGCCCCGTGCTCGGTGCTGGACATTTGCAGAGAAGGCAAAGAGGAAGAGGGCCATCAAGCTTAAATGACATCTCACAAGAAGATTAGGCGGGGCAAACACAGGTGTATGTGAGTATGCTTGTGTGTGTGTGATGTGGGGAGAGTAGAGTCCATGAAAAGTCAAGTCGCGTCAGTAAACTAAAGAAGACCAACTTAAATGTGGCATCCCACATCCCAAGAGGATGGGCCCTACTTGCCAAAGATAGGGGGAAAAAATAGAGACAATCACCCCACGAGCCGAGGCCATCATCACCCAGGGGATAGGCGTCTATGCAGCGCCACTACTGCAACCCACGCAAATCACCGCCAGAACCGCCCAGGGGAACCCCATCTACCTCTATCACCCCACAGCAATTGCCCGCCTACCCATACCCAGCGACACCGACATCATCTACTTCACTGACGCATCCGGCACCCAGCAACGCACCCCCACGGCCGGTTGCGCCTCCGTGCGCATCACCCGGCACGCGGACGGCCTCCACGTGGAACACCACACCGGGGCCACCATCTTTGGGGCGTCCTCGACGGCGAACTGCGCACCATGGCAGACGCCGTCAGCGCCACACCGCCACCCACGACGATCCGGCCCCGCACCATCTGGGCAGTCGTGGACGCCACGGTCGACATCCACCTCACCAGGCGCCTTGCGGACCTGCCCCTCCACAAAGCACTCGAGTCCGGCCTCACCACGCAAGCGTTGGGACTATGGATGGCCTTCAAGGGCATGCACACCCAGGACGCCCTACACATCGTCAAACAGGAGTCACACCGCTACGCATACGGCAATGGACGCGCAGACACGCAGGCCAAACACCAGAACACCAACCACACCCCAGGGCTGGAACACGTGCGACTGGACACCGCACACCACAGGCACCTGCAGCTCATGCCCCCGATACCCCCGGCCACACAGCCCCCCCAATGGAGGCCTGAGGACACGCCGTACACGGATTGAGACAAGCAGTACCACTACCCCACACCCATCCAGCAACTGGCGACCACACTGGGCCACCCAGCGAATACCGAACTCCTCCGACGCCTCGAAGACTCCGTCCACACCCCCCTCTACTACTCCGCCCTGCGCCCGGATAGCCTCCCAGCACACCTGCAAAAGCCCCGACTCCAACTCGCCCTCGAACAGCTTCCCCTCCTCACCCGATACCACCGATGGTATGCGCGCCGCTCGATCCACGTCCCCGCAGGATACACCAAATGCATCTGCAGCCACAGGGAAGAAGAAACCTGGGACCACTTCAAGGTGTGCCCCCTGTACAGAGGACTGGACACCCTCACAGACTGGAACCCAACCCACACCATGGCACAGCACGCCGGATGGCTGACGCAGTCCCCGGCGACTCAGCAACTCACCACCGTCCTCAAGCAGACGGAGGTACTCGAGGCGGTCCGCAGGGGACTCGTCCCCATTGCCGTCTACACCTTGCTACGCACCCACGCGGCAGACCCCCAGGCCACGGCGGCGCACATGCAGCGGACGGCCGTTGCCAAGACGGCGGAGCAGCTCACATACCGCACCCACAAATACCTGCAGCATGCAGCAACCCTGCCCCAAACAGACCAAGCCCACCTCCTCAAACTCCTGTTCTACCAACCATGAGAACCTACCCCGTGACATACCAACACGGAACCCCCACCACGTCTACACACCGTCCACCGAGCACAGCACTGGCACAGCACACACGGGCACCACAGGCACCGCACACACTCCCACCGGCATGCGCGCGCCACCAGCCCCCATCCCCCCACGCCGCCGTCCGTCCACAGGTAACACCAACCGCTAGCCACCGCATGTCCCCTCTGCGTTCGCCAGCGGCTACCACAGACAGCCCTGCCCTGCAACCCAGACCACTGGGTCTGCCTGGGAGCCGCGCACCGCCTCACCCACTGCCCCCACTGCGGGGACCTCATCCCCCACCACCGCGAGCGGCCCGCGGCCCCAGCCGCACCCCCCCCCGCCAGCCACCCCAGCTTCTTCGGGTTCCTCACCGACACCCTCCGGGACCACCTGGGAGGGTACTACGTGGCGGACGCGGCGGACCACCCATGGACCATAGCCGTGGCCACGGGCAGCACACCCCTGCCCCCCAACAGCCCACTCCTACGCCACAGCGGAGGCGGCTTGAACGTGGCGGCCCACCACATCCTCCTCGCCCTATACCTGCACCAGCGTGACCTGCACCTCCCAGACCCACAACTCCCAGCCCCCCAAGCAGCAGCCCTGACGCCAGAAGCGTGGGCCGACACGGCACCAGAGGAGATAGCAGCCTACCTCCGCATCACTTGCCGCCGGTTCAACAACGCCCTAGGCCGACGTAAGGGAACACCTTACCCACTCAGCGCACTCCTCTACCCAGCACACCACCCCCACCCCGCACAACAGAAGCCCCCGGAGGGCTGGGCGTCTTTTCGGGACGCCCACCTGGCCGCCCCCGACGAGGCCACCGCCACACGGATGGGCCTCACGGACCAGGAAACCTACGTCAGAGTCCTCAAGACGAGCCTCCAAGAGGCGCACCGCTGGCACGCCCGCTCCCCGTCGCCCCCACGGGGACAGGGGGGTTCACCCGCCCCCGACACCCACCAGGCCAAGAAGACCAAGACAGGTCAGGGGGCCCGCCAACGCGCCCGCCAGCAGGGCGCGACGCCCCGACCAGGGCCCGGGTCCAGCCACACCGCACCACCCCACGCCCAGACCCCCGGGGAACACCAGCAACACCGCCACCGCCAGCGTCCACCACCACCACCGTACCGCAGCAGCCAAACCCTGCAGCCCAGTCAGCCACCACCACCCACACACGTCCACACCATGCCAGGACCACCATACGCGCAGAGCCAGGGGACATGGCACCACCAACACCGCCACCACGCCCCCGTCCCTCCCAACCCTTACCCCCTAATGCCCCTATGCTACAGCGACCCCCACCAGCTACATCCCCACCACGCCCCAGCACAACCAGGCCCCACGAACCACCCACCCCACATAGCGCACATCACCGCACCACACCATCACGTATTCCACCACCACCAGCCCCTGCCACCACACCCACCAACGCCGGGGTACCACAGACAACCAGCACACCCTCAACACCACCAGCACGCGGTCCAGCACCACCCGCCGCCCCCGCTACACGGGCCCACGACACACGAGCCACGGCACACCCCCATGGACCCGCGAGGAGCCGCGCACGCACACCAGCAACACCAGGGCCTAGTAGGAGCGCCCCACCACCAGCAGCCCCCCCAACCACACCCCATACCAGCGAGCACCATCCACCGGCAGCCACCCATTACATACGAACCACAGCCCCACCCGGACGCTCATGCGGCCGCCTCCCACCCACGGCTCGGCACCACAATCAGTCAAGAACCGCAAGGGCCGCACGGCGTACACACGCAACACCCACACGACCCACAGGGACGCCCAGACCCCCAGCCAGCACAACACCCACTCCCGCCCCCCCCACCACCAACAGCGCCACCCCCACACCACCCCCCCCCCCCGCCCCCCCCCGAGACCAGGCCACGGACGCAACACGCGGCAGCCAGCACCAGCCAATTGACATCGATACCCCCGCCGACACACGCCACCGCGAATCCCCCCTCCCGCGACCGCCACAAGAGACCCCATCACCGGAACCCACGCGCGACAACGACGACCACCCCCCCCAACCCACACCACCCCCCCCATCACACCCCGCACCACCAGCCACCGCACCGGCCGAACCCTACGCCCTACACAACCCCGCAGCGGTACGGCAGCACCTCCGGGGACTCGGGGAACAAGACGTCGTGCTGTGCCTCCGCACCTCCGGCACCAGCACCCCCATCCGGGCGGCCACCCTGGTCCAGGCGGCCACCCTGGGGGAAGGCGTCAGAGACTTCCTCTTCGACGCCTTCCTCCACGTCGCCCGACACGACCGCCCCCCACGCGCCACCCCAGACGGCGAGAGCCCGCCCCCCACGGGGAGCCGGATCTGGGTGCCCCCCATCGACTGGGGGCGACACCTAGTCGGACACCCCGTGCCGGGGCGGGTGGACACCAAGGGCCGCACCCGCTACCACGAGCCCGACATGGCCCACCCCCTACCCGGCGCCACCCCCGACAACACCAAAGAGTGGGAGCGGGAAACATGGGTAGCCCGGATGGCCTCCCTGAGCAACTTCTGGCACCACGTCCCGGGGGACATCCCCACCCCAGACGAGCAGCAGCCAGCCCCCTCCACGTACATGACCCTCATGTACAATCTGCACTACACCCTCTCCACCACCCACTACCACGCACCCACTGACCACTGGGTGGTACACGGCACCGACTCCCTCCTCCCCGCCGACTACGCCCCCCTCCCACACAACCCAGGCCCCGACACGTACGCCAGGGGGGACGACCCGGACGACCCCCACATCCGCAGCGGCTACCAGGGCCTTGGTAGGGCGATGTATTGCCTCGCCAAGTGGACCCAACGGACCTGGGGGATCCCCACGGACCGATGGGTGTGGGTGGTCACGCTGCGCCCCCAGCAGAGGGAAGCCCCCCCAAACCGCAGGGGACCCACCCCCCCACGCCCCACCACCCTACAACTCTGCCCATACATGGTGGCAGCCCGCCTCATGACGCTGCTGTGGCCGGGCCCAGACACCCCCACCCAAAAGTACCCCCACCTCACAGAGGAGGACATGCCGGGCATCTAGCGATGCTTCTGCCAGACCCTCGACTACCTCCAGCAAACACACCCGCACGTCCTGGAGCAGATATGGCCACCCCCCGGGTAACCCACGTGCCCGCGCAGCCGAGACAACGCCGCCACACCAGCACCAGCACGCACGGATCACCTGGGGAAACGCGCGCACACGCCCGGTGCCCGAACCTGCACCCTCGTTCTCGCTACTTACAGGACCCAGCATCATACGCCCGCCCCCGAAGCCCAAGACCCTCCGCCGTCTCCCACAGCCCTCTCCTCCGCCTCCGACTCCACAACCTCCACCACCACGACCACTTCATCCACCACCACCACCACGTCCTTCACCAGCACTCCACCCCCCAGGCCGCGGGGGACACCTCCCAAACGGGCCCCCAAACCCGCCCCCACCGCGAGCAACCCCACCGCTGCCAAGGCCCACGCCCCGACGAAGCCCACACCCACGACCCAGCCAAAACCCAAGACCGCCGCCAAACAGCCACCCAAACCCGTCAGCGCGCCACGACCGCAACCCGCAGCCAGGCCCAAACCCAAGTCCAAACCCGGCGCCACGACGGCAGCGCGAGCCCGCCCCCCGGAGGACGTCCTCTATGACATTCGGCCCCAGCCGTCCCAGGCCCGGAGGCAGCAGCGCCCAGCACGGCGCCCCCCCACCGTCACCGACGCCGCCGCCACCACCTTCACAGCGGAGCGCGCCGCGGCCGAAGCACGACGCACCTCGTCCCGCCACCTCTCAAAGCCCGCACCCCAGGCCCACGGACCGCCCCCGACCAGGCCAGAACGACGCCAGGGTCCGCCAGCAGCGCCCCCGCCCCCCTACCAACCTTTGATGACAGCCCACATGCAGCGCATGCCCCACTACCGCCGCCGCCGCGACTCCCCGCCCAACCCCGAGGCGGAGACCGTGCGCGCACACCTGCGGGTCCACATCCGCGCGTGCCCCCACTCCCCGCGCACCCCCACGGAAACAGGACTACGAGGAATCCCCCAGGCCCGCCGCTGCCACCGGTCCCCACGACCCCGTCACACCCACCCACGCCCACTCCTCCGCCCAAGACCGCAGACCCGCCCAGGGACAGTGGTGGCAGCGCTGAACCCACACGCAGCTCTGGGAGCTGCGAAAGTGGGCCCGGGGAGAGCCCTCCCTCGAGGGCCTGGTCCATCGGCCCCGCAAGGGGTCGGTGGAGAACTGCCGCCTCCGGCCGGCGGGGGGGTAAATGCCGCAGGCCGCATGGGAAGCTATGCTGGCCGATGCGCTCCAACCCCTGGGAGTCCACCCCCGCAACCTCCCCGCGCCCCAGGACCACCCATATGTCCTTAGGCGCCTGCGGGAGACCCTCCAGGAGACACAGCGAGACGGCATCCGCCTGTGGGACATCACCCAAAGCCCAGCCCCGCACAAACACACCCCCTCACCCCCCCACAAGCGTCGGCGCACCGACACCGGCGGCACCCACAGCACCCCAGGAGCCCTGCGCACCACACACCACGACGCGCCTGACCCCCCGGCCAGCGGCGCCGCCACCTAACCCCGTTACCCAGCAAACCAACACCACGGGGCGCCACGCCAGGCCCCGCCCAGAAGTCACCAAACGAACCGGACGCCGAAGGACGCCAACGCACACAACAACGGGCACCACTGCGCCCAAAGGCACCGAACCCAGGCCCGCTACCGTCGCAACCGCCTAACCGAGCCAAAACCCAAACACAAATCAAACCCGAGCCACACCCCGAAACCGCTAACCCTTGACTCCTAACCAGGCCCGCCGAGGGAACAACGTAACCACAGCCCACACCCACAGCCCACACAGCCGCCTAACCAGCCAGCTCCAGAAGCAAAGAGACACCTCACCAAACCCACCCTGACCCAAGCCCGTGTACATCAGGACGCGCGAGCCGCACCCCTGGGGCGCGACCGCCGCCACAGCACCGACGATATGCGCCAGAGGACACAACACTATTGCACCGCCGCACCAGCTGCCCGTGCCTGTGCCTGCAGTGTACGCGCGCCCCTGTTTTTCTTTTTCTAAAAAAACAAAAAACAAAAAAAAACAAACGAAAATTAGGGGGGGAGGAAGAGGGACACAACCACCCATGGCACACGCGCACCGCACACAGCGCGCACACCGGTGAACGGGAGCCAGGTGGCCCAGGACACCGCACACGCAACACAACACACCGAGCGAGCACACCGGTGAACAGGAGCCAAGTGGCCCAGGACACCGCAGACGCAACACAGCAAACCGCGCGGGCACACCGGTGAACAGGAGCCAAGCAGCCCAGGACACTGCACACACGTAGGGCGGCCGAGGGACAGGAAAGAACCAATACCGCATGGGTCGCACGCACTGGGGCGACCCAGCCGACCGACCGGGCCAGTGGCAGGAGCGGTACCTCAAGGCCACTGGTCCGAGCCCGGCCAGGCTGCATCGGGGACCGTGGCAAACGTCACGCGAAGCCATGGAAGCAACCGATGACAGGCGAGCCGGTACACAGTCCAGGAGGGGGTCACCTGCCAAGCAGAGTGGCCCCGCAACTCAAACCACAAGGGTGAGGCGGTCGTACCGTAGACTAGCGGGAGCAATACCCCTTGTGGTGAGAGATACTTCACACGGCGGGGCAGCCCCCAGAGCTGCCGCCCAAAGGAGGGGGCATGTGGCCCTACCCATGGACACATGTGGGGACACCCTCCCACCTGGGACACATGGACCGGGTGGCCGCGACTATGCCTTCCCAAGCACATGCGGGAGCGGCTCAAGAGGCACCTGACATAGGGCAGTGGGAGGGACAGGACGTCCCCTTGGTAAGACCTTCTTCCTGCAAACTCAAAGGAGGCATCCCGAGCTCCTGAAGATACCTACCTACCTTCTCTCACATAGAGTATCACATAACATTCGAACAATGAACCTTACATAATGTTAGCTTATACTTATCTATGAAATATATAAGTAAAGATACAAACAAGAGCACAACAAATAGACACTCAGTTTTTTACTAATACCAAAGCGACACAATTGAGTACTCTACACCACGAGCAACGCTACGGCGACAAAGATTCGTGTGTGTCGGACCTCTAACATGTGTGAACGGCAAAATCAGCCCCTCACACCTAACCAAGAGCACCAATCAAATTGTATGGGTCTAAAACCACAGAAATCTACGATCCCGGAAATTCAGACCCACAGAAATCAGAATTGGAAAATAAAAACTCAGTAGGCTCACGCCCGATCGCGATTTATGTCGCGCGCGCACCAGGCCAGAAAAGGAGTAATTCAGCACCCCTAGGATCTACTGCATCCCACCCCAAGGGTATGTTGTGTGTGTGGGGGGCTTGGATCGGTCTTGGGACCGATGCCGTGTGGGGGTAACCCAAAGGGGGAAAGCCAACCCTATTGCACTCCCCTCCCAAGACCGAACTTAGGGTGCAACCCTAAGTTTGGGCGGAAACCAGAACCATATAGGGTTGGCTGACCACAAACAGTGATGTGGGGGATTTATGTGATCTTTGTGGGCGTGGTTGTGGGTGTGGTGGGGAGGGTTCAAGACCGCAAGTGCCGCGGCACCACTTGGGTCCCCACAGGGCAGAAATTCAGACAAAAAGACAAACATTCAGCCATCAGGCAAGTACAAAAGCAAGCAGTCACAGAATTCAGGACCCCAGGAGTTCACAGTGACAGAAATTCAGCACTCCAGATGTCAGGAACACCAGAAAAGCCAAAAATCAGGAATCAGCAACACAACCCGCAGGTGTACCCTCCTGACACACCCTCCCAGTGTTACCCTAAGTACACCTTCACGGCCTTAGCGACCACTGCACCTGAATATATGGGGTGTTATGGGCCCGCGGAAGCTGAACACCACGTGGCCTTCTCCTGGCGGGATATCTGCCGCAGGTCACACATGGGGGCCCAACTCAACCCTACCTCCATCGCCCTCGTAGCCGCACTTGACTACCCGTCGGGAACCAAAATGTACGTGGCAGAAAACAGAGGTCACACAACAGTACTACCTTCAGTTGCATACCATGGGGGGGGGGTACCGGCCACAAGACTCACTCTCGGCTCAACGGCACACCAAGCAAGGTTCGGGTGGGGAGGTCTTGTTCACCTACACGCTGCATCTCGCCATAGGGCTCACCACAGCACATTCCGGCGAGCCCCTTGTCCCTAAGACGGTGGCGTGGGCCGTCTTGGCGGGGGCCTGCTGCGGCGGTACCCAGTGAGGGAAAAAAAATTGACCGCTCGTCATGGGGGGGGGGTTACAGCTCACGGCCGAAGTGCAGTGGGCTCCCTAGCTCCTACAGACAGCTCACGTGGCCCGCACCTGCCCTCCCGGGACCTTAGGACCCAAAAGACAACAACTCACACAACCTCATATCTTTTATGGCCGTGAGGATGGGCCATGGCTCTCTCCGGGCTGGTATGGAACTACAGCCATACAGGTTGGTGTGGATGTGCCCAAGCAGAAGAGCGTAGGACACATGGGGGGTTAGGGGGGAAAGGAAAACACCAAACCAGACAAGCTCAATGCACATCCAAGACTTGATTTGTTTGTGTGTCGGCCGCTCCACATCACATCACAGCCAAAGTGCAGCGGATCCCCTGACCCTGTTCTACAGACAGCTCACGTGTAGGAGGGGTGATTGACCACCTGTAACCAGCATACATCACACGTCAGGTGCCCGTAGATCGGCTTCAACGGGGGGACACCAGGAATGGTTCATCTAGCACCGGTCCCCGTAGGAATGGAGGTTGCCGGCGTTCCCCGAACGCGCCGTGCAGTCACCAAGCCCCGTGCTCGGTGCTGGACATATGCAGAGAAGGCAAAGAGGAAGAGGGCCATCAAGCTTAAATGACATCTCACAAGAAGATTAGGCGGGGCAAACACAGGTGTATGTGAGTATGCTTGTGTGTGTGTGACGTGGGGAGAGTAGAGTCCATGAAAAGTCAAGTCGCGTCAGTAAACTAAAGAAGACCAACTTAAATGTGGCATCCCACATCCCAAGAGGATGGGCCCTACTTGCCAAAGATAGGGGGAAAAAATAGAGACAAACAGGCCGTCACACAAGACTTGGAGGTAAATGGGAAAGGTTAGGTCCAAACACATACCACACTCCCACATGTACATACCAGGCTTCAACCAAGGCATCATCCTCTAATATATAGTCCTTGTTGACAAAAAAAAACCTCTCCTTGAGCATGTAATAGGTTGAGGAAAAAATCACAAAGAGTGTATGCGGTGAGTAGGCTGGGCAAGGAGAAAGCATGTGAAATTCAAGGGTCATTCGCATTTTTTCAAGACTCACAACTATTCTCATCGCGACCGGCATCCTCAACATAGGGGCAATGGATACCTTGATATGTTCATTTGGTCACTCTGGCCCAAAAATTGATCAAAAAGTGCCAAAAAGTGACGAAAACAATCATTAAAAAAATGGGTCAATGCACTCATATAGATTCGAACCATGTGCATAATTGTGTCAAGCACATTCGAAATAGGGTGCGTGATCCCTTTTCGAATCTTTTTGGGCTTGATGCTCCACTCCAAAAAAGATTGGGGGGTGTAGCATATCGATACAGGTTGATATTGGCCAAAAATGTCAAAAATGGCCAAAACGAAGCCTCAAAATATGTACAATGGAGTTCGAAATAAATTCCAAATCATGCATATTCGAGTGGGGCATATTCGAAACAGGGTGCATGCCCCTTCGTCGAATTTATATGGGCTTAGTTTCCCAACCCAAAATAATTTGGGGGGAGTGACACGTGAGGAAATGCTAAAAATGTCCAAAAATGTCAAAAATGGCCAAACCAAATCCCAAAGATATGTACAATTGAGTTCGAAATAAATTCGAAATCATGCATATTCGAGTGGAGCATGTTCGAAATATGGTGTGTGCCCCTTTGTCAATTTTGTTTGGGCTTAGTTTCCCAACCCAAAATAATTTGGGGGAAGTGACACATGAAGAAGTGTCAAAAATGGCCAAATATGTCAAAAATGGCCAAAACAAAGCCCAAAAAAGTATGCAATAAAATTCGAAAAAAGTTCAAACTCAAACATATTTGAGTCGAGTGACTCTCAAATAGGGTGGGTGTACACACTTCATAATTATTCAAAGCCTACACACTTTGGTGTGTGACTTGGGGGTACACACACAATGTACACACATGCAAAATGGCCAAAAAGGCAAAAATAGGCCAACAAAAAGCATCAAAATGTGTGGGAGAGAGGTCGAAATAAATTCCAACTCATGCAAATTCGAGTAGAGCGACCTCGAAGTAGGGTGTGGGTGTAAGAAAATAATTTTTTCGAACTCAACAACCTCACCTGTAGCACTTGGGGAAAAATGCATAATGTGCACACATGCAAACTGGCCACAAATGTCAAAAATAGGCCAACAAAAAGCATGAAAATGTGTGCCATAGAGGTCGAAATAAATTCGAACTCATGCAAACTCGAGTCGAGCGACCTCAAAATAGGGTGTGGGTTCAAGAAAATAATTTTTTGAATTCAATAGTTCGCCCACTATGGATTTGGGGAAGTGCAAGAAATGAACAAGTGGAGTGATAACGTTCACCACACCCATGTAGTCTTGGTAAAGAGCAACAAGTCGTCGTCATAGAGGTCGAAATAAAGTCGAACTCATGTAAATTCGAGTCGACCGACCGTCAAATAGGGTGTGGATGACCTTCAAGAATTTTTTCGAATTAAATATTTCGCCAAGAATGGATTGGGGGAAGTGCAAGAAGGAGTGATAACTTTCACCAAACCAATGTTGTCTTGGCAAAGAGCAAGAAGTCAATTCCATCCATCTCCACCATAAGATAAGTATAAGATTGTATGGATCTCCCATGTTGGTCAAGTCAAATAACTTTCTCCCAATGATATTTCGAAAATTTTGAACTCAAAATCCAAAACTTCCAACTTGCCAATGACCAAGGATGTCTATTCTTTAGCATGGTACATGGATGGACACCACAAACCTCAATCAAAGTAAATGCACAATGACAAAGGCGAGCAAAGACACTTTCCACACTTGGTCTTGATCCTTGTTGAAGTTCTCTCACATAGAGTATCATATAACATTCGAACAATGAACCTTACATAATGTCATCTTATACTCATCTATGAAATAGATAAGTAAGCATACAAAAAAGAGCACAACAAATAGACACTCAGTTTTTTACTAATACCAAAGAGACACAATTGAGTACTCTACACCACGAGCAACGCTACGGCGACAAAGATTCGTGTGTGTCGGACCTCTAACATGTGTGAACGGCAAAATCAGCCCCTCACATCAAACCAAGAGCACCAATCAAATTGTATTGGTCTAAAACCACAGAAATCCACGATCCCGTAAATTCAGACCCACAGAAATCAGAATTGGAAAATAAAAACTCAGTAGGCTCACGCCCGATCGCGATTTATGTCGCGCGCGCACCAGGCCAGAAAAGGAGTAATTCAGCACCCCTAGGATCTACTGCATCCCACCCCCAGGGTACGTTGTGTGTGTGGGGGGCTTGGATCGTTCTTGGGACCGATGCCGTGGGGGGTAACCCAAAGGGAGAAAGCCAACCCTATTGCACTTGAGCAATATGACACATAGAGGTAGGTAGGTGCACTCGGTCGTGGAGAGGCGCCCCATGGTTCCCCCTGGCGTCGCCCCTGTGACGAACAGGAAGAGGCTCCGCGCGTGAAGAGGGGAGGCGGCCTACATCCCGCTAGACCTGACTTTTGGCCCCCAACAAAGCGGCCCCGGGCTACACCGGGAGGGCTGATCGCCGCCAGCGTGACGTGTATGTCTCGCCGGGAGGTCGGGCCCCCGTGCTTGCGCACGTCCCCTCCTTTGGGCGGAACCCTAGGGGTCCACCGGACTTCCTGGCGTATCCCGTTCCCAAGGCATGCATGCATGTTCTTGGTACTAGGGTTCCGAGGCGCTTGGGTGTCGCACGCTCCGCCTCGAGTCCCAAAGCAGCGCAGGCCTTAGGATGCAGCCCTACCCCCGGGCTCCGGATCTCGTTTGGCCGGGTCACCTGCATGGCACGGGCTGCCTCAGTGCCCGGGCTGTGGGCACTGGGTTTCCTACTGTTGGCTTGCGTTTGTGGTTGGGTCCGGGTTGCGTTTGGTGGTGGGTTTTGTTTACCCCTGCCCGTTGTGGCTGGGGTCTTGGGTGGGTGTGTTTGGGCTCGGTTTGTGGTGTTGTCCCTCTTTTGCCGGCTGTTTGTGGTGTTCGTGGTTGGGCTTTGGTGTCGGCCTGCTTTCGGGACCTGTGTGGTTTCGTGCGCGTTTCCCTTGCCCCCCGCCGTTTCCGGTTTCGGTGTGCGGTGTGGGCGTGCGTGCTGGGCCCGGGTCTCGGCTGTGCCCCGCCCTTCTTGGCTGGGTTGTCGGGTTGTGTTTTTTGCGCTTTTTTTTTTTTTTTTTTTCCGGTTGCTGGGTGTCCCTGTCCCGGGCCTTGTGGTCTCTCCCGCCGTCTCCTTTCTTTCGGGCTGGGCTGCTGGCTTTTTTTTTTTGTCTGCTTGTTTCGGTGCTCCTTTTCCCGCTGGGCCGCTGTTCCTGGCTTGGTGTTGCCGGTTTTGGCTGGGTGGTCCCCCTGTACCTGTTTGGGGGTCCTGTCTTCGGTGCCCTCTGGGTGGGGGGTTTGGCCCCCTTCTGTGTTGTTGGCGGCGGTTTGGTGGCTGTGGGCTGTTTTCGCGCGCCCCCCCCCCTTTTTTTGGGGGGGGGGGGGGGGGGGCGCCTGGCTGTTCCTCCCTTTGCCTTTCCTCGGCTGGCGCTTGCTCTGTGGCTGGTGTGTGGTGTGGTTGGTCCCTCGCCACTCCTGGCGGAGGTTCCTGTGTGCTACTCCCCGCCACTCCTGGCTGGGTTTCGCTGCCGGTGGTGGTGGGCGGTCCCCGCCACTCCTGGCTGGGGTCTGCCGGCGGCGGTGGTGTGTAACGGTGGTGTGTTGGTGGGGTTGTGGCTGGTGTGTGGTGTGGTTGGTCCCTCGCCACTCCTGGCGGAGGTTCCTGTGTGCTACTCCCCGCCACTCCTGGCTGGGTTTCGCTGCCGCTGGTGGTGGGCGGTCCCCGCCACTCCTGGCTGGGGTCTGCTTGCGGCGGTGGTGTGTGGTGTGTGGTGTGTGGCGGTGGTGTGTTGGTGGGGTTGTGGCTGGTGTGTGGTGTGGTTGGTCCCTCGCCACTCCTGGCGGAGGTTCCTGTGTGCTACTCCCCGCCACTCCTGGCTGGGTTTCGCTGCCGGTGGTGGTGGGCGGTCCCCGCCACTCCTGGCTGGGGTCTGCCGGCGGCGGTGGTGTGTTGGTGGGGTTGTGGCTGGTGTGTGGTGTGGTTGGTCCCTCGCCACTCCTGGCGGAGGTTCCTGTGTGCTACTCCCCGCCACTCCTGGCTGGGTTTCGCTGCCGCTGGTGGTGGGCGGTCCCCGCCACTCCTGGCTGCGGTCTGCTTGCGGCGGTGGTGTGTGGTGTGTGGTGTGTGGCGGTGCTGTGTTGGTGGGGTTGTGGCTGGTGTGTGGTGTGGTTGGTCCCTCGCCACTCCTGGCGGAGGTTCCTGTGTGCTACTCCCCGCCACTCCTGGCTGGGTTTCGCTGCCGGTGGTGGTGGGCGGTCCCCGCCACTCCTGGCTGGGGTCTGCCGGCGGCGGTGGTGTGTGGTGTGTGGTGTGTGGTGTGTGGTGTGTGGCGGTGGTGTGTTGGTGGGGTTGTTCTGGTGTGTGGTGTGGTTGGTCCCTCGCCACTCCTGGCGGAGGTTCCTGTGTGCTACTCCCCGCCACTCCTGGCTGGGTTTCGCTGCCGCTGGTGGTGGGCGGTCCCCGCCACTTCCTGCTGGGGTTCCGCTTGCGGCGCTGGTGTGTGGTGTGTGGTGTGTGGCGGTGGTGTGTTGGTGGGGTTGTGGCTGGTGTGTGGTGTGGTTGGTCCCTCGCCAGTCCTGGCGGAGGTTCCTGTGTGCTACTCCCCGCCACTCCTGGCTGGGTTTCGCTGCCGCTGGTGGTGGGCGGTCCCCGCCACTCCTGGCTGGGGTCCGCTGGCGGCGTCGGTGTGTGGTGTGTGGCGGTGGTGTGTTGTTGGGGTTGTGGTTGGTGTGTGGTGTGGTTGGTCCCTCGCCACTCCTGGCGGAGGTCCCTGTGTGCTACTCCCCGCCACTCCTGGCTGGGTTTCGCTGCCGGTGGTGGTGGGCGGTCCCCGCCACTCCTGGCTGGGGTCCGCTGGCGGCGGTGGTGTGTGGTGTGTGGTGTGGTGTGTGGTGTGTTGTTGGGGTTGCATGATCCCTTTTCGAACTATTTTGGGCTTGATGCTCCACTCCAAAAAAGATTGGGGGGTGTAGCATATCGATACAGGTTGATATTGGCCAAAAATGTCAAAAATGGCCAAAACGAAGCCTCAAAATATGTACAATGGAGTTCGAAATAAATTCCAAATCATGCATATTCGAGTGGGGCATATTCGAAACAGGGTGCATGCCCCTTCGTCGAATTTATATGGGCTTAGTTTCCCAACCCAAAAAAATTTGGGGGGAGTGACACGTGAGGAAATGCTAAAAATGTCCAAAAATGTCAAAAATGGCCAAACCAAATCCCAAAGATATGTACAATTGAGTTCGAAATAAATTCGAAATCATGCATATTCGAGTGGAGCATGTTCGAAATATGGTGTGTGCCCCTTTGTCAATTTTGTTTGGGCTTAGTTTCCCAACCCAAAAAAATTTGGGGGAAGTGACACATGAAGAAGTGTCAAAAATGGCCAAATACGTCAAAAATGGCCAAAACAAAGCCCAAAAAAGTATGCAATAAAATTCGAAAAAAGTTCAAACTCAAACATATTTGAGTCGAGTGACTCTCAGATAGGGTGGGTGTACACACTTCATAATTATTCAAAGCCTACACACTTTGGTGTGTGACTTGGGGGTACACACACAATGTACACACATGCAAAATGGCCAAAAAGGCAAAAATAGGCCAACAAAAAGCATCAAAATGTGTGGGAGAGAGGTCGAAATAAATTCCAACTCATGCAAATTCGAGTAGAGCGACCTCGAAGTAGGGTGTGCATGTAAGAAAATAATTTTTTCGAACTCAACAACCTCACCTGTAGCACTTGGGGAAAAATGCATAATGTGCACACATGCAAACTGGCCACAAATGTCAAAAATAGGCCAACAAAAAGCATGAAAATGTGTGCCATAGAGGTCGAAATAAATTCGAACTCATGCAAACTCGAGTCGAGCGACCTCAAAATAGGGTGTGGGTTCAAGAAAATAATTTTTTCGAATTCAATAGTTCGCCCACTATGGATTTGGGGAAGTGCAAGAAATGAACAAGTGGAGTGATAACCTTCACCACACCCATGTAGTCTTGGTAAAGAGCAAGAAGTCGTCGTCATAGAGGTCGAAATAAAGTCGAACTCATGTAAATTCGAGTCGACCGACCGTCAAATAGGGTGTGGATGACCTTCAAGAATTTTTTCGAATTAAATATTTCGCCAAGAATGGATTGGGGGAAGTGCAAGAAGGAGTGATAACTTTCACCAAACCAATGTTGTCTTGGCAAAGAGCAAGAAGTCAATTCCATCCATCTCCACCATAAGATAAGTATAAGATTGTATGGATCTCCCATGTTGGTCAAGTCAAATAACTTTCTCCCAATGATATTTCGAAAATTTTGAACTCAAAATCCAAAACTTCCAACTTGCCAATGACCAAGGATGTCTATTCTTTAGCATGGTACATGGATGGACACCACAAACCTCAATCAAAGTAAATGCACAATGACAAAGGCGAGCAAAGACACTTTCCACACTTGGTCTTGATCCTTGTTGAAGTTCTCTCACATAGAGTATCATATAACATTCGAACAATGAACCTTACATAATGTCATCTTATACTCATCTATGAAATAGATAAGTAAGCATACAAACAACAGCACAAGAAATAGACACTCAGTTTTTTACTAATACCAAAGAGACACAATTGAGTACTCTACACCACGAGCAACGCTACGGCGACAAAGATTCGTGTGTGTCGGACCTCTAACATGTGTGAACGGCAAAATCAGCCCCTCACATCAAACCAAGAGCACCAATCAAATTGTATGGGTCTAAAACCACAGAAATCCACGATCCCGTAAATTCAGACCCACAGAAATCAGAATTGGAAAATAAAAACTCAGTAGGCTCACGCCCGATCGCGATTTATGTCGCGCGCGCACCAGGCCAGAAAAGGAGTAATTCAGCACCCCTAGGATCTACTGCATCCCACCCCCAGGGTACGTTGTGTGTGTGGGGGGCTTGGATCGTTCTTGGGACCGATGCCGTGGGGGGTAACCCAAAGGGAGAAAGCCAACCCTATTGCACTTGAGCAATATGACACATAGACTGTGGCGACAAAGTCTCCATCGGAGTCGGAAAGGTGTTCCACGTCCTGGGGGGGGGGGGGGGGCTGCGGGTTCTGGGTCTGCGTGCGCCACTGCACTGTCGTTTAGGGGGGGGTCAGCCCTGCCCTCTTTGCCCTTGGTTGTTGGTGCTGTGGCAAGGCCCGAGGCCTTACACGTCCTGCTTTTTGCCTTGCTGCAGGCCTTTCCTTGTTCCTCTCCTGTTCTTTCTCATCCTCCAGATTTGTATGAAAGATAGAAATCAAAGGAATCACCGACATGGCCTCCACGAGGGAATGCAACACAGACATGGAAGTTAGAGGGTGCCGTTTCCAAATCACGGTCATAATTAGCAGCTGGATGCACTGCTTGTGGCAGTGCAGCTACAGGTGGAACGGCTTAAGTAGGAAACGAAATGTGTCACCGTCGCAACGAAATTCCTTACTGGAATGGTTGATTTTCTGTTAACAGCCTGCCGAATTCCTTTAGCGGCGCGGTTGCCGGCTTGGCCGCGTCGGCAATTTTACGACTTTTGTTTAAACAGCTTCTCGGGATTCTTGAAGAGTTGGAAGCTGAAGCTGTGCGAAATCGTTATTCATAATAAAAACTAGCCGTCGATATGCCCAGTTTCTTCTGCGGTGCGATTTCTAACCATCGATCGTCAACTCCAAAATCGATCCGGACTGCAAACCGGAACAATCAATAGTTTGTTTTGATACTGAACCAATATTCTACAGAGGCTAAGCCTTCAACTCTCAAAAAAAGCGGAGAAATCGGCAAAACAAAAGTCCAGAAAATTGCCGATGCGGCAAACCCGTCGCCTCCACAACTTTGAGCGACTTCGCTAGCCTCTTTCAATTCCAGAAGATTTCGGGGTCAAAAACTAGCCTAGTTTTTTTAAAAAGTGTTTCCTTCTAATTGCGTTCGACCCCTAGCATCGTTGGAGGTGGCCTAGTTGGAGGCTTGACAGCCAGCTTAGCCCTAGCAGGTCTAGATTGTGCTGCTACCACTCTCGCATGGAGACACAACACTCGTCTCGGTGGTGGTTACCGCCACCAAAAAGGTGTCTTTAGTTACAGACCTACCAAGGCGAAATGCCCAGGAGTTAGCGCGCACCGCATTCTAAGCATTCATCTGTCCCCCAGTGCAAGGGGCTAGCATGGACCATGACACGCACCGGCACAGGTAAAGGTGCATTTGTAGAGAGTGCAAGCAGAGGTGCCGGCTTTGGAGCAGGGCTAGTTTCACCCTTCACGCAGCCCATAAGGCAGTGCTCCAAAGAATATGTGAGCGACAGGAGACCGATGCCACAGCCTTAAAATTTTCATAGAGCATGATGCTTGTGTCCAAGCTTCGGTAAAAAATTGCAGAAACGTGGCAGGTCACGTCATTTGCTCCGGACTCTTTGACATATACACTTTTCGTATCATGCCGAATCTGCCTTTAAGACTTTTAAACACTGTTCTATCAAGGAGTTGCACGCAATTGGTGAGATGTTGGGGTGCAATGACCAATTTTACTCTGAAAGAGTTGTTGAACTCTACCACTTGCAAGTTGATGTGCGCACGGGATCCGTCTATGTTCATGACTACTTTTGCGTAATTGTCAGTCTCCCGCTTCATCTCTGCCAGCAGCACATTTTCTACCCAGTTCCCAAACACGGAGCTGTTGCTCAATCACTTTGCACTCTTGTTCGGTGTTCCTCTACTATGTTCTACTTGTACCACTCGATCTTCACCTTTTTGTTGTGCCATTTCAAGGAGGGTGATAGTGCCATCCCAGGACCCTTCGCCGTGAAAATAGCAAACAACCATTGTCTGCCGTAGCCTCTATTCCTTATCATAATCTTGCGGCCTTTGCACACCCGCACCTTTGTGCACCCAACCTGAAAGTTCTTCATGAAAAATTTATCATCTTCACTCACCACATACTTTAGGTTGCCACCGACCAAGGCCAAGGGTGTTCTCGAAGAAGATCTTTCACTATTCTCCAGTCAACCCAGCCACTACTCTCTAACCTCTGTCAACTACGCTTGCTTGCGCGAGTAGTCCTGGTTGCGTTGCTTAAAGTTATGCCAATAACATGCCATATTGGTTGCGGATGCATGTGCATCTTTCGCCTTGAAATCTCCTCTTACGGTGGTGTGTACTATTGCGTTGCTCCAGCTTCCGTGCACGGACATAGCGCCTCCTCGCCTCCAAGCAGTGCTCCGCCTTTGCGCGAGTGTAAGATTGTCGCAAGCCTTGAAAAGACATACACACTATACACAACACAGCTGGAAAGCTTATCATCAACTGTGAGCATATTCAACATTGGGCATCGCCTTCACCATAGCAAATGCCACTTGCATTCAAGTTGCACAATCACTTACCATACATCATACCTCTTCGTTCTCCCTTTGGTCGCGTGTAGGCATACCTTTAGTGGATGCAACATCTCACAAGTGTCTGTCGGATCACTACATAAGCTTGGGCAGTGCAGCGTGCACTTTGCTTTTGCCGCAAGGTTGCGGCGACACCTTGCAGCAACGACGAAACTTTTCCGGGCAACATGTACATGCAATAGGGTTGAGAGGGAGCACATTAACTTTTGATAGGTCGCTAGGGCCTTGCAGTGGTCGTTGTATGTCCCAAACTATAGCCGTGAACCATGTCTTGCAACGGCCTTTTGATTTCCGCGTTTGAATTAATACACCGCACGACAAATATTCAACAATGATAAAACAACCCAAAAATAATAAAAACCACAAAGATTTCCTTGACTTTTTGAATAAACCTGCCTGTTAAAAGGGACGGTCCGCTAGCCTTTCCGCTTCCACTTGCGCGGTGCGGTGTCAACATGTGATTTCACGATTTCATTAACATGGATATTCTTGGTAAATTGAGATACAAACTTTCATGTTTTATCTAAGTAGATGCACTAGTCCACCTGCGAATTCAAACTGCAGCCATTGCTCCACTGCATATGGCATTGGGCATTTTATTTCGTCAAACTACCCTAAGGGTTTCAATTTTTTTTCTACGCCAAAAGTTTAGACAAATATGAGGAGTGCAAATTGGACAAAATGCCAACAATACCAAAAATGCTACTTAGTGTTTCGAACTTTTCGGTACACCAAAAAATCAAATAAATATGAGGCATGCCTATTTGACGAGTAGACACCAGCACACTCGCATTCCATATTTCACTTTCTTTAAAGCGATTTGTGTACCCCTTCTCGGTGAGGTGTGTTTGCCCCTTCTCGGTGAGGCGTTTTCGTGCATCCATAACAGCATGGACCTGCTTCACACGGCCTGGTTGGATGGTTTTTACCAATTCCAGGTCCTCTTCGCTGCTTTCGACTTGTTGAGCTTTCAAGAGGGTTTGGCGGAGAGGACCATGGGCTTTGTGCGAATGCCGGCGAAGAAGAAATCTTGGGCTATTGTGCATGAGCCCTTCATGAGCGTATGTGACACGATGGAGGATTTCCAATGAAGAGATGGCATCAACCGACTCCCATTCAGACTAGGGCATGGTACCTTTTCCAAAAATTGAAACTTCTTACCTTTTTGCGAAAGAGGAAAGAGGTTTTGACATGGTTTGTTCTAAGAGTTCGTGAAAGAAACCGCTTCAAAACCGAAAAGGCTACCTCTTTATGCCGCCCTTGCTTCTACCCCCTGTGCCATCCCTGAACCGTCCCTTCTTGACGCCCACAAAAATCTGGGTCTCTTTTTCGAAGAAAACATTTTCGAGCCCAATGAATTCGACACATTTATAGACTTGGTGCACAAATCCACCGGCACTTTGGACACTTCCATGAAGCGCGACCGTAAAGTCTTTGGTTTCGAATTAGACCGTAAAGGAAACATCCTCCGACCCGCCCCACCCATCCCTGATGCTTGTGCGCCCCCCACGGAGTATCTTTTGGGCATGGGCCAAAAACTTTTCCTGGACACCACCCTGGATAAATTCAACCAAATGTCAGCCAACACCTATGCACCCAAAGTCGGCATCGGCCCCCATGTAGACAAACCGGGCCTCGGCGAGTTTGCGGGCATTGCCTTGATGGGCGGTGGGGCCACAATCCTCTTCACACCAGTAGGCGGGGGCTCCCCGACCCATGCCATCTACATGCCACCATGCTGTGACCTTATCCTCACCGGCGACACCTCCATAAATTTGCCCACTCCATTGACTGTGGCGGTTCTGACCTAGTTGATGGGGAGGAGATACCGTGGGTCACCTGACACTCTCTTGTGTGCAGACACGTCCCGCAGGCCACTCCTGACTCGCCCGCCACGTCTGCGGCGCCTCATGAACAGGTGTAGGAGTGAACCAATGCCTCCTATCTGCAAGGATTCCCAAAGCCCTTGCGGGTCACTTAAATGACAACCATGGCCGCCTGCCCCATGCAGCATGCCCATCGTTTTCCAACACGGGTCTATCCTCATGCCTAATGGGTACCAGTATGAGCGCGTAGTGCGCTCTTCGAGGGAATCACCTCATCGACACCGGTCGCAATGTCGGCCAAACCACGAGGCGACTTCTGGGTCCTTCAACAGCGATCAATCCCCCCTCCAATGCGCTAAATTGGAGGCAAAATGTCCCACAAGATGTGCCGGACAACCAAAGACGGTCTTTACATGGCGTGCCTTCAAATCACAAGGATGACGGCGCGTGCACTCGTTGCTAGTATGCATCACCCCTGCCTTCTCAGGGGGTTCCCAACACGGGGACAAAACAATGGGGAAAGGGGGGGTCAACTGAGAAAATAGGGGAAAACTTTGCCTGGCAGGCCCGGCATGCTAACATACTTTTTCGAGTGCACTTCGTTGCTGATACTCCTCTGCCGCCACTGTTGAGTAGTCCTGATACAGGCCCATCCCTGTTGGTAGCAAGGCATGGTGAAGTCTCGTCGCTTGAAATCATTCTGAAGCGGCAGAGTGTGCACAACCGAAGTGTCCCAGTATGTGGTCTCTCATGGCCAACGACTTCTGCAGAGTTCTGCAGTCGGGGCCTGGATGCTTGCACCGCATACACCTGAGGTGTCTGGGTCAGCACCATCACGGGGTCAGGCATGCAGTGCACGAGTTGGCCAGTGGAGGGGCTGGACAGGTCGGACACACCAAGGCATTGACTTGGGACGCCCATGGGTGCTTTGGGGCTGGTGGGATGGCCAGGGGTAGGCTGCCATGGGCCAGGTGACACACCTGGCGAAGGAGAAGTGTGAGGTGCGGGTGTAGCACGTGCACGTGTGTGTTCAGGGTCGGCAGGGGGGCACGCAGAGTATGGTAGTGTGTTGAGCACCATCAGGAGGTCTGTCAGGGTCCTAGTCGCATCCACCATGGTGCCCAGGTTAAGGTGCACAGGCGCTTGAGACCCTGAGCGTGTGCCTGGGGAGCGCCCCGTGCTGTGTGCACTTGTTGGCTGGGCTCACCAAGGCAGTGCTGGTGAGTAGGAAGGAGTCTGGGTCTGCCATCGAGGAGGTGGACAAAACACCCGCTGCACACGGCAGAGAACACAGGGCAGTGGTGGGCCACATGTTGCCACAAAGCGTCCACTGGTGAATCGCAGTAGTTGCAGTCATAGTGGTGTACTGTGCGGGGGGTGGTACTGCAGGGCGCGCAGGTGGAAGGCTGCCTGAAGTGGAGCCTTCGGTAGGTCATCCGCGAACAGCACGGCTGCGAACTCGGACGCCGCCAACCTGGATGTGTCCCAAGAGACGTTGGTGGAGGACGCGTGCTGCAGGCCTGGTCCTGTAGGCGCTCTTCACTGTCTTGTATGTGAACCAAAAGCTTTCCCTGGCTGGTTGCGAGGGCCGCTCTGCTCAGGAGGGTGAGAAGCGGGACTTTGAAATGCTGAGCTGTTGCCGTGCCCTAAGTGGGCTGTCCGCGGGAGGTCAGCCAACGTGTGTGTGTGTGTGTGTGTGTTTGTGGTGCGGGGAATGCCATATTATAGAGGAAGGCCTGCATGGGTCCAGGGGTGGGCGCTCAGCGGGGGGGGGGCTGTGCCAGGAGGATGTGTGTGTTTATGGTGCGTGTCGTGCTGAGCGGGGGGCCAATATTCGTCGAACCCCACTGAAGCAGCTGCAACCTGACGGAAGAGGTGGTTGGTGAGGGATGCAGGGGGGGGCTGCTTTGGTGAAGGCACAGTGCAGCGCCGACTTGGTATCAGCCACGAAGAGGGTGGAAGCCAGGGATCTTCTGTGGGGGGATTGTCGGTGACTACCCACAGGACTTCTGGCAGGGGCATGTGCTGATGGACTGTGCGGCGCACGGTCATCTCGTCGGGGTGTAGGAAGGGGTGGGGTCCCCTAATCGAAGGGGGCGGGACAATACAGCTCCATAACGCCAAACGTCACCGAAAAACCTCCCAGATCTTACTGTAACCCCCTCAAAAAAAAACCACACAAAATACCAATTGTTACCAAAAAAACTCCCCAAACCTGACCAAGAAAACCCCCAAATGTTGACCAAGAAACCCCAGGACCTTACCAAGGGTTTTTTGGTAAGTCAACGGGGGGTTTTTGGTATGCACCACATTATTCGCGATTTTGATCAGGGCATGGACATATTCACAAATGCAAATGCCCCAACAGATGCACAGATGAGGGTGGTCAAAGCCCGGGTGCCCGTTTGATTAACACGGGGAAGCAGCGCAGGTGCCCTGTCGAAGGCTGGTGCCACAAATGTCAACAGGACCCAAAACTTCATCACGCGGTCCCTTATACCCACATGCAGAACGTGGCAATGTGTCATTCGGAGATTGCGTCTGGAATGACAGCATACGCCACCAATAGATCGATGCCCACGGGGAGGACGCGACGTCGGGGGAGGGGGGCGCAATCATGTTTCACACTGCAACAGTTTTGAAAGACCATGTTGTCAAAGATACATGCATCTCAGGGCTGCATCAGCTACTCCATGTACAACGCTTGCACCACGACTAACGTCGGCAGGCATGACAACGGCATGACCACAATTGTACATATTGCTCTGGCGAAAGCTGCTGGTCAGGTTACAGGGGGGGGAAAAATTTAGTATGGGAAAATTTTTGCCCGGAAAAATTCCGCCGGGGAAAAATTCCGCCACAATCGTTAAAAGTGATGGGAAAAATTGCGCCACCCTTTTCCATGGTGAAGGGCAAGGCCTAAGGTCGGCTCTCCTTATTGAGGGGGACACCACTTGAGGAAAGCTGTGATGAGGGTCTAGTTTGCTCAGGTCCAGGCAGTTCCCCAAAAATGTCCAAAAAAAAGTATGGGAAAAATTCTGCCACAATCGTTAAAAGTGATGGGAAAAATTGCGCCAGAATTGGCCGTACGAAATTTTTCCAGACAGGTTTCTTCCCATACTAAGTTCCCCCCCCCCCCCGTAGGATTAAAAGATTGGAAACCCCGTGACACAGCTTGCCCGCTGGATTCTGCTCAGAATCAATGGAGCACGCTTTAAGTGCGCGCTCTTTCGAAACCTCTGTGGCAGAATCCCGCAGAATATCTGTCCACACCACCTGGCCTGTTGGCTTGGACAGCAGTGCACGCCATTTGGAGATTGTGATGCATGGCTAAAATATAAGCAGGTGCATACACATCCTGGGTGGTCTTCCACACTACCTGGACTTCGATTCTACGTGACTTGACTTTGTCTTCATACATTCCTATTCACAAAGGGAACTTCAGCTATTCGTTGATGGTTTAGTGCAGCTATTCATTGATGGTTTGGTGTGCCTTTGCTCTTGTACATCCACAATTGGATGTCAGTCCCCCCGCCAAGCCGCTCTCCAAATCTAAATTGAAAGAGGTGCATAGACTCAAGCGTAAGCAGGACCAGGTTGAACAGATTGATCATTACATCAATGAATGCCCCCCCCCCCCCCTTGCGCAAGCACCAGGAAAGTCAGAAAAACGACGGTCAGACTGGGTCCCGGTGCTTGCACAAGGCGGTGCTTGCGCGCGACGTGCGGTACCAGCCAAGCCAGGAGTACCGACATTAGTCATGGCTGAAAATCACATCAAAACAAACAGCAGTGGGTTGCAGTAGCAAGCATAATGTTCTACACAAATGCCTGCCTGCATCAGACTCAACTACAGTGCACTGCATCACTTTCGTTGTTGTCGCACTCCTTCTGCCTATCCAAAAGCACGTTCACATACAAAAAAGAAAACAAAACCCTAGAAGTCTGAGTCTGTGCTGAAATCGCTTGCAAAGGACATGGTTGCTGAGGTGTCTGATCCTTCCTCAAAAGCATTATCGGAAGAATCTGACACCACCGCAGATAAAAAAGGACGAAGCTCATGTTTACACAGGAAAAATTGTGCACCACTTGGCCTTATGAATGGTCCTGGAAAGTCCAAACCCGTCGATGAGTACACAGGCGAAAATAGAAGCGTTTTGCAAGACAAGGTTTGCCCCTCAATTGCTTGATTCTCCAAGGTCCGTCTCCTCTTGAAAAGTGTCATGCCTGCCTCGGGGGAGGAGGGATGAGAGGTTGTTTGCATGCTTGCTGCCCATAGTTATCGTCTGCTACCTTCCCGGTGGCGTCGGCCAACCCTCGTTGCCAATCCTAGCCAAAAGCGGTGAGAAGGGTGCGCCTCCCATGGTACGGCAGACGACCATGCGAGCAAAGGGAGTTGTTCAAGATGACCACGTCCCCCTTCTGCCACTTGTGGAAGACGAAGCTGCTCCAGTACGCTTTGTTGATCGCCCAAACGTCCCGCACCGGGAGTGACCGGTCCCGGTGCAGGTCGCGAAGATCTAGTGGGGCCGGGCCTACCAGCCCAACGGCGCGGAACGCACCCAGAGCCAGCGTGCAGGCAGTGATAGCGGCCAGCACGAGAAGGTCGCGGAGGGCGCGGCTGCGCCAGAACACGAAGCACATCTCGACGAGCCAGCCGTACTCATGGAAGAACATGTCTACACCGGAGTAGCAACCGTCGCTGACGAGTGGCGCCTGCGACACAAGACGCACACCGGAGTTTGCCGTCCGCTCCTCCGTCGCCATGTCCGACAATGGGACCGGCAGCGGCCAGAGGAGCCGCGCGGCCGACGCGGGCAGGCCCAGCCGTTGCAGAAGGGGTGGCAGACCGGGGGAGTGAAAGGTCACGCTGGCCCCGTCCTTCGCGGCGTCGGCGGCGACCTGCTCCGGGTCCGTCGCCTGCAGCACGTCAGGCCAGGGCATGGAGCGGCTCCGAAGGCGGCGCACATCGAGTGCCCGGCGGTGCTCCGCGGGAAAATACCGCACGACCTGGAGGGGGATGCCGGCCTGAAGGCGCGGGGGGAGCGCCTGATACACGTGGTCCATGCGCGCAATCGGGGTCTCGCCCCCGACACAGGTGGCTTCGGTGCAGCAGAAGAGGATTTGGCGCGGGCGGATCTGCGGCAAGTACGAGAGCTCGCAGTGGGAGGGGAGGGGGAGATGGGGGGGCAGCTCCGAGGCATTCCACACGCGCTCCGCCTGCTTCGTCCGCGGGGCACCGCCGGGGTAGCGGTCGGTGAGGTCTGGGTTGACGGCTAATGCGACACGCTGGAAGTCGGCCGCGGTCTCGACGCCGAAACCGCGGAGCAGCACGGCGCCGTGCACTTCTAGGTGCTCGGTCATGGCCTTGCGGTGCCTGGTGAGCCACTCCTGGAGGCCGTCGACAGTGCCGGTGTGTGCGTGTGTGGGTTCCACCTTCAGCACGTAGCCATCGAGTTGGGACCGCACTACGCCAGCAGTCATGCTGCCAACAAGCTAAATAGAAACACAGAAACAGATCGCCAGCGGTCACCGTTCTCGGGATGCTGCTAGTCAGGTCGGACCTGGTATGGATCTACCATGTCCACCATCGCGACATCGTTCGGTCAGACAGAATGTGTATAATCGTGATGGAGTAGGAATGCATTTTAAGGAGCTTAGCCCATGGGCATGAGGGTTTTTGTAGTGCATGTTTGTGATGCTGGATGTGAATTTGTTTGCATGAAAGGGGCGGTCCTTTTTTGGTCGGCGATGGGCTACTTTCGTGAAAAAAATAGGCACTATCACTCTCTGGTATGCAAACTTGCCTCAAAGCAAGAGGTGGGATGGGATGTCGCATTCTGTAACAGGTGGTGCGACAAAAACAACGGTCTGTCACACATGCAGGCTATTGTGTGTAAGTTGGAGAGGAAGATGCACGTAATGTGTAGCGTGTAATTGCTTTTCCAGTAAATCATCTATTCATTCAGGCCCCCAGATCTTATGCTCAAAAAGAGCCGAGGAGTGCAACCAGCTTCAGGCCATACCACCAGGGCGACGGGCGAAATTATCTGCACTGATGGGAAGAGAGGAAGCTCTCACTGGTCCTCCTATATATCCAGAGAGAGGCCTGAGGTGGTTTTATTGGCACACAGCTTGTGCAAAGGACAATCAGCCCAGGCTTAACAGCTGCACCTCTTCGAGATTGTACCCTTTGTCTGACTGGGAATGCAGTCTCCTTTGTCACTGGGAAAACCCAGAGTGATCATAACCACGATAAGAAGTCCTGTGAAAAGCCTCATATTTGGTGATCAGCACAAACAATCCGACATCTAGCAAACCACCTCCCATGCTTGAAAGACCCAGTGCCACCACACGTATTTGCGCTTTAATGACACTCTGACCCTTCTCAAATGGGGCCAGATGCAGCAGAATAACAGAATGAATAAAATCACGCACCCAAGGTGTTGTGACTCCAGACTGTGCAGAAATTGATGCATGTATATTTGCAGAAAATCGCTTCTATGGCATTTGCAGTGTGCTACAACAGAAGCAAAATCATCGGCAATGAGCACACCTTCCACTATCACAAATCACCAAAGCACATGCTACAGTGCAGGCAAAATATATCCTGGGTAACAATTATCCCACAGCCTCCCAGACCGTGATGATTAATACCGCTTGTAATACTTCTCTACCGTAAACTTTAGACGCCCTTGGCTAACGCTTTTTGATACTTTCTCCGTTGGCACCTAGGGGGTATTGGCAAGGGCATACATTTTCTGTCTTGTTTGCTCTCAGCTCTTTGTCAGGACTGCATGTTGAATCACAATGTGCGCTACTTTTGGAAGTAAGCAACTGGTAGACTGCCTACAGGTTGCACGAATGTTCACTTTGATGTGTGCTCACATGGGTGAAATTATCCTCAGACCATGATAATTTGTACCACGTGTAATGTTTACCGCTTGTCATTTTTCTGTATGTATGGACAAGATGTATGGGCAAGAACAAACACAAGTGACTTGGCGCAGGTGCAGCCCTGAGGGGCACGGCAGACAAACATGCCAAACACCAGCAGTAGATTGGCAAAATGGTAAAACTACTGCCACATCAAATCTTGCACAGCACAATTGAGACACAATACAAAGCAGCACTCCAGGCTGGTGATGCTGGAGCCAATGATTAGGGATTTTCAAGTGCAACGTGAAATTGGTCTGCCTTTTTGAGACCTCTGCATGGGGGGTACTAATACACTGGGGCAGAATGACAAGCAAAATGAGCTGATTCACAAACCCTCCCTCCTCTGGTAGCATTGCATACATTCTACTTCAACTTCTCAACAGAATTGTTGGGCTTTGTACATAGTGCATAGAACAATGGAATATTCGGACTATGCATTCAATGCTGCGCCTTTTGAGCACACATGAGGGGGGCTAAAAAAAATGTACTACCTCACAGCATCACAGGAGAAGAAAACAGTCAAATCACCACCATTGCTTTGTGCCTGATGGACACTTCGATACGTCACAAAATTGCTTGCCATATGTGTGCTAATGGGGACTTATGTGGCTGAAAGGAAATGATGCGCGTGACATGGGGAGTTGTATGGGTGACGGCGTGTCGTGCAACCAACACAAAATTGCACCCAATGTAAAATTGTGTGGCTGATGGGGAAGGTACAACGAGGACATCAATTTGCATGTGAAGCTATCTGATGAGATTGATAATGATGATACACACTGACACGAAGAAACTTCAGCAACACAGCATTCTCACTGCCTTTGTTTCGGGCGAACGTTTTCGACTTTATTTTGGGGGGGAACAAGGTGCAATCCACGCAATGCCGGTCAGGTGCACGGACCAATCCAAATTTACAGCCAAACAGAATGCCATCATTGTCGCACTAACTGGGGATTGGCATGTGCCACACACTGACATGTCTCCAGATGCCACAATGCTGCTGCCTGCCCACAAATGAGACGGCATCGTGCAGGGCATAGCAGTGCTGAGCTTGGGGGCAACGGATGCGTGTCCCAGCGGTCCGCAGAGTGATCCAGTGAATCATGCAGCAGGAGGCCGACACTGACAAGCACATGCGTAACGATTCCTGGGGATGAGTATGGGTAGGGCTGCAACCAAATGAATGAATGGATCCGGGGTGAGACCAGTCAGTCTGGGGAGGGCAAAGAGGGACCGGTCAGGGGCGGTGCCAGGGTGCCAGGGTAAAATTGTCTGCTTAATGACGTGCAATATTGGAGCGAGGGTGCCTTTACACAAACCGAGAGACCACATTTGACAATTGCATTGCTGACCACAGTTGTGGCCAGTACATCACATGACACGGATGGGAGCCCATTGCAGTGGCAAAGAGTGGCTGGGTAATGTCTGTGGGAGTTGTTGCTCAAAACAACATTCTGTTGCCGAGTGCACCCCATTGTTGGACAAAGCTGGATTGGATTGAGAAATGGTGATGAGTCCACCATAAACTTGGGATCTGTGGCGGATTTCCTGGTTGTCGTGCATCAGCATCACCTTGGCTAGGGTCACCGAGCTGGTGGAACAAGTAAGGCTTTATAGCCCTCTTCACTAAGCGTGAACCAATAATGTTTTATCACCCTCTTCACCGAGCTGGTGGAACCAGTAGGGTTTTTTAACCCTCTTGAAGGTGTAGGGTCTAACACAGCTAAAAATAGCTTCAAACCACTTTTTTTAGCATCCGAAATTGAATAGTCAAAAGAATGCATTTTTGATCCCCTTTTGACTCTTTCTTGGTCCCAAAATGGCCTTTACAAGGCTTTTTCTGAACTTGCGTGGGCTACTTTGTGTCAAAAACAGCTCAAAACAGCCTAAACAACTGTTTGCAAACCATTTTTGCTTGTACAAATGCCACAACTGCCTGGATCCTATAGGGTGGGCCGTCTTGTAGGAGCAAGGTGCGTGTGTGTGTGGGGGGGGGGGGGGGGCTACTAGAGGGTCCTCACCGAGCTTGTGGAACCAATATGAATCTGTTTATGAATAACGGAGGGGGGGGGTTGTCTGGGGACAACTTCGACGGGGAAAACTTCGTCAGGGGAAATTTCGTCACACCTCCAATTTTGGTGTATGGGCATCAGACACAGGAGGGGAAAATTTGATGAGGGGAAAATTTTGTCAAACCCCCAACCCTTGGTTCCTTGTGGACAATCTGTTGTGCGCAAAGTACTTGTTGTTCTTGACGAAATCAGCTAATGTACTGGGGGGGCGGTTGGTGTCTGCGGACCTCCAAATCTAGCCCGGCCTCTGCTTGAAATCCCTTACCCATGAATCGTTGGGGTATGGCAGCATCAAACCTTCAGCTATTTCCTGAGTACTTCCTTGGCTACCAGTGTCATTGACTCTTGATGAACAGACGTGACAAACACACTGACTGCTGACAACAGCGCAACAATACCTGGCTACCGCTGCCACAGAGGATACACAAAGAGCAGGAAGTGCTCCAAATTGTGCAAAAAATTTCACAGGGAAAATTTCGTCAACAATCTAAAAGGCGAAATTTTCCTCACAAAATCGTTCCCTGACGAAATCCCCCCCCCCCCTGTATGGTTTTATGACTCTTTTAAGGTCTAGGGCCCCTTCCTAGCAATCAACATCAACAAGAAAGCAGGAGCAAGCAAGCAACAGCAAGCACGCAGAAAAAGACAATAAACAAATGAAAACTCTATTGTGGTAATTTGGATGCAGCTGAAATTTTGGTGGATGAAACCTATGACTCCGAAGTGCAATGACACAAAGTTTGAGCTAGAAACTGACCAGTGGCTGCAAGGAATCTGTTCCGCAAGTGGCAAACCAAGGTTTCAAAATCTGTCAAAAAGTGCCAAAAATGCCAGTTTTGGGCCGGTTTGGGTGTCTAGGATGTTTGTGAATGGGGACATTTGCATTGGAAACAACCTTGATGGCGAAGAAACACGTTGGGGCATGGTCTAGCAGCTTTTGCAACGAATTGGCAAGCTCAACGACCCCTTTTTAACCTTAAAAGTGAGGTTTTATGGCTATTATTTCAATTATCACCTTTCTTTCTTTGCTGTGTTGGGCTGCCATGTGTTGCCTTGGGCGCCCTTGTGGTGATGGATTGCCATGTATTGCCCAGTTGGGCACCCTTGTGCGGCGTGGGGTAACTACATGGAGCACCATACATCAGCCCTTCCAAATGCATTTCGCGCAACTGAACTCCCTGGATTGGTGGGGCAGAGAGCGATCAAGGGCGAACTGCCGCCCATATGCCCATCTGTGGTCTGTGGCAGGTACAGCAAGGAATGCCTGCCACTTGCCCCGTGCCGGTGTTGACAGCTGGCACCCACGTTGCTGCAGCAGGTGTACAGACAAGCGCTCCACAGATGTCTTGTCCGGGGGAGACCAAACCCCCTGCCCAAACGTGTTTCCCTTGGGGTGACTCACCTGGGTGCACAACCAGGGAGGCTCAAAGTGCAGCGAGACGTATTGGGGGGTTTGGGGGTAATGTTGCTGATGGGGCAGAGGCCTATTAAGGTCCAAGATGCAGTTGTGCAAGGGTAAAGCTGCCAGTTCAGGGGGCAGGAGATCCCACCCCCCCGGAGCGACCCGCTGCTGGGCTACGTCTGCTCACTGCAGACCTGCCCATGCTCCCCCAGGGAACTCACAGACCCTGACCCTGCCTCTTCCTGCTCCGTAGGGGGGGGGGGGGGGGGCAAAACCCATGGACAGCAGTGGGCTGAGCCCCGGCTGTGCACCGCACGCCTCATGGCTTCCTGGTCTGGTATGGACCACCAGTCGTGCACTTGCCTGTCGGCTGCTGCGCGTGATTGCACCAGCGCTTCACTGGTCTGAACACATGGCCTCTGGTGGCTGCCCGTCCGTCCTCCAGATGCAGGGCCAGCCTTCCCGCTTTGGTGGCTGGCGGTGCTGTCGCCCCTGTGGCACATGTCCTGTTCAGTGGGAAGTCCGCCCCTTGCGGTGATCATGCTGCAGCTGACGCTGGACTCCAGCCAGGCATAGTGCCGGCAACCCTCAAGGTGGGAGCGGTCACATGGTCCCACATGTCACTGGTACCACCTGGGACTACGGGGAGCTCCTCTGTGCAGAACGCACCTAGCACTTCTACTCAGCCTGCCGGGCGAAGTGTTAAGTGCGCCAGGGGCCAGTTGGGGTCCCCCCCCCACCTCCCAAATGAGGGGCTGGGGGACATTGTGGGGGACATCTCCTAGAAGCTGCTGGCTTTAACGGCAGGTGTGCCCTCTCATCCCACAGAGGTGAGTAGGGGTGTGGAGGACACTTCCAGCAGCTTGCGCGCCAGCAGGAGCGCCCTTCTTCCCCACAAAGCTAGACAGGAGCTCAGTCCAGGGCAGAGGGCTGCGTTAGGACACAGGGCCAGAGCAGGGCCGTGCTGTGAGTTGCATCAACTAGTGCTATCGACTGCCCCAGGCACACCTGCCGCAAACATGGCATTGGACCGCAGACGGTGATGTACAGTGCGCAGGCGGTCATGTAAGCTGGGGCACAGGCAGAGCGCTGCAGGTTCTTGGAGGCGGTCATGCACTGCGTTAGGCAACACTGGAGGCCGAAACACTGGAGTTGTGTGCGTTGCCTCAGAGCTTGCCTGGTTCGACGTACACGGGTCCACGTGTTGAACCTGCTCCTTGCACTTGGACTGTGCCAGTTCCAGCTGCGCCTCCGTTTGAGCCAGGAGACACTTCATGGCCTGGATCTCAAGGGCCTTGAGCCTGAGCAGGAAAGTTGATGTGGCCTTAACCGCCACGGTACCACGGTCCAGTCGCCTCAACTGCTGTTCGGCTACCTTCCACTTGCCCTGCGGGTGTCTTTCTGTAATGACCAACCGACCTTCCCACTAGATTTGGATCGCCCGAAGGCTGGTGTCCCCAAGCCTTGGTGTATCCATTGCCATAGGGGGTGACCACCCCAGCCCCTCCTCATTGCAGCCTTGGTTGCGGAGGGCACATGACTTAAATTCCAATCTGGCCTTTGGTGCGCTGTGCCACATCAACTTCTGCCATTTCATGAAGTGGGGAGGAATAACATGGTTGCAAAACAACTGTATGAGCACTACGTGGGCTGGACCTCTCAACATGACCAAACACCCATTTGGTTCCCCGTTTCACACAAAATCCAATGAATGCATGTCATCAACAGAAGTAACCTCATTTTACACCCTAAAAACCCCGGTAACTTAAGGGAAAAGGCCAAGCCTAAGGTTTGCATGGTTGCCCACATAAAAAACGTTGCACTGCATGTCCTGTGTGAACAGCGTTCCCGACGGAGCTGCCACGTGTTCTTGCATGTCACTGGTACCACCAGGGACTGGCTCTTTTGTGTAGGACACACTGAGCACGTCTACTCTGTGGAATGTTCCATAAAGGCCGTTTGGCTGAAACTACCCATCCACTAAGCATTCAGGTCAATGGTAAAACCTTCATGATTGAGAAAAGCATTGATGGTCCTTGAAATTGCATACTCCATTCTTCCAACTCCACGCTCACCTGGCAGAGAACAAAACAGTCTACATGCACCCATCCCATCCCGCAAACACCCAATCCATTTGCAAGAACTGTATTGTTGTCCATGTGCCGCTGCTACTGTCCATCTACCACTGCCTGTAACCCATCATCAGTATTGTGTCTGTTGCTGCTCATGCGCTGCAAGTGATACTAATACCACATCACTGTATTCCTGGCCATCTACAACTGAAGATAGTCTTATATTTTTGCTGCCAATATGGGGCTGACCCCCCCCCCCCCCGCCCCCCTTCCGCCACTCAGTGTGCCCTGGGGTATGCAATTGGGTCAGCACCGGCAGCAACACACTGGCACACACAACAAAGTCCGCATGGTTGTGATCAACACCCGGATGATGTGCTGCCCATGTCTGAACAAATCCATCACCATTGCGGGTTGTGCATTCTTATCCAAACCCAGAAGTTGCTCTGGTGGTGCGTCCTCTTGAACGGGTTGTGCCTACACAAAGTCATAATGGCACGCGCTCAAATCGGGCTGCTAAGCCGATGCATGAGGGAACGTCTTGAACAAGGCCATGACTGTCTCAAGCAGCCAATACTTGTCATATGCAAAGTTGAAAGCCCTGCGGCCCCAATTTGCTTGTACCGCACAGTGAGCAACAAAGCAGCATTTCAAACTGGGGATGTGTGTGGTGTGCCGTGCATGCACGGACCCCCTTTTCCGGGGGACGGGGAAGTGCGGGTGCAGCTTTGCGCAGTCAGCGTGGAGTGCCTACACACGCGTGAAGACTGCAACAGTGGCTCCAGAAATGGCGCTGCGCAGTGCAGGATTTTTGGGGGCATATTGGCCGCATTGGCAACATCCCCCCCGGGGAGGAAGAGTTGTCCAAAAATTGTCCACACAACACCTATTGTTGTTTTGACCAAGTGTTATCATGGCAAGAGGGGGTATTCACTGTGCATGGATCCAAGCAGGGAAGGTCAAATCATTCTCATTGCGCAATGAACAAAATCATCACAAGGGCACCAACTTGTCACTTTGATCTCCGATGCTTTGCAATTTGTTGACGGGGGAGATATTTGTTGCGCAAAATTTTCACCGCAATGAGAATGATTTGACCTTCCCTGCTTGGATCCATGCACAGTGAATACCCCCTCTTGCCATGATAACACTTGGTCAAAACAACAATAGGTGTTGTGTGGACAATTTTTGGACAATTCTTCCTCCCCGGGGGGGATGTTGCCAATGCGGCCGATACGCCCCCAAAAATCCTGCACTGCGCAGCGCCATTTCTGGAGCCACTGTTGCAGTCTTCATGCGTGTGTAGGCACTCCACGCTGACTGCGCAAAGCTGCGACCCACACTTCCCCGTCCCCCGGAAAAGGGGGTCCGTGCATGCACGGCACACCACACACATCCCCAGTTTGAAATGCTGCTTTGTTGCTCACTGTGCGGTACAAGCAAATTGGGGCCGCAGGGCTTTCAACTTTGCATATGACAAGTATTGGCTGCTTGAGAGAGTCATGGCCTTGTTCAAGACGTTCCCTCATGCATCGGCTTAGCAGCCCGATTTGAGCGCGTGCCATTATGACTTTGTGTAGGCACAACCCGTTCAAGAGGACGCACCACCAGAGCAACTTCTGGGTTTGGATAAGAATGCACAACCCGCAATGGTGATGGATTTGTTCAGACATGGGCAGCATATCATCCGGGTGTTGATCACAACCATGCGGACTTTGTTGTGTGTGCCAGTGTGTTGCTGCCGGTGCTGACCCAATTGCATACCCCAGGGCACACTGAGTGGCGGAAGGGGGGCGGGGGGGGGGGGGGGTCAGCCCCATATTGGCAGCAAAAATATAAGACTATCTTCAGTTGTAGATGGCCAGGAATACAGTGATGTGGTATTAGTATCACTTGCAGCGCATGAGCAGCAACAGACACAATACTGATGATGGGTTACAGGCAGTGGTAGATGGACAGTAGCAGCGGCGCATGGACAACAATACAGTTCTTGCAAATGGATTGGGTGTTTGCAGGATGGGATGGGTGCATGTAGACTGTTTTGTTTTCTGCCAGGTGAGCGTGGAGTTGGAAGAATGGAGTATGCAATTTCAAGGACCATCAATGCTTTTCTCAATCATGAAGGTTTTACCATTGACCTGAATGCTTAGTGGATGGGCAGGGTTTGGTTGTTCACATTGGCAGTTAGTGCCAAAGCAAGCTGAGCTCAAAATGTAGTTGTGTCACACGTACGGTAGAAGTGCATCACCACTAGTACGTGCAACCGGGGTTCATCTACACATTGGCATTGATGTAATCATTTAAGACTCGAATGTTCCATTTGACTGGCGCCGGGAGGGAAGCCATGGCCTCCAAAAACTCCTGGTCAAGAACTCGCACGATGATGTGACCAGAATATGCGGAAAAAAGCGTTGTCGTGCTAGCGTGTTGACAAGTGGTCCGCAGAAGTAGGACTCATGCCCTCAAACACCCTTTGACCTTTTTTTGGGGGACTTATGCTTTTTGGGATCACGGACTCGGGCCAGGTGAAGGGATTCAAGGCCAACCGATCCATGCACGACAAAATCCGCCAACTCGTTGACTCTGTCATCAATGCCATGTGCCCGCATGTGTTGGAAGGTGTGGGCACAAGGAATGCCTATGCAATTTGGTGGTCCATGCACATTTGTGCAGTTGTTGGGCCAATTTGCAAGAAAACCGAGAAAATGTCCCAACCCCTTCCACATTCATTACCCCCGATCGTCGAGCAGTTCATCCATTCATGGAAGATTTACATCGTCACAATCATATTGCATGTGAAGTATCCTACCTTATGTGTGCAAACCAAATTGCTGGCCACTGTTATGTAGCATGAAATATTTTAGTTGCTCAAATGTAACAATCGAAATACTCATCGTTTCTTCTCTTGTGTGTGGCAGTTTGTCTTTATCCATGCAGCTTGTCTCCCAATCACATTCCCTATGGATACAATGTTTGAGGACACGCTTCATGGCCTCGGGAATGTGTTTGGGATTTTGCCACGCGCCATTTGTCCTTGGGGTCGGGGGTCTTTCCGACATCAACATGATGCAACACGAAGAAGGCACCATTCTCCATACCAATCGCCCATTTTACATGTTGGGGGTGGCGATTAACCACTTCCCACAACATGTGTATTTCGAGTCCTCGATTATGCGTAAAAGCGAAGAAGTACTCAAGTGCCTTCGGTGAAGGTAGATCTCTTTGCTACTGATGATTTACTTGTGTCGACACCTTGTATACATTGTCCGTAGGTGCAACTATAAATCTCACCTTGGAACTTTCGAGAAAGAAAGCCCCACCAATTGGAGACATTTCATCCATGTCACTCTTGAAAAGCTTGATGTGGAAAGGGTATTGGAAAGGGCAATATGTGGCAGGCAAGGAGTCTTAAGGAGTCCCAAGGACATTTTCTCTCGAGATTTGAGCCCCAATATGTTTCAAGACACTGCCATGCTCAAAACAACTACAGAAGAACATAGACTTATCGAATATTTGGAGCACATTGACACACCCTATTTGCACTACATAGGCAGCACCTTGCTTGACACCAGACTTTGTCCTTGACCACTTGGTTCAATCGGGTCTGTTGGTGTCAATGTACAGCTCAAGGGGTCGAATGCCAAAAATGTTGAACAAGGGGGTGTTCCTACGTGCAGTGGGGTGAGTGGCAAAAAGCATGCCAACAACATTGGACCCCATTTGTCAATGCCGGCACGGGCAAGTGGCAAGAGGCATTCCTCGTTGTAGCTGCCACAGACCGCAGATGGGCGGCAGTTCGCACATGCTGTATACCCTAATATGGCGGCCCAACTCGAAGCCCGCACCGCCGGTGGTGCAACACCCGTGAATCGGCCAGGGCACCGCATGCAGTGCCTTCCCACCTGTCAGGCCTGGAGTGGACCCAGTCTGACAGACTGCTCCCCACACTGGTATGCAGTGTCTGGGTGTGTGGGCCAACACCCCTGCCCCACATGATTTCCCTCGGGTTGACAAAACAAAACAGATGGGGGGAAGCTACTGACTTCAGAGCTGTGTTATTGGACAATCAGTTGTGTGAAAGAGATGCTGCAACTGCTTCGGGTGTCCCTCGTGGTAGGGACAGCCTGAGGGCAAAGAATTTGCACCCTGAGATGATGAGGGAAACCAATGGCCCTGCTCTTGTGGAATATGGCAGCCAATCAGACCCGTTGTTTTTCGCCGACATAGAAGGGGAGTGAATGTTTTTTGCACTGTCCAATCATGTCTCAATTACAATACGCAAAAACCCTCCAAGCCTCACACCCCACAATCCCAATCCTCATTTACACCACCCTGAATTGCGCTAGCTCACGTCAGTGATGCCGTGCTTAGACACCCCCAACAGGACCAGGGTGATGGACACTGCCAACCACAAACATACCTTTCCGCCTTTGTGCCCATTGCTGGTGTGGTTGTCAAAGACCTGGACGGTGTGGGCATAGCGGAATCGGCGGTCTCTGCATGCAGGATGCACGCCTGTCAGAAGGGTTGAGGATCACCCTGTGAGCATTGCAACCCGCTACACTAATGCTTCAGCAGACAGCCAGGGCCATGGGCGGAAGTGGAATGTGGAATCCCTGTTCCAAAATACGACCTGCCTGATCCGCATACGGTTGCAATCTGCTCTGCCGTGCTGCAAAGTCCGCATAAGATGCATGATCAAGTAGAGCCGCCTTGGTATGTTCGCACTGGCATGTAGCATTCATGCTGGTTTAACACTTGCCAGCCAACATGAAGCGACAGGAGGGTACGTACCAGCCTCTGGCTAGGAGCTCAACAGCCATGTAGCTAGCCTAATATGTTACCCGACCTGGGGACGCTTTTTGCGGCACAATTTATTGCTTCCACACAAGTATGCGCTAGAAATTATGAAACATGGGGTGTGTTGGTTGAGGCGCATTGGTCTCATATGTACTCCTGTGCAGCTGGGGTTCATGCACCCATGCAAATGTCCCTGTATCTGGATCCAGATTGGACTGCACAACCTCAAAGCGCTTCATTGCGGACCGGCGCCGTTCCTGCATCTCCAGTTCGACCTTCTTCCTTCCATATGACTCTTGGGACTGTGCAGAACAATCAGCAACCTGGGCAAATGGACGACCACCAAATTCCTGGGCCAAGCGCAGCAAATGGGCAGTCCGCAGACATATGGCTCATGAAGTGCCAAAAAAAAAATCCCTCACGAAGCAGTGCCAGGGAGGTGCTGGGCTAGGGTAACACAGAGCTCGTGCAACGATGTTGAGGGCAAGCAGCAGCTTCCCAACATTTTTATGCTTATCCCCCCACCCAATCAACTGCAGCAGAGGACTTCTGCCGTCTCGCTCTGGCAGCTAGACAGCACAACACCCCGGCAAACGTTACATACCCTTGACTTTGGCAGAAGGCGGCGGACATTGATGTGCAGCACTTGTTGTTTTTGGGGAATGTTGTTGATGTGCATGTACGGCATGCATATCTGGCAACAGTCACCAGATACCAATCCCTCTAAAACCACCACCTCCTCTGTGGAGCAGGACAATACAGCAACACAGAACAACTGTTCAAAGAACAGCACATCCAAGCCCTGCAAAGGCACAAACAATCGGCGCATTCAGGCGCCAAATGCCACATTCGCACATATCACCGTGACGGTGAGCACATGATTGGCAGCAAACACCATCATCGTCTTCTTTGTCCTCTGTGCCCACAAGGACTCAGACAAATGAGACGTATGTGTGTTTTAAATGTTTTGGGATTTGCAGCTTTGACCTTTGAGGGACGGGGGACGTTAGCAGTGTTTCGCAGGGAAGGTGTGGTACTTGATGGAGACTGGGAAGTCAGTAAGTGGTGAGGATATGGAGACCGTGGACCCTTCGTTGATGGGACCGACGGCAGCCTGGTGAAAGTCGACTACACACAAAAACTGGACGACCCCTGAACCCCAAGAGGAGTGCAAAGAGACAAAAATGTGAGGAAGAGGGGTGGTCAGGAGCAACGTGGCTGTACAGACTGTACGTGGCTGTATCGAAGTTGCACCTCTATTTTGCCCATGAGTCGCCTTGTGTTAGCATTTGCAATGCAGTACATCTGATTCTGCAAGGACCAGCGGACGGCTCATTCCATCTTAGAGCATTTGGCTAACGCTTCAGTGACTTGCAGGACAGTCCGACGGAGTGCATGCAGTGCGCACACAGTTCAAAGTACTTTGTTGTCTTCCTGAATCCCAGTTCTGGGCTTCTTCCATAAGACACTCAGTTTCTCGGGTAGATAGTGAGCTGAACTGCATTGATGCCATCAATGTCATAAACTTTGTGTGCACAGGGAATGTGGAAAGTGCGTTTTGATGCCTGTTGAGCAGGCACAGCGCATGCAGTTCGCACGCACGTCCACAAAACAAACCTGCAACCAGCCCCTGGCGGCTTCATGCAGGCCCATCAACTCTTCACGCTGCAATTGCAGCTCCAGTTCAAGCTCCCACTGAAGTCTCTAAATGAGGGTACCATAGAACAGCATCTCTGGGCACAGTGGGATTAGCTTCCATTCTTCCCCACAAAACTGCACTTTTGCCTCCCCGATGCCGATAGACACAAAGGACCTCCAGTAACAAAAGCAGGTCCCAGAACACAGGTTGTATGACATGGTGCTACCCAGTCTCCACAGAACACCTTTTGGGCCCCCTTTACTCCCCCTGGATTCCCCCACCGCAAGATCTTCCAACCACCAGCCGGCAGGTGCTGGGCGGGGTGGGTCCTCTGTGGTCGCCAAAGGATGCAGACACAGTCACGAACAGCAATGTCCAGGGTCACAGCATCAGGCACAGGGCGGCAGATCCCCAAACTGCGCAGGTCTGTGGTTGCCATCAGGAACAAATGGGTTCGGGTGTTCCAACGGATCACAGCGATAGAGAAGCCAACAGAAATTGCAAGCACGAATCCACGTGGTCAAGCACCAACGGCCCCCAAGAAAATTTTGGCTCGCTGTGGCATGCTGTGGCATGCTGCGGCATGCTTCAAGCTGTTGGTCAAGGGTACCATCATTTTCCGAAAGCGGCACAGGTTTCAAAAACCAGACCAAAACACAGTGAATCACATTCCCTAACCCCCTGCAAATGTCAACACTGCTGAATCCACTCATAACTGGGCGTGTTTCTACTGCTCCTCCTCAGATTTTCGTTTCTTGTCCATTTTATTGACAACCATGATTGCCAAATGGCGCAACGTCTCATTGCTCATATTGAGACGGTCACATTTTTCCCCAGAACATGATCCTTCAAGATGGCCCCTTTTGTAGATAACCAAACAGCACAGAGATTGCAATTTAGTTTCCCATTTTGTGACTCACCTTGGCTGTCAGTCAGGCTGAGGTGGTCCCCAATACCTTCCCCAATGGCCCACTGCAAACAATCTGCTGTACTCCTGGTTGTCTCCTTGTTCCTTGAGGATTTCTGAGACTCCTGCGACTCCTGTGATGCCTCGGTAGTTTGAGTATCCTCAGGACTTGACATGTCAAAACAACACCAAAAAAGCGACAATCTGTGCAACAATAGAGAAGAACTGACAGGCAAAAACTTGCCCTTTCCGGGAATGGAATCCAGGACCCTCCAAACTGGGTCCTGGTACGTAGACCACTGAGCTAACATACAATTCTGAGACATCTATGCAACAAAGGGTTCACAGGTTTGACATGTTACGAAAAAAAAAGTCCACCATGTGAAAAATTTGGCTCGCTGCGGCATGCTGCGGCATGCTTCAAAACCCCCACCAACAGCTCCCAGAATCTGGCGCTGCGGCATGCTGCGGCACGCTGCGGCATGCTGCTGCCGTTGGTGCTTGCACGTGGTGCCCATTCGCCTGCCGGCACCACCACCATCCACCAGCTACAACACATTGGGCACTGACTGAAGCAAATTGATCAAAGATTTCGAAACTGGACCACAGATCACAGCCCTTGCACCATGCAGCACAACAGGGGTCGCCGAAGTCTCCTGGAAATTATGGACGAATCATCATGTAGAACGGAATGGCAGAATTTGGCACCAATTCTTAAATACCATGGCAAAATTTGGTACACTTTTGTTGTGCCAAACTTTGCCATTCCAAATTTTGCCTATTCCTAATTTCCCCCTCTCCGGTATGCAATGGTTCAAAGAGCTCCCTGCAGCGTCGCCAACATCTGCACCAAAATCAAAAGAGCTGCTGCCCGTCAACTGCCAACCCCCCTCCCTTGTTAGACTTCCACCCGTGCACAACCGAACGTCACAGCGAAAGCACAACTGGAGCACACGGTGAGCTGACGGGGCTGCATACCTGCTGAAATTCCGACTCTTGCGGATGCTTTGGTCCTTTGGACATTATGTGTGCATAAAACGAGCGTGTGCTCAACACTGCGACGATGCAAGAGCACACCACCGGGAGCACCTTTTGGATCCCAAGTGCTGCATCAGGTCCGCAAACAACCGGCTTCTCTCTTCGGTGATATGTTTTGCACGGACCAGAGCAATGTAAGAACTGAGGGGTAGATAACTCACCCTCTCCCTTCTTATACAGGTAACAGTACCATCTACTTCCTGGAGGCCCATCACTGGACCTAGCCAAATACGTGGATCTTGACATGGATCACTAACCCACTGGCTGAAGGGATCCCCCAAATGCCCTGCACACCACCCAATGCATCTTTGCACGTGCCTTACTTTTTTGAAATAAATCGCTTTGTGGGTTTATCTGATCTCATGGGGCAACTCACTTTTCTCCACAAGAAAATTTCTCGGGATGGTACTGCCTGTTCAGCACAGCTGCTCATCTGCTCATCTTTTCTGCGCTCATCAGAAGACTGACGAAGCTATCACTTACGCTCAAGGACTGCAGTTGCATTGACTAGTGCCTTTATTCATTGTCCTCTTCGAGCAGTGTACTGATGCATGGTCGTTGTGGTGGGCTGTGCTGTCCTCCATTGTTGTATGATGCACTGTGCTGTGCTGGGCAACGCTGTGTTGTGCTGTGTGTTGCTAGTCTATGCTATGCTGTGCTACACTATGCCATGCTGTGCAGTGTTGTGGTCTGCTTTTGTTTGTTGGCTGTCTGGTAGCGTGCAACACGGAGACAATCATGGTGCTGGCACCATGACTAGACAATTTAGACAAATGGCCCAAGGTCATAAAAGCACAGCCCTCCATCTACTCCCTTCCCTCACATAGAGGCAGAATACAGTGCTAGCAGGTTACAATGTGCCTTTCGGTTGTGAGACCGCCACCCCGAACGAGTACAGCAAATAGGCCATTAGTGAAAGATCACTCCTGACCCAATGTTGTTGACATGCAATCTGATCGGGCTGTGAACAAAACTCAGCTCACAACCAGTTTGCGGTGGTTTCTCATGGGCATGCCACTCCCACTCCCACTCCCACTCCAGTGTCTCCCAATATTGGTTTTGTCTTCACCACTTTGGTGGCGGTTGCATGGGCACCTTTCAGTGAGAGGGCTCCCACCTAACATGCAGTTGCTTGTACGGTAGTGCATAAATGATTGTCCTGGTATGTAAGGGGAGGTCAGGGTTTATGTTTGTGTCACTGAACCCAGAACTTGGATACTCTCATCATGTAAACCCGATGTGCACAGCTGTTGGGGTATTTCCGCCTCCCGTTGCAGTAGTGTCTTGCTATTTTTGTACCTCTTTGCACAAGCACACTGAAATTCAAGAAAATGTCAGACAGGGGCCCCATGCTTAGACACGGCCATGCTTGTGCACAACGTGCAGTACGCAAAGAAGGTATGCAGCAAAAACCTGCCCATACCTCGCCCCAACCAGAACTGTCACAGCAGCACAACATGGTTGATGACAGTTTTCTGCTAAAGAAATCCATTCCCAAACCTGCAGGCAAGGCTGCTCCAAAGCCTGCCCGAAAGCGCAAGCATGTACAATTGTTTAAGATGAGGCGCAAGACGGGAAAGAGCTTCTATTCAACAGCTCCTGATGCACCTGATGGGCAGTGAGGACATTCAGAATGTGCTGAATTTTGTGTGCACAATGTGTTATGTCTTTGGTGAAGTAAAGCTTGCCCCCAAACATTTGGCCAAGGCCTCAAATCCCACGGCCCACTTTGGCCCATACAGCCATGCCAGCGATAGCAACATTAGCCATGGGTGAAAATCACAAACAAACAGCATTGGGGCTCAGCAGGTCGATACATGGCTGGTCTGCACTATCTTGGGCCCGAGGGCCTTCTTCAGGGGGGTTGGTTGGCTGGCTGGTTGGTATGGAGTCCTTGTCTCGAAGACCCAGTGTGCACCACCACCTGTCTCACTGTACTGCGGTTGCCTCTTCGGACTCGTCCGACGCGTGCCCGGCCCGGCCCGTCCGTCCGACGCGCGCCCGGCCTGGACGGCCCGGCCCGTCCGACGCGCGCCCGGCCCGCCCGGCCCGGCCCGCCCATCCGTCCGACGCGCGCCCGGCCCGCCCGGCCCGGCCCGCCCGGCCCGGCTCGTCTATCCGACGCGCGCCCGGCCCGGCCCGTCCGACGCGCCCCCGGCCCGGCCCGTCCGTACGACGCGCACCCGGCTTGCCCGTCCGTCCGACGCGCCCCCGGCCCGGCCCGTCCGTACGACGCGCGCCCGGCTTGCCCGTCCGTCCGACGCGCGCCCGGCCCGGCCCGTCCGACGCGCGCCCGGCCCGGCCCGTCGGACGCGCTCCCGACCCGGCCCGTCCGTGAGAAGCGCGCCCGGCCCGGCCCGTCCGACGCGCGCCCGGCCCGGCCCGTCCGTCCCAAGCGCGCCCGGCCCGGCCCGTCCGACGCGCGCCCGGCCCGGCCCGTCCGTACGACGCGCGCCCGGCTTGCCCGTCCGTCCGACGCGCGCCCGGCCCGGCCCGTCCGACGCGCGCCCGGCCCGGCCCGTCCGACGCGCTCCCGGCCCGGCCCGTCCGTGAGAAGCGCGCCCGGCCCGGCGCGTCCGACGCGCGCCCGGCCCGGCCCGTCCGTCCGAAGCGCGCCCGGCCCGGCCCGTCCGACGCGCGCCCGGCCCGGCCCGTCTGTACGACGCGCGCCCAGCTTGCCCGTCCGTCCGACGCGTGCCCGGCTCGGCCCGTCCAACGCGCGCCCGGCCCGGCCCGTCTGACGCGCTCCCGGCCCGGCCCGTCCGTGAGAAGCGCGCCCGGCCCGGCCCGTCCGACGCGCGCCCGGCCCGGCCCGTCCGTCCGAAGCACGCCCGGCCCGGCCCGTCCGACGCGCGCCCGGCCCGCCCAGCCCGGCCCGCCTGTCCGTCCGACGCGCGCCCGGCCCGCCCGGCCCGGGCCGTCCGTCCATCCATCCGACTCCCCCGGCCCGGCCCGTCCGACGCGCGCCCGGCCCGGCCCGTCCGACACGCGCCCGGCCCGGCCGGTCCGTCCGCCGCGCGCCCGGCCCGTCCGTCCGACGCGCGCCCGGCCCGGCCCGTCCGACGCGCGCCCGGCCCACCCGGCCCGGCCCGTCCGTCCGACGCGCGCCCGGCCCGGCCCGTCCGTCCGACGCGCGCGTGGCCCGGCCCGCCCGGCCCGTCCCTCCGTCTGACGCGCGCCCGGTCCGCCCGGCCCGGCCCGTCCGTCTGACGCGCGCCCGGCCCGGCCCGTCCGACACGCGCCCGGCCTGCCCCGTCTGACGCGCACCCGGCCCGGCCCGTCCGATGCGTGCCCGGCCCGGCCCGTCTGACGCGCACCCGGCCCGGCCCGTCCGATGCGTGCCCGGCCCGGCCCGTCCGTCCGACGCGCGCCCGGCCCGGCCCGTCCGACGCGCGCCCGGCCCGGCCCGTCCGTCCGACGCGCGTCCGGCCCGGCCCGTCAGACGCGCGCCCGGCCCGGCCCCTCCGTACGACGCGCGCCCGGCCCGCCCGGCCCGGCCCGTCCGTCCGACGCGCGTCCGGCCCGCCCGGCCCGGCGCGTCCGTCCGACGCGCGTCCGGCCCGGCCCGTCAGACGCGCGCCCGGCCCGGCCCCTCCGTACGACGCGCGCCCCGCCCGCCTGGCCCGGCTCGTCTGTCCGACGCGCGCCCGGCCCGCCCGGCCCGGCCCGTCCGTCCGACGCGCGCCCGGCCCGGCCCGTCCTCCGATGCGCGCCCGGCCCGGCCCGTCCGACGCGCGCCCGGCCCGTCTCGTCCGACGCGCGCGCCGGCCCCGCCCGTCGTTCCGAAGCGCGCCCGGCCCGGCCCGTCGTTCCGAAGCGCGCCCGGCGCGGCCAGTCCGACGCGCGCCCGGCCCGCCCGTCCGTCCGACGCGCGCCCGGCCCGGCCCGTCCGTCCGCCGCGCGCCCGGCCCGGCCCGTCCGTCCGACGCGCGCCCGGCCCGGCCCGTCCGTCCCAAGCGCGCCCGGCCCGGCCCGTCCGACGCGCCCCCGGCCCGGCCCGTCCGTATGACGCGCGCCCGGCTTGCCCGTCCGTCCGACGCGCGCCCGGCCCAGCCCGTCCGACGCGCGCCCGGCCCGGCCCGTCCGACGCGCTCCCGGCCCGGCCCGTCCGTGAGAAGCGCGCCCGGCCCGGCCCGTCCGACGCGCGCCCGGCCCGTCCCGTCCGTCCCAAGCGCGCCCGGCCTCCCCGTCCGACGCGCCCCCGGCCCGGCCCGTCCGTACGACCCGCGCCCGGCTTGCCCGTCCGTCCGACGCGCGCCCGGCCCGGCCCGTCCGACGCGCGCCCGGCCCGGCCCGTCCGTCCGCCGCGCGCCCGGCCTGGCCTGTCCGACGCGCGCCCAGCCCGGCCCGTCCGTACGATGCGCGCCCGGCTTGCCCGTCCGTCCGACGCGCGCCTGGCCCGGCCCGTCTGTCCGACGCGCGCCCGGCCCGGCCCGTGCGTCCGACGCGCGCCCGGCCCGGCCCGTCCGTCCCAAGCGCGCCCGGCCCGGCCCGTCCGACGCGCCCCCGGCCCGGCCCGTCCGTATGACGCGCGCCCGGCTTGCCCGTCCGTCCGACGCGCGCCCGGCCCAGCCCGTCCGACGCGCGCCCGGCCCGGCCCGTCCGACGCGCTCCCGGCCCGGCCCGTCCGTGAGAAAGCGCGCCCGGCCCGGCCCGTCCGACGCGCGCCCGCCCGTCCCGTCCGTCCCAAGCGCGCCCGGCCTCCCCGTCCGACGCGCCCCCGGCCCGGCCCGTCCGTACGACGCGCGCCCGGCTTGCCCGTCCGTCCGACGCGCGCCCGGCCCGGCCCGTCCGACGCGCGCCCGGCCCGGCCCCGTCCGACGCGCTCCCGGCCCGGCCCGTCCGACGCGCTCCCGGCCCGGCCCGTCCGTCCGAAGCGCGCCCGGCCCGGCCCGGCCGACTTGCGCCCGGCCCGGCCCGTCCGTATGACGCGCGCCCGGCTTGCCCGTCCGTCCGACGCGCGCCCGGCCCGCCCCGTCCGACGCGCGCCCGGCCCAGCCCGTCCGACGCGCTCCCGGCCCGGCCCGTCCGTGAGAAGCGCGCCCGGCCCGGCCCGTCCGACGCGCGCCCGGCCCGGCCCGTCCCATCGAAGCGCGCCCGTCCCGGCCCGTCCGACGCGCGCCCGGCCCGCCCAGCCCGGCCGGCCCGTCCGTCCGACGCGTGCCCGGCCCGCCCGGCCCGGCCCGTCCGTCCGTCCATCCGACGCGTGCCCGGCCCGGCCCGTCCGACGCGCGCCCGGCCCGGCCCGTCCGACGCGCGCCCGGCCCGCTCGGCCCGGCCCGCCCGTCTGTCCGACGCGCGCCCGGCCCGGCCCGTCCGTCCGACGCGCGCCCGGCCCGGCCCGCCCGGCACGTCCCTCCCTCTGACGCGCGCCCGGCCCGCCCGGCCCGGCCCGTCCGTCCGACGCGCGCCCGGCCCGGCCCGTCGTTCCGAAGCGTGCCCGGCCCGGCCCGTCCGACGCGTGCCCGGCCCGGCCCGTCCGTCCGACGCGCGCCCGGCCCGGCCCGTCCGACGCGCGCCCGGCCCGGCCCGTCCGTACGATGCGCGCCCGGCTTGCCCGTCCGTCCCACGCGCGGCCGGCCCGTCCGTCCGCCGCAAGCCCAGCCCGTCCGTCCGACGCGCGTCCGGCCCGGCCCGTCAGACGCGCGCCAGGCCCGGCCCCTCCGTACGACGCGCGCCCGGCTTGCCCGTCCGTCCGACGCGCGCCCGGCCCGCCCGGCCCGGCCCGTTCCTCCGACGCGCGCGCCCGGCCCGGCCTGTCGGATGCGCGCCCGGCCCGCCCGTCCGTCCGACGCGCGCCCGGCCCGGCCCGTCCGTCCGACGCGCGTCCGGCCCGGCCCGTCCGACGCGCGCCCGGCCCGGCCCGTCCCACGCGCGCCCGGCCCGGCCCGTCCGACGCGCTCCCGGCCCGGCCCGTCTGACGCGCGCCCGGCCCGGCCCGTCCGTCCGACGCGCGCCCGGCCCGGCCCGTCCGACGCGCGCCCGGCCCGCCCGTCCGTCCGACGCGCGCCCGGCCCGGCCCGTCCGTCCGACGCGCGCCCGGCCCGGCCTGTCCGACGCGCGCCCGGCCCGGCCCGTCCGTCCGACGCGCGCCCGGCGCGGCCCGTCCGTCCCAGCGCGCCCGGCCCGGCCCGTCCGAAGCGCGCCCGGCCCGGCCCGTCCGACGCGCCCCCGGCCCGGCCCGTCCGTATGACGCGCGCCCGGCTTGCCCGTCCGTCCGACGCGCGCCCGGCCCAGCCCGTCCGACGCGCGCCCGGCCCGGCCCCGTCCGACGCGCTCCCGGCCCGGCCCGTCCGTGAGAAGCGCGCCCGGCCCGGCCCGTCCGACGCGCGCCCGGCCCGGCCCGTCCGACGCGCGCCCGGCCCGGCCCGTCCGACGCGCTCCCGGCCCGTCTGACGCGCGCCCGGCCCGGCCCGTCCGTCCGACGCGCGCCCGGCCCGGCCCGTCCGACGCGCGCCCGGCCCGCCCGTCCGTCCGACGCGCGCCCGGCCCGGCCCGTCCGTCCGCCGCGCGCCCGGCCTGGCCCGTCTGACGCGCGCCCGGCCCGGCCCGTCCGTACGATGCGCGCCCGGCTTGCCCGTCCGTCCGACGCGCGCCCGGCCCGGCCCGTCCGTCCGACGCGCGCCCGGCCCGGCCCGTCCGACGCGCGCCCGGCCCGGCCCGTCCGTCCGACGCGCGCCCGGCGCGGCCCGTCCGTCCCAAGCGCGCCCGGCCCGGCCCGTCCGACGCGCCCCCGGCCCGGCCCGTCCGTATGACGCGCGCCCGGCTTGCCCGTCCGTCCGACGCGCGCCCGGCCCAGCCCGTCCGACGCGCGCCCGGCCCGGCCCGTCCGACGCGCTCCCGGCCCGGCCCGTCCGTGAGAAGCGCGCCCGGCCCGGCCCGTCTGACGCGCGCCCGGCCCGGCCCGTCCCACGCGCGCCCGGCCCGGCCCGTCCGACGCGCTCCCGGCCCGGCCCGTCTGACGCGCGCCCGGCCCGGCCCGTCCGTCCGACGCGCGCCCGGCCCGGCCCGTCCGACGCGCGCCCGGCCCGCCCGTCCGTCCGACGCGCGCCCGGCCCGGCCCGTCCGTCCGCCGCGCGCCCGGCCTGGCCCGTCCAACGCGCGCCCGGCCCGGCCCGTCCGTACGATGCGAGCCCGGCTTGCCCGTCCGTCCGACGCGCGCCCGGCCCGGCCCGTCCGTCCGACGCGCGCCCGGCCCGGCCCGTCCGACGCGCGCCCGGCCCGGCCCGTCCGTCCGACGCGCACCCGGCCTGGCCCGTCTGTCCCAAGCGCGCCCGGCCCGGCCCGTCCGACGCGCCCCCGGCCAAGCCCGTCCGTATGACGCGCGCCCGGCTTGCCCGTCCGTCCGACGCGCTCCCGGCCCGGCCCGTCCGTGAGAAGCGCGCCCGGCCCGGCCCGTCCGACGCGCGCCCGGCCCGGCCCGTCCGTCCGACGCGCGCCCGGCCTCCCCGTCCGACGCGCCCCCGGCCCGGCCCGTCCGTACGACCCGCGCCCGGCTTGCCCGTCCGTCCGACGCGCGCCCGGCCCGGCCCGTCCGACGCGCGCCCGGCCCGGCCCGTCCGTCCGCCGCGCGCCCGGCCTGGCCTGTCCGACGCGCGCCCGGCCCGGCCCGTCCGTACGATGCGCGCCCGGCTTGCCCGTCCGTCCGACGCGCGCCCGGCCCGGCCCGTCCGTCCGACGCGCGCCCGGCCCGGCCCGTGCGTCCGACGCGCGCCCGGCCCGGCCCGTCCGTCCCAAGCGCGCCCGTCACCGGCCCGTCCGACGCGCCCCCGGCCCGGCCCGTCCGTATGACGCGCGCCCGGCTTGCCCGTCCGTCCGACGCGCGCCCGGCCCAGCCCGTCTGACGCGCGCCCGACCCGGCCCGTCCGACGCGCTCCCGGCCCGGCCCGTCCGTGAGAAGCGCGCCCGGCCCGGCCCGTCCGACGCGCGCCCGGCCCGTCCCGTCCGTCCCAAGCGCGCCCGGCCTCCCCGTCCGACGCGCCCCCGGCCCGGCCCGTCCGTACGACCCGCGCCCGGCTTGCCCGTCCGTCCGACGCGCGCCCGGCCCGGCCCGTCCGCCGCGCGCCCGGCCCGGCCCGTCCGACGCGCTCCCGGCCCGGCCCGTCCGACGCGCTCCCGGCCCGGCCCGTCCGTCCGAAGCGCGCCCGGCCCGGCCCGGCCGACTTGCGCCCGGCCCGGCCCGGCCGTATGACGCGCGCCCGGCTTGCCCGTCCGTCCGACGCGCGCCCGGCCCGCCCCGTCCGACGCGCGCCCGGCCCAGCCCGTCCGACGCGCTCCCGGCCCGGCCCGTCCGTGAGAAGCGCGCCCGGCCCGGCCCGTCCGACGCGCGCCCGGCCCGGCCCGTCCCATCGAAGCGCGCCCGGCCCGGCCCGTCCGACGCGCGCCCGGCCCGCCCAGCCCGGCCGACCCGGCCCGTCCGTCCGTCCATCCGACGCGTGCCCGGCCCGGCCCGTCCGACGCGCGCCCGGCCCGGCCCGTCCGACGCGCGCCCGGCCCGGCCCGTCCGTCCGACGCGCGTCCGGCCCGGCCCGTCCGACGCGCGCCCGGCCCGGCCCGTCCCACGCGCGCCCGGCCCGGCCCGTCCGACGCGCTCCCCGCCCCGCCCGTCTGACGCGCGCCCGGCCCGGCCCCGTCCGTCCGACGCGCGCCCGGCCCGGCCCGTCCGACGCGCGCCCGGCCCGCCCGTCCGTCCGACGCGCGCCCGGCCCGGCCCGTCCGTCCGACGCGCGCCCGGCCCGGCCCGTCCGACGCGCGCCCGGCCCGGCCCGTCCGTCCGACGCGCGCCCGGCGCGGCCCGTCCGTCCCAAGCGCGCCCGGCCCGGCCCGTCCGAAGCGCGCCCGGCCCGGCCCGTCCGACGCGCCCCCGGCCCGGCCCGTCCGTATGACGCGCGCCCGGCTTGCACGTCCGTCCGACGCGCGCCCGGCCCAGCCCGTCCGACGCGCGCCCGGCCCGGCCCGTCCGACGCGCTCCCGGCCCGGCCCGTCCGTGAGAAGCGCGCCCGGCCCGGCCCGTCCGACGCGCGCCCGGCCCGGCCCGTCGACGCGCGCCCGGCCCGGCCCGTCCGACGCGCGCCCGGCCCGCCCGTCCGTCCGACGCGCGCCCGGCCCGGCCCGTCCGTCCGCCGCGCGCCCGGCCTA